>JAZKJV010001418.1:369023-969023 GCA_037367405.1 Ottelia alismoides | reverse complement strand
CATTTTTTACTCCCTTGTCAATTTTCATGCTCTATTATTTTTCGCTGCCTCTGCTATTTTTCCATTCGAGTATTATATTTTACAACCAGCAATTTTTTAATAAGGAGGGAGGAGGATATTTACGTCCTTTCAGACATATACGGTAGGCTATGTGAAAAAGAGAAGATGTTTTTGAAGATTCTGACATTTGATGAGAAAAGCAGATGATCTCTTTTGACATGGATTCCTTGCTACAGCTAAGAAGAAAGTTAATTGTAACCTTTCGATAGCTGACTCCGTGTGTATGTATCTAAAATTTTCGATAACAGATTGAATATTGATAGTAAAACATGTATCCGTGCAAGTTATAATATTCAATCTGTTTCTTTATACTCTAGTATATGCTTTACATTAAACGTTGTCTTTGCATGTTACTTTGTCTTTTCGCATCTTCCTTCCTCTGAAATGATAGAAACAAATGTTGTGCTATCATGTCATCATCAAAAGACCATGGTTTGTAGCAATCTTCCATGTTTTGTTATTTTAAATGAATATCTTGTGTGAATCGGCAATACCATTGCCAAAGAACTATAATTTGATTTGATAATTGTGCCACTTTATGATGTATTACTGTATACCTCGTGCACGTTAGAACCCGATGTTTAACTTTAACAAAAACATAGGCTATGAAACATTGGACATTTGAGATGGATTCCAGGCTTACTTACACTGTCAATTACCAAACTGGTTCTGCACAACAATTGGAACTAGATAAGTTTACGCTGATGTTTATCGAAGAGGTTTCACCGTGCCCACACCTATAAGGCTATAACTACGGGTCATGTCCATCAACAATGTGAATTGTACTTACATGCGAAATGAATACGTACTCAACCAAGGTCATCACTTTACCACAACATTAAATACGACATTTAAGTTAACATAGGCGACTTAATAATATCATCTCCATATTGTATTCATAACCAAACAATAAAAAAATTTCCAAACTCTAATAAAATCGTATCACAGCAAACCATCTCAGAAACAAACCCACCATCCAGACATTAAAACAGCCAATCCAATTGACAAAATCAAACAAAACAGAATCAAATAGCACATGAAACTAGATATCCTAGAAAATTAAGAGAAGCAGAAAGCAGATGTTTGCAGACTGGGAGCTTATTATCCTAGAAAAAATTGCGACGAAGATTACAAACATAAACATGGCTCTGTCAAGATGAAGATATCCCACTCTGAATTAGTCACAGCTGGACGTGTGTGAATGCCATGCTGCTCTTGAGTGTTCTTCGAATTAAATAATAATGTGTACCTACCTTCCAACAAGACTCTTCCTGTCGTGATGTATACTGTGAGCCTCAAGTCACCATTAGATGAAGATGAGTTCATCTAGCAGCTAGAGTAGCATCTTCATGATGACGCACCGCAAGGTTAATACCTTGATTATGATCCTCAACCACAAGAAAGTTTTTGCTTACAAAGCAGGCAACTAACAAGTTCAGCAAGTATCCCTAATACCTCCTTGCAAGGAAATCTCAAAAATTTCTTATTTATAAAATAGTGGAAGCCTAGCTGCAAGCTAAACAAACAAATACATACCTTTATCTCTGCAACTGAAACAAGCCTTGCGAAAAATAAAAGAAAAGATATGTTACAAAAGCAAACTCGTATTTAATCTCTATCCATAGCCGTCAAGCTCTTGGGAAGCCTGGTCTCCCCTTCTTTCTAAGGAACTCAGGGATCTCTATAGCACTACCTTCTGACAGGGAGGATGCGGAGCGTCTGCTCATCATAGAACTGTCTGCTCTATTCGCCTGAACTGCCTGCATTATCAAAGCACCCGCATGCAGCAATCATATACGATGGAAAAACTACACATTTGGTCTAGGCTTTACGAGTTACCTGTAATGGCTTGCTGTCCGATTCCTCGTAACGCTTAAATCCTGTGGCAATCAGAGTTATGCTTACCTAAACAAATGCAAAATAGTTATGTAGATGTTAAACAACCTCATAAAAGCACGGAATTTCTACAGACACTGACGGTGGCAGTGATAGGATTTATTTATGAGTTAATTCCCAGATGCAGCTTATTTCTGAATATTCCCAATATTTTCAGATGGTTTCCACAGAAAGACAATAGGTTGAAAATGATCGCTTGGGATAGTTTCCTATGGAAGCAGGCATAAAGCTTAATTTTTGCATTAACACATGATAGAATTAGATATTTTTCAATGTAAACAAAGAATGGAATAAGGATCTCAGATGTTGCAACACCGTAATAAGAATATACTGCATTTCCATGTTTGCTGAATCTCGGCTCAAGATGTTGCATTCTTTGCGCAAATCGAAAACCCGAACGAAGAAAGGTTGTTCAGTTAGATGACAACCGATGCAAAATTGACAAATCTGAGCCACACCAACTCCTACATTAAAAACCTGTTGGTTAGTTAACAGCAATTGTGCGTTCCTGATGAGCCAATGTCCCAATGTCTCTAATCTCTATATACCAATGACAAGGTAGAAAACACCAGTCGAGGAGAAAAAGTTGCCAATTGGGATATGGAAAACTAACTCTCGCGAGAAGCAGGGAATCGTCGAAGTCAAGCGCTCTGGGGAAAGGGAAAGTGCCCGTGGTCGCTTCCGACCTGCCGCCGGAGCTGGCCCTGATCGAATCCGAGAGTGTGAGCGCCACCAAAAATAATGGTGAGGTGACCTTCGGAGACGCTCATGACGGGGGAGGATGAGGTGTTTCGGTCGCCGTGGACTTGGTCGCAACAGCAGGGGATGTTTGTGCCGATCTTGGCGGCGGTTGGGAGATGCCAAAGGTCAGAAGGCGGCGTCGCCCGGGGCTGACGTCAAGAGAGGATTGTCGTATGGTCAAGTGCTTCCGTTGTGGGTTGCGGAGACTCTTGGCAAAGGTATGCAAGGAGAGGGAACGATTGTGTTTCCGTTGCAGACTTCCAAGTCACCGTAGCAGATCGTGTGGGCAGTGGAGCGGTGCGTTTGGTCCCCCCCCCCCCCCCCCCCGAATCCCTGGCTTACGAAGAGTCGGAGGCGTGTCGATGGTGTTCTCATCATCGAAAGGCCCAAGAGAGGAACTTCTCCGTCTGGTGGAAAAAGTAAAGGCGGCAAGTGAGGGAGATTGGGATGAAGATGCGGTGTTCCTTGATGACTACACTGTATGAGTTGGGGGTTTTCGGGGGAGGAGGCGACAAGATTTCTGAACGATGGGCCGGGAGTTGAGCAGATTCGGGCTCGGTGGCGAAGGCCACATCTGAACGACGGCGCAAGAAAGTTCCCTGAATGCTGCTTTGTCTCTATTAATGGCCTCCCCCTGAGGTGCAGGGAGTAGAATGCAGTGGTGGAGTCTCTTAGACCGATTGGGGAGGTTGTGACAGTCCACCAAGATGGTCTCTGCCCAGGTGAACCTCTCTTAATTGTGGATGAGGTGAAGAGGCTTGCTGCGGAGGTCCGCTCCTCTTTGGTGTTTCGGGTTGCGAGAAGTATTTTTCCGCTCTCTTTGGAGATCATTCCTGGCCGTCCAGCTGGGGGAGATATCAATGACGAAGCATCCGCCGTTGCAACCATCAACAGATAAGAATGCGAAGTTTCCAGAAGCACCATTGAAAGCGGGAGTCGTGGAGAGCCATTTCAGCCCTAAGTTTTCAACGTTGATCGGGGCAAGATTTTCGAGAAGCCCAAATTCTCGACCATTCAAAGAGGCCGTCATTTTGGGACCGCATATGGAGGGTGGAATTCAGCTCGGACACGAGAATCCGATTACTCGGATTTCGGATCAAGGCCTCTTTTCGAGTTGTCCCTACCCGACCGACTATACTTCACGAGTTGCGAATCCAGGTGGTTCAAATCACCCGTCTAGGGCTTCTGGATCATTGGGTAGGATTGAAGACTGACTCCGAAGCTTTCAACCCCGATGTTGGCAGTGGGCAAGATGAAAGGAAGATCCAAAAGAGCTTTGGACCGAGGTCGTCTTCCAAGATTCTAGGCACAGGTGATAGGGAGTCTTGTTTCCTCAAATTCTTCGGGAGGTTTTGGCCATTGTTTGACTATTGGGTCCTTGTTCTCGAGTTGGGGGACAGTTCTGGACTGCGGACGAACCTTTTCACAGCTCAGTAAGGTTGCCGTGTTCCGGCCAAGCAGTGATCTCTGACCAAAGATGCGACTCCTCCGTTGGTCGGTGGGGGAGATGGACCATGTGAGGATGTTTTGTCATTTTCTCCTCAGGTGGTGGTTGGTACAAGGGAAGCTTGGTGGCACGCAAGGTGAAGTCAGCCCGAAACATTTGGAGAAAGGTAGCCCCCTTACGAACAGGAAAGCGGTGAAGGCTGTCATTCATGTTCTTAAGGATGCCAGGGGAAAAGCTAAGGAGCTAAAGCAAAGTAGTAGGAGCCAAGGGATGAATAAGGACCCCATTATGACCTTTTCTCGCAAGAGAAGGAAGTCAGATGCCATGGAGTGGCTGGAAAGGGAGCTTGTGGATGACTCAGAGTTGGTTTTCTCAGCGAGATGTGTGGTGCAGAATGATGTTGCCCTAGCTGAAGGAGATAATTCTGATACAATTTCAGGTGTAGTGTTGGGTGGCATTGTTGAGACCGCATTGGTCTCCCAGATAGCAACGTGAGTGAGTTGTTCTTCCCAAGGAGAGGGAAACATTGTCCCAATGAAGGTTGTCTCGTGGAGTGTACGAGGATTGGGGGATCGTGAGAAGAGGTGTGATGTGGGGAATCTTTAGAATGCCCGGCATGCAGATGTGGCATTCATTCAATAGTTAAAGATTGAGTCGTGGGATGAGATGTTGTGGAAGTAGGTGTCAGTGACAAGATTGTCAGTCTTCAGGGCGGTCCCTGTTGTTGGGAGTGCTGGCGGAGTGGTTCTCGTTTGGGATGGTGACCTCTTTGTCCCGTGGGATGAAAGACTAGGCCCTCATATCGGTCTCCATTGTCTTAGAGTACAGGTCCAGAGTAGGAAGCATGATATTTTCTTCGGCTTATGGGACGGCTAGTGGGATGCAGAGTAGGACCCTATGGGAGGAGCTCAGATCCGTTAGGGGAGGACTTTTGGCCATTCCTTGGCTTGTTGGTGGAGATTTTAACGTGACCTTGTTCGCTTCAGATCGACCTGGTGACAGGGGAAGTCAAGAACTTGACTCGATGGCTTTCTTGGAGTTCATCGGGGAGTCGGCATTGAAGGTCGTGGACGCCACGATCAATCACTTTACGTGGAGAAATAGCTCCTCTGGGTCTCGTTTGGACCGTTTCTTAGTGTCGGTGGAGTTGTTGGAGTTGGTCCCTTCGTCCTCGACTCGGGTTCTTCAAAGGTCAAGGTCAGATCATATGTATTTGTTGGGACTCAGGCAATGGTTTGATTCCTCGCTCTATTTTCAGATTTGAGAAGTCATGGATGAGGGAAGACGGTTTTAGAGCTAGTCGAAGTGTTTTGGTCAACTTTTCATGTTAAAAGTTCAAAAGCACAAGCGAGACAGAAGTCTGAGGGGGAGATTGCTCGCCCGGATGGTGTGGATGTCGAGAAGGAGCTTAGTGAGGAAGAGAGGTTGGTTATAAGCGAGCATCAGAAGATGATTATCGAGGAGAACAAAAGGAAGGTGGAGTAGAGGCAAATATCAAGGCAGAGATGGATGGAGGGTGACACTAACACTAGGTACTTTCATGTTGTAGCCAGTGGAAGGAGGAATTGGATCCATAATCTGCAGGTTGGGGGAGAGTAGATCTAGGAAGATGGGCTGATCAGTGTGATACTGGTGGCACACTTTAGAGAAGTCAGCAGGAGGGTTTCATCCATTTGGGCCAGATGGCTTGGGAAGGGTGTCTGTACTCTAGGTCCTGAGCAGGCTGAGAGGATTATCTCTAATTATTTCGGGGAGGTACGCAAGGCGGTCTTTGACCCTAACACCGATGGTTGTCCAGGTCCAGACGATATATCGGTCTTCTTCTACAGAGAGTTCTGGAGTATGGTCGAAGATGTTATGGCTTTGATTACGAAATTAAAAGTGCTAACAAGGGCTTGGAGAAGCTGAATAGATCATTGATATTCTTGCAACCGAAGAAGGTGACCGAACGAGTGGAAAATTTTAGGCTCATCGCTCTCTCAAATGCAATCTATCTCATTGTAGCAAAAGTCCTAGTTAATCGATTCAGGGGGACTCTTGATGAGCTCATTTCGCAGACTCAGCCTGCTTTTATTCCAGGGTGTCTTCTGTTGGATGGGGTCGTCGTCGCTTCAAAGATTGTTTTAGATAGGAAACGAAGAATGGATGGTTTTCTGTGGAAGGTAGATTTCTCGAAGGCGTACGACTATTTGAACTGGAACTTTACTTGGGTGCCATTGTCTCAAAGAGATTTTCCAGATATGTAGGGCAAATTGATAAAGAGATGTATCACTGCACCTTGTTCAATCCTGGTGAATCGATCCTGGTGAATGGTAGACAAGGAAGTTTTTTTCCAACCACAACGTGGAGTGAAGCAAGGTTGCCCAATGGCTCCCTTGCTGTTTATTTTGGTTGCAGATATCTTGGTTGTTATGGCAGGACTTGCAGAGGAAGGTGGATTCATCAAGGGTTTCGCGATGGATGGACTATCGATATGTTGATGACACCATTTTTTTCATAAAAGGTGGAGAAGGAGAATGCAAGGAAGTCCTTGATATCTTTGGAGATGTGTCTGGGTTGAAGGTCAATGGTGCAAAGTCGGCTTTTGTTCCCATTAATCTGTCTCCAGAATTGGTGCGCACATGTGAGACAATTCTGGACATTGAGAAAAAGGTTGTGCATATTACTTACATTGGCATGTCATTGTTGCGTGGGAGGCTTAAGCAGGTGGATTGATTGCCGGTTGTTGAGAATCTGGAAAAGAAGTTAGCAGGGTGAAAGGCGTCTTGCATGTCAAGGGGAGGGAGATTGGTATTGATGAAGCCAGTTTTATTTGCCATTCCGGCCTTCTTTTTCTCCACATGTGCAGTACATGTGGGCATCAGAAAGAGATTGTAGGGAATAATACGACGTTTTTTCTTGTCATTATCGGAGGAAAGTAGGGGTATTGCACTGGTGAGCTAGATGTGGTGACAAGCACCACCAAGGAGGGAGGTCTTGGGATTCCACATCTTGAAGATATGAACAAGGCATTGCTATCTAAGTGGGTTATGACTTATGAGGATTTGGACCGAGGGAAGTGATTTACTCTGCAGGTTGGTGAGGTCCATTTATGGTGTCTCAGCTATCCTTTATGCTCGGTTGGATGCGGTTGCATTGTCGTGCACAGGAATGATGCATAAGGGATAATAAGTAAATGATGGAATCTTAAAAATATTCAACAAAATCTCAAGGACAAGAATACCAGGAAGTTGATTGGGAATGTGTTGGGAACATTGACAGGAGGTGGAATTCATACATGTTGAAATAGAAATGTTGCGTAGAGATTCTAGGTTTGCCTGAAGGGATAAAATAGCAGCACATAAGAAGGTTTGGTGGAGTAAAGTAAAAGATAAAGTTGGTATTGAAAGGAAGAGCATTAAGGTTTTCTTAGAACTTAGCTCTAAAAATACAGAGAAGCAAATAAGATAGACAGCAAAGCAAAGTGCAAACACCACTTATCTGTATACGAAGCTTAATTAGAATGAAGGTGAAAGAGATGTTTTTAAACTAAGTTATGACTGGAGAGAGAATCTTAAACACCTTGCCGTACCCTTCAGCCTCCAATGGTGTAAATGCCTGGAGGCTTGACCCAGGAGATGTCTCACGGAGCATCCCCTGTTACTGCTGGAAACCAGGAGCTCTGCTCTCATGGCACCATTAAAGCCCCTCAAAAATTAACTTGATATCAATGGCATTGTGTCAATCTCCTACATATCAACCTAGACAAGGGAAACATCAGGCGCGGCCCACAGCAGCGCACCTAACCACCTGGAGTACTTATCAACGTAGAACTCCACTTGGTGGATGGAAAACCCAAAAAAGTTGCAAAAGAAGCCAGTGGCATGGCCAATATGAGCAGAGCCAGGAGAATGTGTGCCCAAGAGTACCCCCTCACATGATGCTTACAAGAAGACCAACCTCGGTAAGAACAACATCTTCCATGGGAATGGAGGCATCAAGCATCCATCTATCATCCATGACGAGATGGCTCAACCTGGAGAGAGAGTTCGCTGGAGAGCAATGCCTGGAAAATTGTAGGGGCAGCAGCAACGCCTGGAAGGTGATCATCCACGAGATTGAAGGTGTTGTCATCCCTCTTGTTTGGAGGATTGCACCGTCCGGAGGTGCTCTTGGAGATGGGAGAGGCAGCACCACCTTCGCAATTAGAGTTCCAGGAGAACCCATCTCCCTTCAAGGTTTCAAACAGGAACTGATAGTGTATCGCATCGCAGATTGTTGAAGCAAGTGAAATTATGTTGTTCTTGATCGGGGAAAGAAATTGTCGCTACTACAGCATATTGCTTCAGGACCAAAAGAATTAATCTGTGGCTTATGACGAAGGTTACCCATGTGCTAGGTTGCTTGTATAGTCCGTGTTCGGAGGCCTGAAGGGTGCACAGGGATCTTGCACAAGTTAAGGTCCTCTTCATATAAGCAAGACCGCGCACAGAGGCGATCGAGTCACCCATCCCTCTTCATAAGGTCCTCTTCATATCAGCAAGACCGCGCACAGAGGTGATCGAGTCACCCATCCCTCTTCATCTTTCTTCTTCGAGAACTGTTGCTGTGAGGCTGGGTTGTAGGCAACGTCGCTAGGGTTTTAGTACGGAGGTGGAATGTTGCTGGGTGTCTGTGGAGATCTGATGGATCCGAACAAACTGTTTTTTAGAATTTGGGTTACAGAAAACCCTGGATTTTCATAACAAACTCCGAAACTTGAACAAAAACCAATAATCGAACTTGAAGAGCAAAATAAAATCGCACAATCAAACTGCTCTGATACCATGTTGAAAATAAGAATGCAGAAGCGTAATCAGAACAAGAATGACAAAACAAAGAAATACAAAACATGGAACGCTCAAGATTTATGTGGAACCCTGAGCGGGATGAAACTACGGGAGGTCATAAAGATTTGGATCGTCTATTGCAATCGCATAATGAGTACATGGGACGTGGGCTCCTTATATAGCCCCACCGACAGATCGGAGTCATGCAGATAGTAGATGTAGGACTAAACCTGAGTGGAGGTAGTTGGATCTTGGAGAGATCCAACTACCCAACTATTACATACCTCAACAGAACAGACGTATAATAAAAATTTAATAGGTCAACAAGAAATGGTGTCCATCCACCAACGATGAGCCATTACATCACCAAGGGCATCATTAAGGACATTTTCTCAAAAGCCCAGCCTCCCCTCTTAGAAGATGATTTTCCTACGCCTCTGAGAGGCCACAAGCACAGACCATCGTGTTGTGATGCTTGACATGAAGAACCCTAACAATAGACAAAAATCATCTGTCATATTTCCATCGATCCCCTTCATTGCCATCTGATATTAAAACTCTCGACCTTACCACGTCGAACTTCACAGTGATTTTCAAAGGCAACCCACCAAGCCCCTCTCGTCAGGCACTCAAGATGACGGTGGCCAAATCGCCTCCAATCGAAACCAAACCATGTTGCGAGTGCAAGACATCATGAAATGACCATCATCTCCACATCAAAAACATAGAATGTCTACATCCTAACAATGTGACGGCAATGTCTCCTCCTGCCACCCACCACATCTTTAACGATATTATTAGCCCTCTCTTTCCCAACATCTTCACCAAGGTTGCAGAAGTCGACGTTCGGTACTCGATCGACAGGATCACTGACTAAGGATTAATCGGTAGTTGGGAGAGTAATCGAATTTACTCGGGCATTAGTCGGTTTTGAATTTTTAAATTATTTTTAATATATAAATAAAATTTAATACATATACTATCATTTATCTTCATATTTTTAGCAATTTTAATATTTTTAAGAGCTTAAAAAATTATAGCAAGAGAAGAAAAAATGAAGCAAGTTAAGATCAAAATTTGGTACATAACACGAGCAAATGTTCAAAAACACATACAACATGTCCAAAAAAATAATACAAGTGGAAAGTAAGACAAGTCAATCGACTCAATCCTCAATGTCATCATCCAAGTCTATCTCTTCTTCGTCGTCATCATCTTCTTCTTCTTCTTCTATATCATCAAGATGTAACTCCTCCTCATTCTCATTCATTTGTGTAGCATTGGAGCTTGAAGATGAAACTACCATGCTACGGTCAACTCGTTGGCTCCTTCTCGGTTCCAAATTCTCTTCAGCACCACTAGCATATGCTACAGCACCCCATGTCAATCCGGAACCTGGAAAAACCTCATCATGAGCATCGACACCTCTGATCCATTCAGCCATGTATGCACGATAACGAGATGAGAGAGGATCTTTTTCTTTCTCAACTCGACGTTCCTGCATGTTTGAATTGAAACAAACGTACACAAGATCGTTGAGCTTTTTCGTCTCCAATTTGTTCCTCTTCTTGGTATGGATCTGAACATCAAAATACAAATTTTAAATTTATATCAATTACTATGTTATAGTTTACTATTAGTAATCAAATTTGGTGGGTGGAATAGAGTCATTACAGAGTCAAATGTACTCCAGTTACGCTCACATCCGGAGGATGAAGACGTCAAGCTCAAGATCTTGATGGTCATGGCTTTCAAATGAGGCGTGTCATCTCCATGTATACCACCAATTAGCTATTTAAAAAGAGAATTCGTCAATATAATATAATAAAAAAGGCTTGCCAAAGAGAGAATTGTCCGGCATGAAATACCTGGATCATAATTGTCGTCATTTGTCACCCTCTATCTCACAGCTAAAAGCTTGCCAAAATCACCGCGACCAAGTCTGTATGTTGGAAGTTTGTCCCTAGTAATTGCATCTTGTATATCGAAATATGGATAAAATCTATCCATGCACTCCTCAAACCCTCTCCTCACCACAACATCTGGATCACCACGAGACTCAGTGTAGAGGAAAAATGGGTTCAAATAATAAGCTGCTAGATGCAATGGAGTATCGAGCCTCCCTTTGGTCTTGGAGGTAACAGCATCCACAAAAAAATTGTAAGATGACTCCACGCCATTGAACAATGCAATTATCTCATGTTTGGCATCTTCAAGCCCTCCGTACACAAAGCCCATGGATGGGCGTCAATCTGCATCAACAACACGCAATAAACGAACCAATGGAGTGAAAACTCGGACGACATGTGCAGTGTGGCTCCAAATGTAAGGTTGGATACAATGGAACTCGTTGCTTCTCCCTTCTTGGTCTTGTACCATTTGTAGTTCCTCCACTCTTCTGAGGAAAACATCAATCTAAGCTTGTTTTTCTTCTCCATGCTCTCAAGAGTGAGAAAAGTAGTTGCAAATCTTGTTTGGTCGTGCCTTGCAATGTCTCTCTTGTTGGTGAACTTGCGCATCAAGCTTAGAGTTTTGGTCTGAGCGTATATAAACACCTAAGCCTCTTTGCCTTTGTGATTGCACTCCTCACCTTCGTCTCTCTGCTTATCTCCTCCAAAGAAAGATCAAGGGAGTGCGCAGCACATGAAGTCCACTAAATCCGTGGATATTTGGTGAGCAGCAATCTTCCCGCTGCTACATTGGCGGATGCATTATCCACCACAATCTGAAACCACATTATCAATACCCACTTCATTAAGACACTCATCCACCAGCTTCAAGATGTATTCCGCGGTGTGGGCCTCATTTGAGGCATCTATGGACTTCAAAAATGAAGTCCCCAAGGTGCAATTAACACAAAAAATGATGATGCTCCTTCCACGCATGTTCGTCCACGCATCAGCATCAAAGAGCATCCTGTCGACTTCCACGTATCACGATGATATTGCAAGTCATCGTGCATTTTCTTCACTGCATTCTTCAGAAGTGGACCACTAAGCTCATACCTCATGGGAGTCTTTAGTCCAGGCCCATACTTCCCAATCGCCTCCACCATCTGCATGAAGGACTTCGTCGTCAATGCATTAAAAGGAATCGTCGATGTATATGCCCAGTTGGTTATATACGGGGTGACCCTATCACGATGCTCTTTGGAGAATGCATCTTTTATGGCCATCTGATGTGATGATCCTTCCAATGCGACATTCTGCTCCAAGGAGTCAAATACTCGTGATCTCTTCGTCGAACCCGCATCTCCAGTGATATCAACATCCTCCCTCAGCTCCTGAACATCAGCGGCTTTCTGGCTCTTCTTCCTTGCATCAAGATATGCGACCATCTTCTTCTTCGTCTCTTCATCCACCTTGGGACATGCAGCCATGTTGCCTCACGGTGTGCTAGATGTTATTTGAACCTGTACACGCCTCCCTTGACAAACTTCTTGCACAATCTGCAAGTAACCGTATTCGGATCTGCACGGTTCAAAAGATAACCATATTGCCATGCAAGATCAGTTGATCCTGGCGGCACGTAAAAAGACGAGTCTCTACTAGAAGCGACGTTCGCTGGAGGTGTATCCATCTACATAGTCGCAAACTCACAAATTACTAATCAACAAACACAAAGCTAACTAAACTTACAAGTTACTAATCAAAAAAAACTCACAAGTTAGCCAATCAACAAACACAAAGATAACTAAACTCACAAATTGAAGTACCTAAGTTACCTAACCATCATGCAAATCAACAAGTATCTAAATTAACAAACATTTGGAATAAGACGATAAAATAATCTTATATATAAGATACCCAACATGCCTTCATCATGAAAAAATAAATTTTTACTCCTAAAATAAACAAACTAGAAGAAATCCTAACCAAACAATGGAAAAACTAGTAATAAAAATCTAAGCAATAACAACTACGATCAACCTGCAAATTATAAGAGAAAATATATCCTAACAATAAAATCTAAGATAATCTTAAGCAAATCTAAGCAATAACATCTAAGATTAACCTAAGCAAAAACAAAAAAAATGAAGAAAACCTAACATTGTTATTTGCTAACAATAACATATCAACATCTAAGTTCAACATCATCAACTTAAGCAAATCTAAGCAATAACATCTAAGATTAATCTAAACAAAAACAAAAAAATTGAAGAAAACATAATCTAACATTGTTATTTGCTAACAATAACATATAAACATTTAAGTTTAACATCATCAACCTAAAAAAATTAGAAGAGAAAATATAAGCAAAAATAAAAAATATATAAAAACCTAACCTAAATCGTGATTGAGTTGGAGGGGGCAGAGGAGGCGGGGGCGGCGTCGGATGCTTCTAGATGCTGGAGGCGGCGGGGGCGGCGAGGCGCTGGAGGCGGTGCCGACGACGCACCAGAGGCAGCGAAGGGTCAAGGGTATCGCGCACGGGAGGGGGTGGGGTCGAAGGGTCGGGGGTATGACGAGTTGAGTTCAGGGTTACTGTCTAACATTAACCCTTTAACTCAATACCTGAATCCAATTCTCGGATCCTCTATGCAGAAATCGACCGATTAAGCGGCCGCCTAGACCGACTAACTATAGGTCGACTTTGCCTATTCGAGTCGAGTACCCACCCGAGTCGCATAGTCGGACCGACTAGTCGGTTGACTTTTGCAACATGGATCTTCACCTTCTAAACAAACGTTACCATCATCGTGTTCTTGCTCCCACTCCTCCGCTCCTTTTTCTCGCTCCATAACGTAATCCAAATGTTGTGTTTGTAACTCTACTATCCTTTCTAACTATAGGAATTTAGAGGCATTTATAAAGTTAAATGTCAGAAAATTATTATTTGATCCTAAAATATTTTCTTATCATTATCCATTATCATAGCTATATCCATATTTATTATAGAGTATGTAATCTACAATATCCACAAGACATATTTTTGTATCCATATCCTGATTTTAAAATGGATAAGAAAATGTTAACACAAATATGTTTATCGGTCTCTATCTGTTTGGATCATAGGATGGAATACAACCTCGACAGGAAGGATGAAGGAGGTGTTGTAAGGCAGCAAACCAAAGAAGAACTCAGAATGCATAGAGAAAAGAGGCTGGAAGACTTGGTGAGGTGCTAGATTCGGAGGAGGAGAAGGGGACAGACAGCAAAGATCAAACGTCAGATAGGAGGACAAAGTGGTGGGTATGAGGCGTTGGGTCTGGCAACAGGAAGATGGGGGTGGGAAGGGAAGAAAGGTTGGGAGAGGAACAACCAAATGAAGAGGATGGAAGATTAGGGAGGCAACTCGTATAAGCTCAAAAACCATCAATAGATGAGGGAGATCGAAAAGTTGCAGCAACAGCTTCAGGGATTTAAAGCAATGCCTCGAAGCATTGTATCGCAAGGGGAAAACGACAAGGGAAGAATGACTAATCCTCAAAGTCAAATCATTAAGGCTAGGAAGCATTAAGGCTCCAAATGATGCAGGTGGAAATTGGGAGGGAGGTCGCGAAGAGCTAACAAATTCAAGAGACCACTACTGTTGCCCCAAGGTCTAAAGCTCATGGGTAGAGCAAGTTTGAAGGAGGTGATGGTAGGCAAAGAGAGAGAAGAGATAGGAGAGGAATGCAAATAATCAGGAAAATTAAAAGAATTGGGAATACAGTCAGGGTGGGATAGTCTTCCCTGTCTGTGAGGAAGGCCCCGCCATCGAGCTAGGCAGATTGCACACAAGTTTGACCAGGTCTTATACTTCGACTCTAGCGTCGAGAGAGTGAAATAGGAGTTGTGGGGAAATCTACGACAACCAGTTGGTTGTCAGTAAGGATGTCTTAGCAACTGATCTGTGAGATTCTCAAGCTGCATCATTGAATATGGCGAGATTTTTTTTATTCAAAAAGCTTTATAGTTGATGCTGTTAATATGCATTCAACCAGAGAAGTGATTTTATTTAACGGCATACTTTACATGGATTTTTTTAGGCCAATTTACATAGATATTTTTATTAAAAAAATGAGAGCATTTCCTATGATACAATTATAAAAGTATTGATTGTATTTTCATGAACTTCGAAGTTTTGCAGGGGTATAAGGCCCAATCAGAGTCCTAGGTACCAATACTAGTTACTTGGTTTCATTTACTAGCTTAAAATTTAAAAAATTGATTATAAACGTACCTGACCACTGAGGGACTGATCAATAACTGCTCCAAAAATTAGATTTGCACTTGGATCAACAAGGTCATATATCACCTCTGCAGCAGCATTTACCTATTGGAAAGGACAACAATTCACAACAATGGAAAATTAAACCACAACAACAAATCCTTTTCTCACATTAAGTAGGGTCGGCTACATGGATTATTTGCCTCCATTCAGAGATTTATCTTGAGACAATCTCGGGCTTAGATTCCTAAAAACTAAAAAAAACTAAAAAACTAAAAAAAATCAAAAAACTAATAATGGAAAATTAAACTAAAAAGAAAAATTGAGAACATGGGGTTAGTTTAACCTCCATAACCAAATTCGAAATTCTAACAGAAATATGACATTTATTATCAGAACCAACTAACATAGAAAACATCTGGCATACTAGTCATTAATAAAGCAGTTTGTATTCCCGAACCAAGCAAATGAAAATATTCCCTTGTTAAGCAAGATCAGGAATACTGAATCAAGATGTAGATGCCTTAAGAAGATGGACCTATATCGTGGCCACAACGACCATCAAAGTCAGTGTGTTCGATTCAATAAAAGAGCAACATTAGAATGATCTAGGCCTCAATGGCATCTATGACGAATGTGCTTCACAAGAGGTTGACTTGACGTTTAACTTCATAATACATAAGGGGTTTTTTTCATGATAATAGATCAAAGAGCCTCTTTACTGAGATAACTATTGGTGGATTAGGACACATTGGGGGAAAGAAGACCTTATGGGTTTTATTACTCATGCCTTTCTTAACTTATGTAATATCAATCACCCTCCTTTTTTGGAATATCATTTCTGCCCCTCATTAATTGTTGTCAGCAATTGTGCCCCTCTATAATATCGTCGTCAGTGGGAATAGGATGACCGTGGTTAGATGTAACTCAAGTGCAATAACCTCTCCGAATCTCGAGGTAACCAGGTGGTGGGAGATGAAGTTACCCACGTACTAGAAATTCCAAACAAGGACCGTCAAAGAAACCTCACCATTGCCTCCACTCCATTCCTCTCCCACCATCATCTCCCTCACTTATTCCACAGCAGTGCTCCATTTCTCCAAACAATCGCAAGAATCCTCGCATTGCGAAGATCTCCATCATCGACTTGTGGAAGATATGCGATATCATTCCGTAGAAGATTTTGGGTTTACGGATTTTAGGTTTTACAAATTTGATGGAGGTTTTTGGAGGCTTATAAGGGTTTCCCCTACTCTATATTTATCATCCCTACGATGCTTCTAGGATTTGTTCCAAGGTTCTAGAGTTAACGAGTATGTTGGTTCTATCAAGGGTTTTAGATGTCATGATTCCGATTCGTTTATTTGATCGTGATAAGAAATTCGATGGGTTTAAGGGTATTTGCCTCTTATTACACCTCATTCCTTGTGCTTGAATGTAGGATGGGGTAGTTCAAAGGAGAGGAAAGTGTGCCCAGAATACGTGTGAGACGTTGTAAATCTTTTAAGGACACAAAGGAATGTCAGGGAGAGAACTACGTGAATTTCGTGAAGGAGATGGTTAAAATGCATCTGGTCCGCTTGTTGGTACCCGATTGGGTCTCTGTCAAAGATTGTTCCTTGAGACAATTCATGTGCCCTAACAATGTGATACAAAGATCCGAAGGCAAGAGCGAGTAGATGTAACCAATAAAGGAGACATGATGTATATGTTCAATGCCCACATATGAATGGAACAGACGTCAAACCCGTCGTTAATTTCATCTGCATCTCACATATTCATGCCAAGGAGACAGAAAGAACCACGAAGACGAATCTACAGGGACAGGTACATTCATTTATTGCATTACACTCCCAAGGTATGTCATGACTCCCTGATGATTTTTTTATTAACAAGGGAAGGAGGTGTTGGGGAACGTTGTAGATAATGGGCATTTGGCAGATGGAGAAGAGGATGTGTTGGACATTACAAATATGAGGGAGCAAGTTATTGAGACAAGGAGGGTAGAAATTGGCATTGATGCTCCTGAAGTTGGTGATGGGAATGTTGATGATGGAACATGTAACAGCGGAAACACCAAATCTTGGTGGGAAGCAAGGAGATGATGACATTGCGAGAGCCTGTCAGAGGATGCTCCACAAAGCATTGGTTACGGGAACACCAAGGTCTCCAAGACGCAATGCCCGAAGCCAAGAAACAGTACATGATCACACGATTCACACCATATGTGGTTGCTCGCTGAGGACATTGAAAGAAAGTGATGATCAAGCTTCCCCTACCATTAGGAGATCACCACTAGCTTGTGCTAAGGATAAGAGATGTGATATTTCGTCAAAAGCACAAGAAAAGGGCCAATCGGCTGTTTGGAGGTCCCCTCGAGGATCTACGAAAGAAAGCAAGAGGTCAACCCGAGCAGCTTTGAAAGAGAGAAGGCGGTCCTTGCTGGAAGAGTTCGAGGACCTCGAACGTGAAAATGAATTCAGTGTTGCATACGAAGTCAATGACAAATCAGACACTGAATGGATTGCCAATTCCTCTGAAGAAACAAATGACATTAGTGATGAAAGTTATGTCAACGATGAGGGCATCGACTTCGAGATTGAAGATATACATGACTACAACGACCGAAACTTTGAATTGGACAACAAAGACTTTGTAATGGATAATGATTTTGCATATCACGACACATTTCTCTTTCAGCTTGCACATTACTGCCTCAAGAAAGAGTTCAGGTTGAAGTTTATCCAATCGAATCCAACTAGAATCACAACAAGGTTCGCAAGTGAGGATTGCAGCTGGAGCATTCAAGCATCGAGGTTGGGTGAAGGGGTCACTTTCCGGATCAAAACTTTGGTAAGGCAACACACTTGCAACAGTATCAACAGAGTTGATACTTAGATGGCCAAGCAAGGGCGGATTGCCAAATTTTACGAGAAGTGGTTGTGGAAAATACCACTTTGTCTGTCAATGACATTTTAAGTCGAATCTGGGAAGAGTTGAATGTGAAAATTCCCTATTTAAGAGTTTACAAGGGAAGGAACATTGCATTGGATGTGATTTTTGGGAAGGTGGAGCATACCTATCCGAGGATGTCGAGTTTGATCTATGAATTACAGTCCAGAAACCCGTGATTCATTAAATTATAAAGATGATGTATTCCTAAGAAATTTTATTTGCTTCAACGCTTCCAGGAAAGAGTTTATACATGGTTGCAAGCATTTTCTTGAGCTGGACGGTTGTCGCCTCAAGGGAAAATATCTTAGGACCTTATTAGCAGACACAATGCTTGATGGAATGGATGGCCTATTTCCCGTTGCTTTCTACATCTGCGAGGGCAGGTACATTGACTCTTAGCCTTGGTTCGTGGAGAGACAATATTTAATGATCGGATTTGAACGCTAGAAAGGATTAGCAATGGCTTGTGATGGGCAAAAAAGGGACTCGAGGGAGCAATATTGAAAATCTTTCCAAAAGCACGACATAGGACGTGCTCATGGCACGTCTGTAAGAATATCACGAAAGATTATCAAGGAGAAGACCTTGAAAGACGTGTTTGGTCTGTAGCACATGCATTCGGAAGGATGTGCTATTTACACCACGTGACTGAGCTTCAAAAATTATCCATGGGAGCCTTCGACTATATAGAAAGGACTTCTCAGAAATGGAGCCGACACACTTTCAACGAAGCAGCACGGTGTCATTACATCACCAACAACATGAGTGGATCATTTAAGGTGTGGATCTCGAAGGCACAACATCTTCCCTTATGCAAGTTAGTAGATTAGATACAATAAAAGACTGTGACAATGATGCGTGAGAGAAGATGTAGAGCAGCGAGGCTAACGGGTGTCTTGGTCCTTGTATCATAATATGTGATGGCAATTACTAGAGATCCCCATGGCGTTATTATTAGAAGATCCAATGATAGAGATGCAGAAGTGGTCACCTTGGGAAAGGTATGTGGTTGACCTCCAATCACGTAAATGTACTTGCAGTAGATGGCAGATGAACGGGTTCCCTTGCAAGCATGCAGTTGCAATCCTTCGTAGCATTAAAAGAGTTTAAGTGAGAGGATTACAGCTATCTCTAATATAGCTTGGAAAAACACCGGAAGTGTTATGAAATTGGAGCAGCGTCATTGCAAGACAAGGACGTATGGGCATTAATGGACCTTCCATGTGTGGTCTAAGCACCACATACCAAACAACCATCAGGGAGACTGAAAAAGAACTAAAATCGATCGAAAGATGAGGTTGTAAAGAAAGCGAGGTCTCGCCACATTTGTGTCCATTGTGGATCAGTCGATCAGTGCAAGAATACATGCAAAGCTCCAATTAATATGTCATTGACTATGCATCTATCACAGACCCAACAAGATTTCAAACATCTAATGAAGCTATTACTCTGGCAAGCAGAAGGTCCGCATTCGCAACAGTTCTTATCAATTTAATTTGACATCAATATCGATTGTCATCAGTTGTATGTCTTTGTATGTCAAAATAGTTGGGTCTTTGGGTCCATTTCGCACATGGGATCTCCTATCCCCAAATATCCTAATAATATTAGTCTATGTTTAAAAATATATTAGAGTAAAGAGAGTATCAAAAAAATTCAAAAGAAAAAAGGGCCACCGACGTATCGGTGGGTGCCCAAAAACTTCACCATTTATCACCAAAAGTTATTACAAGACTAATACTAGTGCGAATAAATACAAGAGAACATTTTATGCGCTAAAGGTTCCAATTTTCAACCATCGCACTAGCGTATGCCACCACATTTTCAGCATAGAAACGATCCTGACGGAATACAACCCCATTTGTGGTCAATCAAAGAGCCCAAACCAATGCCACACAACTTGAAATCTCCAGCTCAGAGCCACTCTAGTCCGGCCCAATGGAGCTCCAAAAGTTAGTATCGTTGTCATAACAGACCTCATGATTCCCAATACCTCTCCACACTTCCGCAAAGCTCATGCAAGTGAAGAAAAGGTGATTATCGTTCTCAACGTCCTCTGAACATCTAGGGCAAATGGAATCCTCTATCTGATGAATACGCGTGAATCTCTCCTTGGTCAGCAATCTCCCCTACAGGAATACCTTCACGCAAGTTGGAGCTTTCCACTTCCAAATCCATCTACAATCTGTCGCGCATCCGCCTGGATCAAAAATAAGAGGGCCCTTCAGAGCCATATATGCCTTCCCCACATAGAAAGAACCATCTTGCCAGATCCAGCAATCTCGACCGTCCGATGGAGCGACCACACCTTCAAGCTCCTCCAGCTGGCATCATCATAAGGTCCTCCAGTCGTTGATCGAAAAGTTCAAATGGGGAATGTGGAAAGAATGAGCTTCCATCCCAGACATCTACCACCAAGCAATATGGTTGATCCGCCAACGCCTTGAGATGCGGGAACCTCACATCAAGGCCCTAAATGTCGTTTCCGATTCACCATTTCGATGACTGACCGAAACGGAATTTCGATTGAATTTCGACCAAAATTTCGGTCATTTCAATCATTTTTTCTATTAGGGTCCCCATATTTCGGTCATTTCGGTCATTTCGATCGAATTTCAATTTCGACAGGTTATCGATATTCGACAGAAATTCGATCGAAATTCACTGAAATTTGAGGCCATGCCTCACATCCAACGCTCTACCTTCGCTCTAGTTATCCGTCCAAAAATAGAAACCAGTTCCATTACCAACAACGTATCTTAAGAAGGGGTGGATCTCCTGCGGCACACAACAAATTTCTTTGCAGAAGTAGGAAGGCGCATAACCTAAGTCCTCGTTGCTAGGGAAGGAAAGCTATACCTCGTAGAACCTCTAAATCAAGGTGCATACCACGATACCAGGCAGTTGTATTCTCCCCGGATACGAGTTATCCATTTGCTCATCAGTGCCTGCGAACCCCAAAGCCTCGTCCTCCAATCCACCAGGGGAAACCCGCTAGATCTCCCAGATGAGGACCAAAAGAAACGTCTCATGTTAGTCTCCAGTCTCTTCCGTATACCCATGGGTACCAACCTCGATGATCGGAAGAAATTTGGAATAGCCGACAGCATCGAGCGGAGCAATACCAGCCCCACGTCCCTAGATAAGCAAATAGACTTCCACATCGTCAGTTTCTGTTCCAACTTCCCAATCATTGGTAACCAATCATTGGTGTGCATCCACCCTACCACCGTATGCACACCAACGTAATGCAGAGGCAACTCCATTTGCGACGATCATAGCCACCTAGCATAAAGGTCAATCTCCTTGTCCCCCAAGACGAAAGGAACGAATTCTGACTTCTCTCTGTTCAATATCAAATAAGATAGTACCCCGAAAATATCAAGAACAACAGATAACCCTCTGCAGCTATTTACGCCCCCTCCTCGAAAAGAATCGTATCATCAGCATACTGAAGGATGTGTAGAGAAATCTCCTCCTTCAAGTACCCAGTACAAAACCCCTCTGAAACGGCTCGTCAACGGTTGCAATAACAAAGAGAAGAGGTGCCAAAGGACATCCCTGACGCACACCATGCTGCAACTGAGAAAACCCCCCCTTCAGTTGTCCATTTACAAGAACCGCACAAGATGTGGTCATAATGCACCTCTTCATCTAGGAGATCCATGTATTAGGAAAGCCGTGTCTATGTAAAGAAACTCAAATGAAGCGCTAGTCCAAACAGTCATAAGCCTTGGAAAAATCCACCTTCCATAGAATGCCCTTTGCCTTCCTCTCGCGCCAATCCGACACAATTTTCGAAGCAAGAACCACACTATCCATGAGTTGCTTGCTTGGTACAAACGCACTTTGCACCGGCGAGATGATCTTGTTCACCACATCCCTCAATCGGTTGGCCAAAAGTTCAGCCACAATAAAATATACTGCATTGAATAATGCAGTCATTCTATAACCCTTAATTCCGATCGCGACCTACTTCTTAGGAAGCAAAAAATGAGAGCACAGTTGATCCTATCAACGCCGTAGTTGCCTTCATCAAACTCCTCCACCAATGGCATCACCTCCTCAGCCACCAACCTAAAAAGGAAGATCGGAAAATCGTCCGACCCAGAGAAACCATGCAGATTCAAGCCAAAGACCATCTCTCGAACCTCCGACAACTCAAAAGACCTCGTCAAAGAATCTGCATCAGTGTCAGAGATTCAAGTCACCCCCAAACCCAACCAGCAAGACCCGCAATGTGAAAGATGCCTGCTCATGCTTCTAAAGTAATCATTGACCGCACTCGCAACCTCCTTCTCTTCTTGAAGCTCCTCTCCCCCAATCACCGCGGAGTGAACCAAGTTCCTCATATCGTTTGCCACCACATGAAAGAACTTGGTACTCGCATCTCTCTCCTTCAGCCACCTCTGTCATGACCTCTGTCTCCACTAACATTCATGTTTCTTGTCCCCCTCCTCCATGATCCTCTGGACCAAACCGCGGCTCAAGAGCTCCTCCTCATCCAGATCCCTAACATCCTCCAGCAAGTCCAGTCTAACCAGTTCGCCACGCGCCTGATTCCTCCTCATTTCCCGCTCAAAGCGAGACTCCTTCCTGAAAGCCAGCAACCTATGTCAATGTCGTAGTGCCTCCAACTTCAAAGCAAATCGCATTGTAGTCGATCCCTCCACCTCCAACTCTGACCTGAAGACGGTCACCAAATCTCGAAACCCCTCCTCCAACATCCAGCACCGCTCGAATTTGAAGTAGGACGATGATCTTCTTTCGCTATAGGAGTTGATGGCTTGAAGCACAACGACGTGTGATCCGATCTCAACCTAGGGAGATAGGTAACCGTAGCCAAGCTGAACATCTCCAGCACCCGATGAGTCCATGAACAGGATGATGAACTTCTCCGCGTATAGATGCAGTTTGCCACATCTAGAACCTCTAGAGCAAGTTCCTCTACCACTTCTCCAAACAGAACCAATCCCGGATCATGTGCACCTCCCCTCTGGTCTGTCATTCACATACAATGTAACATTAAAATCCCCCTATCTATCCTCTGCATACAACGTAACATTGAAATATCCACCTACAAGCCAGGCCAATTCCGCAAATCTGAACCTGATCTCCCGCAATTCATCCCACAACACCGCATTCGTAGAGGCTCCGCAATAATGTAAACTGATGTAACCATGAAGTAGGACTAATCCGCCTTAGTACCATCGAAATCGAGTGAATCAGAATTGTCTCATACGTGAGATCGAAAAGGCTCTTGTTCCAAGCAATAAGCACTCGTCTCGAGCTTCCATCTGCCAACACTGCTCTGAATTCATCAAGAAGAGGACCCGAAATGGATCCCCATCACACTGAATCCCAAGAATAACTCTTAGTCTCTTGCAATAATACAATGTCGATCTTTATAGAACTAACGTCTATCCGCTTCTCCGATTGGCCCAGTCCTCGTACATTCCATGATAAAAGCTTCATTGGGAAATAAAAGGGGAGACCCTCACCACCTAGACACCCACTCTTGTAGTCAATGTGATTACAAAGAGCATCTCTACCTCCTCACAAGCACCCATGCTTGGGAGGATCTCAACCCCTTCTCGCCCTTTTAAAGTTCCACCCAAACCCTCCTCCAGCTCTCCACCCTAGTCTCAAGTCCCTCATAATCCCCCATTGCCCGATCAAGTTCAAGAATCCTCACCTCCCAGTCCATAACTTATTATTATGGAGTTGTTGTCAAAGGAGGCTACTGGAAATCATATTTAAAATAATGAGGGAACATGATCAATTAAGTTTCATTTCGGTCAAGCATTTTAGCCCTTTAATCAAAAGGGGTGATATTGAGTGCACATGGACCGTTTAAAAAATGGTGGGTCAACATTCAGATTTATTCAAATGAAGTGAAACTTGATTGCTAATTTATTCTTTTTTTGAAGCCAGAAAGTGGGGGATACACTCTTAGGTGTTCGCCCCATGGATTAGAATAAAGCTAAAAACAGAAAGATGAGTACAGAAAAAAAGGCGCTCTAGGCAAGCCACGAGCGCACCACTCCCGACGCACGAATACAGACATTTTCCTTGTAAAACCTATGGCTAGAAAACAGCAGCTCATTCCTAGCCAACCAGATAGACCAGACCAAAGCCAGAGGCCGCAGCAGCTCCGCCCTTGGCCGATGCCTGGCCGTGATTAGCACACTGCAGAAATCCTCAATCCCAGCCCGGCAGATCCACTCCAGACTCGGGTCAGCCCAAACCAACAACACGGACGGGCATCAGAAGAAGAGATGATCAGGGGTCTCAATCCCCCCCTTACACAGCAAGCACTTGTTGGAAACAATCCCGAGAAGTCTAGCGCAGCGGTCCCGCGTCGTCAGCCTCTTCCTCCGGAACAACCAAAAGAAGAAGCAATCCTCGCCGGAAGACCCAGCCCCCAGAAGAAAGCGCAATCCCTCACCAGCTCCGCCGACAGGGAGGGAGGGGGTCTGCAAATCGCCGAGTAAGCCCTCCTCATCGAGAAGGGACCGCCACGCCAAGTCCAGTGGTCACGACCCAGGGAAGGCCCCGAGACCTCCCGAAGCGCGTCGAGCAGCTGCATAAACTCCTCAAGACGCCGGTCGAAGAAGTTCGAACGAAAAGACGGCATCCAGTTCCCATCCACCCAGCAAGAGGCAATCATAGTCTCCCGGTCCGCAGCCAGAGCAAAGAGACGAGGGAAGCGCAAGGAGAGCACTCTCCCGTCCATCCAGTCGTCCTTCCAGAAGGCAAAGCTTGGCCCATCCCCCAGGACAGGCCTGAACAGCGTCCGGAAGTTGGCAAAGAGAGACAGGACGGCCTTCCAGAAAAGACCGTAACCCCCTCAGGCGGCACCACCCCGACCTCGTAGATCCGCCTTAGGAGGCTGCACGTGAGATCCTCCTCGCCACCCCAAATCCTGGCCACCCGCTTCAGCAGCAAGGCCTCGTTCAGCTCGTGTAGCTGACAGACTCCGAGCCCTCCCTCACACTTCCTCAAAGTGATGCTATCCCAGCTTACCAGATTCATTCCGAGGCCCTGCCTGTTCCAGCCCCAAAGAAACCGCCGCATCAGACCCTCCAGCCTCCTCCGAATGCCTGCAGGCATGAGCCTCGTGGATGAGTAGTACACCGGCATGGCGGATAACACTGCCTTTAAGAGCACGAGGCGTCCACCCTGGACAGGACCGACGCCTTCCATCCCGCGAGCCACCCCTCCACCATCTCGACCAGTGGAAGCCAATCTGTCATCTTTGATCTCCCAGTGTTCTGCGGCAAGCCCAGGTGGTGAATGGGGAAATCAGAACACTATGTGCTCAACGCAGAACCGCAGAGATCCGTTAAACCCCCGTCCATGCAGACATGAACCAACTTGGATATGCTGTGCCAATTTATTCTAGTATCATGCTTCTCAGAAAGATCGAAATATATATTGACTATATTAAAAGGGTAAAATGGGGCTGCCCCCAGGGAGTAGCCAACTTGGCTACTCCCACCCCTATTTTTTCCTCATTTTTTTATTTTTTTGGAAAATAAAAATTTGTATATTCATCACTATATCCCTCTAATATTCTACTAAAATTTCGTCAGAAACAGAGACTCCTAGGCCCTGCATCTAGACGTCATTTTTTTAACGGTCGCGGGATTTTTTAAATCGACCCTGTTTGGATGGAGGCCATAGGAGTCCCTGTTTCTGACGAAATTTTAATAGAATGTTAGAGGGATATAATGATGAATTTGCACATTTTTATTTTCCAAAGAAATAAAAAAATGAGGGAAAAATAGGGGTGGGAGTAGCCAAGTTGGCTACTCCCTGGGGGCAGCCCCATTTAACCCATATTAAAAGGGTGTGTGTTTTTGATAAACTAACCTTATAGGTGGATTTATAATATTTGGATAATATGTATAAAAACTACAAAAGTTATATCCTTATACTTATAAATATATTAGAACGTATTTATAGTATTCAAGATATGGTTGGATCAGAAATGAAGAGTATCTCTAGGGCAATAAAATGAATCTAGAATATATAATCAGTGTGCTAGCGATAACTATATAATCAGGTTATTAAGTCAGAGATGGGAGAATTGTGTATGTGCCACATATGTGTAGAGGTTGTTTAATCCCACATGGAGGAGTAGGGGGGCTTAGTTGATTTGGTGAGGCTATATATAGTGCGAGACACTCCTAGTACTCATCGTAAAAAAATCAGAACCTAGCCCTCGAGGCTTTCTCTTGCGATTTCATCCCAATCCTTGGGGTAATGATCCACATAAAATCATATTTCTCCTTTTTATGGTTTCACATTCTTTATTTGGTATTTCAACATGGGATTAGAGTGAAACGATTTCTAGGGCTTATTTGTTTAATTTTTCATTTCAATTATATGTGTTTTATGAAGCTCCCGAGATTTATACATTTAAGGCAAGTTTAATTTTGTGCTTCGTGTTCTCTAAGTTCACGTGCTAGAGATCGATGACTTCTACGAGCAACTCCTTAAAACTCCGCAAAAGAATGGAGTGGCCTGACATTGGCCCTTCCTTGGGAGTGGAAAACAACCTCAAGTGAGCATTCGAAAGCACCACCGAGTAGTCATGTCGATGATGACAGGCGAAAAGCCCTAGATTGGGGAACACATTCAGATATGGGAGAGATAAAGAGAGTCGTTAATGATGCTTCTTGTTAATGTGTACTATTAAGGTTGCAACAGCCCAAGGCCAAGTGTTGGAGATGTACAAGCTGCCAAATGGCAAACAGGTGTTCGAGCAACAGGGGTCTTTCCTAATCCTACCATGTCATGAGACAAAGTTGTGAAAACCCAATACCAAGCGCAACAGCAAAAGCAAGAAGATAAGGAGGCTGCTTCGCAAGGGAGTACACCTCAACAGTGGTGATAGAGAAGGGAGTGGTGTTGGCATCACGAGATAAACAGAGAGACAAGTGACGTCGCGGACGGATCGACACCATAGGTCGCAGTTGTTTTGGACTATGAGATGAAGTGGAGATGCCCCAAATGAGCATATGGCGCCCTCAAGAAGGATATGATGTAATGAAACTATGGAATGATATAACTGTTATGATGGGTTCCCCGTCAGGAACCCTAAGATTGAAGCAGACAAGAAGTTAGATCTGCTTCTATATCTTAATAGGTGTTAGACCATTCCTCTGAAATGTTCCCTTGCTTATGGTTGGATATGGGCCCAATAACCCAATTTGTTATTAAGAAAATGAGAGAAAATAAAGCAAAAAGAGAAGAACAAAAAAATGAAAGAAGGGGAGTTGTAAAAAAGGATGAACCAACAGGCTGAAATAAAAAAATGATGGCTGGACTGTTGAAAAAAATAAGGTCCATAAAAAGATATGGAGGATTGTTGGAGAAAGAAAAAGATAAATAGTAGAGAAAAAATGAGATGAAACCCAAAAAAAGAAGTGAGAAAAAAAGTGATTGAAAAAGGAGATTAAGAAAAAAGAAGGGGTTCTATTTGTATCTCCCACATGAATATATGATAAGAGTGTTGAAGAACACCTCCATGAAGTATATGAGGTGCACATGGGTGATCATTTGTTGAATAGGACCGTCAGAATGTGGACTATGTATGACGAAAACTAAGGAAAAAGGTTTGATATGGAGAGATGCATAGAAACTCTAGATAAGAAATATCATTCTCTGAACCAATGTATAGGAAAGGCCCAATTTGAGGCTCACTTTAAGAGACCTATTGTAGTGGCTTCAGCATGAAGCCCATTATTCAGACCTTCATATGCTAACAGCACTCACAGAGGTCTCCATTGGAGAGGCTCACTCCAATCTTCCGTATCCCTATCATCCACAAACTCAGCAGAAACAATTGCTGATTTCCTGGATCACAAGCACCAAAGGTGCCCTTTCAATCTTGAGTTGTATTTGAATTATATATGTGGCTTGTCTGTGTTGAGTTTGCATCCTTCCAAGCTGGGCATTCCAGGTTTCAGCTTGAGGGATAGCATTGAGATAATTGTGTACGGGTCGCATGTGTGCAAAGATTGTTTACTCCCACGTGAATGAATGGCGGGACTTGGTTTAGTTGGTGGGGCTATATATAGCGCCTCACCCCCCCAATACTCATTGAGAGAAAACGAATGGAAAAATTAGATCTTTAGGCTATCCACCATGGTTTCATCCCACTTCTTAGGGAGCAAAGATTCCACGTAAAATCATAATTCTCCTTGTTTATGATTTTGCATTTTTTATTTCTTACTTTTTTATGGTATTAGAGCAAGTCAATTTGGGAGACTGTTCCAAGTTAGATTTATTTATGTTCCAGATATTTCACCGTCAAGGTTCAATTTTATTTCGATTACTTTGATTCACAGTCTCACTGGTTTGGTTATACTCCCATGACAAAATCCATGAATGGGATACATTGAATTCTAAAAAATCGAACACTGAACGTTCAAAAGTTCATAAGGGATCTCCTGCATTGTGCAAATGGGTTCTCATGAACCCTAAAAATCCAAGTGGTAGTGAAACTAAAGCTCAGCGCCTCCAACAACGGCACGCATTACCTTGCATGGAAACCACACCATCTCGAACTGTCACGCACACTGGATAAGAGAATGGAATCTCTTTTCAAGAGTCCCTATGTATCTCTCTGTACCAGACATTCATCTCTGTCATACATGGTCCACATGAAGACTCAAAGACAAATAATGAGTATGTGGACCTCTTCAACAAATGATCCGATATATACTTCGTAATGAAACAAGGAGGTGCTCTCAAAAATTCCCCTATCTCCCATATCCATGTGGGAGACGCAAGTAGTAAATAATCCCCCTTTTCTTTTCTTTTTAAATCATCAACTTATTTTGAATCTTTTTTAGCATGTCATTCCTTTTTTCATTATTGATTTTTTTCATGGCTCTCTCATTTTCTCCGTTGTGATCAACGCCTTTCTACGTCCTTTGTTTGTGTTCTTCTCTTCTTTTTCTCAATCACTTATTTATCACAAAACCTAGGCCTTTTCCGGCCATCAAAGAACAAAAAAATATAGAATAAACAAAAGTCCACTAGGGAATTCCCCTATGAATACCAAATTATATATTCCACTTTTTCGTACAGCATCTCAACCCATTTTTGGCTTTTTTACCTCTTTTTTCATCCTTTGTTATTTTTTGTACTCCCTTTTTTCTTTACAATTCCGATATGAAGCGCCTCTCCTGGTTCATGAAGATGCTCTAATAACATAAGAAAAAATAGAAATAATGCTCTATGGAATCAAAGAACAAGAACTAATATAATGTTACGTGGAACCTTACTCCCAAAGTAGCGGGATAAAACCACAAGATAAAGCCAATAAGGGATGTGTTTTTCTATTAGAATTCACTCAATGAGTACAATGGTGTGAGATTCTATTTATAGCCCCACCAACTAAACTAAGTCACACACTCATCCATGAGGGATTAAACATCTCTCTAACAAGCTCAACTACATTATTCTCTCAACACATTCAAACACTCACTATCACCAAAAAGGTTACATATCTTATATCCATGTGGGAGACGCAAGTAGTAGATAATCCCCCTTTTCTTTTCTTTTTAAATCATCAACTTATTTTGTAATCTTTTTTAGCATGTCATTCCTTTTTTCATTATTGATTTTTTTCATGGCTCTCTCATTTTCTCCGTTGTGATCAACGCCTTTCTACGTCCTTTGTTTGTGTTCTTCTCTTCTTTTTCTCAATCACTTATTTATCACAAACCTAGGCCTTTTCCGGCCATCAAAGAACAAAAAAATATAGAAATAAACAAAAGTCCACTAGGGGAATTCCCCTATGAATACCAAATTATATATTCCACTTTTTCGTACAGCATCTCAACCCATTTTTGGCTTTTTTACCTCTTTTTTCATCCTTTGTTATTGTTTTTGTATTCCCTTTTTTTTTCTTTACAATTCCGATATGAAGCGCCTCTCCTGGTTTATGAAGATGCTCTAATAACATAAGAAAAAATAGAAATAATGCTCTATGGAATCAAAGAACAAGAACTAATATAATTTTACGTGGAACCTTACTCCCAAAGTAGCGGGATAAAACCACAAGATAAAGCCAATAAGGGATGTGTTTTCTATTAGAATTCACTCAATGAGTACAATGGTGTGAGATTCTATTTATAGCCCCACCAACTAAACTAAGTCACACACTCATCCCATGAGGGATTAAACATCTCTCTAACAAGCTCAACTACATTATTCTCTCAACACATTCAAACACTCACTATCACCAAAAAGGTTACATATCTTATAAACCCTTTAAAAGAAGCCTACACCAATCCAACAATACAATGTTACCAACCGGCCCTACCAGTGCCTCTAATTGATCCATTTCAAATCTCAGAAAGATAACATCATAAATAGATAACTAACATTAAAAAACAGGTTAACCTCTAGTAGTCATCCATTGGATACAAAAAGAAAAAAGAGAGGCAAGGGTAACCCAATACACAAACTCCAGCCATCTGGGTTGGATCTGACAACTTTAGATTTAGTGCATAATGCAGTCGTCCTTTATATTTGCAAGAAGTGGTAATAACAACTTGAATTCATGAACTCACAGTCATGCAATGATGACCTTTAATGCCGTGTTAAGGCTACCCTTGGTTGAAAGGCTCATCAGGTGATTTATTCACTCATACAAGAAGTTATTCTTTTCTGACAGATAATATTACATCAACTCGCATTTAAACGTCATCTTTCATTTTTTAGTGAGAAGTAAAACAGATAAAGCATTGCACCGCATGCATCATGACTCATGAGTTTGCTGCATTAGTGAAAGTGAAACAAATAGCTTACCTCATACAAAGTCAAATCACTCCCTCCAGTGATATTCCAGACTATCCCAGTAGCCCTTTCAATACCTATATCTAATAAAGGAGACTGGATTGCATTCAATGCAGCATCCCTGGCCCTAGTCTTACCTGCAATACATGGGACACCCTCAGCTGAAAACAACTTGAACAATTGAACGCAGCAGATGGAATAAACATCCATCTACTTCAGGTAACATTTCAAAACTTAATGTGATACAAGGCAAGATAATGAGGATTATGTAGATTGCAAAAAATAAAAAAACGCAAAAAAAATTTTTAAAAAAAAAAGAATGAATCCGCAAGCCTGGAAAGAATAAGCATGCATTAAGCTGCCAAAATTCATAGGCAAGTTATCTAATGAGAAAATGAAATAATTTCATATGGCCCATTTTCCCATAAGCGAGAAAAAGGCAATGCATATATAAATCATTGGGTAACAGATTTCTTTCCAGCCATGAATTTGCTTGCATAAATCTGGGTTTTTCTGACAACTACCTGTAGCTGTTCCGATGCCCATTAATGAAGAGCCTGCATCTGCCATAATTGCGCGAACATCAGCAAAATCAACATTAACTAGACCTGGGATCTGCCATAAATTAAAATTTGTAGTCATTCATGGGAAGATTCAGAAATATTTATTAAATGGTGAGCACACAAATTTGCAACTATGCATGCATGCATTTATACCAAACCAGGATTAGAGCCCGCTGGTGAGTACTTTATGAAGGGCCTCCTTGAATAACTACTTGTCCCTCTTATTTTGATCCAATCATGGTTTTAAAAAACGCGCCTCGAGGCTATAGCCTCAGTTTGGATATCTGAGGCGTAAGCCTCAGACACCCGAGGCGGTCTCGAGGCGTCGTCTCGGTCTGTTGTGCATTTTTTGGGTAAATAAATAAAAAATTATATAAATCTATACTTTTATAATAATATTAAAATTATAAAACATATTTTTAGTTACAAACATACAAGTCACAATCACAATATTGTATTATAGTATCATTATATGTTACTCCCTAAACATACCATTTCATAAATATATAATTATACATTTATATTACAATCGTCATTGCATCAAAGAAATCATGCAAGTGTATAATGATTGTTTCTAATCGGTATGAAATTTTATATGGGATTTTTACACCTATAACCCTGAGTAATTCCGCAACAATCATAACCCTACATAATCATGAATTACATGAGAAACCCCGAGTAATGCTTAACTCTTACATGGCATAACCCCGTGTTACATTCCATTTGTGATACTCGTTATGTTTGACAGTTTTCGTTTGAAAAGACAAAACTACCCCTAAAACTCATTCTCATTACAGAACATGCCATTCTCTTCATGCTCGCCTCTCTCCCCCTGCTCGAAGCAGCTCGCCGCCGATCCTCCCCTGCCCCCCCATCCCCAGAGCAGCTCCTCTCTCCCTCCTTGCCGCCGCAGATCCTCCCTTGCCCCCCTCCCCCGAGCAGCTCCGCTCTCCCTCTCGTCGCCGCCGATCCTCACCTACCCCCCCCCCACCCCCAGAGCAGCTCCTCTCTCCCTCCTTGCCGCCGCAGATCCTCCCTTGCCCCCCCTCCCCCGAGCAGCTCCGCTCTCCCTCTCGTCGCCGCCAATCCTCCCCTACCCCCCCCCCACGCTCGTCCCCTTTCTTGAAGCCCGTACCCCCCCCCCCGGCCCGCCACCGAGCCTTCCCCTCCCTACTCAAAACCCCCGTCGGAGCGGCCCCCGCCGCCACCGAGCCTTCCCCCTCCCTCGCTTAAAGACCCCCCCCCCCCCCCGCCACTCGTCCCCTGTCTCGAAGCCCCCCGCTCGTCCACTGTCTCGAAGCCCCCCCCCCCTCGCTCGTCCACTGTCTCGAAGCCTCCCGCTCGTCCACTGTCTCGAAGCCCCCCCCCCTCGCTCGTCCACTGTCTCGAAGCCTCCCCCCCCCTCGTCCCCTGTCTCGAAGCCCCCCCCCCCCCCCCCCGCCGAGCCTTCCCCTCCCTGCTCGAAACCCCCGTCAGAGTGGCCCCCGCTGTCGAGACTTCCCCCTCCCTTGCTCGAAGCCCCCCCCCCTCCCGCGTCGACCCTTCCCCTTCCTCGCTCGAAGACCCCCACCCCGCAAAGCTTCTCCTCCTGCTCGAAGCTGGCCGACGACCTCTCGTCGACTGCCCGAAGCTCGAAGCCCCTCACTCCCCACCAAGCCTCCAAGCCCCTCTCCCATCGACCTGCAATGGGCCCTCCCACCGTTGTCGCTGCTCCTCCTCGAACACCTGCTCGAAGCCCACCAGCCCACCGTCATTTTTTTCCTTCTATTTTTTCTATTTTAGCTAATCCTAGTCGTTCGATCATAGTTTGGTTAGATAAACCCACTCATATGGTTGAGTTAACATATTAAACTAACGGAGAGTTATGTATGTGAGACAGAGTAACTATCCGGGGTTTCTCATGTAATTCATGATTATGCAGGGTTATGATTGTTACTGCGGATTTACTCAGGGTTATGGGTGTAAAAATCTCATTTTATATCAACAAATGATATTCAATTGCTTGTATCATTACAATGAGTATAATATATCTTTAAGAGATTGTATATTTTGTAAGAATATTAGGAATTCACATATTTACAATATTAATATTACTTAATCACAAATTAAAACTAGCATGTATGGTTAATATGGTATATTTTGTACATCTATTAAATTTAAAATATACAAATTTAGGATTTATGATCATATATTATGTCAATATTTGAAGTTTACGGTTTTATGATAACATAATTATGTTTAATAATAATTTCGGCATGTATTTTCTCTATAAATCGAGGCTTACGCTTCGACCGCCTCGACGCTTACACCTCGCCTCAATAACGGAAAACCGCCTCGATCCGCCTCACGTTTTTTTAAAACCATGGGTCCAATAACTTTAGCTCAAAAGGAGTTCCACTAATCTATATTGTTTAATGATTTTCTGTGTTAACTTGAGATGGCACAAAGCACAAATTTGTCAGTTGAGAGTTAGCTCAGAATTAATTAACCTCCAGTTTCATCTATGATGATTACAACTTTCAAGTGGCCCTCCTCTGAGCTGTGACGCCACTATTATTTCAAATCATGGGCGGTTCTATGACTAACAATTAATACATTTTATATGGACCGAACCTAATTTCATAAAAAAATCAAGAGATGACACTTTTGTTATTTCCGAAGAGAGGAATTTCGGATGAATGAATAAAACTAATTCATAGCAAAATGTGTGACAAGCTGAATACTTCAATCTACAAACAACTTGGGAGTTTGACAAACTGCAAAGTCTTTGTTGAAACAAAAGATTTCCTTGTAGAAATAAGCAATCAAATAGTGGTTATTCCAAAAACTTTATGTGCATTGGACATAAAACTATGGTGCTGCAATGACTTCAAACCACAAGGCAAAATCTGCCTGAACACCCATGTCGTACCCCTCTCTATGGTTGAAAAAAAACCTACATACATGCCATTCACCATAACTGAATGCAAAGACGTCGCCATGCACCGATGTACCCATCAAATCCATTCTGCCAATCCACACGAACTCCAATTTCAAAAAATCAACTTTCGAAAGCAAGCCCTTACTATCCTCGGCCACATATCAGCAACAATTTTGGTGGCATCACCACCCCATCCATTATGTGCTTCTCAGGAATGAATGTTGTCTGCGTAAACAACAATCATTCATCTGCACAATACAACACTAAACGTGGCCATGGACCACAGATCCCCCCACCCAATGCACAAGATCCTTCTTAGGCATAAGGAAAAGAGGAAAGCGAATAAGACACTCAAAGCCCCAACTCATTTAACGCTCCCCAACGACCACAACAACCTCATGCCCAACCAAGTCCTAAAACTCCTAAAGAAGGATAACTGGAAAGCCATTTGTATCATGTAAACCATCTGTGTCATGCCAAACATCGTCTCACAAAACTCATCAGAAAAAAAGTCTCACCAACTCAGATATCTGCTCCTCAGACAAACTTGACAACACCGTAGGGAATCTTCCTACTCAATTCACATAAATTTCACGTCACAATCGACCTAATGGTCCGGTTACCGCTACCCTCACCATCCACCTCAATAGGGTGGATTAAGCTGTGTGTCCTTCCACTGACCACGACATAAAAAAACCAAGTGTTGGCATCATCCTTCTTTGGACACACTTGCTTGGACCATTGTTGTCACTCCACCTCACACTTATTATCCTCCTCGAGCAAGACCCGCTAATGCTCCCTCCTAGCCTCATTCTCCTCTATAACTCCATGACATCCTTGAGTGTGTCGACGCGAACCATTTCCACCTGCGGACGCACCCTTCTTTCCCCATGTCGAGCCCGCACCACTTGCCTGAATTTGGAAAACATTTAATGCAAGACCTCAAAAGCTTTGCCACTAACCCTGGAGACCGATCTAGTCACGGAATGGTTCAGCAAGCAACGGAACGCCCCTCCCTATTACCATCATGAAGCAACATTGCACCCCTCACCAATGTTCCATTAGGTAGGTGTGTGACCAGAAAGCAACCGCGACAATGGAACACAACTGCCAAGAAACTTCCCATTGACGTCCATTTTATTTTCTTCTGTCCAAGAAGTGGTAAAAGGATGATTACTAGAGGCCACTACTCATCTCAATTCACCTTCCAAAAGGAAATTTCTTTTACAAATGTATAAGGTGAATACCCTTCACCCAACATTATATTACTCCAAAATTTAAGAACTTCCAAAAAGTTAGTATATCAATGTATTCAAAGCAATGGAGCTTATATTTTTTGGTATAAGTTTAATTTATCCAAACTAGAAGATCTTCATTTGTTGAGAAACCTTCAATTATTAGAAATGAAGAAACTCTTGTGCAATGTTGTAGAAGTCGCCCGACTGGCCCGACTAGTAGGTCCGACTAGTCTAGTCGGTGGGGTGGCCGACCGAGTACCGACTAATTCCAACTAGGCACATTAGTCAACCAATTTTGCTTGGAGATATCATATTTTTTATGTTTTGCTTTTTTATAAGCAAACATATAACATGCTTAATTTTTTTATTTAAATTCACTTACTTTTATTTTTTTATGATAGTATAAAGATGTACAAATCTATGTAAATATATGTATAAAAATGGGTAATATATTTAAAATAATCATAAAATTCAAAGACAATTAAAGTCCAACTAAATCCGATTAGACGCCCGACTACCGATTAATCCTTAGTCAGTGACCCAGTCGACCGAGTACCGACTACCAACTTTTGCAACCTTGCTCCTGTGCAGACTGTGACAGGAAAAACCATACCCATTCCTCATAAGATCTCCATCCATTCCTTCAAAAAGAAAAAAGATCGCCATCCATTTCTCATCCAAGGCATCAACAAAAATAAGGTACTTCACAGATTGCACTATATTGACAGTATATAGTCTTCCACACATAAATATCAACCAGATACTCACGGTAGGTAATGTCCATTTCTGACCGCTTGTTAAAATAAATGTTTCACTAATTATATGGCTGGGTTCTCAAGAAATCCCGCTTGATACACCCCATTTGAGTAATAAAGAAACCACTGGCAACAGGAATTCCATTTCAGCTAACTCAGAAGCCGGCATTCTTACCAAATTTTCTTTTCATATTAATATTCTTCTATATGGGTCCGCCGATTAAAACTGACTTATACCGTACAGACTTGATGCATGAATCAAGAGGTTTAATGGGCAGTAGTAAATAACAAAGCATACCGTGATTTCTTTCAAAAAGAAGATAAAGCATACCGTGATTTTATCAGAGATACCACGAACACCTTGACGGGAGTATATCATCGGCCAAGTTAAATGCTTCAGTAACAGGTGTTGACTGAGAAACCGCAGTTAATAGCTTATCATTGGGGATTACAATCAGTGTGTCAACACTGTCCCTTAAAGCTGCAATTCCTTCCTTGTGCTTGCACTGCCCGCCGTCGCCCCTCGAAGGAAAACGGGGTTGTGACAATGCCTACGGTCAAAATTCCCATTGACTTTGCAATACTCGCAATTACAGGAGCCCCTCCTGTGCCAGTTCCCCCTCCCATTCCAGCCTGCACATTGTCGACTTGATAAGTAACCAGTAGAATTGAAATATGAACGTGCATGTCAAAGAAAGCATGTAAAAAGGTCAGAACAACAGCCATTAATTTAGAGCAAGATAAGTAACGAATAATAATTGTATGATTCAAGAGAAAATGTTCTTCATGATTACGATTAAAATTTAGTGAATTTTCTGTATGGAGATCAGAGGAATATAATTCGCTTCATCTAATTATCTCTGCCTAAAAGATTGTATGATGCAGACGGATTCCAGCGGCGTCTAAATAATGATATTTTTTTGGTAGATTTTTTGGTAGAAGAACGAGATGGGTTGAGAAGAGAAATTGGAGGGGTTGAGAGAAAGAAAAACTCGTCGGAACGAGGGGTTTGGAGAAGAGAACTCGCCGAGAATGCGAGAGGTTGAGGGAGGAGAACCGCGGAGATCGCGTGGAGGGAGAGAGAGAGGGAGAGGGGATAGAGATAACAATCTCAATTTCTAATTCATACTTGACTGCCTAAAAACAATGGGCTACCCTCTCTTTATATAGGAGAGAGGGGTTTACAAAAATAGTAAACTAATTTAAATTGACAACCAACTTGCCTAAACTGACTCTACTAATTAATTGACTCAAATTCAAATTAAAATCTACGAAATAAACGTTGAGATCATATGCGATCTCAATTATTTAATTAGACAATTTCGACAACCTAAAAACGTAAATAAAATTGACCACTAATAAATTAAATCAATTTGGCCCTATGATTTGAGTTCACGCTGCATCAACTCTCCGCCGCTTTGAAAAATTCGTCTCCCGACGAATTGCTGGAATCTGCAGCTTCCGGCTGTCTATTCGGCGCATTCCGTCGCCTTCTGGAAGAACTGATGTGGAGCGAACGGCGGACTCCATGTGCAGGCGGGAAGGGTGCGGCTGGCGTGGTTGAAGAACATATGCGGTGCGCACGGCGGCGTCGTCTTGTTCGTGTCTTCTCCCCGTGATGCTCGAAAAATAGATGCGGCATGGAGAATATGATTCTTGGAGAATCCATAATGAAGCAATGGCACAAGGAGATGAGAAGAGGAGATGTGGCTAATGAATGAAGCCATGGGGTCCTTAAATAGGGAAGACCCAAGGTCCTAGTCCTATTTGGATAAGGAGGATCCCCATAATTCTGGGTTGCAGCCCTTTCTTTAAATATTTTCACCACCAGGGATATGCTTGAAAATTTCGCGCCCCCTTAGTCTTTCTTCCTTTCCTATGGCCTTTGAACTCTCTGTAAATATGGGAATTTGGGGTTTCTTCTCGCAATTTTCCCTATTTAATTTCCATCTCCACAATCCTTGGGATTTACATCCTGTCAATCCCGGTCCTGTTAGGGTTGGGGCCTTTTTTTCTTGCGCAGGGGTGGGAAGCCTCGGCATCGTGGGAGGGGTGAGGCGGCGGGGAGTCGGTTACGGCTCGTGGGACGGCGCACAGAGAAGAGGGGTGCCGTGCGGGAGGAATGGGGTGCGGCGAGCGGGGGCCGCGCGGTGGAGTTGCTAGCTGCGCTGGTGGGGAGGGCAGGCGTGAGGGCTGCAGGTGGCTGTCGGGGACGTCGTGTGGCCGCAAGGGGGACCGCAGCAGCGCGCGGCCTTGCGCGCGGTGGCTGCACGGGGAAACGTCACCGGCAACGAGGGCGGTGAGGCCTTGGGCGCGACCGTAGGATGGAGAGATCACGCGGAGGCGCCGAGCTGCCCGCACAGGAGAAAACGGAGGCTGGATGTGCGCGGAAGGCACGGTGCGGAAGAGGCGGGGCCAACGTTGAGCGGCGTTGGCGCGGAGATACCGGGAAGGTGCAGCCGCGTAGAGGGCCTGATGTAGGCTTGCGGCTCGCGGACCTGAAGGGGAAGCGGCGGCGGGATGCGCCGCAGGGGTTGGTGGCGAGGTTGGGGTTGCCATCGGGGACGCCGCCGGTGATGGGGGTTGATCTGTAAACTCCCGGACAGCAACTTCGACGTCGAACTCAGATTCTTCTTCCGCGTTTGTGTCAAAAATCGGGCCCTTTGTCTTCATTCTTTGGTTGCACAGGAAATAAATCTTCATCTATAATGAAAGTACCTTTAAATTTTGCCCCGAAATAGGGTTGAACAGTGGCTGCCACGATCTGATTTTCGTCGTCGACGAATGCATCTTCGTCGATTAGCGCGTCCAACCATGCTTGGACTTTCATGGATGCTATAATGCGTTTGTTGAACTTCTTCGAACACGAGCGTGAATGCGAGCCATGCGAGAGACGACTCAAATCGTGTTGGATCCTCCAATAGTCGACAGGATCGTCGAATCGTAGGAACGATTCGGTTTCCATGCTCTGATACCAAATGATGCAGACGGATTCCAGCGGCGTCTAAATAATGATATTTTTTTGGTAGATTTTTGGTAGAAGAACGAGATGGGTTGAGAAGAGAAATTGGAGGGGTTGAGAGAAAGAAAAACTCGTCGGAACGAGGGGTTTGGAGAAGAGAACTCGCCGAGAATGCGAGAGGTTGAGGGAGGAGAACCGCGGAGATCGCGTGGAGGGAGAGAGAGAGGGAGAGGGGATAGAGATAACAATCTCAATTTCTAATTTATACTTGACTGCCTAAAAACAATGGGCTACCCTCTCTTTATATAGGAGAGAGGGGTTTACAAAAATAGTAAACTAATTTAAATTGACAACCAACTTGCCTAAACTGACTCTACTAATTAATTGACCCAAATTCAAATTAAAATCTACGAAATAAACGTTGAGATCACATGCGATCTCAATTATTTAATTAGACAATTTCGACAACCTAAAAACGTAAATAAAATTGACCACTAATAAATTAAATCAATTTGGCCCTATGATTTGAGTTCACGCTGCATCATTGTAGGGACAAAATAATGCACTGATATATAATAAAAGCCCTTTAGGAACCAGAATACAGGGGAAACAATTGAGGGACAAGAATACATCACCAAGATAAAATGGTCCACAAAAGAAGTTATACAAAAAGAAAGATTGCGAAATCCTAAACCATCAACATGTAATTGTATAACATGGAAATATCCATTACTCAAACAGCAGCAGACATTAATGCATATATGTATTGTCTTTAAGTAAGCATGTAAAGGAAAGGACTGAGATCCAGGTTTCATCTAAAGGGAGCATGTTGATAATATGTTGCTTACTGTCACAAATACCATGTCCGCACCGTGAACAGCTTTTTCAATAGATTCCTTACTTTCATTTGCAGCATTCATACCAATATCAGGATTTCCACCAGCACCGAGTCCCCTAGTAAGTTCTCGACCAATCTGCAGGCGGTTCCCAGGAATTACAGGTGACATCCTCATTGCTTGTACATCTGTGTTTACAATCCAGAATTCCACCCCTCTCATGGAGCTCTCGATCATTCGATTGACAGCATTTGAACCCCCACCACCCACACCAATGACTTTAATCTTGGCTTCATTGCTGCTATAAGGATTCACTGGATCATTCACAGCCTCGGTAAGGTCACCAAAGCTTTCATTCCCGTAAAGTATATCAGCACCCTCTCCTCTGAGCATCGAAATTTCAGGATGCAGATCCACGAAGCGATCCTTGCTCTTAAATGGGTTGACATTCTGTGGGTTGGCTGAACATTGCATATGTCGACTGCGCCTTTTTAATCTATGTGTTCTCAGGTCTATTATCCTTGGAGAAATTGTGTTTTCCAAACCGACTTTCACCCAGAGATTTTCCAACAGAAATAGCGGAGACCCTGATCGCGTGCCTACTATCCGAAGGGGGAAAGATATGGCAATTGAATTGCCATCATAAATGCCAACAAAGATTCTCTTCAACTACAGAATTTAGCTCCTCTAATTACACAAAGAGCAGCGTCCTTCAGGACCTACACACATAAATTACGTTGTCAGTTTCGAATTAAACAAAGGATTCACTGAGGTGTTATAAGACGAGATTTCTTTTGATAAGATAAACATGTGGGGAAATTGTGGTAGCCAAAGCAGCTGACCATCAGAACAAACTATACAGCACAATGAGGTTAGAAAATAGCGCATTGGTGGGAACAGAGAGTAAATTTATTGCACCAGACCAGCAGATATTCCTTCCTAATCCTAATCATGATCGCATCCTTACGTTGTTAACTGCAATTTTCAATATCCAGAACAATATGGTCGCATCCTCTTGCAATTGATACAGATGTGTACATCATATTCACGCCGCAAGCGACACACGCACCTGCAAGTTCCCACATTCACACAACTGACAACAAACGCATGAACAACGTACACGCACACGAGCAGATACACATAAAATGCGATCACCCCCTCTTAGCAAGAACACGTCAAAAGGATTGAGAGCATCGAGACGTGCAGGTGAGAAACTCACAAAGTGGCGGCGGCGGGTGGGAGGGAGGGAAGAGAGGAAGAGGAGGCAGCTCACATTGCCGGACGCATCTTTCTCCGTTCTCCGGAACCCTAACGAGGTCGCCGCTGCTGCCGCGACTGGCAGAAGAAGCAGGGATGAGGGTGTGGAATCGCAGGCGGATGAGAGGGACCCGACGGGTAAAAACAACGCAAAGATTATGCGAGGGTTTTTGGTTTGGGGGCAACGCCAACTTAATGCATTCGGATTTTTGAGCCGGTCAGACCGGACTAATTTTGTTTGCGATGAGGGTAATAGTGGAAATTTCCCTTCCATTTTTCTTGCTATCCTTGACCTTTTCTTCACTCGTGTTTTACACTATGCCTCCGCACCAACTCATCTTTGGTCATGGTTTAAAAAATCGGATCGGACCGGCTGGTCGGATCTGTTGGATCGGGAATCGGCCCCAATCTAATCAGTTTGGTCGGTTTTATGTAATTAATTTTAAAAGAAAAAAGATAATAAAAATTTCGGTCCGATCGATGGTCAGATCGGGTTAGCCTGAGTGGTCGGATCGGGTTGACCCGGATTGATGATTTGGTAATTTTTAAAAATAAAGGTTTAAATAATGAAATAATATGGTTTTTATCATGTGCGCCATTCATAATTTCTGCAGTATCAGTTATGTCCCTCTTTTTTTGGAATTTAAGTTGTGACACTACTTTCTTAGAGTAGTTTTTTTTAGAAACAACTATAAATAAATTATTATAATATTATATTCATATACAATGCTAGAAAATGTGGCTAACATTTGGAGAGTTTTACTCGAAATAGACAATCATGTTATTCTATTGGAAGATTTGACATTTTAAACGATTATTTCATTGATATATAAATTCATACTTACATATATGTATCCGATTTTATCGGTTAAAAAAACGGTTCGGTCGGTCAGACCAGTAAATTAAGCCCGATCTGACTTTTTCCGAGTCGATAGGAATGATGATATCATGCTGACATCATCACCGGTCCAACCGGTTTAGACTGACAGTATGACCCGATTGGACCAAATTGAAGACTGACTGGTTCAATTTCCGATTCGGTTTTTAAAATCTTACTTTAATGGTGCTTTGGTGTCTCTTTGGAAGCATTAACTTCACGGGATCAATTATTGACTGCAATTTGGTTGGAGTTTTTTTTCGAAAAAAATATCAATTTGGTTGGAGTTATTGTTTTTATTATTGTGTCGGCTTAGATTCCATCTATTTGACTTGATTATCTTCCTATCTTATTCCATTACTTGTTTCGTAATTTTTCGTATTTAGGACGAGGGTTTAGTGGACTTTTTAAAATTTGATTGTTTGAATAACTCCATCTTGGATAGTAAATAGGTTGAGGTCGACTGTTGGATTTAAAAATTTCTTTCCGCGCAACCAACTTGCATTCTATTTTCCAAATATGTCAGATTGAAAATTTTATAAAATATTGATTTGTATAAACTTTTTACTTTGTTAAGTGATCAGGACATGCTTGAAGAGTACGTATGTTCATGTCGCCATATTTAATAGTTTTGAGACGTCATTTTGCTTGTAGTTTCATTCATTGTTGTTCTTTTTTTCTTTTGTTGTCCTTTTCACCGCTATTAAACTTTGAACATGAGATGTGCCTCTTACGTGCTTCTCCCACTTTTCGTAGTCAACATCATATTTAGTTGGTGTTGAGATGCTTTTGACGATGGTCAAAATTATTCTTACAAGGCGAGAACATAGTCGCTATGTCGACCGCTCATAAAAGGTGAATAAGACAATAATTAATCCATAAATAAAAATAAAGCAATGCAATATATGTGTGGAGTTAAAATTTATTATAACTCTACAAAAGGTGTGTATATGTGTAAGTATGTAGAGTGTCGAACACATGGAGCAAACATGATAGATTGAACAAATAAAGCCAAAATATTCATTCTCTTATCTATGTTTATTTTATTTTTTTGGCTTTTTAATTATATTTAATTTTTATGGATTTTTATTGTTATATATGTATTTATTTATTTATTCTATAATTTTTATCTTTATTTTATATTTTCTGATTTTTAATTTCTTTTTTTAAAGATAATATATATCTAATAATATCTATAAGATAGACATTGTAGATCTATATATATAATAAATGGAGATAAATCAGGAAAATACATTAAAGTACATTCCTTTTTAAGGTTTTAAAAAAATATGTATTTTTAAATAATAATAAGTATATATAGCTATATATAAATAATGTAGGCTTTTATATTTATAGATATAATTATAAATACTCAAAATAAATAAAATAAAATGTTTTTATCTTTTTACATTTTTCCTTATTTTTATTATTTTTTGCTATTTTTTATTTTTAATTTATTAAAAATGTCAAAATAATGACTTATAATAATAGGATGGGTTATTTTGGAATTTAAAAATGGATAAATGTCTCAAAAATGCCAAACTATTTTTAATATGTAATATAGACAAAACTCGAAAATAACATTTTTAAGTTTTTTAGTAATTTTTAATGATCTAATAAGGATTTTGGAGTTTTTCAATTTTTAATGTTTTTTTGTATTTTTTAGTGATTTTTGGTCTGTAATTACAAAATATAATAATAGAGACAGACAATTTTTTGATATTTGAAAAGTGATTTTATAATTTTTTATATTTTTAAATGGGAATATGATAAATATGCACTATTTTGTATTTCCAAAAATGGAAAATTATTTTCAATTGCCTCAAGAAAAAATAATGTGATTTTTAAGTTAGTCCCAAGCACTTACAATAATTTTCCTAAAATTTTTGGATGTAAAATGTTATTTTTAATAATGCAAATACACTAAATAAAATTAATTACACTAGTAGGGATCTAAATGTAATTTGCAAAAAGTATTCATTGATTTCAGAATACCATACGCAAGTCTAGGGGTACACATGCAAAAAGCCCTAAATATTCAATATAAGAACGCACTAGTAGGGGTATATTTGCAATATTCAAAAAGTGAAAGTTCCTCAATATAATTTACCCAAAAATATTAAACTCGAAGTTAAAATTACTGGACTAAAATGAAATATGAAAATCCAAAGGAGTCTATGTATAAAATGTCCAGTCCCCTCACGCATGCAGGCATGTGAGGTGACATGACTGGACCTAAACGCAAATAAAACAAACATATGGTTCAAAGTACAAAAACTACAAAATTAAATAAACTATATATGAATGTTTTTAGATTAAATAGAAAATGCAAAAACCAGACGCGAAAGAATGCAAAATACCCCCGTAGGCATTGATCAACGGTTGAGGCACTTCCACTCGATAGGTGGACGGTCGAGATGCGACGATGCCGCTTCACACTGGATAGATGAGATTATATCCCTTGCTTGGATCTGACAACTGATGGCGCTCCAATCCAACAGTTGACTTTCAAACTAAAGGGGGCAAAGATCCAACGGCTACTGCTCTTCCCCGAGAACAGGAAAGAACAGCTCCACATGCGAGCTTCGATCGGTGATTCCTCCCTCCTCCAAGCTCCTCCATCGTTGTTTTGGTGCTTTACTCGTTCCTCTCGATTGTCAATAGTTGTTGGTTACATCAAAAAGATCCATGACGATTGATGGGGTCTTGGTAGGTCTGAGGATCTCGGGCCTCCTCGAAACCACGTCCAGGAGTGATTTACCCTCAGACGGAACCTTCAGGACCTGCAAATAGCATGGAACGACTGGCAGCACAACGGCAAGGCTCCTGGCGTCTATTGGTGATTGTTCGAGGTAGGAATGGGGGTGGAGCGAAGAGATCCAACGAGGAGGCATAGGAGACCTCGGATTCACTTCACTGATCTGGAGGAGATCAGGATGGATCGGGTGGTCGGGAAGATGGAGAAGCGTACAAGGAAGAAAATGGGGGTGATAGGAAAGGTCGAAAAAGGGGAAGGGCAAGGCGAACTTAAATCATAATCATACGCTAAATCAGACAGTAAAGGCAGGAAACAAAGGCGGAAATTAAATGTTGGAAGCTAAATCTACCTAAAATGTGAGAAAACTAGGGCTTTAACTGCGGGACAAGGAGCCAAGGTGGAGATCCACTATGAGGTCGTCGGCGAGGCTCGAATCATGATCCTCCCTCCGTACGCATGCTGCAAATCGTCTGTGGAGAGTACTAAGTCACCTAACTCAACTCGGATTTGGATCGATCTAAGGGGTCTAGTGAGAGGGAATAAATCAAATTCAAACAGGATCTCAGTGAGGGTTATTTGTACAAGGGAGACTTTGACCGAGGAGATGGCTCGGCTCAATGACCCATCGATCAAAGAGACATGCTGTCTTGAAAGGGCATTATTCAAGGAAGAAAATATGTGAAGGAATCGTGCCAAAAATTGAAAGAATCAAAGGGGGGAAATTGAGGAAGATGGGGGTCGCGTGTCTGATAGGTGCAAACCTAGGGAGGCTGGAGAGTTAACCGAGGTCAACCCGGAACGGTCTCCCATTGGTCCACGAATGTGTAGTAAAAGACAAAACATGGATTTAATCCTTATTAATTTTATTTAGAACATTAAACAAATTTATTTTTATCAAAACATGAAAAATATTTACTATTTTATGTAGTATTTTATGGTGATTTTTATTTATTTTTACAAGTTAATTTATTAGGTGTTAATTTTTACATGTATTATTGTAGGTATATTGACCTATATATTATGTATTTTATTTTTAATTTGTGTTTATATTTTATTAATTTATAGACATAATTTATATATTTATAATTTATTTAAATACATATTCAGGTGTTTTTATTTTATATGTGAGTTTAATTATGTACTTAAATAATTGTGTGCAATTATTATATAGGTATGTACAGGTATATTTTACCTATGTATTGAGGCACACTTGTTTGTTTTTAATGATTTTTTAATGATTTTTATTATTTATATTATGTAAATGTATTTTAAATAATATTCACAGATCTATTTAAAAATAAAAAATATAAAGAATATAATAATTATTTTATGTAGGTATCTTGCACAATGAGGGACCAAAAGCCAACTTTTGCATCTTAACTTCAGATTGAATGAAATGACCTTCGTTAAATAGATAATTTGATTTTATGAACAATAAAGGTGAGTTTTATGAATTTTGAATTTGTATGGACAAGACCGGTCTATGAAGTTTTCTTTGCGACTTTTTATTGTGAGTTTCTAAGGTACATTGTGCACTATTTTTGAATGAAATAAATTTTGTATTTTCCTTTGTATTTTTATATAAAGATTCATGTTCAGAGTTTATGGATCTGAGGTATAAAAATGATAAAATAAATTGGATCCTAAAATACATTTATTGGAGAATAAAAAATAGGGTTTTTGGTTCCTTTACCCTTGTCTCCCCCTACTTTCTTCACTGTCGATCAAGTCACCATGATGACTAGTTCTCGGGGTCTAGGGTCATTCAATACCTTTGGTATTACATATATTTTTCTTTTTTTTATAGTTTAATCTTGAAACTAAATATAATGTCTATACATTATTTACAATATAAATAATAAGTGTTGTTTAGGTACAAATTAATGTTATTTACATGCAATTAACTAGGGATTTATGCATTCTACTATGCATTCCAACTCTTATAAGAGCCTTTATTATATTAAAAGTTGATTGAATTTTAGGCTAAAGAGCTTATTTGAATATAGTGGTGAGCACATAATGTTGGAAGTGAGAGAGAGCTCAAGAGTGTTATGAAAGTAATCCACTTGAGTAATTAGACACTTATAAATGATTGCATGATTAGTGTAAATAAGTGCATGTGCTAAACAAGGTTTATATATTATTTATAGGTGTAAAATAGTAGTTAGAGACGTCGGTGATATTAGAGTACATTTAAGGATGTCTTTTCAAGAGGCATGCGCTTAGAAACTAAATAGGCTTAGACAAATATAATTAATCAATTAGTAGATTTCCTATTCAACCAAAGGCTCTTTCATTGATTGAAAAAGTTATAAACCATCTAATTTATGCTGACATAATTTTTTGAAACTTTTGTTTGATAATAGAATAGTCAACTAAAGAAGTAATTAGTCGATTGAAAAGATTTAAGTTGACTAGTTCAGGGTTTGAGTTGATTGAGAAATTAGATAACTTTTTTAGAAAACTTGGATTCATACTTCTTCTTGAAGAGATCATATGAACCGCAAATTTGACATACTGGCTAAGATTATGATTAATCTCTTCAGTTAGATATATGATCTCTCTTTCCAAGATTATGCTTTACCAAGTCGGTTGCAAGATTGTGGAGGAAAGGGAGGGGGTTCCGTGAGGCGCCCAAGTGATTATTATGTGTAGACGTCACTGGTAGAGTATATAAAGCCTCTTCCATGTAATATTACAATTTTCATCATCAAAGAACGCAGTCCACAAGCCCTTCTTTCTAGGGAAGAAAGGGAGGGGGAAGTCCCAAGTATGTAAGCTAGAAAGGATAATAGGTTATCCCTATCTAACTAGGATAGCTACTTGGGGGGAAGTCCCATGTAGGTAAGCTAGGAAGGGAGGATACTGAGGGAATAACCACAATGCTCGATACTATAGCAGTCCTCGACCTCCTTCAAACAGCACTTCATGCTGGATGGACTGCATGCGCCCCAAACGTCATGCAAATGCAATTAGTCCTATTCTACTAGACTATAGGCATCTAAAACCATTGCCGTGTAATGATGGGATTGATGAAAGACAATGTAGTTCCGATAAGAGGAACGATTGTTCTATAGTGACTCTGGCTTGGCTTTGAGTCTCAAATGACTATAAGAGGAATCCCGAGCCTTAGATATTTCGTGGCAAAGCCCCAATAAATTTTGATTAGTGGAGAAGAAAGGCGAGGAATTGACCTCTCTAAAATGTGAGCCTCATTTTAAAAAATCGAGGTAACTAAGTTCCAGAATGCGTGGGAAGAGCTAGTAGTTAGTTAGGGCATCAAAGACGCATATAAAGAGGGAGACCAAAGATACGAGGAACTCGCTGGTTGATTTCTCTGTGATATTCTTCTAGGAAACACATGATTTTCCAGGAGAGGGAAAAGTTTTGACTTTAAAAGTGTTTTTCTCTTTTTCGAAAGGTGACGAGTATGTAGATAAAACTTCCCAATCCCTCAGGGCTGGTTGGTTCTTAGGTTTGGAAAATAGGAGGAAGACGAGCTGTAGGGTCAATCCCCTCACTAAGAAAAGTATGGACCATGACGAACTCACATTAGAGAGTCAAAAGTCGAGTTGTAGAATTGCTATAAGTCTTAGAGCGGATTCTAGGCTCAATATGAGGTTCGTAACAGAGGGAGGAGGTGATGAATCCCGTATTCATCATGCTAAAATTGGTCATTTAGGCTCTGTTCCCCAACATTCACATGCATTTAATCATTAATAAAGTATCATTAGCATACATACATGTGTAAATAATATTTGCATTTCATCATGCATAATTGCATTAAAATTCCCAAGTGTAAATTAGCCCAAAAAGCCGCTAATTTCTCATATTTTAGTTAATTCATCCTAACTCCGATTGACCCTAAACCACCTCCATTGTGTAGATATTATAATATTATTAAATAAAAAATACAAAAAATTACTAACTCTAATAAGTGTCAAATAATCCCAAAGTCCAATTTCACATCTAACAGACTAAAACGAGCATATCTTCCTCATACAGTGTCCGGTTTTGGTCTACTCACTTTTAGAGTACTCCATTTTCAAATACCTTCAAAACAAGACCAATTTCGTAAAAAATTTGGAGTTCATATGTGAAAGTTGGGTTTTGGGCCTCTTTTACGCATTTTGACTTTTTGCTATTTTTTACCTGAGTTTTTATGTGCATAATTGACCCTTTTAATTTCATTTCTTCATCATTTGTGTTCTTTAATGAATGTTTTATTAAGCAAGATAAAAATCCAAATCCAAATTAAAACTGAAATCAAAGAAACTGACTGAGTCCAAGTGTCCGTTGTGAGTCTGTACAAAAATTGTGTGTTTCATACTCCTATTTTATTTTCCTATTTTCTTATTTATTAAAAATCCAAAAAATCAGATTAGTGTATAATTAATTTCCTTGTACTTATCATATTTTTCCTAGATTTTTTATCCTTTTTAAAACCACCAAAAAAATACAAAATCCCAAAAATCTAGTTCTCTATACACATGGAGAACCATCAAAAATACCACTTCGCACAGGTGACCTCTTTTACTCTCGGATCCTTCATGAAAGTTGTAGATCTCGTCGAGACGAACAACTTTTGTGAAGGAAATTTTTTAATCCGATGTCTCCTTCTATTTCTTTTCTATTTTTCTTTATCTACAAATTTTGAATTTTTTTGGGGTGACACGTAGCAGCTCCTGGGCGTGCCACGTGCCACCCCACTTCTATCTCTTGTCACCTACTTTCCCAGTCACGTGATAAGCACGTGACTCACCCTTTCTCTTCTATCCTTCTCGGGTCACGTGCCTAGCACGTGACCTCGTCCCCTTCCTCCCGACGTTGCATCTCCTGCAACGGCTCCGCCATCCACGCTCCGCCCCTTACACCCCTGCGCAAGTAACGACCGCCACCTCGACGTTACCACCCCTCACCGTTACCCATCTCACCTCCTATAAAGCCCAGCCCTCGCCAACCTTCCACGCCATCCGCCATTCATCCAAGGTGCCGGTGACAGCGGCCAAACTTCGTCGGCGCGATCCGAGGTGACCACCCACCTCGTAGCAGCCGCTTTCTGCAGCTGCGCAGGCTTCTGGAGCTCGCCGGTTCCATCGAGGCAAACACCAGGAGGCGGCCATCGCCACCCTTTCTCGGGCATTTCCTCTCTCCAGGCAAACGCACCCATCCCAGGTTCTTCATATGACCCTCTTCCTCCTTTGCACTTCGAGCCTCGCCTTCCTCCATGCGTACAACCTTCCAGCTCGACGCCAAAACCGCTACCTCCGCCAACCATGCTCGACCCCCTCGATCACCATCGAGCATCTAGCCACTCGCTAGTAGCATACCAACCCCGGGCGTGTGTCGCCTGAGGTCGGTCGATCTCCATGCCTTCGACTGCGCCGTCTACATCACAACCACCGCGAGCCACCACCTGGAGCGAGTGCCCCGCTCGATTCTGTGGCCGGAGCCCCCAACCACCAGCCGCTCCGCCGATGCCCCCGCCTCGTCCAACAATTGTCGGATTGGGCAAACTGTCCTTGATCCAACGACTCTTCTTCGGCCACGTCAACAACACCCGAGCCTAGGCCCCGAACATGCGGCTCGGGAGGACGAACCTCCACCGAGCTTCCATCAAAGGCCAGACTTAGGCTTGATGATGAGCCTCTGCCCGAACCTAACATCGGCAACCGAGCCTGGCGTAGCACGTGTTCAGCACTTGTTTGCCGGGAAAAATTGCACTCGCACCCTGCTGGTTCCAGATTATTACAAGAAGGTCCCTACCTGTTGTTGACGTCAGCATCACGTGTCCCGCACGTGATGCACTGGTGAAATTATAAAAAGGCTCTCCATTGTTTCATAATTTACAAACATACCCCCGCTAGGGGTAAATTTCATATAGGCCCCCAGACTTTGCGAAATTACAGATAAGCCCCTCCAAGGACCTCTCTGCAATAAAAACTTTATTTTATTTATAGTTTAGTCCCTGCAATTTCATTTCATCATATCTTTTTCATCCGAACTCTGTTTTTAGCATATAATATGTCATTTTGAAGCTATTTTCACGCTCTATCATTTAACATAGCTTGTAGACAGATCTGAGGTCATTTATTGATAACTATTATTTGAGGATCTTTGTTGACTCTTGCAGGCTAAATTTTGACATAGTTGTGTTATACATCTCAATGAATAGGTCAACAAGGAATAAAGTAGGGGGAGATAAGGGCCAGATACCTATTCTTTTTAATCCATTCTTTATTCATTTTGGGACCTATTTTTGGTTCCACTTTTCATACCTCAAATAAAGAAACTTTGTACATGAAAGTTATAGATAATTAAATAAAGAAAAATACAAAATTAATTTCGTTCAAAAATAATGTACAGATAAAAAGTTATGATCTGAATAAAAATCCAGAATCCCAACTTCCCATACCTGTATCTCACAAATAAAAACTCCAAATGCAGCAAACTCACCTTTAATTGTGTATAATTTAAAATAAGCTATTTAATGGCGGTGGTCTCGCATTTGGCGGAGCTATGGTTTGAAAGTTGAGTTTTGGACCCTTGTAGTATACTCGTACAGATTAAAATATTCAATTTATTATTTATTCATTATGTTTATAATTTTATATTTTTATAAATTTGTAAATATTATTTATAATAAATATGTGTATTAAAAGCAGAAGAAAAACTCAAAGAAAACTCAAAATAAAATACTTGTATATAAAATGCATAGGTATTATACCTATAACTATACCTATATTTTTACTATTTCTATTTTAGTAAATACCGAAAACACTTAAGAAAAATAAAATAAAAATATTTTTAAGTGTATAAAATACTCTATAAATTTATAAAATAATAAACAAAAATAAATAAATTAAAAACACAAAATAAAAATAAATTAATAAAATATATATGTAATATACCTATAAAGGCTATAAAAGGTAACGTATAAAATTATACCTCATAAAAATAATTAAAAAATCATAATAAAATAGTTTATAAAATAATAAACACTTTGTATTGAATACTCAGAAATTAAATAAATCATTTACTATTTTTAAATTAATTTTTAAGGTATTTTAAGGAGGTTTTTCCTGGTTGGTCCACGTGGACGAACCGGGTGGTCTGGACTATTGACCAAGGTCAACAGTCTGACCTTCCTCCTGGACGCCTGTCAGACCTCGTTTTTAGCCCATGTTTGATGATTTTTGGAGACCGATTCTTTCATCAAATCGTGTCGCACTCTTCACGACTTTTTCTCCTCGATCATCAGGCTTACTCGCCCAACGAGTATCTCGAGGAATAAATCGTTGTGTCGCCCGATACACCTTGGTCTTTGGTGCACCAGAACCTAATGGTCAAACCCCATAAAATGGAGCCCCGACTTTGATTTGAAAATTGAACCCCTCATTCTAGGTTTAGCTCCCATCTCTTGTGCCTCGAAGCTCCAGGAAGGTGACAGCTCCCTATAGAGACCTTCAGGCTGGTTGAGCGAGACCCGAGGAGGCTCCACCACCTCTCCCTTCGCCGGCGGTTGAGGTACTTCTTCCCTCTAGCTCCGGCCATCGAGGCAGCCCCTATCCCCTTGCATTTCCATTGCGTTTCATTCTCTATAGCCTTAGGATTAGTTCGCCTCAAATACCTTCGTGTTTCATCACTCCAATCCATGAATCAACCACCTCGTCGGAGTGCTCCTCCGGCCGAGCCCCTTCACATCGCTTTGCGTCACCATTTCACCTCCGTAGGGTCCAGGCACTTTGTCCTGGATCCTCTCACCATTTCTTGCAGGTCAAAGCACGTAGAAGACTATCTGGGGGTCATTTTGATCCTCGCTAGAGATGCACGAAGCATTCCAGCTCCGTCGTCGTCCCCAGCGAGCCTCGACCGTCATCGAGGTGTTTTGGACCACCCAGGAGATCGTGACGATCGTCAGGAGTCTCTAGCCCCATTTTTAAGCCCAGAAGTCCATCGGAGGAGGAGCTAGAGCTCAGAGAAAGTCACCTCGCTGGCGCTCCTCCGTTGTTCTTGCTCCAACCTTCGGAGTCGTTGGATCGAGGCAGAGCTCCAGAACGTCCAGTAGCAGTTGGATCACGCCAAGCCCCCACCGTCGGATCTTCAGCGAAGATCTAATCTTCGTCGTCCAACGCGAAGCGTCATCGGCCGTCAGATCATCGCCATGTGGCAAGTGGATTCACATCCGCCGTTGGATCGCGCGTGAGGGGTATTTTGCATCTGACACCCCTCACATTTTTGTATTTATTAAATAGAACTTAAAATTTTATCTGCAGTTTAAATATTTTTTGTAAAAATTGCATCTAGGCCCCTGAACTTTTGATATTTACATTTCAGTCCAGTCCATGTCACCTCACGTGATCTGTGCACGTGGGGTGGTGGTGATTTTGCATTGTACCCCCTACGGGTTTAGATATTTAAATTTAGTCCAAGAATTTTTCTATCACGTATAATATTTTTTGGACAAATTGCATGTATGCCCCAAGAGTTTTTTTAATATTGCATCCATACCCCTGCCATGTCACGTGTTTATACACGTGGGCTTGGTGATTTTGAAGCGAACCCCACCCAGGTTTGGGTATTTGTAATCAATCCAGGAACTTTGTTTATTAGTTGTAAACTTTTGTGAAAATTGCACTTTGGCCCCTATACTTCCTGATATTTGCACTTATGCCCCTGCTAATTATGTGATTTTTATTGGACGTTTGTATTTATTTAGTGCATCATTTTAACTCGAAAAATTCCCAAAAAATACCATAAGCTCATGTTTACTTGTAGATTCATTTCATATTTTTATTTTTCATTTTTATTGCATTTTAATAATTATTAAAAATCAAAAACATGCATTTTCAGTACTATTTGCATTAGAAAATACCAAAAAAATATCAAATCTTCTTGAAAAATTCCAAAAAAACTACCTAAAGTCTACTTTAGTGTGTTTTAGTATCAGTCCAAAAATCATTAAAAAATTCAAAACAAAACCTTAAAAATTAGAAAACCCTAAAAATCTAAAAAAAATCCAAAAAAATCTAAAAAAATGCAATTTCAGTTTCTAAATTTTCTCTGATTTATTCTCTTTTATTCAAAATTAATATGAGGATTTTTGGATACTGATTAATATTTTTAATCCTCATTTTAACTCCAGCCAGCCATTTTGTTCACTATTTTCTTGTATTTTCATTTTTAAAAATACCACAAATATTCAGAAAAATTCCCAAAAATCATAAAATTAGTAAAAACATACAAAAAAACCAAAAACAATTTATTTTCTGATTTTGAGTATTTTTCCTTATTTTTATAAATACTTTATCCCCTCTTTTCTTATATTGTACATATTCTAGTCATTGAAAAAGAAAATAAAAAAATAGAAAATATAAAAAGAAAATACAAAATCAGAAAATTAAAAATCAAAATAAAAAATTTTAAATTAAATTAAAAATAAAAAAAAAGTAAAAATTAAAAACCCACAAAAAATTGCATAATTGTAGACACTTAGTCACATCACACTTCTTGCACTTGCTTGATCTATCCTGCCTTGCTCCCTGAGTTTGACCTCTACATACTTACACCTATACATCTTTTATGTAGAGTTAATAATAAATTTTAACTCCACTATTGCTTGTCATTGCTTGATTTGATTATGGGTTAATTGTTGATTAATTAGGGATTTTTGAGCGGTCAATACACCGACTGCGGTTTCGCCTTGTGAAACCGTACGACTCTCGATCTCCCTAATTATCAAATGGCACCGTTGCCGAGGAGCAACAACGTATAGATTACATTTTTGATTGATTGTGATTGCTTGTTTACATTATTGCTTGTTTTGATATTTATCTTATTGTGTTGTCTGACCATTCTTCTTTCTTGTCTTCTTGCGAGGGACCACGGATCGAGGAGGATCGCCTAGGGGATTCGGTGCAACCTTGGGAGGCGGAGTCAGCTGTTCTAGCCCAGCCGGCAGGAGAGAGTAGGAGATTTGAGAGAGAGTGTTAGATAGACTTTTCTTTTTTGGTGAGAGAGACACCATTTATTAATTTGTAATAATATAAGTACCTTGGACACTTCGGACACTCGGGCCTAATTTCCAAGTGATTGTTCACTTGGGGGCTCACCGCGGTTTTTATCGCGTTTTCATCGCTGTCATTTTCCGGTTTTGTTTTATTTTTCTTTTCTTTTGTGGAATGAGCCCTTAGATTTTAGTCTTTGCTTGATCGAGTAGATTAGGTCCAAACACCCTAATAACTATTGCATGTACCTATAGTGCGTTTTGGACTTAGTTAAACTCTAAACAATCGCCTCACCATCTTCGAGCCGTTGCGCCGCGAGCCCACCCTGCCAAGCGCTTCTCCTGAACTCGATTTGTCGAGAGGAGGAGGGGTGAGCCTAGATCGGACTCTAGGATTGAGGATTGGTGATTGACTTGTGGTTCTTCATGTTAGCGATTGCCTGCTTAAGATGATTTCCGTGTGCATATCGGCATTTAGATTAGGTTTAAAAATTCCTGTTTTGCATCCCGCATGGAGAGAGCTAGAGGCAATGTAAGTCTTCTATCTTAGCATTCATCATTTCGGCACAAAGGTGAGATTTCCATCTTGGTGTTGTCTTGCACGGCTTTTTCGACTCTTCTCCCTCTGTTTTGGATCAAATAGGAATAAAAAAAATACAAAAAACATTAGGCGCTTGTTTGAATTGACTCAAAGCAAGTGATAACACCAGAAAAATTAAAAAAGGGTATGTTAAAGAAAACTTGACCTAAATAAAATTGGCTAATTGGATTCATTGCTTGGGGTGAGTAATACCCTCACTTGTATTCAGGTTTCATGGGAAGGCCTCCTTCCAAGTGAGCAGAGCGGCTTCGTAAGGATTAGAGCCCAAAACCCAGTCTGTGGCTGCCTTGTGTATCGCCTAGATTTCCGAAGTATTGGCGCTACTATCGTACGTTATACGTACGAGTAGGGCTTGGTCGCCATTGATGACTCTCTATTGTGTAGAGCATCGACCTTGTCCGAAGTATTGAGCATAGGCCACACCTTCACGGGTATGTTTGTCTCATCATCTTGCGTCTGTGTAGGGTCTTGCACGCTCACGGGTGATTCCGTTGCGAGCGAGATCCGAAGTATCTGTTTCGTCTATTGACTTCCTCCCTCTTTTCTTTGGCTGAGTAGGGATCCAGGAAGGGTTACAAGGACCTCAAAAAGCGTAGGCTACGGGTTACATAGGAGGAGGACAAGTACGGGAATACTTTTCCGGCAGTACTCTCTCTCCTATAGGCGTAGCGCTCTAAGGACTCGTTAAAAGATAATTGCCTGAATTCAAGTTAAAAACTACAAAGATAAAAGCCGAACCTTCACGGCTTCATGCGTTGAGTTGGTGAATCCCTTTGCTTTGTGTTTGATTGCTAGTTGGATTTAGGTCAAGATAAAAAACACCACACAATTGTGCGTAATTTTGCCCCCCCCTCTTCTTCGTTTCTTTACCTTGATCTTCTCAATAATCACGATGATGGGAAGGAGGTCCCTTAGGCCATATTTGGCGGCACCACTATCTAGCACTGTCCCCTATTCATCTAGAACAATCTCGGAGAGTCCAGACCCACTCTCCGAGCCTGAATTCACTTCCACCATGTTCCCCCTCGACCACCCTTCTCCTTCCATCAGTCCAAGAGTTTCAGAATTTAGTGCATCATAGAGCTCAGATCATTTGACGGCACCTGAGATGGGTTTTTTTGCCTTTTCAGAGAATCCAGACATGACAGACAGAGGAGAACACCCAGATGAGCACGAGCACCCTCCATTTCTATATGACCAAGTTGCCATCAACAATTCATTGCTTATTTCCCTGGAGACCATGCAGAGACAGATCCGAGACCAGGGAGTATTCATGGGTGACCTCATGAGAGAGATCGCGCAGTTGCGAGAAAACAACCCTGGGGGCGGTGGCGGTGGAGGTGATATACCAGTAGTGGCAGACGAGGGAGGAGAACCAAATCAGGAGCGGCCGCCACAAACAATCATGAGAGAATTACACAATCCAGCCACATCCCTCACTCATCGATGGATCCGACTCCCTCCCATCCATGGAGATTTCGAGCTTCGCCCACACACTATTCAGTTATTGCCAAAATTTCATGGGCCGGCGACCGAAGAGCCACATCTCCATCTGCAAGAATTTGAAATGATCTGCAGTACCATTCATGACAGGCTGGTGACTGAGGACACCATCAAGATAATAGCCTTCCCCTTCTCTTTGGTTAATAGAGCCGCTTATTGGCTGAAACATTTGGGGAGTTTCATCGACAATTGGGCACAACTCCGGACCGCCTATTTGAAGAAGTATTATCCTCTCGGCCGGACGAACGCAGCAAGAGCTATGATCAGCAACTTCACAATGATCCCTAATGAACAATTCCATGAAGCTTGGGATCGATTCAGAGAGCTCATTGACCGGTGTCCACACCATGATATATCCAAGCTCAATCTCATTCAGAGTTTCTTCTGTGGGCTGACACCGGAGCTGTAGGGGCTTGTAAATGCCTCTTGTGGTGGTTCCTATTTTTCCAAGGGTGAAGATGACGTTTGGGTCATCTATGAAGGCATGGCAGAGAACTCGACATTCATGGCCCAAGCCAGAGTCTACACACAGCAGAAGCCCCCCAAGGAGCGGGATCATTTCGGAGGATCGCCCGCATCGATACCGGTCCCCATACTCCGTCGGCAGCCGCAACCCAAGCCGAATCAGCCGCAGCCGACATGGGCATCATTAGTAAGAAGTTGGACCGTCTCGAGATCCTTGAGAAGAAGCAGATGCAAGAACTGGCCCAGATGGATCAGATAACCAAAACCATGAGTGACCTGAAGACGGAGATTCTTTGCATCCAGGAAGCACAAATGTCTACTCAGTAACCTCCCAGGTCACGGGCTGATGCCAGCAGTAGCAGCTCAACCCAGCCCTCTACCTCGTACCGTCAGGTCAACCACATTCAGGCAGAGCTGGTCCCGCTGCTACAGTACTACCCATCGCAGCCGCCATCGCAGGACACTCAGATGGTGGTCTATCAGCCGGATCAGCTACTGGCAGTTCTACCTCTACCATCCTTTGAGCAGGAGCCATTGATGGAAGTCAATGGGATATGGTACGATCCGTACCCGCAGCCTGGGACTCGTCGCAATCACCCCGGATTCCGTTGGACCACTGGTGGCACCTCTTCCTAGCAGCATCCTCCAGTTCAGGGATATCAGAACAGCCAGCAGCAGCAGCAACAACCCCAGTACACCCACCAGCAGAACCAACATGGTCCTCGTCCCGCCTATCAAGGACATCAGTGGAGGCAGCGTCAGCATCCTCAGCATACATACTCCCACCCATCCCAGCATTACTCTCACCAGCAACAACCTCATTTCCAGCAAGGGAACACTTCCGGTTCTCAGGTTCCCACCTTCGAGAACCCAACTCTCGAGGATCTCGCCCGCTTGATTTCTGACCATCAGGCATCCTACCGGCGGGACATGGATGAGTTCCGGTAGGAGGTGAGGGATTTAATCAAGGGCAAAGCCGCCATACCAGCTCAGATTGAACCATATCCGAACAATCTGAAGAGGAAGTCCGAGCAGGTATAGTTACAGAGGGTACTTCTCCTAGTGATTATTTGAGTGACATGTCTTCTTTGTATGATGCTGATTTTGTGACTACTAGGAGCGGTAGGATGCCAGCCGACGGTGCCTCATCTGAGCGACAACCACATGTAGAACCAGGAGCGCCAGATGAGCAGAGTAGCGGTGCTGATGCCGCTGATGATGTTGATGACGGTGGTGCTGATGCCACCAATGATGGAGATCCAGACGACGGTGTTGAGGCCGTCCAGACACCAGATGCAGACGGTGGTGCTGAAGCCACCATTTTTGATGCAGAGCTAGAGCGCGGTGCTGATGCCGCGAAGTCAGATGCCATTGGTGGTACCGAGGCCACCACTTCCACTTTTGTTGAGCTCCCTTCTGTTGTGTTGCTACCTTTTGTATCTAAGGACTGTGGTAACAACAAAAAGAACAAAAAAATGAATAAAGGAAAGGTTTCTGTTTACACTTCAGATCCATATGTGTTGAATGATGATCATGGTATGGATTCTATTCCTTCACAGGCACAGGAACCTATCCCTAGTCCTCCATCTGCAGAGGCCCCTACCATCCCCTTCCCTGAAGCACTTCGCCGGGCGAAGGGGAATAAAAGAGATAATCCCAAAAAGACCCAGCAGGTAGAGTTCAGCAACCAGATGATTGACATATTCCACATTCAGCTGATCCTACAGGAAGCACTTAAGCACATCCCCCTCTTCAAAAAGAACTTGAAAGAGAAGACTACAGTCCGCAGGAAGAGGAGATACAGAGATCAGATCCATGTGCTCACCCATTACACCTGCTACACCATTCAGAACAAATTGCCAGCCAAGAGACCTGATGCAAGAGCTCCCTATGTCAGATGCGAGATTCAAGAGCAGCAGTTTGATCGTACTCTATTAGACAGCAGCTCATCTATTAACCTTCTTCCGACAGCCTTGCTCGACCGATTCGAGTTTGATCCTCTTCTTAGGAGCAGGATGGTCCTTCAGTTTGTTGATAGGTCGACTAAAAGGCCGAAGGGGTTGTTGAGAGACGCAGTCGTTACCATTCAGGGCCTAAAATTCCCCGTGGACTTTGTTGTATTGGACATGGAGATCCCTGAGTCGGTAACCGATGCCCCCATCATACTTGGATGCCCATTCTTGGCCACTGCCAAGGCGGTATCCGACCATGACAACGAGAAGGTATGTTTTAGCGTAGAGGGCGAAACCATACAAATAGAGACGATCGAGGAGACTAGAGCGAGAGAATTAGCATGCTTAGAGCAGTCCGGTGATATTGAGCAGATGACAAAGGAAGAGCTAGACATCCACCAGGAATGCAATTTTGTGATGACAGATGATGAATCCATTTGGGTAGATCCCGTAGCACAGACCCTCTCCATGCCTACAGATTCATCGTACTTACCGCTTATGGCAGTCGAGAGCCTGGAGAGCACACTCGTGGACGAGGATACATTTGAGGCTGACAGTTGTGGGACGAGTGATGCAGAATTTCAATCTTGTTCTTCTAATTCAGATCCCTCAGATTCATACATTGATTGGGATGACTTTGATTATTATTTGCCATGTCTGATTCCTTCTGAGCCGACAGCTAGAGCGGAGTGTGAGCCAGTACAGTGCATAGAAGATTCAGCAGGGTTCCATTCGTCAGATGTTCACTCGCAGCGAGAGTTCTCACTTGCAGACCTAGTAGCCTTTACACAGACATATCAAAAGCCAGATCTGCCACCTCCCAGTTGTTCATAACTGAAGCCCTTGCCGCAGTCGGTGAAGTATAGATTTCTTGCGGGTGAGCCAGACATGCACCCGGTCATTATCTTAGCAGGTTTGACTGGAGAACAAGAATCTCGTCTGATGGAGGTTCTTGAAAGAAACCGCAAGGCGATAGGATGGAGTATAGCTGATCTCCAGGGGATTAGTCCGTCTCTGTGCTCCCACCACATCTATCTTGAGGAGGACGCTATGCCGTCGCGTGAGTTCCAGCGACGGCTGAACCCGAATCTTCGAGATGTGGTCATGAAAGAAATATCAAGGTGGTGGAGCACCGATTTTATCTACCCCACCTCCGACTCCAAGTGGGTTAGTCCATTACATGTGGTACCCAAGAAGACGGGTATCACTACAGTTATGAGCGAGTTTGGAGCTGTTGGATCGAGGCGGAGCTCCAGAATGTCCAGTAGCCGTTGGATCGCGCCAAGCCCCCACCGTCAGGTCTTCAGCGAAGATCTAATCTTCGCCGTCCAACGCAAAGCGTCATCGGCCGTCAGATCATCGCCACGTGGCAAGTGGATTCACATCCGTCGTTGGATCGCGCGCGAGGGGTATTTTGCATCCGACACCCCTCGCATTTTTGTATTTATTAAATAGAACTTAAAATTTTATCTGCAGTTTAAATATTTTTGTAAAAATTGCATCTAGGCCCCTGAACTTTTGATATTTACATTTCAGTCCAGTCTACGTCACCTCACGTGATCTGTGCACGTGGGGTGGTGGTGATTTTGCACTGGACCCCCTACGGGTTTAGATATTTAAATTTAGTCCAAGAACTTTTCTATCACGTGTAATATTTTTAGACAAATTGCATGTATGCCCCTGGAGTTTTGTAATATTGCATCCATACCCTTGCCAGGTCACGTGTTTATACACGTGGGCTTAGTGATTTTGCAGCGAACCCCTCCCGGGTTTGGGTATTTGTAATCAATCTAGGAACTTTGCTTATTAGTTGTAAACTTTTGTGAAAATTGCACTTTGGCCCATATACTTCCTGATATTTGCACTTATACCCCTGCCAGCTGTGTGATTTTTATTGGATGTTTGTATTTATTTAGTGCATCATTTTAACTCGAAAAATTCTTAAAAATATCACAAGCTCCTGTTTATGTGTAGATTCACGTCATATTTTTATTTTTCATTTTTATTGCATTTTAATATTTATTAATAATAAAAAAACATGCATTTCAGTACTGTTTGCATTAGAAAATACCAAAAAAAATGTCAAATCTTCTTGAAAAATTCCAAAAAATTTACCTAAGGTCTATTTTAGTGTGTTTTAGTGTCACTCCAAAAATCACTAAAAAATTCAAAACAAAAACCTTAAAAATTAGAAAACCCTAAAAATCTTCCTAAAAATCTAAAAAAATCCAAGAAAAATCTAAAAAAAATGCAATTTCAGTTCTAAATTTTCTCTGATTTATTTTCTTTTATTTAAAATTAATTTGAGGATTTTTGGATAATGATTAATATTTTTAATCCTCATTTTAACTTCAACCAGCCATTTTGTTCACTGTTTTCTTGTATTTTCATTTTAAAAATAAAAAAAATATTCAGAAAAATTCCCAAAAATCAAAAAAATAGTAAAAAATATAAAAAGATCAAAAACAATTTATTTTCTGATTTTTGAGTATTTTTCCTCATTTTTATAAATACTTTATCCCCTCTTTTCTTATATTGTATATATTCTAGTTATTGAAAAAGAAAATAAAAAATAGAAAATATAAAAAGAAAATACAAAATCAGAAAATTAAAAATCAAAATAAAAAAATAAAATAAAATAAAATAAAATAAAAAATTTAAAATTAAAAACCCACAAAAATTGCATAATTGTAGACACTTAATCACATCACACTTCTTGCACGTGCTTGATCTATCCTGCCTTGCTCCCTGAGTTCGACCTCTACATACTTACACCTATACATCTTTTATGTAGAGTTAATAATAAATTTTAACTCCACTATTGCTTGTCATTGCTTGATTTGATTGTGGGTTAATTGTTGATTAATCAGGGATTTTTGAGTGGTCAATACACCGGCTGCGGTTTCGCCTTGTGAAACCGTACGACTCTCGATCTCCCTAATTATCGGCGCACGAGAGTCGGAATGCGACGGAGATGTGGAGAACATGGGATGATCGGAAGTGCTCTGAATGATCGATTCAATGGACAATAGAAGGTATAGTGAGTACTTGGAGATGAAGGAGGAAGCCTGGGGATGTGAACGTCGTCCATAGGGGGAAGTGGCCTCGATAGCCGACGCAGCTAGAGGCTGGGCTCCTCGTGGTGGAGGTGAGGATGAACCTCACCGAACACGGGGCTCTCACGCTCCAAAAAGCTTCCTCGCCCTATCCCTCTCACGCTATCACTCTGGAAAAGGCGAGACGAGAAGGCAGGAGGTGGTGGCGCAACCAAAGGTGGTGGAAAAGGGAGGAGGAGGCACATGATATATAGGCTTGTGGGTTCGATAAGTAGGGGGTGTGGCCCACGAACCGAGGCACATATTGAGGAGGAAAAGATCGGGCGTGGATTAGGGATCCACACTCTCGATTCGGGGTAGAAGTTCGAGTGAAATGGTGATCGGATCGGGTCAGAAAAATTTGAAGAAAAGCGGACATAACCCAATTTTGGCGAAAAGGGAGACTGGGGGGACTAGTTGACCTCAGTTAATAAGCCGAAATGGACCAATCAGCGGTCACTTAGGATGCGGACAAAAACCGCTAAAGGATAAAACATAGAAGAAAATAAAGAAAAATTAAATTAAAAACAATAAATGAATTTAAATTAAAAAACGAGTAAATTAAAAAATGTTTTTATTTTTCAAGGAATTTTTCTGTGATTTTTAATTATTTTTATGAAAAATAAATTAGTGTATACACAATATATAGTATTATATACATGTATAATATGCCTATGTATCATGTACAATTATTTTTACTTGGTTATTTTTACATAAATACCTTATTTTATATTTTATTTATTTTGGCATATTTTTAGGGAAACAAAATAATTTCTATTTTATTTTTATGAGTTATCTACATGTATAGAATAAATAGTGAATATGATGTATATACATGTGTATTTGTACAATTGAGGAGGGATTTTATTTTTACTTTTATTTAAATAAGCTATTTAATAAAGGTGGTTTCATTCAATTTGGACTTAAGATGCAAAAATTAGGTTTTGAGCATTTATTGTGTAATATACATGTATATTATACAACGTGTTGATTCTTTATATTGTTCAAATTCTCTTATTTTTTATAAAATTATAAATTTTATTTGAAACACATGTCTATAATTAAAATGAGATGAAACATTAAAATAAAATTAAAATAAATCAAATACTTTAATATAGATGAAATATACCCCTATATACCTATGAGAATAATGTATATAATTTAATTAAGTGTACATAATCAAATCAGAAAAATATCTTTAATATATAGATGAAATATACCCATATATACCTATGTGAATAATGTATATAATTAATTAAGTGTACATATCAAATCAGAAAAATATAATAAAACACCTAAAATATAATTAAATAAATTAAAATATATAAAATACATGTATATATTAATAAAATATACAATACAAATTGAAATTCAAATACCCAATATATACATATAATTACTTATAAATACACATGTAAAAATATCATATAATAATTGACGTAAAAAATAAATAAAAATTGTATAAAATACTACATAAAATTATAAACAAATTAAGTTTATAACCTAAAATTATTTAATTCATTTAATATTTTAAAGTAAATTACAAAGGATTTTTAATTATCATTTTCCCGATTGGTCTATGTGGACCAAGCAGGACTCTTCAAATGTTGACCCCTTGGTCAAACTGTACTATCTAGCTCCACGACCCTTGTTAGACCTTGTGCAAGGCTGATTTCTTCACTTTTTCACGCCAACACCACACCTTTCCTCGCATCGAACCCATCACCTCCGTGTAACCCTCACCTCCGACACCCTCGCCCATCTTTGAATCTTCACCAACCCCATCGATTTCACATGCAATCGAGCCTCAAAACTTGATGCCCACCATCCTATAAAACTCCACCATTCTACATCCTTTGGGTTTAATCCCCGCCTTTAGTTGTTCTTAGCCCCTCAGATCGGTTCTTCAGATTGCGGCGGGTGACAGGAGCCCAATTCTTCGGTCTGCAGCAAGGAGGAGTAGCTAAAGGGCGTGGTTCGAGCCATCGTCAGAGAACCATCTCCGCCAGTTCAGTCTTTCATGTTCTCATACCGGATAGAGGCAAGTACCTATAGTAATTGCGTTAATCTTATTCTCTATATTAATTTTTGTATTTTAGTTTTAATTACCATTTCTTATAATCACAGGATTCCCAAGATTTCATTGACCTGGAGCCCTGAGTCATCTAAATTTCACCTGTTTCTCAACCCGCCTTCACCACCATCTTGTTTCTCATCAATTCCTACGTAAAATCCCCATCTCCTCCACCTAGATCTCGCTCAGAACTAGAGAATCGAAGCCCAACCCTCCATCTTGTATAGAGCTTCACCGTTCTTCGCCCAGACCGAAAGGATTGGTCACAACTTTTGGACTCGGTCTTGTGCCTTGAGATGTAGAAACTTTTTATGGAGACCCTTAGCTTCGAGGAGCGTATGGAGAGTAACAAAGTACCTGGAGCACATCCAGGGCACCTAAAGCAAACTTAACCCTTGACGAACCACTGATTCAACCCTCTAATAATATGAAATTAACATTCGGATGTCATTGTAGTCGGGGTAAATTGGATCCATAAAAAAACTACTAATTATTATGTCAATTAAATGCAAGCGGTTGAATTTATTTTACTTAGACAATCCCATGGTCGTACTCAAGGACACGAACCTCTTAAGTATATATTTAGACTCTCATTACTCAGATTAAGTGCTAAATAAAGAACTCGTAGGTCAAAAATGCAAGGAAACATGAAGCATACAAGATAGACACATGCCGACACTTTTTATTTGATTTTTACAATGAAACAAAATGCAAGTGTTAATTATGCAAATATTCCCTATCTAGATAAAATAATCGAGCCTATAAAATGTAGTCAACTTCAGGATCCAATGATGAAACAAATCCCATCGATGAATTAATACAATGCATGAGAAATAATTACATAAAAGACACTGCATTACTAAAACTAATCATAAAAATTTAAAGTTTTAAATCAGAAAGCGAGTCATGCAATTAGAAATATAATGAAACAAGCTTCGCAACGCAACTGAAATAGAAAAAACAGAGCTCGGATGCTCAAGATACGCATAAAAGAGTCCAGCGGCATAAACGTAAGAAAAACATCAAAATAAATATGAAAAACAATACAAACAGGTCCCTGGAAGGACTGAATGTAAATATGAAAAGTCACCTGGCCTTCCCTGTAATTTATCCACACGTGCGAGGGATAATTGCAATTATTGAAAACCTTAAGGGGGTCGGTTGCAACTAACCCCAGATGCATATGTCATGCACGTGATAGGAGGGCTTGTTTGTAAATTAAAGAAAGCGACAGTCCCCCCGTGCAATTTTCCCAGCCCTCACGTGACTAAGGCACGTAGGGCTAGGCTCGGTGTTCGATGCAGGATCGGGGCGAGGCTTGGGCGCAAGGCTGGATGTTCGGGCCACGTGTCATCAATTGGGGATGCGACTTGGCTCGGGCGTCCCGAACCTGAAGGCTTGAAGCGGAGGCTCGGGCGGTGATGTGGCTTCCTTTGGACCATCCGATCATAGAGATCGGACGGTAGCTGTATGTGCTCGAGTCGTCGACGTGGCCTATTATGGACCGTTCGATCTTGAAGATCGGACGACAACTGCTCATCGAGTTCCTCCTCTCTGTGATAACTGGGGAAAATCGAGGGTCTAGAAAAATATCCAATCGTTGAGGTGACCTCTTGGAATTCCTTGATTATACAACAATTAACCCACAATATTGAATAAAACAATTGAACCCTAAAAATGTGGAATTAATATTTATTTTCTCTAACATAAGTGCATCATGTATAACCATGTAGAGGTCGAACCACAAAGAGCAAAATAGGTAGCCTATGGTTATCTATATACAACCAAGCCATTTGTGCAAATCATTCTTTTTGCGGATTTTTAATTTTTAATTTTTTTATTATTGTTTTATTTTATATTTTTTATTTGATTTTCGGATTTTCTGATTTTATATTTTATTTTTATATTATATATGTTTTAATGTTTTCTTTTTATATAAAATAATACGTACTTCTTAATAAGGGGAAGAGACATAATGTATATATAGAAAGGGTAAAATGGGGTTGCCCCCATGGGGGGAGTTAAGTGGGCTCCCCCCGCACCATTTCGCCTCCTTTTTTATTTTTTTTCAGAATTTCTTCTGTGGATTTTCATCAATATATCCCTATATTATGTCATTCAAACTTCACGCAAAACAGAGACTCCTACGGCCTCCATCCAGAAGGGTCATTTTTAGCAATTCTGTTACCGTTAAAAAATATCTATCGAGATGGAGGCCGTACGAGTCTCCGTTTCACACGAAATTTTAATAGCATAATATAGGGATATAGTGATGAATATTCACAAAAGAAATTTCCAAAAAAATAAAAAAATCAGGTGAAATAGCGCGGGGTGAGCCAAGTTAGCTCCCCCCAAGGGGCAACCCCATTTAACCCATATAGAAATAGGTAAAATTAAGCAAAATTCAAGAAATAAAATATTTTGGGAATTTTTAAATTTATTTAATGTTTTTGTATTTTTTCTATATTTTTGCTAATTTTTATATATATATTCAAAGTCCAAATATAACCCTAAAATGGGATTATTACATAATCTGAACGTAACTTGGGTTTGAAAATAATAAATAAGTCTCAAAATTACCCAAATTATTTTAATACATATATACTAATATATAGGTAATTATAAAATATAAAAACATATTTTTGGTATTTTTGTAAAATTTTTACATTTTTTGTTGGATTTTGGTGTTTTCTGTTTTTTTAGTTTTCTTTTTCCTATTTTTAGGCTTTTTTGGGCTCAATAAATAAAAAAAATATCATATATAAATTTTTTTTGGAATTTTTCACTTATTTTTTATATTTTTTAGTATTTTATAAATTAGACAGGGACTAATTAGCTCCTTTTTTATTTTTAAAATTAGATAAAATGCAAAAAATGCTAATTAAAAATATGCGCGTGAAAATACATAGCATGAAGCATTTATCCCTATTTTTTCGTATTTTTAGGAGCAGTGTAGGTATTTTTAATAAATACATAAAGACTACAAGAATACATGTCCTAGCAGGGGCATTTATGCAAATATAATAAAATTCAGGGATCTCTGTGCAATTTAACAAAAAGTTTTCAACGTTGATTTAACATTACAGGGTTAAATCACAATTTCAAAAATCGCCTGGGTACATATGCAAATAACCCACCACGTAGGACGACACGTGACTACTACAGACAGGGACCATAATGCAAATAATAAAAGTTCAAGGGCCTGTTTACAAATTTCATAAAAATATAACACTTATATTGCATTTTATTGGGCCTTTTTTAAGTACACAAAACCACAAGGGTTTTCCTACAATTTTCCCACTCGTTGGACAACATGTAAGGTGACTTGGAATGGACCTATTTGCAATTACAATAAAAACGGGGGTCTTTTTACAAATTTCCACTTTATTTTAAATGCTATATTTTATTTACTGGATTAAATAATAAATACAAAAATGGTAGGGGTATGAGTGCAAATTACCCCTAAATGTGCATGCTGGCGGACGACTGGATGTGATTCACTTGCCACGTGGCTTACATCCAACGGTCGATGACGGATCGCCGATTAGCGGTGAGGATTAGATCCAAGAGGAGGATCCAACGGTCGCAGCGTAGCTTCATCGGACGGTCCGGATCATGATTGGGCGCTCCTCCTTGATCGGACGGTTAAGAGGCGGGTTGGAAGAATTGGGGAGGGGCTCGCCGTTGGCGAGCTTCGATCGGGCACAACAAGCTCCTCCTGCCTCCTCTTGTGCCACCGTGGGTCTCTTCACGTTCCTGGGAGCTCCCCGCATATGGAGATGTCTTCAGATGGGCTCCTGGAGGTCTGAGGAGGTCCAACGAGCTCGGAGAAGAAAGGGACCTCCAAGAACCTCATGCCATGTACAAATGAGCCTAGGAGAGCTTCTTTGATCGCCAAACCAGCGCAGAAAGAACGGACGGTTCGAGGGCTATGACCTCGACCGAGAGTTGAAGCTGAAATGCGATGAAAATGATATGGGCAGCGAAGCTCCAACAAGGGGAGGAGGTGAGCTTCGATTCGCAGAACCAGGAGGATTCTGGTTGATCTGGGGTGATCAGAAGATGGAGAATGCGAGAGGGAACGAAGTGGTGGTGAAAGGCGGGTCGGAGCACATAGGATTCCCGACGAAATCGTTCGTCTGCTCCGGCGAACTTCGATATAGCTAATCTAAGCTAACCACTATGCTAATCACTAAACTACTTACGAAAATGAAATGCATAATGAAAACCTAGATAACCAAGCGAGAAAAACAACTCTAACACCAGGGAGCAGGGCTTCACCGGAGCGCCATCTTAAATGCAGCCCCGCCTTCTCCGACCAGTGCAAGCCTCCAGGAACTTCCCCCTGTCACAAGGATTCTATCTAGACCGAAGGCTAGAGTAGAAGAAGGGCTAAGGTTGACCAAATTTGCGGAGGAAGGCAGGGGCTTTTATTTATAGACATGATGGTGTACCCTTATTGACCGGGGTTAATCAAAGAATCAATTGGGTTTCTGGGCGATCCGAGTAGGGGGCGTGATTGAGGGATGATAGACGAAGGTATTTCGTGAAGGAATCGAAGGGAGACAATCAACGGTTAGGAAGGGGAAAATGGGAGAAGACAACCTGATGGACGTCTGTCATGCCAGGCGGCTGGAGACAGAGGAGTTGACCGCGGTCAACAGTTGACGCGCAGGGATTGGTCCACCTAGGCCGCTACAGGACAAAACACGGCGTTTTATTAAAGAAAAATTAATAAAAAATAGTAAATTATTTTATTAATTTTTAAGTATAAAATAAAAAAATATTTATTATTTTATGTAGTATTTTATTATGATTTTTATTTATTTTTTTGATGTGTTTTATTACAAGTTTATTTTTGGTGGCATATTTATAGGTATATTTACTTGTATTTTGTGCAAATTTATTTTTATTTTGTGTTTTGTATTTTAATATTATATTATATGATTTTATATATTTATAAATTATTTTTATGAGGGGAAAAGGGAGCCTACACCCATGTGTAGGTAACTTACCTGCACCCAACTCTTTTTCCCTCAAATTTTTTTATTTTTTTGAATTAATTCCTTGGGGAATTTAGATCACAATATATCACCATATCGTCATTCAAATTTCAACTGATTTTGAGACTTCTAACTTATCCATCATGACAGTCAAATTTTAACGGTCTGAGATTTGCTGAAATCGGCCCCTTCCGATGGAGCTGTTAGGAATGTCTGTTTTACATGAAATTTGAAATACATATTCCATTTAATATTCTAAGAAAATCCCCTAAAGATCCATTTCAAAAAAAATCAAAAAAATTAAGAAACAAGAGGTGGGTGTAGGTAAGTTACCTACACATGGGTGTAGGCTCCCCAATCCCTTTTATGAGTATAAATATATATTTATTTTATTTTTATGATGTTATTTGTGCACTTAAATAAATAGAGATGTATATTATCGAGGTATATTCATAGGTATTTTACCTATATTTTATATTCATGATTTTATTTTAATGTATTTTAATGAGTTTTATTTTAGTTTTGTATTTTTAATAGATTATGTATAATATTTACACTATTAGAAAAATATAGAGGAATTAAAGAATAAAAGAATATATTCCCTTTATTGATATACGTATAGAAGCATAGGTCATGTAGTTAACATAAACTTATTTTATTTTCCTTTTTATTTTTGATTTTATTCTAGTTTTAATGTGCACATGTATTATAAATAATATTTACAAAATTATAAAAATAAGAATCTGTATAAAGAATAAATGATGAATAAATTGAATATTTTAATCAGTAGACTATACAATAGGGGCTCAAAACCTAACTTTTACATAGTAACTCCAAAAAATATAAAACCACCACCATTAAATAGCTCTTGAAAAGTTATCTACAATTAAAGTGATTTTACTATGTTTTGAGTTTGTATTTGGAAGATACGGGTCTGTGAAGTTTGGTTTATGACTTTTTGTTCTAGGTATAAAATGAACACTGTATATTATTTTTGTACAAACTCAATTTTTTATTTTTATTTACATTATTATCTACAACCTTTATGTACAAGGTTTCTTTATTTGGTGAATAAATAATAAAGAATAAAATGGGTGTCAAAAATGCATAATTGATGAATAAATAAATGATGTATTTATTGTCTTTTTGGCCCTCATCTCCCCCTACTTTATTCCTTGTCGACCAATTCCATTTTGAACCTGGTCTCGGGGTTAAGGTCATAAAATATTTTCAATATTTTATTCCTTTTTATTTTCTTCTCTTCATTCTATAATTTTGGCATTAAAATCTTTATTTTATATACAAATAACACAATAAACAACAGATGCTATCTCGTGCAAATTGAGGTTATTTACATGCAATTGCTAGGGTTTTTAAGGCCAAAATGATAGAATAAAGGTGATGAAATGGGGATTCATCATGCTGCTGCCGCCTCATGTGGCGGACTTGGTGGGGCTCCAACAAGAGGCTCTTTCCTCCTCCAGGATTGCATCGATCGTCAGATGATCGGAGAAGGTCCTAGAGACCTGAGCAATGAAGCTCAGATGTAGGTGAATCGCTGGGGTGGTATGGGTCGGAGTGGCGACGTGAGATAGCTGGAGATGAAGCCCTTGAACTTGGCTCTGGTAAGGACTTCGACCAGTGAAAGAAGTACATGCATATGTTAGACTTAAGCCGAAGCTGACGGGTCCGAAATCGCCGGGTTAAGAAGTTGTTTTTATTCTTTGTTCGTGAAAATCATTAATGTGTCGTTCGTTGTAGGCGGCGATCGGAATCGGCCAAGAAATAACCACAAATATTATTCAATTTTTAATCAAGTGGTTTTATGTTTATTTTACTTGGGCAAGTCCCAATGTCGATCACAAGGAGGCAAAAGAACAACCTAGAGTTATGACTATCAAGATTCGTTCACGGTTTTCGAGGCGGTCTTTTTTTTGGAATTTTTAATGCAAATAAGAGATGCAAAATGCAATTTCGGCCTATTTTAGGGACTAAAATGTAAATTACGATCAAACAAGGTCCGAAAAATACGAAACTTGGCCACAATGAAAAATATGATGAAATAAATGCAATGTAATTTTTTTTTGAATTTTTGGTTGCGATATGAATTTTTTTATTAATTTTTAAATGCAAACAGAATGATTTTCAGTATTTAATTATAATAAATATTAAACCTACTTATTTCCAAGAAATAAAATTATCTAAGATCTATCACTAGGTGATGGATCTTAGAAAAATCCTAAACCTCGAAAATGTGTGTTTAATACCTATTAAAAATTAAATAGTAAAATATGCAAAATGATTTTTACAGAGCAAATTATGCATGCCAATGCAAATCTTTTTGGGCACAATGTCAAGTACAATTGATTCTACAATATGTGATTTTTCAGGAATTTTTATAGTAATGTTTAATCAATGGCAAATTTTAGAGCACAGATTGGACAAAATATGTAAATTTCCACAAAACAATTATTTATTAAATAACCATCAATCATAAAAATGTCCACAATATGTCAAAATATAGAGAATTAATTGAAAAACAAAATTCTATTTTTGATTAAATAAAAAAATGTCTAGAAGAGGTTCAAAATAGAGGGAGAACACAGGGGTGTATATGCAGTAAATATAAATAAAATAAATAAATGCAGGGGGGCTGATTTGTAATTACCACTTCTAGGGAGGATGTTTCTGCAATTTCTCCAGTAAGTCACGTGCTATACACGTGACCTCGTGGATGGGGGCTTGCGTGCGATATGGCAGATCTCCAAGGGCCTGTGCGCAATTTTCCCATGCGGCCATGTGCTGGGCACGTGACCCGTGGGGATGAGAACTGGAGCCGTTCCCCACACACGTGCTTCGCACATGCTGGGGCCTCGGACCTCGTGCCCGGTCAGCGGTGGTGGAGCAGAGGCGGGCCTCTTGCCCGTCGACTGGAGCGAAGGCGGCGCGGATGGTGCTCGGTGGAGGAGCACCGCCCCTCGTGGCGTGGTCTAGCGGAGCTTCTGGATGACGGTGGCGGGCCTCTGGTGGCGGCAAGGCGGGGACGATCCGGCCTATGTGGAGGAGAGGTGGAGGTGCGGCCGACTGTGTAGTGGTGCGAAGGCGGAGTGGTCGGCGGTCGGTGATGAAGCGGCTCGTGACCAGCGAAGGCAAACTAGGCGGAGCTCCTGGTGGTCGGTGACGCTGGAAGCTCTTGGCGACGGAGATGAAGGTCGTAGTTGGGGGTTTGGCGATGTTGAAGAAGATGGCTGACGTCGTCGTCGTTGGAGTGGCGGAGATGCACGGTGAAGCTGGTCATTGTTGTCGAAGCAGGAGGTGGTGTTGTTGCAGATGGAGTAGCGGATGCGTAGGCTCGACGAGAAGCTCGGAGCGGAGCAGAAGAGGCGACGATGGTCGTTGCTGCAACGGCCACGGGGGTGTGGCCGGATCTCGTCGGAGAAGGAGGGCTCGCCGGGTTGTCACCACCGGTGAGGCTAGAATCTAGAGCTATCGGCGGATAAGGCATCGGGGGGGTATCAGAGTCCTTTAATAGCTAGGAGGGGTAGGGCAGCCAGTGCTGGGAGGCGCAAAATGATCGGAGTTTGTTGGCGGCGCGAGAGGAGCGGAGCGACCGGCGCAAGAGTTGCGGAGGCGGTTGGGCGGAGGTTTCGGGGAAGGAGTTGCAAAGGGGGGACGACTAGGGATGGAGATGCACAGCGACCGTTCGATCGGCCGCTGATCGAACGGTCGCGGAAGTGCCACGTGGCGGGGGTGAGAAGGGGCCCTGGCACATGCGGAGCACGTGCCTGGGAGGCACGTGCGACACACATGCGTTGGCTTTTTAATTTTTTTTATTTTTTTTATAAAAAAGAATTTAAAAAAGGGCGAAAAAACGTTGACACGTGGCGGCCTCTGGGGCTGCCACGTGTCAGCTCTAGAAAAATCGAAAATAAAATCTTTTGTAAAATCAAAAAGAAATAGCAAATGACCTCGGATCGAAAAAGTTCCTTCACAAAAAATGCTCGTCTCAACGAGATCTACAAATTTCATGAAGACATCAAAGCAAAAATCGGTCAAATGTAAAAAGTGAATTTTTGGGGTATCCCATGTACATAGAATACCTAGATTTTTGGGTTTTCTATTTTTTGTCATTTTTTAGACCAGATAAAAATCCGGAAAAATATGGAGAAATCAAAGATAAATAAAAGACATCTAACTTTATTTTTTGGATTTTTATTAATAAAGAAAATATGTACATAAAATACTGGTCGAAAACCGCTAAAATACCCAATTTACAAAAAGAGGCCCAAAACCCAACTTTCACATACGAGCTCGATTCACTTGAACTTGATCTTATTTTGAAGGAAATTGAATGTGCATTAGTTCAAAAGTGAGTAGGATCAAATCGGACACTGGATGGGGAAGATATGGGGCTTTTAGTCCGACAATCCTGAAACTAGGGTTTCGGTTTTTGGTCCACTTAACAGGGTTAGTAATTTTTTTTGTATTTTTTTATTTATTATTATTAGTGATATGTACACAGTGGAGGTGGTTTTGTGTCGATCAGAGTTAGCACGGAGGAGTTAAAAATCCGGGAAATTAGGCTATTTACAGGCTAACTGTGGCTTGGATTTTTGGCTTCTTATTTTGTGCAGAAATTATGGATAAAATACAATTCTTATGCAATCATGCATGGATGCTAATTATGCAGAATAAATGCATAAATGCTGATGATTTTGAGGGGATTGAGCTTAATTAATGAGAATTAGAGAGATGAATATGAGATTCATCATCCCCCTATACTTAAACCATGCTCGTCCCTGGGCATCAAAAATACATGCCATGAGGTGAAATGAGATTGGGTTCCATACCAAGACCATGAGCTGAAGGTGAAAATGAGACTAAACTTGACCTTTGGATTAATAGTGTGGCGGAACTTCTGTGAGACTTATAATTTTAAAATTAACAGCCCTCAAGTTCTACACATCATTGTCACAGTTTCGGCTCAGAAGTCATCTTAGATCAATCCTCTTCCCAAAGTATTCCCTATGAACATTGAATAACCGACTCATGTGTGTGAAGGATTTTAGCTCCTCCCATCCAGAATGTCGGACTACCATGCTCCTCTCCTCTTCAGTAACTTGTCCTCGGGGAGTCAGGTATTTCCTTCTATGGTCTGTCGCGCTGTGTTCACAATCGAATTGAGGGAGAAGATAGAAGAAGGGGAAAAGAACTGGAGGGTGGCCAGTGTAGTCACCTCTCCTTGTGAAGATGGCCAGTGTAGCCGAGTCTCTACCAAGATCTGCAGGTTTCTTGAAGCTTGGACCTTTTTGGTCGGATTTTATTTGGTAGTCGCTTCTTTGTATTTGGAATTTTTGGTGGTTTTGCTTGGATCTTGTTGTGCCCCTACGGATATAGAATCTTTTTGTTCCGTACATTTTTTGGGGTCTTAGAAAAAATTGTGCCCAGCCGTCCATCCCTTTTCCGAAGCTTTATTTCAACCTGTACTCCGGTCTTTAGATTTCCACACTACCAGAAAAGAGACTCACACAGTCTTCCAACATCCCGTCTGAGTTGAGCTAAGTGCATAGTACGAGAGTACCAATTAATTCCCTATTCCAGAGTTGTACCCAGAATGAAGAGACCAGGTTAGACACTAAGAGTCAAACGCTGCACATTGTTATGTGGAACTTAAAGAATTAAGTCAAAAGACCTGAAGCTCTTAAAATCCTATTTTTCGGTGAAGTTCCTCTGAAAATTAGGTGGATTAAGGTCAATTCCAGATCACTCTCGATTTCTGCTCACAACTCGGTTCAGAACCCATTGACTTTTCATAGATGCACATGAATGCGATGTTGGATGAAGTGCAGGTGTGTGAAATGCTGACACAAATTTTTTGTGAAAATTTTTTTGATTGACTTTTTTTGACATTTTAAGCAAGGGATTTTTTCATGCAAAAATGGATAAGAATCCATTTTTTTTCAAAAAATTTGGGCAAGTCAGTGTTAGTAGCAAAACCTTTTTTTTTCTTTTTGCTGTTTTTTTGTTTTTTTTTCACAAAGATTACCCACCCCATAGATACATATAGACTTACGCGAAAGTACGAGATATGGGTAAAATTTATACGAAGTATATACACAGACCCCCTATACTTAGCGAGTGTTGTGTCCTCAGAGCACAAGAAGCGGAAAGAAGACACAGCTCGGGCTAAGCGTAAGGGAGTGAAAAAAATGAAAAGAAATGAAGCGGTAGGGATATGAGGAGAGTATATACATGTGGATGTCGGTTCCCCCTGTACTTAGGTTTTGGTCAGCCTAAGTATAGAACAAGGGTGGAAGCGAAGTGATCGGGAGAAGGAGAAGGATGGTATGTACAGATGGCATCAGTCCCCCTATACTTAGGCCTTGGCCTGAGTAGAGGAAGAAGCTGTACAAGGAGGCCGATGTGGTTGGGAGGGAGGGTGGTTAGCTAATGATTAAGGCGGTTTTCGGCTGATCTTCTTGTGAGCATGCGGTGGGAGATCGTTATGATGAGTCGGAGGTGAGGCATATGATTCCCAACTATGATCAGTGTCATCCTCAGAAAAATCATGATGGATAATAGAGGAAGTATTTGAGTCAGATGAAAGATATCCATCATCAGAATTATCCTCAGAGGAATAGTATTTGAAAGTGGACATACTCCAAGTATTCATGTCTTTTTGTTTCTTCAGTTGTTTCCTCAGAATTCGTTCCTTCTTGGGGTCAAGCAGTTTGTCCTTAGATGAATACTCAGAAGCACCGGTCTCAGTCAGCTCATACGAAATAATTCCAGTGTACTTGAAGAGGGCAGGAGCATCAACTTTGGATGAGTAGTAGTTCAGAACGGGAGTTATCCAACGAGAATTGAATTTTGGATCCTTGCGAAGATATGGCTTTAGGGCTGCCGAACAGACTTCACTCATGTAGACCACCTTTTCAGGACCTGATGAGGGATCACCAGCTGATTCCTCTTCCGAAAGGTCAAAGGTGACTCTCTTTTTATTTCGTCGTGAAGGTGTCAGTTCACTTGGGTATCCAGATGAATAGCCATTAGAATTCTCCTTGGTCGGTGCTCGGTCTGCGTGCTTGTTCTTAGTCTTCCGAATATTTGAGCACTCTCGATTTGGGATGATTTGGTCAAGATATTCAGAAAATGTTGCTCCAGGGTGTGACCATGCATATGTCTCAGGATCATAGAAGAAGGATTTGTCTATTTTGAGATCCGTGGGAATTGAAATACTGGGGAGAGTCTTTGCATATTCTTTCTCAGATGATTCGATGTTGGAGCATTCCTGTGTCGAGTTGATATAATCCATGTAGTCAGAGTAGGTTGACCCAGGGTATGCCCATGCATAAGTCTCCGGATCATATGATTCATATACATGATTCTCCATGGTGAGAGCGGCTGGGAATGGAGCAGGGGGGAGATTCTCTAAACCAATAGTCTCATCAACAACTGCTATCTCAGGTGTGTAATGAATCGCGTATTCATCATGCTAAAATTGGTCATTTAGGCTCTGTCCCCCATCATCTACTTGAAATTAATCATTAATAGAACATTATTAGCCATCATGCATGTGTGAATAATATCTGCATTTCATCATGCATAATTGCATTTAAAATCCCCAGTGTAAATAAGCCCAAAAAGTCGCTAACTTCTCACATTTTTAGTTAATTCATCCTAACTCCGATTGACCCAAAACTAACTCCATTGTGAAGATATTACTAACCTTATTAAATAAAAAATACAAAAAAAATTACTAACCCAAATACGTGTCAAATAATCCCAAAGTCAAATTTCACATCTGACGGACTAAAACGAGCATATCTCCCTCATATAGTATTCGATTTTGATCTACTCACTTTAAAAGTACTCCATTTTCAAATACCTTCAAAACAAGACCAATTTCATAAAATTCGGAGCTCATATGTGAAAGTTGGGTTTTGGACCTCTTTTGCGCATTTTAACTTTTTGCTAATTTTGACCTGAGTTTTTATGTGCTTAATTAACATGTTTAATTTTATTTCTTCTTCATTTGTGTTCTTTGATGAAAGTTTTATTAAGGAACATGAAAATCCAAATCCAGATCAAAACTGAAATCAAAGAAACTGACCAAGTCCAAGCGTCTGTTGCAAGTCTGTACAAAATTTGTGTGTTTCTTACTTCTATTTTATTTTCCTAATTTCTTATCTATTAAAAATCCAAAAAAATTAGATTAGTGTGTAAATATTTTCTTTTATTTTATCGTATTTTTTCTATAATTTTTATCCCCTCTAAAATCACCAAAAAAATACAAAACCCCCAAAACATCGGTTTTCTATACACATGGAGAGCCACCAAAAATACCACTTCTCACAGATGACCTCTTTTACTCATGGGTCCTTCATGAAAGTTGTAGATCTCGTCGAGACAAACAACTTTCGTGAAGAAAATTTTTCGATCCGAAGTCATCTTCTATCTCTTTTACCCCTCCAAAAATCTGAATTTTTTTGGTGCCACGTGGCAGCTCCAGGGCGTGCCACGTGGCACCCCGCCTTACACTCTCTCTCCAGCCCTTCCCCGGGTCACGTGCCTAGCACGTGACCCCATCATCTTCCACCTTCGACCGTTCCATTCCCCCCTGCGAGTAACCCCCGTGCCCCGCCATGCACGGCCATTAACCACCTTACGCCGCCTCCGCATAACGCCTTCTTCCTCGCCCATAAAGCAGCTCCCCTCGCCGGCCTTCTTCTCCATCCGCCCTTATCCACGATCGCCGGTGACATCGGCGTACTCCTGGTGGCGTGATCCAGCCATCGCAGGCTGTAGCAAGCACCCAAGCTTGCCTGAGCTCGTGCTTTTGCCAAGCACATGAGCGACAATCGAGGGTGGTTCATCCTCCTCTTCCCACGCTCTTCCTCCGTCTCCATTTTTGTTGAATAACCCCTGCAGGTACACGGAGCGCTGCTCCTCCACTGTCGACAGGAGCTCTGCTCCTCCCTCCTCCGCCGTTCACGCGGAGCCCAGGTTCACCCCTCCGTTGTGCAACCCGCTACTCCGCCGCGCGGGCCTGCGCCTTCGTCGACCGACCGGCCCAGCGCCTCCGCCGCTCCGCCTCAGGCCCATAGCCTCCGCCTCGATCCGCCTTCGCCAATCGCCACAGCTCGACCGTGTGTCGGCCGAGCTCCGCCCGCCCCAGCCCGCGCGTCGCCTCTGCCGGAGAGGACCTCCGCCTTCGCCGCCCCGCGACACCTCCGCCTCGCGCGGCACCAGCGCCTCGTGCGGCGCGCTTCGGCCGCCCCGCCCGAGCCACCGTCGCCTCTACAGCGACCGTCGGATTGGGCCCAAGCCCTTGATCCGACGGTCCTCGAGCCGCCATGCGCCCCAGCCGAGCCTCGAGGCTCGGGAGCCCCGAGTCAGCCCGAACCATAGGCTCGGACGCCCGAGCCTCCTGCTCTGGCCCGAGCCTCGAGCCTCCCCGCCCGAGCCTCAGCTCCAGGCCCTCCGTGCCTTCGCCTCGCATCCAACCCTCCAGGCGCATGTGCAACGCACGTGTGTGGCTAGAGAAATTGCAGTGAAGCCCCCACGTGTTTCCAAAATTTCATTTATACCCCCGCATGGGGTAAATTGCAAAGGAGCCCCTCCGATTTTCTATTAAATACAGATAAGCCCTCCAGGGATCTCTTTGCAAGGAAAACTTTACTTTTATTTACAATTTAGTCCCTGTAAGTTCATTTTAGCATATCTTCTCCATTTGAACTCCGATTTTAGCATATAATATGTCGTTTCGAAGCTAATTCCGTGATCTACCATTTAACATAGCTTATGAACAGATCTGAGGGTGTTTTTAGGTAATTATTCTTCAAGGATCTAAATTGATATGTAGGGTCAATTTTAACATTGTTGTGCTGTAGAGAAATTGATGATATATATGCAGGAACTCCATTGAGAAAAGCTTGGGAAATAAATCCTGATGCATAATTTAATAATTATTTATTTAGGATGTAATCTGTGCAGGAGCTTCGGAAAGGAATATTGATCAATTATTTTCCCTATATATTTCGAACAGGATGATTGAGGATTAATTTACAGGGAAAATTAAAAGGATTTTTTTAACAGAGCCCAGATTCCCCAGATTATTTATTTACGCTCTGATTATTTCTCTTGAACTTTAGCTTTTGATCTGTGACAATTGTCGAGATTATTGATTAACATATATTGAAGCTGAATTATTAATCACAGATCCTATGCTGAACATTCGTCTCTGTATATTTTCTTCGCATCGCTTCTCCATCATTGCATTGTATATATTTTTTGACACAGAAATTAATCGACCATTGATTGATTATTTAATTTGACTTAAGACCGCGCAATTAGAAATCACCGTTCCCTGTGTTCGACCTTGGTAAACTTGCCAAGTAAAATATTCCACAACATTCAAAGCTTGTGGTTTTTGATCGACCGATTTTCACCTCCTATACTACAATTTACGGTTATTAAAGAGGTGGATTTCGCATTCATCAAATGGCGCCGTTGCCAGGGAACGACAAATTTTTAGGGTTTTGAATCATTTTCTGTAATTGATTTTTGTGAAATTAATTTTTGTGTCATTTTTTTTCTTTTGCATTTTTTTTTGCATTTTATTTTGCATTTCTCTCTTACTTCTGCTAGTAACCGCAAATTCTCTCTTCGCAGACTTCTGCGAGCTAGATTTTGATATCAAATCAAGGATCTGCGATGAAGACTGAATTTTAATTTTGTGAGAGAGAGTTAGCATAGGTTTAAATTTCTACATTATTCACAGGGTCCCTCTCTCCTTGTACCATGTTAATTTGTAATATTCAGGACTGGACTCTCTGTGGCTTGACGTAGAATTTAGGAGCACATACGCTAGATTAGAATTATTTGATTGTGCTCGTAATTCTTAGGCCACACATTCACTAACTATACACACTATAGATCGTTCAACATTAGCCAAATTTTTAAATCAATTCTTCCCGCTAATAAAACTATATGTTTAGGACGTTTTTCATCTGTGCATATCATTTAGTGTAAATTTTAAATTCCTTGTCTTGCATCCCGCATGAAGAACGTGAGGATTCACTGTAAGTCCTTCTCTTAACATGCATCATTGATTTACGTTTGCATCGGCTTTTCCAATCCCCCTTTCTCAAAGTTTTACAACTTAGGATTTAAAGGAATTGGGACTGTTCAGTAGGTATGAATTTTTGTGCTCACATAAACTACAGTGATAACCTTAACTTAAATTCGGGACTGCTAATTAAGGTGACTGTAAATAAAATTGACCTAAAATTAACCTATGTTTGGTGGAGAGAAACCCACTCATTGTTTGTAAGGACCATAATGCACACTTAGGAAAGAGCCCAAAACCGAAGTGGTTCATTCAGACTACTGAGTTTAAACAATTAGCTACTTTTCAGTGAGGGTCTCAGGTAGCCGTTTACGGTCCGACTTCCCTTAGCAGAGTAGGTGGTTTAGAGGACACCGCGGAAGGCTCCGTCCTCAAGTAACACGGGTAGCCGTTTACGGTCCGTACTTACACCTATACTGGCTAAAAGTAGGAGCAACTAGTTGTATGAACTTGGGACAGTCTTTGTGAAATATTTCGGCACCTAACAGCTCCGCTTAATTTTTAAGACTGTTTTGTCATTAAATTAAAATTGAAAAGTTAAGCGGCCGAACCCTAATGTGCCTTCACCAGTGTTGAGTGGGTGAATCAACGTGTTTGTTTTGTGTTTGATTTGTGTGCGTCAAAGACCTTGCAATTGCAAGCAAATCGTGGTTCGCTGATCATTCCATCCCTCTTGACAAGATGTCGGCACAGTGGCCTTCTTTCCCGATCTCCACGACCATGTCCCGATATTCTTCTTCTCACACTCCTCAGGGGAACCTACCATTCAAGCCAAGTTCTCCTCAACCATCATTCTCTGCCCACCCATACATTCCACCCTATGACCACACTTCTTCTTGGAATAGCCATCTCTCACATTCGGACAATCTTATGGACATAAGAGAGAGATCAGAATCAAGGATAAATAATAGAGTGACCGATATTGACAATAGAACACGATTTCCGGTCACTAGGATCTCACAACCTCTTGAATTATCCCCTACTCAAAATAAGTATCAATTTTCCTTTGACAACCCACGAGAAAACCAAAGTCAAGGAAAAACAACTCATGACCAGACCATAATGTTTATGAACAATCAACACTCTACTCGAGGTTACATGCCAGAATCACGACACATGGAGACTGATTATTCAATCACTAGTCATGAGATGTTTGAGGATGAGATTGCTCGGATTAATCATAGAGCAGACACTTTAACTATGAGAATATATGATCTCATCCAGTCAATGCAAAATTCAGAAGAAGTGAGGTCACCACCATGCAAACCACTGGATCATCACAATCAGACACAACCACTGACCTCTGACCCCCCGACTGACCATATTACAGAAAATACCAAAAAAATGGAAAAATTTGAAAATTCAAAAAAATTGGACAATTCTGAAATGGAAGCATTTTGCAAGAGCCTGATCTTAGAGCTTCCATTGATCAAAGCCATAGAATATGTGCCCGATCTTAAGAGATTTGTGAAGAGTCGACTGAACCCCAAAAAGACGGGCAAGAAGCGATCAAGGACTGAATATCATGTTATATCTATGGCTAGTTCTTTGATGATTAATCATAAAATCAAAAGCCGTAAAGTCAAGAGATTGACTCGGATCACATGTGAAATTGAGGATTCTACATTCACTCATGTTCGGTAGACGACGACTCTACATTAAACATCCTCTCGAAGTTCATTTTTAATCAACTTAAATTCGGACAACTCAAAAAGACTAGGGTGATCGTTCAATTACCAGATCGATCTACCAAAAGACCGCGAGGGATCGTTTCTGTCGTCGTAAATTTCGAGGTAAAGAACATAAAGTGGACTTTATTGTCCTTGACATCGACCACCCCTGAAGGATGTCTGAGTCTCCTATCATTTTGGGAAAGCCGTTCTTAGCCTCCGCTAAGGCGATCGTCAATTGCGAGACTCGGGAAATCAAGTTCCCGAACTGGGACCACAATGAACAGATCCCCAATGACATGTCCTGCTCTGAGGAAAACCAACTTGAAACCGAGAGTTATGATCAGAAAATAAAGATTTCACATTATCAGACATCTTCGCATGACGCACTGATACAAACCCTAGGAGAGTCACCTAAAAGACTAACTGTTGGACAAACTTCGGATTCTCACCAACCTATCACTTCTCCTAGGAAAAATCATGAATGTGGAGCGTATGAGGAATTGGACCATATTATTGAAGATCAACACGATTATTTGAGTGGTCCAATCTTTGAGTCGGCAGTAATTCATGAGATACTTGAACCATTTAAGGAACCGACTCCGGAAACGTCCGATGTCACCAAAAATCATGACCATCCGGAAGTGACATCAAAAACACCAGCCATAAAACACAAAATCACCAGGAACAATCTCCCTCGACTGAAGCAGCGCATGACCCTTCAAGAATTGGTCGATTTTTACGGGGATTCATCTGATGAGGAACTCACTAATGCCACATCGGTTACTCAATACAGGGAGATGAAGACTGTCCAACTTCCTCCCAATACTTCTCAAGGTAACAAATCGACCAAGAAAGTCACCTTTGACCTTAGACATCAGGTGATTTCTGAAGAGTCCTCATCCGATCTTGATGTGGTTCATCAGATAAGTGCAATAGGTACAGCTCTGATCCAAGGGAACTTACCTCTGATCGACAAAAGTTGGAGATCCTCTGCAGACGACTACTATTCTCCTGAGGACGACTCCGACGATGGCTGGTCATCTTCATCGGCCCCCTCTTCATCACACCCACATCTCCATACTATCTCCCTCCACACTCCCGCAAGAAGGTCCGTCGCAAACCTTCTTGATCTTGTACATCCATAAATCTACCCGGTTCCCCATCTGTAATTATCTGATTATACTTAGGCTGACCTGAGCGTAAGTATAGGGGGACCGCTACCATTGTTTATACATCACTTCTCTTCTTTTGTTTTTAATCCCTCTATATTTAGTACGAGCTATGTCAACATTTCATTTTGTGCCATAAGGACATAGCACAAGCTGAGTATAGGGGGGTGTGTTTGTATATATTTTATCTACTTTATCCATAGCTCGTACTTTAATCATTTTTATCTAACATCGGGGATGGGTACAAGTAGTGTGTATAATACCTGTTTTCCAAAAAAAACAAAAAAAAACAACAATAAAAAAACAAAAAAAAGCACCAAAAAAACTTTTAGCATTAAAAAAATCATCACTCGTGGTCTTGCATTTCATCAAGCATTTCATGCATTCCTTGGTCGATATATTCCTGACACATTCACCATCACTCAAGGCTTGAGGATTTTTGAGGACACTTGATTTTTGAGATCTTGAGATTCTGAGTTAGCCTGCCTTAGTCATTAGGGTTTTGAACTTAATAATCCACACTTCCCTAGTTTGAAAGATTGAGCGATATATTGCACTCTTCATCTCTACCTTCAAAAAGAATATGATCATCACAATCACTTCCACAACTGCATGATTGATGAGATGAGTTGAGATATCACTTGAGGAACTAGGACTAGAGATTTGAGTTTATACCCAATCTAATGATATTCGAGGATGGGATAAAGTTAATGAAGGTTTCAGAAAACCTGAGTGTCAGCAAAAACCTTGCCAGTATGTGAACAAGTTCATATGCTATCTTTTTTTATATTGACCTAAGTGCCAGGGTGTGTTGAAGCTTAATGAAAAATTATTGATCAGTGTGCGCCAACTTTTGGTAAAAGTAGTGGAGCTAGCCAAAAATAAAAGAAGAAGAAGAAATAGAAATATCAAGAAAAGCTCTATCATCCAAAGTCAAATTCTAAATGAGCTTCCACCAATGGCGAGTGCTCCCAAACATTTTCAAAGTGTCTACTTGGACCAAGCGCTAATTAGGACCAAGGAGTCGGGCTGACACCACAAAAAGGGCTCTGCATCGTAAGCGATACAAGTCTGGGTGTCGAAGGTATCTTAGATACTCAAAAGAGACACACCCCAGTGTATTCCCAGAAAAACAAGTGCAGACGACTCCAAATTCTCTTGACGGACACATTGATCAACAAAATAAAAATATACTTGTATTGAGTAATAAGGCACTCGAGAGGCACCTTGTTCCAATGTAAGGGAGAGAAAATTAAACACAATCCTATGCCCTCCATCATCTGGCCGTCCATCTACACTTTCAAGTCTGACAAACTAATGAGACGGTTGACTGAAGCAAGAATAGACTTATTCCCTAGTATTGAGGATTAGGTCTAGAGGAGGATCTTTGGTACTGGAACTTTGAGTGACGTCTCGACTTGACTCTCATGAATGCAGTACACTAAAATCATATCCTTATATTATATGTACAAACAGAGAGTCTGAAAATTAGAGAAGTTGGATTCCTTTTGATTAAAGCTTGGTTGAGCCCAGAATTTTAGGATCACTCAAATTAAAGGTCTTCTATGAATTAAGCCTTGAAAATTCACATGCACAGTCAGGGATATATTCAACTAAGTCATTCATTCATGCTCGGGGACGAGCATGGTCTAAGTATAGGGGTATGATGAATCTCGTATTCATCATGCTAAAATTGGTCATTTAGGCTCTGTCCCCCATCATCTACTTATAATTAATCATTAATAGAACATTATTAGCCATCATGCATGTGTGAATAATATCTGTATTTCATCATGCATAATTGCATTTAAAATCCCCAGTGTAAATAAGCCCAAAAAGCCGCTAACTTCTCACATTTTTAGTTAATTCATCCTAACTCCGATTGACCCAAAACCAACTCCATTGTGAAGATATTACTAACCTTATTAAATAAAAAATACAAAAAAATTACTAACCTAAATAAGTGTCAAATAATCCCAAAGTCAAATTTCACATCTGACGGACTAAAACGAGCATATCTCCCTCATATAGTGTCCGATTTTGGTCTACTCACTTTTAAAGTACTCCATTTTCAAATATCTTCAAAACAAGACCAATTTCATAAAATTCGGAGCTCATATGTGAAAGTTGGGTTTTGGGCCTCTTTTGCGCATTTTAACTTTTTGCTAATTTTGACCTGAGTTTTTATGTGCTTAATTAACCTGTTTAATTTTATTTCTTCTTTATTTGTATTCTTTGATGAAAGTTTTATTAAGCGACATGAAAATCCAAATCCACATCAAAACTGAAATCAAAGAAACTGACCAAGTCCAAGCGTCTGTTGCAAGTCTGTACAAAATTTGTGTGTTTCTTACTTCTATTTTATTTTCCTAATTTCTTATCCATTAAAAATCCAAAAAAAATAGATTAGTGTGTAAATATTTTTCTTGTATTTTATCGTATTTTTTCCATAATTTTTATGCCCTCTAAAACCACCAAAAAAATACAAAACCCCCAAAACTCGGTTTTCTATACACATGGAGAGCCACCAAAAATACCACTTCTCACAGTTGACCTCTTTTGCTCATAGATCCTTCATGAAAGTTGTAGATCTCGTCGAGACGAACAACTTTTGTGAAGAAAATTTTTTGATACGAGGCCATCTTCTATCTCTTTTTCCCCTCCAAAAATCTGAAATTTTTTTGGTGCCACGTGGCAGCTCCAGGGTGTGCCACGTGGCACCCCGCCTTACACTCTCTGTCCAGCCCTTCCCCGGGTCACGTGCCTAGCACGTGACCCCATCATCTTCCACCTTTGACCGTTCCATTCCCCCCCTGCGAGTAACCCCCGTGCCCCGCCATGCACGGCCATTAACCACCTTGCGCCGCCTCCGCGTAACGCCTTCTTCCTCGCCCATAAAGCAGCTCCCCTCGCCGGCCTTCTTCTCCATCCGCCCTTCTCCACGATCGCCGGTGACAGCAGCGTACTCCTGGTGGCGCGATCCAGCCATCGCAGGATGTAGCAAGCACCCAAGCTTGCCTGAGCTCGTGCTTTTGCCAAGCACATGAGCGACAATCGAGGGCGGTTCATCCTCCTCTTCCCAGGCTCTTCCTCCGTCTCCATTTTTGTTGAATAACCCCTGCAGGTACACCGAGCCCTGCTCCTCCACTGTCAACAGGAGCCCTGCTCCTCCCTCCTCCACCGTACACGCGGAGCCCAGGTTCACCCCTTCGTCGCGCAACCCGCTACTCCGCCGCGCGGGCATGCGCCTTCGTCGACCAACCGCCCCAGCGCCTCCTCCGCTCCGCCTCAGGCCCACAGCCTCTGCCTCGATCCGCCTTCGCCGATCGCCACATCTCGGCCGTGTGTCGGCCGAGCTCCGCCCGCCCCAACCCGCGCGTCGCCTCCGCTGGAGAGGACCTCCGCCTTCGCCGCCCCACGGCACCTCCGCCTCGCGCGGCGCCAGCGCCTCGCGTGGCGCGCTTCGGCCGCCCCGCCCGAGCCACCGTCGCCTCTACAGCGACCGTTGGATCGGGCTCAAGCCCTTGATCCGACGGTCCTCGAGCAGCCACGCGCCCCAGTCGAGCCTCGAGGCTCGGGAGCCCCGAGCCAGCCCCGAACCCATAGGCTCGGACGCCCGAGCCTCCTGCTCTGGCCCGAGCCTCGAGCCTCCCCACCCGAGCCTCAGCTCCGGGCCCTCCGAGCCTCCGCCTCGCGTCCAACCCTCCAGGCGCACGTGCAACGCACGTGCGTGGCTGGAGAAATTGCAGTGAAGCCCCCGTGTGTTTCCAAAATTTCATTTATACCCCCGCATGGGGTAAATTGCAGAGGAGCCCCTCCGATTTTCTATTAAATACAGATAAGCCCTCCAGGGACCTCTTTGCAAGGAAAACTTTACTTTTATTTACAATTTAGTCCCTATAAGTTCATTTTAGCATATCTTCTCCATCTGAACTCCGATTTTAGCATATAATATGTCGTTTCGAAGCTAATTCCGTGCTCTATCATTTAACTTAGCTTATGAACAGATCTGAGGGTGTTTTTGGGTAATTATTCTTCAAGGATCTAAATTGATATGCAGGGTCAATTTTAACATTGTTGTGCTGTAGAGAAATTTATGATATTTATGCAGGAACTCCATTGAGAAAGGCTTGGGAAATAAATCCTGATGCATAATTTAATAATTATTTATTGAGGATTTAATCTGTGCAGGAGCTTCAGAAAGGAATATTGATCAATTATTTTCCCTATATATTTCGAACAGGATGATTGAGGATTAATTTACAGGGAAAATAAAAAGGATTTTTTTAACAGAGCCCAGATTCCCCAGATTATTTATTTACGCTCTGATTATTTCTCTTGAACTTTAGCTTTTGATCTGTGATATTTGTCGAGGTTATTGATTAACATATATTGAAGCTGAATTATTAATCACAGATCCTGTGCTGAACAGTCGTCTCTGTATATTTTCTTCGCATCGCTTCTCCATCATTGCATTGTATATATTTTTCAACATAGAAATTAATCGACCATTGATTGATTATTTAATTTGACTTAAGACCACGCAACTAAAAATCACCGTTCCCTGTGTTCGACCTTGGTAAACTTGCCAAGTAAAATATTCCACAACATTCAAAGCTTGTGGTTTTTGATCGACCGATTTTCACCTCATAAACTACAATTTACGATTATTAAAGAGGTGGATTTCGCATTCATCAGTGTGGCTGCGAGGTAGGGATCTTCTACCGTTTCATGATTACGGTTGTCGGGGACTTCGTGGGTTTCCTTAGAAGATCGTGGTTCCTCAAAGACAGGGTCAGATCTAAGTGCTTCCAATGCTGTGAAATTGATTTCCCGAGTCTCACAATCAATAATTGCCTTGGCCAATGCCAAGAATGGCTTTCCGAGAATTATTGGAGACTAGCTGAATTCTCCTTGATGCTCAATATCAATGATCGTGAATTCTACTTTGAGTGGAGCACCTTGGAATTTCATGATGACAGAAATGATTCCTCTCGGCCGCTTTATAGATCGGTCAGCCAATTGAACAATCTCTCGTAATTTCCTGATCGGTCCGAGTTTGAGTTCATGAAATACAGAGCTCGGGAGGATATTGATCGGTGAATCATCATCAATCCGAGCATGGGTGAAAATTGTGTCTTTGATTTCACAGTTAAATCTGGGCAACCACTTCACTATGCGGCTCTTGGTTTTTCTCCTCAACACCAAGGAGGAGGCCATTGACAAGATATGTCTCTCGATCTTAGTTCTAATCCTGCCCGACTTTTTCATAGTTAATTTTTCCATTTAAAATCTTTTATGGTCGGGGAAGTGTTCAATGGCCTGTAGAAAGGGAAGTTCAAAAATCAATTTCTTTCCTAGTGCTTCCCGTACAGCAGGATCCAAATTCCTCAGATGGTCTTCAGTCTCAATTTTTATGAAATTTTCTGGATTTTCAATTTTTTTGTGGTTTTCAAATATTTCCATTTTTTGATATTTTCTATGTGGTGTGGGGGTGTGGTGTGTTCTTCAGATGAGCAGGGGTTCTGGTGTTCATGATGATGGTCAGCGGCATAGTCATTTCTAGGGAAATAATATGCAGAAGTGATATTGTCAGAATCGTCCCTAGGTCCCTGAATATCCTCAGAATTTTCAATCTCATATCCAGTCATTTCCTCATTCATTTTACTGTCCGATCCACCATAGAATGTGATTAATCAGTCGGTGAATTTTTGAAATATATCCTCCATTGAATTGAATCTCTTATTTATCCTCGAAATATCATCCTCAAAATTCGGTTCATCAATCATGAGAGCAGTCGGTGTGTGTTCGATAATTTCATCTTCCATTTTCTCGTTTGTGATGAGAGGATAATTTCTTGTAATGTCCAATATATGATCATTAATTTCAGAAAACATCTCCTCAATAATCATGGAAGGCGACTGCTCATATGATCCAGACATGTGGAGTTGGTCCGAGTAAAATTTATTCCTTTGATCATGAGTGGTCGGATCTTGGTATGGTGGAGTCAGCATACAGGGTTCCTGTGTTTCTATGTAGTCAGTCCAATTCTCTGTATGATTGTCATATCTGAAAAGGGGGTTATTGTGGTCAATCCAAGATGATGTTTGTTCATTAATGTTCCAGGGCAGGGTCGAAGGACAAGGTAAAGAAGTGTTCAATTCGATAATGTGGTTGCCATCTCCCAGGAATGATGGATTGATATTCACCGAATATGATGGATGAATTGCATGATCGGCGTAGAGAGGATTGATATATGAAGAAGTGGAGACCTCAGTCGGTTGTTGATTTGTCAGGTCCGAAAACAGAGGATTGTCATTCATGAAGCAGATCGGATTGGTAAAAAGAGATGGTGGTTGAGAGTCTCTTGGAGGAGGTGTTTTGGGTCTAACCGATACGAATTTATTTTCATAATATAGTTCTGATGGATTCTCGGTCATTTCTGAAAGAGTAGAAAGGAATGAGGGGTTGGGTTTGTATGAGTTTTTGTACAAGAGTTTCATTATCAAAAAAAGAAGAGAAATGATTGCATGTGATAGTCAAGAGAAATTTTATCAAATGTGCGACTATTGATCTTCGAAATAGGTTCACACACACCAATGCAAACACAATTCAAACCACAGGATCACCAACTCACACAATGAAGCCGTAAGAGTTCGACTATTATCTTTTCAATTTTAGTTGGTGATAAATCAATCTTGGCAAAATTTAGCGAGCTGTTAGGCATCGAATTTTCAGATTTGGGGTCTAGCCTTAAGTGTCGTCTCTCGCTCACTCAGAAAAATAGAAACATCCAAGGTCGGGGTTGCTCTCCTGCAGAAATTCTTGATTTTATGGATTATTTTGAAATCGGCTATATTTAGCAGTCCCAAATTTTTTATTAGGTGATCACTGAAGAATTTAAATGAGCACAAATATACGTCTACCGTCCAGTCCTAATTTCCTTTAGAATATGTGATAAAACAAGAGGAAAAAATTCGGGAAAAGCCGATGCACACGGAAAACTATGATGAATGCTCAGTTAGAAGACTTACAGTGAATCCTCGCAATCTTCATGTGGGATGCAATACAGAATTTTAAAAGTTATTCTAAATGAATGCAAGCCGATGAAAAACCGCACCTAAGTAGAAAGTTCTATTAGCGGGAAAGAATTGAGTTAAATTTGGCTAAGTTGAACGATCTGTGTACGTCTCGATTAATGTGCAGTGTGGCTTAAGATCCTACGAGCACAATAAAAAATACAAAATGCTCTGAGAGCCGTATGTGTAGGTTTATCCTAATCGCCACTCAAGTCGGGTCCCACCCTCACCGGAGAGTGAAACATGCCACGACACACCACAAAAAGAGTCCAGAGTCTTTTTACACACGCGAGAGTCCAAACTTACACCGCTATAAATGAGCAAAAATTGAAATTTGCAGAAATTAAAAACCTAAACTCTACGCTCTCTCACGACTCGACTCGATCTTAAATTAATTACGACTTTTCGGATGTCGGTGAAGATGCGTCGGTTTCTTGAAAAACCGCTCCACGTACGCCGAGTACCTCACAAGAAAAATAAGAGGGAAAATGTAAGAGAGTCACTCAAAAAAAAATAATCAAAAATAAAGTAAGTGAAATAAATGCTGAAAATTAAATGCAGGAAATAAAATGGGATTTACAGTGAAAAATTCAGGGGTAAGACTACTCGAATGCGAAAAACCAAACAAGAAATGTCAAAACACAAAACTAAGCAGTTTGCCTCCCCGGCAACGGTGCCATCTGACGGGTCCATTTCGCACGCGTTAAGGAGTTAATTTTATTCTCTGTTTGTGAAAATCATTAATGTGTCGTTCGTTGTAGGCGGCGATCGGAATTGGTCAAGAAATAACCACAAATATTATTCAATTTTTAATCAAGTGGTTTTATGTTTATTTTACTTGGGCAAGTCCCAAGGTCGATCACAAGGAGGCAAAGGAATAACCTATAGTTATGTCTATCAAGATTCGTTCACGGTTTTTGAGGCGGTCTTTTTTTTGGAATTTTTAATGCAAATAAGATATGCAAAATGCAAGTTCGGCCTATTTTAGGGACTAAAATGTAAATTACGATCAAACAAGGTCCGAAAAATACGAAACTTGACCACAATGGAAAATATGATGAAATAAATGCAATGTATTTTTTTGGAATTTTTGGATGCGATACAAATTTTTATGAATTTTTAAATGCAAACAGAATGATTTTCAATATTTAATTATAATAAATATTAAACCTACTTATTTCCAAGAAATAAAATTATCTAATATCTATCACTAGGTGATGGATCTTAAAAAAATCCTAAACTTTGAAAATGTGGGGTTTAATACCTATTAAAAATTAAATACTAAAATATGCAAAATGATTTTTACAGAGCAAATTATGCATGCAAATGCAAATCTTTTTGGGCACAATGTCAAGTACAATTGATTCTACAATATTTGATTTTTCGGGAATTTTTATAATAATGGTTAATCAATGGCAAATTTTAGAGCACAGATTGGATAAAATATGTAAATTTCCAAAAAACAATTATTTATTAATTAACCATCAATCATAAAAATGTCCACAATATGTCAAAATGTAGAGAATTAATTGACAAACAAAATACTATTTTTGATTAAATAAAAAAATGTCTAGAAGAGGTTCAAAATAGAGGGAGAACACAGGGGTGTAAATGCAGTAAATATAAATAAAATAAATAAATGTAGGGGGGCTGATTTGTAATTACCACTTCTATGGAGGGTGTTTCTGCAATTTCTCCAGTATGTCATGTGCTATGCACGTGACCTCGTGGATGGGGGCTTGCATGCGATATGAGATCTCCAAGGGCATGTGCGCAATTTTCCCACGCGGTCACGTGCTGGGCACGTGACTCGTGGGGATGAGAACTGGAGCCGTTCCCCACGCATGTGCTTCGCACGTGCTGGGGCCTCGAACCTCATGCCCGGTCAACAGTGGTGGAGTAGAGGCGGGCCTCTTGCCCGTCGGCTGGAGCGAAGGCAGCGCGGATGGTGCTCGGTAGAGGTGCACCGCCCCTCGTGGCGAGGTCTGACGGAGCTTCTGGCTGACGGTGGCGGGCCTCCAGTGGCGACGGGGCGGGGACGATCCGGCCGATGCGGAGGAGAGGTGGAGGTGCGACCGGCTGTGCAGTGGTGCGAAGGCAGAGTGGTCGTCGGTCGGTGAAGAAGCGGCTCGTGACCGGCGAAGGCGTTCTGGGAAGAGCTCCTGGTGGTCGGTGACGCTGGAAGCTCTTGGCGACGGAGATGAAGGTCGTAGTTGAGGGTTTGGCGATGTCAAAGAAGATGGCTGACGTCGTCGTCGTTGGAATGGCGGAGATGCACGGTGAAGCTGGTCGTTGTTGTCGAAGCTGGAGGTGGCGTTGTTGCAGATGGAGTAGCGGATGCGTAGGCTCGACGAGAAGCTCGGAGCGGAGCAGAAGAGGCGACGATGGTCGCTGCTGCAACGGCCACGGGGGTGTGGTCGGATCTCACCGGAGAAGGAGGGCTCGCCGGGCTGTCACCACCGACGAGGCTAGAATCTAGGGCTATCAGCGGATAAGGGATCGGGGGGGGGGGGGGGCGGGAGTCGGAGTCCTTTAATAGGTAGGAGGGGTAGGGCAGCCGGTGCTGGGAGGCGCGAAATGATCGGAGTTTGTTGCGGAGGCGGTTGGGCGGAGGTTTCAGGGAAGGAGTTGCGAAGGGGGGACGACTGGGGAAGGAGATGCACAGCGGCCGTTCAATCGGCCGCTGATCGAACGGTCGCGGAAGTGCCACGTGGCGGGGGTGAGAAGGGGGCCTGGCACGTGCGGAGCACGTGCCTGGGAGGTACGTGCGTTGGCTTTTTATTTTTAAAATTTTTTTTATAAAAACGAATTTAAAAAGGGCGAAAAAACGCTGACACGTGGCGGCCTCTGGGACTGCCACGTGTCAGCTCCAGAAAAATCGAAAATAAAATCTTTTGTAAAATCAAAAAGAAATAGCAAATGACCTCGGATCAAAAAAGTTCCTTCACAAAAAATGCTCGTCTCGACGAGATCTACAACTTTTATGAAGACATCAAAGCCAAAATCGGTCAAATGTAAAAAGTGAATTTTTGGGGTATCCCATGTACATAGAATACCTAGATTTTTAGGTTTTCTAATTTTTTTGTCATTTTTTAGACCAGATAAAAATCCAGAAAAATATGGAGAAATCAAAGATAAATAAAAGACATCTAACTCTATTTTTTTGGATTTTTATTAATAAAGAAAATATGTACATAAAATACTGGTCGAAAACCGCTAAAATACCCAATGTACAAAAAGAGGCCCAATACCCAACTTTCACATACGAGCTCCGATTTACTTGAACTTGGTCTTGTTTTGAAGGAAATTGAATGTGCATTAGTTCAAAAGTGAGTAGGATTAAATCGGACACTGGATGGGGAAGATATGGGGCTTTTAGTCCGACAATCCTGAAACTAGGGTTTGGGTTTTTGGTCCACTTAACAGGGTTAGTGATTTTTTTTTGTATTTTTCATTTATTCTTGTTAGTGATATGTACACAGTGGAGGTGGTTTTGTGTTAATCGGAGTTAGCACGGAGGAGTTAAAAATCCGAGAAATTAGGTTATTTATAGGCTAAATGTGGCTTGGATTTTTGGCTTCTTATTTTGTGCAGAAATTATGGATAAAATGCAATTCTTATGCAATCATGCATGGATGCTAATTATGCAGAATAAATGCAGAAATGCTGATGATTTTGAGGGGATTGAGCTTAATTAATGAGAATTAGATAGATGAATCTGAGATTCATCTGAAGCGTGCGTGCGTGAGGGAGTAGTGAATGGAGTGGGGTTCCTTGCGAGCATAGGACGGGAGAAACCAGAGTTTCTCTCCAGCTAACTGGAGAGAAAGTGGAGCGGAGGTGGATAGGTCTTGGAGAAGGGAAAACAACGGTCGGAGGTATGCGCGAAGGTGAACGTGGATAGGCGAAGGTGACTGGATGGTCAATGGAGGGTGAGAACACATATAATCGCCTAATTTATTGGAAGAAATTATACAGAAAAGTAAAGGAGTATAGAAGGGGGTTACCATGAGAATTGGTGGACGCTGGTCCTGGGCATGAGTTCCTAGAAGGAGCTCAAGTTTTGATGGACTCCGTCGATCGGTTGGAGCAGCTCGACGTCGTTGTAGAGCCAGGGGCAAGGCCTACCATCGCCAGGGGTCTCACCGGATACTTGGATGTTGTCGCGCCGTCGATCCGACCTCCCCCTATCACAGGGAGGCGGAGAGGAGATGGGCCAAGGCCCGCGTACAAGTGGTCAGTCTTGAATGTGGCCGGTGATGGCTTATTTGTAGGGGGGAAAGTTGAAGTGCAGAAGGCAGAGGATGTGGTTTGTGGGCGAGATATGGAGCGAAAGAAAGGGAGGTGTAGAGAGCGATGCTGCTCACAAGGATGAGAGTGGATATGGCTTGGCCGTGGTGTGTCCAAATAGTGGGGGAGGTGTTTAGCGAGTTTGGGAAAAAGGAAAGGGGGCGACGGTTTGGTGTGGTGGACGACGTGGGAGAGAAGGGGGTCTGGAGGAGAAAGACGAAGCTCGACCGTTGGATCTCACAATCCAACGACTGAGAGGTGGGCGTAAGGGAGTGATGAATCCGCGATTCATCATCGCAATATCTTGAGCTTAGTGAAATCTCCGAGTAAAATCTAATATAAATGTCAATAAAATCAATAAACTAACAAAATGACTCTTGTAAATAAAATACATTAATTATTGTATATTAGATTGTACAAAATAAATTACACATAAAAAGCCGCAAAAATAAGGAGTTTTATACTTGTAAATAGCCCAAAACTTCATGGATTTTTAATAAATTCATTTCAACTCCTTTTTACCTAATTCTTTCTCTAACTTGTTTATAAAAATGTATATAAAAATACAAAAATACAAAACACATTTCACCTCAAATAAATGCTCCTAGATCCCAAAGAGAAAAAGCCGTAAAGTCCAACTTCCAAGCTAAATTCCCGCTCCGTATGAACTCCAAATTCACCAAACTCACTTTTAAAGTTCAAGTTAGAAAATTATCTATCCAACGGAAGTGGTTTCATTAAAATCGGAGCTCATTTGCAAAAGTTGGGTTTTGGGACCTGGATGTACATTATATACCATGTATATATTCATTCTTTCTTTAATTTTTATTGTATCTTTCTTAATTATTAAAAATACAAAAAAATCATACTTGTATTGTATTTTAATTGTAGTATTTTATTGTATTTTTTCCGTTGTAAATATCTCTTATTAAAAAGACAAAAAAATTACATATTAGAAAAGTAAAAAAAAATGTGTACATGTTGTTTGTCTTCCCTTGTAAATTGTCCACTATCTATTTTATTCTTTTTTATTCTATTGTAATTAAAGTAGATAACTTTATTTCATTTTATTTAATTATTTTACATTCTCTACAATAACCACCATTCAACTCCATTACTCCACCATATTTTCTAACTTCTAATTCAACTCCACCATTTTATTAACCTCCATCCCACTCCATCTTAATTCTAACTTCCATTTTTCTTATTCTTTATATACATGCCATTCTCCTCATTTTTTCCTTTGATCCATCTTTATGTGAGGAGAGCCTAGTTCCCTGAGTTGAATCGGTGACAGCGATGCAACCGCGGTCGAGCGACGACGGCCCTCTCTCCGGTGTGATCCGTTGGCTTTTTGGCCAACATCGCAGCCGCAACCGCGCGCTGCTCGAGCTCATCGCACGCCGGCGATTTGAGCGAAGATCGTACTCACGAGAGCACTCCATAGGCGCCCGCGTTCATCGTAGGTAATTTTAGTTCATCTTATCTTTATTTTTATCTTTGTAATTTTTATTTTTCCATCATATCACCACCACCATCCTTTATTTGTTTTACTCCACATCTCATCACCACAATAGTTTTTTTTCCATATCATCACCACCACCATCTCTTTCTCATTTATTTTTATTGTCATCACTCTTCCTTCTCCATTTGCATATTTTTATAAACAAAAAAAAATAATAAAAAAATTAAAAACAAAAAAGGTTTTTTTTATTAGAGCACCATCATCATCTTCATTTTATCATCGTCGTTAGTTTCTCATTTTTTTATCACATTATTACACCCTCATCATCATTTTTTTGTACATATTTCTTGCTTAAAAAAATTAAAAATATAAAAAAAATAAACAAAAAAGGTTTTTTTATTATTATTGATGCAGCGGTAAAAAGAAAAAAGATAAATAAAAAAATAAAAAAAAGACCAACGACAGCGGTGGGGAGAACCCACCGCCGCCCACCATAGCCGCAGGCAGCCCTCCTGCGCCGCTCAGCCACCACGTCCAGCCGTTGGCCTCGCCGCCACCCGCCAAGAGGCGCACCAGCGGCTCCGCCCCCCAGCTCTCCTCCGCGCAGCCCCGCGCGGCCGGCGCTCCTCTCCACACCCCTCCAGGCCGCAGTCAGCGGCTCCGCCTGCCGCCGTCCTCGACGCACCCCTCCGCCAGAGTGCGGCGACCCCCCACCGCACCTGCGCGCCGCCTCCTCGCGGCCGCGCGTGGCTGCGCCGCCCGGCCACCGTCCGTCGAACCCCTCCTCCTTGTTGGGTTCTCACCCTGCGTACAAAGGTAGAAGGAGGTCTTTTCTTTCTCTCATTTTTATTGTAAAAATTGCATAATATTTTTGTAATGTTTTTATAATTGCAATTACGTCCCTGTACATAAGTTGCTTTGTAATTTCAATTTCCAGTTTGCACAAACACCCATGTGTTTCCTTATTAATTTGGATCTTGTTTATGCATCATTTTGTTCAATGAAAAATGCCTTTGTGAAGAGCAACTAATTGTCTACAATTTGAGTATTTATTTGGATTTTTATGTTACATGGGTAATTAATTAAAAATGATTAACTGAAACTTTGCATATTTTACTCACTCAGTGCTCTTAAATTCATATCTAACACACGATTGCTCTAAAAATTCCACAAAAAATATATGTGATGCCTTGATATGTGATTAATATTCTATCCAAATTTCATTTAAATTGGAGATGTCTTGTGCCTTAAATAAATTGTAGAGTGATTTTAGTATTTGATTTTTAATTAAATCCACGTACATGCTTTTCACGAAATTTCAAGTCTCCTGGATTGCTCATCTAAATATCTTTCTGAGATAATTCGCATTCTGATTATTTTTATAACATGGATTAATTAGGAATTAATTACTCACTGTCACTCTGTTTCCACTAAAAAATTCATAAAAACTTCATAACTTGTCAAAAAATTCCAAAAAAATTACTGTAGCTTCCTTGCATCATGTTTTAGTTCTAATAAATTTTTCATAATTTTTGCTTACTGTTTGTGTGATAAATTGTGAAAAAACCCATAAAAAGTGTGCATTTTTATTTATTGCATTTTAACCCATAAAATTCCAAAAAAATGTGTTTTGTGTTCCCCACTGGATTAGGACCTTAGAAAAAAATATAATTTGGCTGAATTGAACTGCTTTGACATTAAACTTAATTTGGCTAAGTTGTATGCTTTCTTAGTATATTAGTTCACTTGCATTGTGCATTTTGGCTTCCTATTTGCATTAAAAAAAAATATAAAAAAACCGTTTGGATATCTAGATCTTAAATTTGCAAATTAAACCCAAGTTGTTCCTTTGCCTCCCTGAGTTCGACCCCGGACTTGCCCGGGATATAAATTAAAGCCGAGACACTCTTCACGGAGATCTTCTCTCGGTTCTGACCGAATCGCTAAGTACACGTGCTACAACGAAGCCGAATTATTTATCGTATCTAGCGTCTCGTCAGATGGCGTCGTTGCCGGGGAGGCAAACGACTTAGAGATTAGTTTAAAAATTTGGATTTAGTTTTCCATTTACTTGGGTAGTCTGACCCCCGAGCCACCTTGTATTTATTCCATTTTTTTTGCAATTATTTCTCTTCATATTTTTGTATATATTTTTATTTATCTCTCTAACATAAATCTTTGTTTCCTTGCGAGGGCCCGGTGGACTTGGAGTGCATCGGAGGTCGACGGATGCGACGCGCGCTGACTGCTGAAGAGCGAGGATAAAGCAATTTATTTTTGAGAGAATTTTGTAAATTGTTGCAATTATTTATCTTGCTCATTTATAGCAGCTCTTGTTTGAGAGCTCGCGCATGTAAAAAGACTTAGACATTATTTGTGGTGTGTCGAGCCTGTTTCACTCTCCGGCGAGGGTGGGGCTTGACTTGAGTGGCGAAATTAAGGATTAGGCACACGGTAGTTTAGATTCAAATTTGCTTGTGCCCATCGTAATTTAGGCCACACTTATCTTAGAAAATTCACATATCTTATAAGATTCATAATGAGACGCACATAGACACGTACTTTTTAGCTCAAATTCAATCAATTCTTCCCCGCTAATAGTATATTGTTTAGGTGCGGTTTCCTCGATCTGCATGCATTTAGTGTAATATTTACAAATTCAGTTTTGCATAACGCATGAAGAGTGCTGGGATTCACTGTAAGTATACCTTCTTCTGAGCATGCATCATAGTTTCTCGTTTGCATTCTGATTTCCGATTCCCATCTTGTTTTACAACTTAAGGTTAAAGGAAATTGGGACTGAACGGTAGACGTGCTTGTGTGTTCACATAAAATTCAAGTGATAACCTAACTCTAAAATTGGGACTGAATTGAGCAGGTCGATCTAATTAATTGGAATAAAAAGAACCCTTGTTCTCGGGTGCAGAAAGCCCTCATTGTTTGTTTTAATTGCAAGTGAGAGAGAGACGACCCTAGGATAGAGCCAAGTCTGGATTTCTTACTTACTACTGGTTCTTTCTTTTTAGGCGATTAGCTACTTTTCAGTGAGGATTTACGGGTAGCCGGTAAACGGTCCGGACTTCCTTAGTAGAGTGGGAGGTTTAGAGGACGCATTAGTCCTCAAGGAACGGGTAGCCGTATTTATACGGTCCGTACTTACTCCTATACTGGCTGAAAGTAGGTCAAACTAGTCGTAAGAACCGGGCCAGTCTGTAGGAAAATACGGGCACCTAACAGCTCGTTAATCTTTCCAAGATTGTATTCTCACCAACTAAAATTGACCAGATAAATCGGCCGAACTCTTATGGCCATCACGTGTTGAGTTGGTGAAATTGGGGGTTTGAATTGCGTTTGTATTGTGTGAGTTCACTCCGCACATTTACATGCACCGTAGAACTAGTGCCTCATTGACTATCGTGATCTAATCGGTTCTTTTGACATCGAAGATGACTGATTGGGGGGATATTTATTCGGACTTTGCGAATCTCTCGTTGAACCCTTCAAAAAGTACGTCTTCAAAGGTCCAAGCGCAACTTGGACCAACCTGGACTCATGACACTCTTGAGCCCAGGATCATTCACTCTCGGGATGGTTACTCTCAAACCATTCCCTTTCTCTCTTCCCACCTCACCGAGGAAGACCATCGCCTTGGTGAGAATATCATGATTCATAAATCCTCTTCTAATCAAGAAAACCTTACTGATTCAGGCCATATAGAAGACACGAGTAAAATGCCTCCAAAGAAGAAAGAAGAGGAAGAAGAGAACCATGAAGACCCGATGAGAAGTATACTAGCCCGATTGGCTGCATCTGAGCATCAACAAGCATTATTGAGAGCTCAGTTGGGACAGCTAAATGTTGGGGTCCAACTACCAATGGATGCGGCTTATAACCCCGGACAATATCAAATTCATAACTACTTGAGTCCGGCCGAACCCGAGGTTGATTTTGAATTGAAGCCGCATTTCCTGAACCTGCTGCCACATTTTGATGGGAATGCTTCTGAGGAGCCATATGCATTCCTAAGGGACTTTGAGCTCATCTGTGCTAACCTCAAACATAACAATGTTAGCCAGGATTATATTAGGCTCAAAGCCCTTCCATTTGCCTTGGGTGGAAAAGCTGATTACTGGGTAAAGAATCTTGGGATCACCGTCACCACATATGCCCAGTTCAAGGACCTGTTTTTGAAGAAGTTCTATCCTTTGAGTAGAACTAACATGATGAGGATGCGCATTACGAGTTTTTCCCAATTACCCCATGAAGCTTTTTGTGATGCTTGGGAAAGATTCAAGGACATCCTGCAGAAGTGTCCTTGTCATGGATTAGATAACAACATCTTGGTCCAATCCTTCTTTACTGGTCTCAACCCTGAGATGCAGGGTTTAGTGAGCGCTGCCTGTGGAGGCAGCTATACATCACGAGGAGCGGATACCGTCTGGAGGGTATTCGAGCAGATGGCTGAAACTAGCCGCTCACAGATGGCCAGCAGGGCCTATACACCATCCCCCAGTTCACTCTCACTTGGAGGGGGGAAATCAGCTGCAGTCGATCTCTCTCAGGACGTGATCCCTAGCATGGGACTCCTTGCTGACAAGCTTACTGTAGTCGAGAAGATCGACAGGAGGATTGATGAGTTAGACCGGAGTGTCTCCAAACTTCCAAAACAGATGGAGGAGTTGACTGAGAAGGTATCTAAGATAAGGATACCCGCCGTGACTGCACCCTCTGCTCCCATTTACCGAGTTCACCATGTTCAGGAGCAGTTGGTGTCAGGGCAACACCAGCCGTGGGAGCAGGACCAATCCTACACCCACTCTTTCCAGCAGCCACCTCCAGTAGCAGAGACAGTCCAGGAGGAGCCTCCACCAGTTTGGGAGGTGAATGGGATATGGTATACTCAGGACCCTGCCAGGCAGGGAAGTACGGGAGACCAACAGACCTATCAGCGTCCCCCGACCTTTCACAACACCGCATTCACCTCCGCACCACCTCCTTCACAGCAGAGCCCTGGATTCCATCCACCCCAGCAGCAGAGGCAACAGTACCAGCAGTATGGCCGACAGGGCCATTACCAGACGGGCCAGCAGGGCCCGCAACCCCAGCAGCAGCAGAGGCAGTACACTGGCCAGCAGGGCCAGTCTTCCCGTTCTTCTTCCCAGTCTTATCCACTTCCTTCATCGTCTAGTCCCATGGATATTCAGCAGCAGATACTCGATGAGCTACGTTCCTAAAGGAACGAGGTTCAGGACTTACGGGTGGATGTCAACCGCCTGTCAAGATGGCGAGACGAGCAGACTGCACCCTCTACCTCAATCCCAACCCAAGTTCAGGCTAACCCCAATAGCCTGAACCGTTCTAATTCTCAGCAGCACTTTGGTCAGGTATACTATTCAGCATCTCCTAAATATGAACATGAGATTCTTTCGTGTGACGAGGCTAACCACATGTCACTCAGGAGCGGAAGGACCGTGGTCGTACCTGACCGAGCGAGGGACATGAGGAGGGGCATCTCTGGAGCTCTACCTGAGGAGTCTTCAGAGGACGAGGAGGAGAGGCATCATATTTCAGAGCCCCATCAACACCATTCGAGGATTTCTACTCAGGGAGCCGAGAGGAGGAGGAGAGCACGTACGCAGCATCGTCAGCATGGATATTCTTCTGAGTCTACGGAGGAACTTGCATCTCCGGTTGTGGCGGATACCACTCCAGCTTCTATTCCACAACCTATAGTAGATAGTTTAGATTTTGAGTCCATGTTGCATCAAAAAGATTCTTGTATGAAGAACTCTATTTCCGTTAATGCAAAGAATGATCTTTCAGTTCATGATTCAGACTCTTCATCCTCTGTTTCCCTAGCTTCAATCCCTTTCCCCCGTGCTCTTACGGCAGGAAAGCGCATAAAAAAGATTCAGAAAGATGACCCCGACATGGCACGGTTTTGTAAAGAAAACATCACTGTGAAGGTGCCATTTGATGAATATGTGGCTAACCATCCTGCCTTCCAAAAATACCTTAAGGTGAGATGCACACCTACAAGGGTTAGCAGGAAGAAAGATAATCGAAATATAAAGACACATGTCTTATCAATAGCCACAACCTATTGTCTCAAGAATCAGACTTTGCCAAAGAAAAAGAGAGACATGGGTGCTCACTATGTGGAGAGTCGTATTGACGACATTGCGTTTGCACGCACACTCTTAGATAACGGTTCTTCGATCAACTTACTTCCCTTAGCATTATATCAGAAATTGGAGTTGGGACCACTTCGCAAATCTAGAGCTTTACTCCAATTCGCAGATCGTTCAATGAAGAGACCTAAGGGAGAAGTGAAGAGCGTCGTTATCTCGATTGAGGGGCAGAACTATCAGGTGGACTTCACAGTCTTGGACATGGAGACCCCTAACCATTGGAGAGAATCTCAGATCATTCTCGGGCGACCCTTCCTTAGGACCGTAGGCGCAACTTTCGATTATGGTACGGGAATGATGAAGTTCCGTTCTCCAGGCGGAGAAGTGAACCTTGAGATGAAGCAAACCAAGTGTCAGCGACCCGATTCAGAGAGTAGCACAGAGTACTCATCTTCAGAGGCAGACTGCAGTTTGATTAGCACAGTTGGGATTTGGGGACAGATTCCTTCAGGACAGAGCGAGACCCTTTCATCTGGAGAGGATATAGTGCATGATGCAGTTTGCCAGGTGTTGTCTGATCTTGCTAGAGATGCATCAACCTATTCTCATGATGACTTAGAGATCCATCCGGATCTGTCAGTTCCCTCCTTTTCGGAACAATCATGGGACATAGATGACGAGTCGGACGTGGCTTTTGCCGATTGTTTGGATACTTTTGACGATCCGACTCCCGATTCTTCTGATTTGGTGGCGAGTACTACTCAGCTTAGCCCACCTTCATGCAGCACGGAACCAGATTCAGATTCAGTTCAGCCAGATCTGCTTGATGATACCACATTGCCAGAACTGAAATCACTACCTCCTACACTCAAGTATGCCTTTCTTGCGGGACCCAAAGAGAGATATCCTGTCATCATTAGCTCAGACTTGACTTTAGAGCAGGAGTCTAGGTTGTTAGAAGTCTTAGAGAGGAACCGCAAAGCAATAGGCTGGACAGTGTCGGATCTCGTGGGCATCAACCCCGCTCTCTGCTCGCACCACATTTTTACTGAGGATAACGTGAGACCTTCTCGTGAGTTTCAGAGGAGACTTAACCCCAATCTACGGGAAGTGGTGAAGAAAGAAATTGAGAAATGGTGCAAAGCAGGGTTTATATACCCTATTTCTGACTCCAAGTGGGTGTCCCCACTTCATGTTGTCCCGAAGAAGTCGGGAATTCAGATGGTCACCAACGAGGAGGGGGTAGAGATCGCGACACGAGTACCTACGTCGTGGCGTGTCTGTGTTGACTACAGGCGTCTGAATGCTGCGACCAAGAAAGATCACTTTCCCTTACCTTTTATTGATCAGATCTTGGAGAGACTTGCAGGGAAAGAGTTCTTCTGTTTTCTTGACGGGTACTCAGGCTACAACCAGGTGGCCATTGCCCCTGAGGACCAGGAAAAGACCACATTCACATGTCCATTCGGCACTTATGCTTTCAGGCGCATGCCATTCGGGCTCTGCAATGCCCCGGGCACATTTCAGCGGTGCATGATAGCCATATTTGCCGAGATGGTGGGAGATTTCCTGGAAGTGTTCATGGATGACTTCTCGGTCCATGGTGATTCTTTTGATACATGTTTAGCGCACTTGGACTGAGTTCTCACGAGGTGTAGAGAGGTGAATCTGGTACTCTCCTGAGAGAAGAGTCACTTTATGGTGACGGAGGGTATCGTGTTGGGGCATGTCATCTCCAAAAGGGGAATGGAGGTTGACCCTGCCAAGGTGGAGGTGATCAAGAAACTCGATCCACCTACCAACGTGAAGTCAGTGCGGTCATTCTTAGGGCATGTTGGATTCTATAGGAGATTCATTCAAGATTTTTCAAAGATCGCCCGCCCACTGACTGAGCTCTTAGGGAAAGACATGGAGTTCATTGTAGATCACAGGTGTCTGGAGGCCTTTGAGCTCTTGAAGAGGAAGATTTGTACCTCGCCTATCCTACAAGCTCCTGACTGGTCTCTCCCCTTTGAGATCATGACTGACGCTTCAGATTTCGCTATAGGAGCTGTGTTAGGACAATGGCGAGAGGGGATTCCGTTTACGATTCACTATGCGAGCAAAGTTTTAGATCCTACACAGAAAAATTATACAGTGACTGAAAAGGAAATGCTTGCGGTAGTATGGGCCGTCGAGAAGTTCAGATCATATATTTTGGGCTCTAAGGTGACAATTTATACTGATCACACAGCCATTCGATACTTAATGGAAAAGAAGGACGCGAAGGCGCGTCTTCTTAGGTGGATTTTACTCCTCCAGGAATTTGATTTGGAGATAAAAGATAAACCTGGAGTGAAGAATGTTGTGGCTGATCACCTTTCTCGGATTGAACTTAAGGATTCTCCTGATCATGAGCAGATTAGAGAGACCTTCCCAGATGAGTCAATTTGTGTTATTGACTCCCTCCCGTGGTATGCCAACATGGTGAACTATCTTGTCTCCAGGCAGGTTCCCCATGGTTGGACTAGGAGCAGCATTGATCGACTGAAGTCGGATTCGAGGAGATACCACTGGGACGATCCTTTCCTTTTCTTCGAAGGACCGGATTGTGTTTGGAGAAGGTGTATTCCTCAGGAGGAATACCATAGTGTCCTCACATATTGTCATTCACTTGAGGCTGGAGGACACCATTCGGGAAAGAGAACCGCTCACAAAGTACTTCAATGTGGATTGTATTGGCCGACCTTGTTTAGAGATGCCATTGATTTTGTGCGGTCGTGCCCGATTTGTCAAAGGATGGGAGGGACAGTTGGACAGAGAGATGAGATGCCCATGCAACCGATGATTATTTGTGATGTTTTTGATGCATGGGGCATAGATTTTATGGGTCCCTTTCCCAACAGCCAAGGACATGAGTACATTTTGTTGGCGGTTGATTATTTATCTAGGTGGGTGGAGGCTGTCCCAACCCGAACCGCAGACAGCAAGACTGTCTGTAAGTTTGTGAGAGACCATATTATTGCTAGGTTCGGGGTGCCAAAAGTTTTGATATCTGATGGGGGTAGCCATTTTGTGAATCGAGAAATGAGATCTTTAGCTAAGGACTATGGATTTGATCATAGAGTTACTAGTCCTTACCACCCACAGTCCAACGGCATGGCAGAGGTTTCGAACAGAGAGGTGAAGAGTATTTTGCAGAAATTGGTTCGTCCCGATAGGAAGAACTGGTCTCAGCTTTTGGACCAAGTTCTGTGGGCCTATAGGACAGCCTACAAGACACCATTGGGTACTTCACCATTTAGAATGATCTATGGCAAGCCATGCCATTTGCCCGCAGAATTGATTCATAAATCCGAATGGGCAATTAAGAAGATTAATTGGAGTTGTCACCTAGGGAAGCTTTGTCGAGACTTGAACTTGAACGAGCTTGTGGAAATCCGAAACAGGGCATATGACAACAGTTTGATTTATAAGGACAAAGTAAAGAGATGGCATGATCAACACATTAGGTGCAAAGACTTTGTCCCTGGACAAAAGGTATGGTTGTTCAATGCCAGGTTGAAGATGTTCCATGGGAAGCTCAAATCTAAATGGACGGGTCCCTTTGTGGTTAAGAAAGTGCACGAGAATGGAAGTGTAGAGATAACTGATCTCACAGATGGTGCACAATCTCATGTGGTGAATGGACAACTGTTGAAGCATTTTGTTGATTCCAAAGAGCAGTTAGTCCAAGTCGAGGTCATCAACTTCATACAGAGTGAGCACAGAGCAGATACATCTTATTACTCTTCATGAAGATGCAGCATCAAGATTCAACATCTTAGAAGATTCCATCACTCTTGTACATATTCTCCCTTCTTTGTATATTCTCGAGATCACGTCGGTTCTCACACTTACTCTTGTCCTATACTTAGGCTGACCAAAGCCTAAGTATAGGGGGGACCGATGCCCGCCATGTGTATTTACTCATCATTTCTCCTCTTGACCTCGTCCGCCCCATTTTTGCTCTTCTTCTACACTTAGGCTGTCCAGAGCCTAAGTATAGGGGGGGCGGATCGACTTCTATACTTTCTATTATTTTAGCTTTCCTACGCTTAGTACGAGCTATGTCTTTTTGTCACTTAGTGCCATGGGGACATAGCACAAGCTAAGTATAGGGGGGCGTGTATATATTATATATATACTTTACCCATAACTCGTACTTTCACGTATTTTTGTATATACTATACAATAATTATGGGGTGGGTAAAAAAAAACTTTTTCCTAAAAAAACAAACAAAAAAAAACTTTTTCCTAAAAAAAACTCTTTTTCCTTATTTGCTAAAAAAACTTTTCAAAAAAAAAATCCTTTTTTATATAAAAAAACTTTTTAAAAAAAGTATTTTCTTATTTTCCTATCTTTTAAAAAAAAACTTCTTTGCCTTTATTTGTGAAAAAAAAACTTTTTCTAAAATGTAAAAAAAAAACAAAAAAAAACATTCATAAAAAAACTAACTAATAAGTTGGTTTAATCCCTGACACAATTCACTTTCACACAAGACTAGTGATGTTCAAGAACACTTGGTTTATGAGGTCTTTAGATTTTGAGTTAACCAGCCTTAGTCATTAGGGTCCTTGACTTAATTATTCACATTTCCCTAGTTTGAAAGATGTGTGTGCTATATTGCATGCTTAGTCTCTACCTTAAGAATATGATCAGCACCTCACATACACGACTGCAGTTATGATGAGATGAGTTGAAATTTCACTTGAGGAACTAGGATGAGGGATTTGAGTTTGGACTTGATTTGATGATGCTCGAGGATGGGATAAAATAAATGAAGGCTTCATGAAACCTGAGTGTCAGCATCTTTAGCCAGTATGAGAACATGGTTCTTGTACTATCTCTTGATATTTACCTATGTGCCAGGGTGTGATAAAATAAAAAATTGTTGATCAGTGTGCGCCAACTCTTGGTAAAAGCAGTGGAGCTAGCCAAAAATACTACAAAGCAATGAAATGTCAAAGAAAAGCTCTCATTCCACAAAGTCAATTATCAAAAGAGCTTCCACCAAAGGCGAGCGCTCCCAACCATTTCAAAGTGTTCACTTGGACCACCGCTATTAGGACCAGGAGTCGGGCTTGCACCAAAAAAGGGCTCTGCATCGTAAATGCTACAAGTCTGGGTGTAGAAGGTACGATAGGTACTCAAAAAAGGCACACCCCGGTGTACTCCCAGGAAAACAAGTGCAGACGGCTCCAACTTCTCTTGACGGACGCACTGATCAACACCAAAAAAATGTGTTGCGTAATAAGGCACTCGAGAGAATCCTTGTTCCAATGAGAGGGAGAGAAGAAATGACACAATCCTATGCCCTCCATCAACTGGCCTGCCATCTACACTTTCAAGTCTGACAACTAAAGAGACGGTGGATTGGATGCAAGAAATGATTTATTCCCTAGTCTGGAGGATCGGGTCCATAGGAGAGTCTCTTGGACTAGAATCTTGGGTGACGTTGTGACTCTACTCTTGTAACTGCGGTCAGCACTTAAAGTCATATCCCTTATATATACGTATACAAAGAGAGTTAATTAGGGGAATTGGGTACCTTTTGACTAGAGCTTGGTTCAGCTTAGAATTTTAGGATCTCTAAAACCGAGAGTTCTTGAACGGATCAAGTCTTGTATTCACATGCACAGTCAGGGATTAACCCAACTTGTCCATTCTTTATTTGCTCGAGGACTAGCAAAGTTTAAGTATAGGGGGGTGATGAATCCGCGATTCATCATCGCAATATTTTGAGCTTAGCAAAATCTCCGAGTAAAATCTAATATAAATGTCAATAAAATCAATAAACTAACAAAATGACTCTTGTAAATAAAATACATTAATTATTGTATATTAGATTGTACAAAATAAATTACACATAAAAAGCCGCAAAAATAAGGAGTTTTATACTTGTAAATAGCCCAAAACTTCATGGATTTTTAATAAATTCATTTCAACTCCTTTTTGCCTAATTCTTTCTCTAACTTGTTTATAAAAATGTATATAAAAATAAAAAATACAAAACACATTTCACCTCAAATAAATGCTCCTAGATCCCAAAGAGAAAAAGCCGTAAAGTCCAACTTCCAAGCTAAATTCCCGCTCCGTATGAACTCCAAATTCACCAAGCTCACTTTTAAAGTTCAAGTTAGAAAATTATCTATCCAACGGAAGTGGTTTCATTAAAATCGGAGCTCATTTGCAAAAGTTGGGTTTTGGGACCTGGATGTACATTATATACCATGTATATATTCATTCTTTCTTTAATTTTTAATGTATATTTATTAATTATTAAAAATACAAAAAAAATCATACTTGTATTGTATTTTAATTGTAGTATTTTATTGTATTTTTTCCGTTGTAAATATCTTTTATTAAAAAGACAAAAAAATTACATATTAGAAAAGTAAAAAAAATGTGTACATGTTGTTTGTCTTCCCTTGTAAATTGTCCACTATCTATTTTATTCTTTTTTATTCTATTGTAATTAAAGTAGATAACTTTATTTAATTTTATTTAGTTATTTTACATTCTCTTCAATAACCACCATTCAACTCCATTACTCCACCATATTTTCTAACTTCTAATTCAACTCCACCATTTTATTAACCTCCATCCCACTCCATCTTAATTCTAACTTCCATTTTTCTTCTTCTTTATATACATGCCATTCTCCTCATTTTTGCCTTTGATCCATCTTTATGTGAGGAGAGCCTAGTTCCCTGAGTTGAATCGGTGACAGCGACGCAACCGCGGTCGAGCGACGACGGCCCTCTCTCCGGTGTGATCCGTTGGCTTTTTGGCCAACATCGCACCCGCAACCGCGCGCTGCTCGAGCTCATCGCACGCCGGCGATTTGAGCGAAGACCGTGCTCACGAGAGCACTCCATAGGCGCCCGCGTTCATCGTAGGTAATTTTAGTTCATCTTATCTTTATTTTTATCTTTGTAATTTTTATTTTTCCATCATATCACCACCACCATCCTTTATTTGTTTTACTCCACATCTCATCACCACAATAGTTTTTTTTCCATATCATCACCACCACCATCTCTTTCTCATTTATTTTTATTGTCATCACTCTTCCTTCTCCATTTGCATATTTTTATAAACAAAACAAAAAAAATAATAAAAAAATTAAAAACAAAAAAAAGTTTTTTTTATTAGAGCACCATCATCATCTTCATTTTATCATCGTCGTTAGTTTCTCATTTTTTTTATCACATTATTACACCCTCATCATCATTTTTTTATACATATTTCCTGCTTAAAAAAAATTAAAAATATAAAAAAAAACAAAAAAGGTTTTTTTATTATTGATGCAGCAGTAAAAAGGAAAAAAATAAATAAAAAAATAAAAAAAGACCAACGACAGCGGTGGGGAGAACCCACCGCCGCCCACCACAGCCGCAGGCGGCCCTCCTGCGCTGCTCAGCCACCACGTCCAGCCGTCGGCCTCGCCGCCACCCGCCAAGAGGCGCACCAGCGGCTCCGCCCCCCCAGCTCTCCTCCACGCAGCCCCGCGCGGCCGGCGCTCCTCTCCACACCCCTCCAGGCCGCAGTCAGCGGCTCCGCCTGCCGCCGTCCTCGACGCACCCCTCCTCCAGAGCGCGGCGACCCCCCACCGCACCTGCGCGCCGCCTCCTCGCGGCCGCGCGTGGCTGCGCCGCCCGGCCACCGTCCGTCGAACCCCTCCTCCTTGTTGGGTTCTCACCCTGCGTACAAAGGTAGAAGGAGGTCTTTTCTTTCTCTCATTTTTATTGTAAAAATTGCATAATATTTTTGTAATGTTTTTATAATTGCAATTACGTCCCTGTACATAAGTTGCTTTGTAATTTCAATGTCCAGTTTGCACAAACACCCCTGTGTTTCCTTATTAATTTGGATCTTGTTTATGCATCATTTTGTTCAATGAAAAATGCCTTTGTGAAGAGCAACTAATTGTCTACAATTTGAGTATTTATTTGGATTTTTATGTTACATGGGTAATTAATTAAAAATGATTAACTGAAACTTTGCATATTTTACCCACTCAGTGTTCTTAAATTCATATCTAACACACAGTTGCTCTAAAAATTCTACAAAAAATATATGTGATGCCTTGATATGTGATTAATATTCTATCCAAATTTCATCTAAATTGGAGATGTCTTGTGCCTTAAATAAATTGTAGAGTGATTTTAGTATTTGATTTTTAATTAAATCCACATACATGCTTTTCACGAAATTTCAAGTCTCCTGGATTGCTCATCTAAATATCTTTCTGAGATAATTCACATTCTGATTATTTTTATAACGTGGATTAATTAGGAATTAATTACTCACTGTCACTCTGTTTCCACTAAAAATTCATAAAAACTTCATAACTTGTCAAAAAATTCCAAAAAAATTACTTTTAGCTTCCTTGCATCATGTTTTAGTTCCAATAAATTTTTCATAATTTTTGCTTACTGTTTGTGTGATAAATTGCGAAAAAACCCATAAAAGTGTGCACTTTTTTTTATTGCATTTTAACCCATAAAATTCCAAAAAAATGTGTTTTGTGTTCCCCACTGGATTAGGACCTTAGAAAAAATATAATTTGGCTGAATTGAACTGCTTTGACATTAAACTTAATTTGGCTAAGTTGTATGCTTTCTTAGTATATTAGTTCACTTGCATTGTGCATTTTGGCTTCCTATTTGCATTAAAAAAATATAAAAAAACCGTTTGGATATCTAGATCTTAAATTTGCAAATTAAACCCAAGTTGTTCCTTTGCCTCCCTGAGTTCGACCCCGGATTTGCCCGGGATATAAATTAAAGCCGAGACACTCTTCACGGAGATCTTCTCTCGGTTCTGACCGAATCGCTAAGTACACGTGCTACAACGAAGCCGAATTATTTATCGTATCTAGCGACTCGTCAGGGAGCGACTACGATTAAAGCACACAGGAGGAGATCATGCGATACTGGAGGGCGACACGTGGCGAGAGGGGAAGTGGGCGGAAACGAATGGTCCAGATGCCATCTAGAGAGCGATCGGAGGGTGGAAATTAAAGCGTGAATGAACGATAGTGATTGAAGATCCTGGAGTGGATCGAGCAGTTGAGAAAGGAGGCGGGTTGCGCCTTTGGATCTAGTTATCCAACGATCAAGGGTCGTGTGGCTGTGGGCGCTCCAGATGCAATATGGAATGTGATCAAGGGATGTGAATGGAGAGGAGATGAATGGTTGATATGGAGGCACCAGAGGCGGATTGAATGGCTGACAACGGAGGTGGCTGGCACAAGGGCAACAAGCCACGTGGCTCAACCAGAAAGAGCCACGTGGCCCAATCAGGTTATTCAGACATAAACCACAAAAAAGAAAGAGAAAGAGGTAGAATTTGGAAAAACTCAAAACATGAAAGTTGTAGATCTCGATGAGATCTACAAGCTTCATGTTTATCAAAAACACAAAAGAGGTCAAAAGAAGGGGGGATATTTTTGTGAGCATTTTTAAAAATATAAAAACACTGCGATTTTTTCTTTTGTTATTTTTTTGTATTTTTAGTTTTTTTAAGACTCAGATATGTACAATAATTAATCTGGCTTTTATTGACACTAATTTAAGCTAGGGGGATAATATATGAAAATTAACATGATGAAACCGAGGTTCATCTTCCCCCCATACTTAAATTATGCTCATCCTCGAGCAACTTGACCATGAAAAAGTTGGATTAACCCCCGATTATGCTTGTGAATACAAGACTTGATCCGTTCACAACTCCCAATTTTAGAGATCCAAAATTTCAAAGATGAACCAAGCTCTAATCAAGAGGTATCCAATTTCTCTAATTTATCAGTCTCTCTCTTTATATACATATAAAATAGGAATATGAAATTTAGTGTTGACTGCAGTCACAAGAGTAGAGTCACAACTTCACCCAAGGTTTCAGTCCAAGAGACTCTCCTAATAACCCAATCCTCAACACTAGGGAATAAATCAAATATTGCATCCAATCCACTATCTCTTTAGCTGTCAAACTTAAAAAATGTTGATGGAAGGCCAGTTGATGGAGGGTATCGGATTGTGTCATTTCTTCTCTCCCTCTCATTGGAACAAGGATCCTCTCTAGTGCCTACACATTTTTGTTGATGATCAATGTGTCCGTCAAGAGAAGTTGGAGTCGTATGCGCTTGTTTTCCTGGGGGTACACTGGGGTGTGCCTTTTTTTAGTATCTATTATATATTTTGCACCCACACTTGTAGCATTTATGATGCCGAGCCCTTTTTTGGTGCAAGCCCGACTCCTTGTCCTAATAGTGGTGATCCATGTTGACACTTTGAAATGATTGGGAGCGCTCGCCTTTGGTGGAAGCTATTTGATATTTGACTTGCAGGGTGAGAGCTTATTTTCAACATTTGTAATTCTTTTTATTGTTTTTGGCGAGATCCACTGCTTTTACCAAGAGTTGGCGCACACTGATCAATATTTTTTTTATTTTATTACACCCTGGCATTTAGATAAATGTCAAGAGATCAGTACATGAACCATGTTCTCATACTGGCTAAAATGCTGACACTCAGGTTTCATGAAGCCTTCAATAATTTTATCCCATCCTCGAGCATCACTAAATCAGGTCCAAACTCAAATCCCTTATCCCAATCCCTCAACTGAAATTTCAACTCATCTCATCGTAACTGAAGTCGTGCATGTGGGTGCTGATCATGTTGTTGTAAGGTTGGAGACTAAGCATGCAATATAGCACGCAAATCTTTCGAATTAGGGAAATATGGATAATTAAGTTAGAGACCATGATAACTAAGGCTGATTAACTTAACATCTCATGACCTCATAAACCAAGTGTTCTTGAACTTCACCAGTCTTGTGTGAGTGTGTAAATATCAGGGACTAAACCAACTTATTAATTAGTTTTTTTTTGTGATTTTTTCATTTTTATGATTTTTTGTAAAATAATATTGACAAACACAAGTTAATCTCATTTAAACCCTCTTTTTGAAAAGATTTTCGAAAAGATTTTCAAAACATTATCACATATATATAGATTTTTCAAACATTTTTCAAACGATTTTTCAAAAGAAGTAAAACTCATTTTTCAAATCATTTACACAATATTGTCTTCAAAATAATTTAACATGGTAGAGAAGATTTTTTAAACCTTGAAAACATTCCATCCAACTCTGTTCAAGAAAATTTATACTCTAGCTCAAAGATATATAAATTTTTCAAAAAAATCAAAAATAGAGCTATGGCTAAAGTACATATATACTGTGTATACGGTATACCCCCTATACTTAACTTTTGCTATGTCCTCATAGCACCAAGTGATACAAAGCCATCGCTCAAGTTAAGAGATAGGAAAAAATATACTGGAATTGAGGAGGACGCCCCTTATACTTAGGTTAAAAATAACCTAAGTATAGGAGGGAAGGATAAATGAGTCAAGAATTCACAAGGACTCAGGACCCTCCTATACTTAGGCTGAGAATAGCCTAAGTAAATAGATGAGTAAATGAAATTAGGGAGACCTGAGGGGAACGAAGAGGTTAGGACGGATGTACACGTGAATGAATGAATACGTGGAGATGAATGGAGTACCTAGGGTCTATGGGAGTGTGTCGAAAACAAACAAGGCTCAATCAACCAAGCAATATCCTTGATTCACAAACTCGCACATGAAACCAACAAATGTTGATCAATTATCTTGTCATTTTTTTATTGGTGATAACAACAAATTCATTCTTATTTACGTAAGGATTTATGGTACGTCAAGTACTAACATCCTATGTAAAAAGGGTGTTGCTATCCCAAATCATGATTTTAATCCATTTTATTTATCAACTCATTAACAGTCCCAATTATTAGCTTTAAGGTTATCACTGTTTTAATGAGAGCATAAATCAATCAAACATCGTCTCCCGTTCATTCCCAATTTTCATTAATCCTAGGTGATCAAGCCAAAAAGGTATTTCGAGAAAAGGCCGGTGCAATGATAAAATCATGATCTGTGCTAAAGAAGAAAACTCGCAATGCCTTTAACTATCTTCGTGAAAAACAAGATTGGATTAAAAACTGAATACTGAATGTATGCAAGTCAATGAAAACCACAGATAACATGCTTCCATTAGTGGGGAAGAACAAATTTAATTTTTTGGCTAAGTGAAGCGATATCTATGTGCGTCTCAAATTAATGTGTGTCCTACCTACGATCAAACACATAAAATAAAAATGTGAAATAGCTCAGAGAGCCGCGTGCCTGATCCTAGGTTTACACTCAAGTGGGGGCAGGCCCTACACAACCACAATTGCCATCGTTCTTTTACAATCGCGAGTCTTTAAATGAAGATCGTTATAAAGACGATTATTACAATGAATGCATGAAATAAAATGCGAGAACATAATTCTCTTCTACTTCTCTAATGGTGCTTCTGCGGCTCCTCGTAGCGGGAGCTCCTGCTCCTTGCCTCCTTGATCACCTAGGGACCCTGCCACAAAAGCAAACATTAGATAGGTATTCAAGAATTACCAACAATGCAAGGAAAACAACTACAAGACCTATAAGTTAGAAATTGACACTCAATAAAATAGTAAAAATCTAAATAACACAAAAGATGAGCCGTGTCCTCGGCAATGAAGCCATTTGACGAAACATTGACTCAACTCTCTAATAATGTGGAATTAACACTCGGATGTCATTGCAGTCAGGCTAAATTAGATCAATAAAAACCCGCTATTAATCTGTCAATTAAATGTAAGCGGTCGAATTTATTTTACTTGGACAATCTCAAGGTTGAACTCAGGGACACGAGCCTCTTACGTATATATTTAGACTCTCATAAATCATATTAAGCGATAAATAAAGAACTCGTAGGTCAAAAATGCAAGGGAACATGACGCAAACAAGGTAGACACATGCGAACACTTCTTATTTGATTTTTATAATGCAACAAAATGCAAGTGTATAGTTATGCAAAATGCCCTATCTTGATAAAACAATTGGGCCAATAAAATGTAGTCAACTTTAGGATCCAATGGTGAAACACATTCCATTAATGATTTAATACAAGGCATGAGAAATCATTACATAAAAGACACCACATTTTTAAAATTAATCATAAAAATTCAAAGTGTCAAATTAGAAAGTAAGTCATGCCATTTAAAAGGTAATGAAATATGCTTCGCAACGCAACTGAAATTGACTAAACGGAGCTCGGATGCTCAAGATATGCACAAAAGAGTTCAGGGGCATAAACGTAAGAAAAACTTCAAAACAAATATGAACCAAACAGGTCCCTGGAAGGACTGAAATGTAAATATGAAAATTCATGAGGCCTTCCCTGTAATTTACCCATACATGAGGGCTAAATTGCAATTATTGAAAACCCTAAGGGGGTCAGTTGCAATTAACCCCAGGTGCATGTGTCATGCATATGATAGGAGGACTTGTTTGCAAATTGAAGAAAGCGGCGGTGCCCCCCTACAATTTGCCCAGCCCTCACGTGACCAAGATACGTGGGGCTAGGATCAGTGACTGGCACAGGCTTGGGGCGAGGCTCGGGCGCAAGGCTAGAGGTTCAGGCCACGTGTCATCAGCTGTGGATGCGGCTTGGCTCGGGCATCCCGAACCTGGAGGCTTAAAGTGGAGGCTCGGGGCGCTGACATGGCTTCCTTTGGATCACCCGTCCATAGAGATCGACGATAGCTGTATGTGCTCGGCTCGTCGACGTGGCCTAATGTGGACCGTCCGATCTTGAAGATCGAACGACAACTGCTCATCGAGTTCCTCCTCTCCGCCGCCTCATGCGGTGAACTTGGTGGGGCTCCAAAGCGAGGCTCTTTCCTCTTCCAGGCTTTCGTCGGCCGTTAGATGATTGGAGAAGGTCCTATAGATGTGGGCAATGAAGCTTAGATGCAGGAGAATCATTGGGATGGTCTTGGTCGGAGTGGCGACGTGAGATAGCTGAAGATGAAGACCTTGAACTTGGCTCCGGCGAGGACTCTGACCAGTGAAAGAAGTACCTCCATATGTTAGACTTAAGCCGAAGCGTGCATGCGTGAGGGAGTAGTGCATGGAGTGAGGTTCCTTGCAAACGGAGGATGGGAGGAACCGGAGCTTCTCTCCGGTGAACTAGAGAGAAAGTGGAGCGGAGGTGGACATGTCCTGGAGAAGGGAAAACGACGGTCAGAGGTATGCGCGATGGTGAGCGTGGATATGCGAAGGTGACTAGATGGTCAATGGAGGGCGAGAACGCATAGAATTGCCTAATTAATTGGAAGAAATTATAAAGAAAAGCAAAGGAGGATCGAAGGGGGTTACCGGGAGAATTGGCGGACGCTGGGCTTGGGCATGAGCTCCTAGAAGGAGCTTGGGTCTTCGCTGGACTCCATCGGCCGGTTGGAGCAGCTCGTCGGCATTGTAGAGCCGGGGGCAAGGACTACCATGTCCAGGGGTCACACCGAAGCCTTGGACGTCGTTGCGCCATCGATCTGACCCCCCTGTCACGGGGAGGCGGAGAGGAGCTGGGCCAAGGCCCGTGTACAAGTAGACAACCTTGAATATGGTCGGCGATGGCTTATTTGTAGGGGGAAGGTCAAAGTGCAGAAGGTGGAGGATGTGTTTTGCGAGCGAGATATGGAGCGGAAGAGAGGGAGGCACGGAGAGCGATGCTGCTCGTGAGGATGAGGGTGGATATGGCTTGGTTGTAGCGTGTCCAGATAGTGGGTGAGGTGGTCAACGAGTTTGTGAAGAAGGAAAGGGGGCGATAGTTTGGCATGGTGGATGATGTGGGAGAGAAGGGGGTCTGGAGGAGGAAGACGGAGCTCGACCATTGAATCTCGCGATCCAACAGCTGAGAGGTGGGCGCAAGAGAGCGACTGCGATTAAAGCAGACAAGAGGAGATTGGTCGGCGCTGGAGGGCAACACGCGGCGAGAGGGGAAGTGTGCAAAAATGAATGGTCCAGATGCCATCTGGAGAGCGATCGGAGGGCAAAAATCGAAGCAAGAATAAACAATGGAGATTGAAGCTCCTGGAGTGGATCAGGCAGTTGAGAAAGGCGGTGGGTTGCGTTGTTGGATCTAATGATCAACGGTCAAGGATCATGCGGCTGTGGGCGCTCCAGATGCAATATGGAATGTGATCAAGGGCAGTGAACGGAGAGGAGATGAATGGCTAAGATGGAGGCACCAGAGGCGGATCGAAGGACTGATAGCGGAGGCGGCTGGCGCAAGGGCAGCGAGCCACGTGGCTCAACCAGAAAGAGTCACGTGGCCTAATCAAGTTATTCAGACATAAACCGCAAAAAAGAAAGAAAGGGAGGCAGAATTTGGAAAACTCAAAACATGAAATTGTAGATCTCGATGAGATCTACAAGTTTTAGTTGACCAAATATGCAAAAGAGGTCAAAAGAGGGGGGAAATAATTTTGTGAGCGTTTTTAAAGATATAAAAACACTGTGATTTTTTGCTTTTATTATTTTTTTGTATTTTTAATTTATTTTAAGACTCATATATATATGATAATTAATCTAGGTTTTATTGATAATAATTTAAGCTAGGGGGTTAATATCTGGAAATTAACAAGATGAAACCGAGGTTCATCAACCCTCTGGGCCTCCATCACTGAGACTTGGATATCTTTAAGCCACTTGCAACTGGGGATGGGGCCCAACAACCTATAGGACCCTTCGGCAAGGAGAAAGAAGCTTTAAGGAGGAAGATTCTATCGATTGAAGCAACGCTAAGAATGACTTCTTAGCAGTTCATCCACCACACGTCTGAGCTGTCCGATGAAGAAGACAACCCAGATCTAATTTGGGCCGTCGAAACCAAAGCGAAGCGGTACACACCTCCCGTCGTTCGATCCGTTTAAAGTGAAGCGACGTGGCACGTTGAGCATTGTCCATCTCCGTCGATCAATGGGTAATTATAAAGGACCCCCTGCAACCTTTTTGTATTTTTTATTTAGTCCAAACTTCCATTGGACATGTGCAAAATATTCTGTAATATTTATGTTTGAACCCTCGCACATTTTAAATATTGTGTTTTGGTCCAGTCTACGTAGACTCATGCGTCTATGCGCGCGAGTGTATGTGAATCTTACACCGAAACCCTCACGGGTTTTTCTTTTTATTTAAGTCCTATATTTTTCCTATCTAGTGTAATACTTTCTGTGAAAATTGCATGAAGGACCCTAAGCTTTTCAAATATTACATTTTGGTCCTTGTCAGGCACTTAATGTTTTTATTCATTAGAAATTTTGCACTTGTACCCATGTAGTTCTCGTACTTGTTACTAAATGAATGAAAACTTTGCTGAAATTGCATTTTAGTAACTAAACCTGCTATATTTTTATTTTTGTTTATCTATTTATTAAAAATAGTTCCTGGACTTGTTTAATTATGGAAAAATTATCTTAAATGCCTTTAATCATGATTATCCATGCTATGTTCTGTATTTGGCATTTAATTGATTTTTTATTTGTTAACTTTAATTTAGGAGCTATTTATCTTTTGTTTGACTTGAAAATCTAAAAAAATAAAAACTTCACTTTAAATTAAAAAACTCTACAATTTATTACAATATTTTATCACTTAAGACCAAAAATCACAAAAAATAACAAAAGAAAATCCTAAAAAGAAAAAACCCTTTTTAACCCTAAAAAATGAAAAATCTTTTCAACCCCCCTCTCAAAATTAGTTTTCTATCCTATATTTTTATTTATACATATTACTATATATATTAAAATTAGTTTTGAGAAATTTTGGACCTATTTAGTATTTTTAAATCTCAATGCAACCCATTAAAAAAGTCCCCAATTTTGTATATTTTGGACTTTAAAAATGCCTATAAATTAGTAAAAATACCAAAAAGTCACAAAAATAGAAAGAAAAATATAAAAAACACAAAAATATTTTAGTTTGTAGAATATATTTATAAATGCTTTACCCTATATTGTATTATATACATATACATATAGTTATATGTAGTTTATGTTATTAAATATTATAAATACCTTATAAATATTTATAAATCCTTAAAAAAAATAAAAAGACTGTTCTCATTTGTATTTTATGAATTTTATTTATTTATTATATATATTATACATATATATATATATATATCCTATTATATACATATTACATTTTATAGATATATATAGTGATATACATACTTTTATTATATATTTAAAAAAATAAATTAAAAATCGGAAAATTATAAAAAGAAAATAAATATTATAAATTATAATATATATATCAAAAAAATAAAAATAAAAACCCACCAAAATATTAAGTAAGAAAGGGTAAATATTATGCTTATATATATTATGGGTTTGATGGGGCTGCCCCTTGCGGGCAGCCAACATGGCTGCCCCGTCCGATTTTTTTTCGCAATTTTTACTATTTTTTTGAAAAATTTCACCATGTATATTCATATATATATACATCCCTCCTATATGTCATTCGAATTTCGTCAGAAACAGAGACTCGTACGACCTCCATCCAAATAGGGTCGATTTAAAAAATCCTGCGACCGTTAGAAAATGACTGTCCGATGTAGGTCGTATGAGTCTCTGTTTTTGACGAAATTCGAATGACATATAGGAGGGATATATAGATGAATATACATGGTGAAATTTTTCAAAAAAATAAAAAAATTCACGGAAAAAACGGGGCGGGGCAGCCCCATTTTTTCCATATATTATTTATTTATAAATAATAATATTGCTACACCGACTTGTTCCTTATGTTTGACACCCTACTCTACTCGTCCACTATACATATTATATTATAGGGGTTATAATAAATTTTGATCCACATACACCTTTATTTGCATTGTTGAATTATTTTTCGTGGATTGATTATTGTTTGAATTCGGAGTTCGTGATCAGTCGCTTCAGCGATAGTGTTCTCACCTTGTGTAGAACACTAGACCGGTTTGCATTTTGATTCAACAACAACACCAGAGGAAGTCAATCCGACCCATTTGAGTATCGATGAATTCAATACCCTTCATAATTCCAACCATTCTTCTATCCACATGATGAATCTTATAACTCAATGATGTTTGACCCATCCACATCTAGGTATGGGTCTACACCACTAGCTTGTTGCACCCCTTCTCCACCTCAACCTCTTGTCAACAAAGTTTAGGAGACAATCTTTGATGGCTTTAATACCCTCTTGAATTCAGTGAAAAACTTTGAGATGGATATTACTCGTCAATTCATTGAAATCCGTGAATATCTATTTGTCAACCTACTCATGGTTTCATATTTGAAGGTTGAGAAAAGGCAGATTTCTAAACAGGGAATTCTCGAACTTGATTCGGCTTGTGTGAATTGGAAAACACAACCACATATCAACATGAATATGAGAAAAACTTTCGAGGACATTATGTAAACCCCTCAGGATCCGGGTACCCGTTTACGGCACAATTCGCAATATTTCATTTATGACATCGCATTAAAAGCATAGTTTTATGGGGAAATTTTTCGCAATGAATATATTTGCAAGTGACATTCGACATTCACATTCACAACCACAAGATAATAGAGAACAATGGCACCAGAAATTCATTTCATTAATTTCCATACAATTTTACAACATGTACAATGTCTGACATTACATATAACATCCCAAAAATTTGACTGAAGAGAAGAAGCAATTTACAATATCAATTGAACTAAAAATTGTAACAAAAACTAATACCGTCTAGTATAGACCTTGTTTTCTGGAACCATGTATAGCTACTGAACAATAGACTCCTTTCCTGCCATGCGTGCAAGGAAGAAAAGGAGTCACAAACGTGAATACAAACCCGTAGTTTAAAATAAATAACAAGTATTTTAATGTGCAAAAGAGAGCAAGTAGAAAGGTGGAATAAGCATTATTTACATCTACTTGCATAAGTAAAAAGGTTTTCAACTGTTTGGTACTAAGTTCATTTGTTCTCCCCTTTTTCCCATTCATCCCATATATATATTTATATAAAGTTTAGATGACAAACCTAACATATAAAGATTTCCTGTGTTTTAAGATCATGATTTAGGGTCTTGGAGATCATGTTGCGGAACTTGATGGCACATGTAAATGCTACTTTCTTGTCATTGAGATCATGTCATGGTTTCCGATGATGGACTGATATAATGATGACTGATTTGATCCTTAATTCTATTTACTCCTTTTAAGTTAGTGGATAGTCCGTAGTCTTGGTCTGTGTGTAGCCTCACACTATGACTCTAAGGTATTAAACTACCTTAGGGTTGGGGGGCCTCCGTAGGCATGCGGTGTTGTGTAATGCATCCTAACTAAGTTCCCAACACGTCCATTAACTTATAGGGATTTCGAATCAGATTAAAGTCACCTCCAATCAACTCAATTTTAATTGTAATTTCCTCCAAACCTTCATTCTAACTCTCTCAGATGCAACTCTTGATGATTTAGATGTAGATATAGATGTAGATATGGATGATCTGGATGTAGAATCGCCAAGTCTGTCGGCGAAAGAAAACTCAAGCGGTGAAGAAGCCTACAAATGGCTCTTCCGTCTCGCCCTCTAGTTGGAAGGACGGTCCAATAGAGGGATAGGTCTACTCCCCAACTACGCCACTGAGACGGGTGAGAGGGACTTCCCGGAAAAGTCACTCTAGAAAAACAGCCCGACCGGTAACGGGCAACCGAGCTCGTACGTAAAACTGAAAACCAAGGATCCCTCGCCTGGGTATCCTAAAACAGAGGGTCAGCGGAACTGGTCTAAAGTCGGGATCCCAACGAGGCGTAAAAACACTGCGAGCTCGCGTAAAAATCGAAAAAGGATTGGGATCCTAGACCCGCGCACTTGGCGGCCGCTGTCCTATCTGGGCTTCCTATCTTCCGCCCAGTTGAGGGTCACCGCGCCTTCGCACGGTCAGGTGTGAGGATCACCATGACCGGCATAATTAGTTGTCATTTCTCATTCACCATCACATTCATTCCTTTTCTCATTTCCTTCCTTGTTCAACTTTACTGATCTGATTCATTTGATCAACAATCTTCTTGATATCACTGATGGGTCTAAGAGTCTTGTATAAGTATGTTAGTCAGATGTGAGATGATTATAAGCATTACAATTACTTCCCCAATTTACCTCAACAGAGAGATTTACATAGTCATCCTCCGATATACACATAATACAAAACAACTATTTGCCTTATAGATGATTGCTTGGATTTTTACTCAGAACTGTTCTCCATCGAACGTAAAAGAGTCAACATAAATCCATTGTCAGGGATAAATTGTGTATATACATGAACTATTTTTTTTAAAGGGTCTGAATGTATAATCGAAGAAACCGACAATTGTGATAGTTAGTAGACAGATTGCTTGGTGAGAAACTAGACTTGGTGTCCATATGATTCAAGACTTCATACGAGAAACTCAGTTCCTTGCATGCAATCTCATAGCTTCTTCCAAGGTTCACGCCTTTACAATGTAACTTTCAGGTGAACCATGATCATCCTACAAATTTATATTATCGATTTCAATCTAAGAACTTCTATTCTACATTGTACTATTTTTCATTTTCCAACTATTGGTTAATCTAATATTCATATATCTTAGGTTTGCTAAAATCAAAGGCTGAACAATTTATATGTTGCTTTGAAGACTTACATGTTAGTGGGAATATTAGACAAACAAAGGATATCATAGACCCATCTCAACATTCCTGAGACATTTCTCAATCATTTTGAGATGGAGCCCAAAATATGGTTCGGCTTTTTACACACAACAGTTAGTTTTATCTGTACCACAAAATCTATCATGTAACACTCTGTAGATGAAAATGAATCAAATGATGGAGCTCTGCCAAAGAAAATTATATGTATGTCGGTCTCTCTTCTCTATAGGTCCATCCAAGGCCAACATCCTTTGTCACTATTATGATCCGATTTAAATCAGGTTATGCATATATAATTTTGTATTTTCATGAATGTAAGATCTTGTATTTAAAAATTTTAGTAGTGAATTAGGTTGCAAATCACAGTAACTGACCCGAGGCCAAATAGTAATACTACACCTGGATTTATAGAGATTGAATTCGAAGGTCATGCAATTATTTAGATTTAGATCCACAGCAGTTATCTTAATGTCTGAACATATCAGAACACACTCTTAAATTCAAACCTTTCAAATACGAATTTGGACAGAGAGCAGATTTTGAATTTTAAGATTTCCAAATGAAAAAAAAATAAGCATAGATATTAGATTTGAAAATTTTCAAATTAAAAATTTAAGCTGGGGTCAGATTCCAGATTCTGAAATTCTCTGATGACCGCCCGAGTGACTAAGGTAAAGGTGTAGAAAAATAGGTCGTTGCGACCTCAATCACTCGGACTAAGTCAATCAAGAAAAATATCGAACCGCGAAAGAAATCAAAGATCAAAACACGAAGCGCGGTCCTAGCTATGGGATTAACCTGGTATAGCTCCCAGGGTCGAACACAAGGAGCACGGGTTGGCCTAGGGCCTACGAAGTAGTAAAAAAAAATAAAAGAAAATGTTTTTTAGTGGTTTTTAATAATTTTTATATTTTTTTGGATTTTTGAATTATAAGGAAAATAAAAGAAAGTAAAATCAAGCCAACTTAAGCAATTTATTTAACACACCAAAAATTAAGCAAAAATTAAAGAAAAATTGTTTTTATGTTTTTTAGGTTTTTAAGTGTTTTTGGTGAATTTTTGGTATTTTTCTAATGGATATTTTATTTTATAAAAATCAAACAGTGCGAAAAACCCTAGGTACTGTCCAGCAAGGCTTGAAACCCAAAAATAAAATATTTATGGATCTCAGCAAGCCCTGGAGGTAATTTTTCTGTAATCTAGAAAGAATAAGGAAAATTTGGGCACCTAAATTATTGTTTTTGGATTTTTATATTATTTATTATAATTTTTATGAGTTTTTAGGGGTTTTTAGATTTTTAGAGTTTTTAAGCAATGAAAAATAGCCAAAATTGGCTAGAAAATCAAACAACACACAGGAAACAGTAACTAATTTTTTTGGAATTTTTGAAGGAGTTTTTATATTTTTTTGGTATTTTTAAACCTAGACAGTAGCTAAAAAGAAGGTTTTTGAATTTTTAAAAATACTAAATGAAATCAAAAATGTCCTCAAAAATTCTCAAAAATCCAACAACATGGCAGGAGCCATGTGTCAAATTTTCATCGAATTTGAAGGTGGTTTGATATTTATTCAAAAATCAAAAAGGGGGCACAATGCACAGGGACGTAAGTGCAAATACCCAAAGCTCTGGGGGCCAAGGTGCAAAAATCCCAGCAAATCACGCGCGTGGCGCGTGCCTGGGGCACTCAGGGGCCTTTTGGTAATAAAAACCAAGTTCCTGGACCTTTTGGTAACTCGTACCAAAAGTCCAGGGGCTTGGATGCAAAAATCCCACTAAAATCCGCACATGCGTGAATAAAATGCTCACAGGGGCATAAATGCAATTACCAAAAAGTTTCTTTTCATTCAATAACCCAACAGAACTACAGGATAAAAGATGTAAATAGCCCAGACAAGGCACGTGGCGAAGCACGTGAGATCACATACACAGGGGCATAAACGCAAATAAAAACAAGCACATGGTCCACAGTGCAATTTACCCTACGTAAATAAAGCTACTAAAATATTTACAGGACTAAGACGAAAAAGACAAACTAAGAGGGGGCCCTAAGTAATTTACCCCTTTATTCGTCGACGGCTGGATGCGCGCCACGTGGAAGATCGGGCGGTCCTGGATGGCTGGCGCTCCTCTTCGTCTGCCCTTGAGCCGGATCGACGGTGCAGGAGAGGACACGTGGGAGATCGAACGGCCTCAGGTGCTGATGGTTCCTCTCTCTGCTGCTAACGGTCCTGATCAGCCCCTCCAGGTGATCAACGGTAGCTGCTCCTCAGTGAATGGACGGCTGCGATCGAGACTGGAGCGGAGGGGCGATCGGACGGTGCTGGAGGATGGTGGAAGAACACTCAGCCGGCGAGCTTCGCCGGCCTCGTGCGTGAGTTGTAGACCTCCTCAGCTGCTCCTGATGATCGGAGAAGATCCGCGGTGATGCCCCGCGGCTGGTGATGGCCTCCGATGGCCCACCCGAGCCCTGGAGGGGCTCCGGCGAGCTCGGCGGCGGTGAGCTCCTGGACCTGATGTGAGGGGGGCTCAGATGCCCTCCTTCGTACCTGCAAAGCAAACCAGAAGCTCCGCGGGTCGAGGGCAAAGTGCCTCGACCCAAGGAAGCGGCGTGAGGGTGAACGGGGCGTCGGGGCGAATGAGCTCCGGCGAGCGGAGGATGGGGGAGCTCGACTCCCAGCTCCGGGGCGAGCTGGGTTGAATGACTGGGCGAAGAACGTGCGTGGGTGGATGGCGAAGATGATGGTGTGTCCCGATGATCGAAAGGGTACTCGATGTGGCCGGAATCAGAGGAACACGGCGGAGATACGATTTGGGGGAAATGGAAAATTACACTAAATGGGCTAGCTAAATGGATACCTGGGTGATGCGGGAGACTATGCTGGAGCTTGGCTAGCTCCTGGTCGTCGCCTCGAAGGTCGTCACTGCCTGAGGCTCGAGCTCCGGTCGAGTGGCGGAGCACGGCGGCGTGAAGCTGCCGGATCAGTGACCGGCCACCTTCTCCTCGCTGCAACAAGGGCCAACGCGAGCTGTCACCTCGGTGGTTACGATGGAGGTCACGGGAGTGAAGGTAGGGAGCCAAAGATGGCAAGAGGAGGCGGCTGAGCTCAGGCTTTATATGGGTGCAGGTCCGGGAAGAAGGGGTTGGGTCCGGCTCGTTGAAGCACGGACCCCTAGGCAAGGAGTCGGGCGTGGTTCCCGGATGCACGAGGAAGGATCGGAGCGCGAGATTTGCGGGTTTGGAAGCCGGGTCGTGACGCAATAAATCGGGGAAGTCGGGTCGGGCGTCACGACCCGTGTGAAGTGGTCCACAGGGGGGAGTTGACCGGGCGGTCAACAATCCCCGTGGACCAATGGGGAAGGGCCACGTCATAAAGATTTAGAAATTCAAAATAAAATAGGAAATGGCCGATTCATGAAAAACTCAAAACATAAAAAATGTTTGTTTTAATTTTTTCTATTTTTTTGTGATTTTTAATTAATTTTTGGAAATAAAAATAAGGTATATACAATATAGGTCTATACATAGGTATATATACAATATAAGATTTTTAATTTTGATTTTTAATTAGTTATTTTTATACATTTTTATTCCTATTTTATATTTTATTTATTTAGAGAATAAAATGAGGAATAAAAAGCTATTTTTATTTTATTTTTATTAATTATATACATAGGTGAAATAATTAGTTATATACAACTATATACATGGTATATGTACACATATATTTTTGTATTTTAATTTTGTGATTTTTATTTGATTTTTGTTTTGTTTCTTTTTCATTTAGTTTATTTACAATATATACATAGAATATTTACAAAAAGTTTTGAACATAAATAAAGTTATCTACAAGGTGAAATAGATGAGGATGAGGGTCTATGTACAAGGTGAAGGGTTCTTTTTTTGAATTTTTGATTTTTATCTTTTTATTTTGTTTTTAATAGTTCTAAATATATACAAAATATATACAAGCATATTTTTGGTTGAGGAAAATATAATTTTATTTATTTACAAATATATACATGAGTGAGCCCCTATCTCCCTCTACTTGGCTTTTATGCGGTCAGGCCCATGCTGAGCCCTCCCTTGGGTTAGGTTGCTCAATATTTATTCTAAATATTTCCCTCTTTTTCTTTTTCATCTTTATTCTTTTATTTTTGCACAAAAACATGCTAATTATCTATATTTACAAACATGCATGCTTTTGCTAACTTTTCCTATTTACACATATCTACATGCATTTGCATAGGTTTTTGTAGCTAAAATATAAGAATAAAGAGTGATGAATGGGTATTCATCACCCCCCCTATACTATACTTTGCTAGTCCCTTAGCAAACACTTATTTGAAAAAGAAGTGAAAAAGAAAGAAAGAAAAAGAAAAAGAGAATGTACATGGATCAAGGTTGATTATTAAACTTGCCTTCATTAAATTGAGGTATGGAGCTTAATCAGATCTTTGGATTATTAATGTGTTGGAACCTTATTCAGACTTAAGCTTAAAACCTAACAGCCTCTAAGTTCCAATATTCTAAAACCAAGACTCCTCAATGCTCCAGATCAGAACAAGTCATCAATCACAAACCCTGAAGACCATGAATCCTTTCTTGTCCTGTGAAAGTGAGGTCTAAGCTCTCCACCTCAGAAATGGCAACTTGACAACCCTCCCTAACAAGGTAACTCTATGACCTCAATCTGGCCACTCTTTCCTCGAGGAGCGGGGTATTCCCTTCTAAGTTCAAGTACAACCGGCTCAAGAAGAGGGGGAAGAAGAGAATGGGTCAAGGCCAGTGTAGCCAAGTACCCTTGGGAGCTTGACCAGTGTAGCCAAGTCTCCCTGCTGCAAGCTACAACAGGTGGATCATGAAACCAAGCTTTGCTTATTGCACTTATATACATAATCCGGTGGGATTATCATTTTCTCTCAGACCCACCACTTTTTTGGAGTTCTTTTCTTTTTTCACATTTTTTTTTCGAGTGCATCTATACAACATGTACATGTGCAGCATATATACAAGGAGTTTTTCCTCTTGAGCCAGTAGACTATCCCTCTTTTGAAGCTTTATTGCAACCCACAACTCCCGTCGTTAGACCTCATGGCAACCAGACCAAGTTGAGACGCACTTCCTTCACTAAATGAAGAAGAGAGGTTCCGCCTAGAAGTACTACCCTCATATGCTACCCCAAGCCAAGGAAGACTGCCTCCTCACCACCTCATCCGTAGAGAGCTCGGTGCATAGTGCGGTTGTCCAAGTAAAGCCATAATCTATATGAGTCATGTGTTGTTGTTAAGTGCTCTACTTAGGCTCATTGAGATGACATGTGATCATAGCCTAGTGGACTCAAAGAATTAAGTCTCCATGGACCTGAAAGGCCTTAAACCTAAGCCCTATAAGGTTCCTCTTAGAAATTAGGTGGATTAAGATCTTAATCAAGCTCCATTTCTCAATTTGATTCCCGGCTAAGTTTAAATGTCAACTATCATCCAGAAAAACTATATACATATGTACAAAAAGATGCATATTTACACACTATTTTACAATCATGCAAAAATTTTTGAAAAATGTTTTGAAATCATGAATGATGATGCATGAAGTGCAAGTTTTGCAAAAAGATATTTACACATCTTTACACAAGATTTTTGCAAACTTTTGATTTTTCAAAACATTTTGGAAAAATTTTGTACTATATACATAATTTTTATACAAAAATATTTACACAAGCTTTACACACAAAAGATTTTTGAAATCATTTTTACAAAAATAATTTGTACACTAGCTATGTATGTGCAAATAAAAGAAGATTATGTACATGAAAATTTTTTAATTTTTGTGGTTTTTTAATTTTTGTGGTTTTTAGCCATTTTTATTTATTAACACACTCACACAAAGTACGAGTTATGGCTAAAGTATATATGAAATATATACACACCCCCCTATACTTAGCTCGAACGATGTCCTCAGAGTCAAGAGCGATGAAGAAGACATAACTCGTGCTTTGTATAGGGAAGTGAAAAGGAAGGCTATTCAAAAGGAGAATAAAAAGTCAAGAGGGACTCGGGTCTTCCCCCTATACTTAGGATCAAGTACTCCTAAGTATAGCAGGCTGTACACGAAGGGAAAACCGAGTGGAGAATGTACAGGGTCTACCCCCCCTATACTTAGGGTAAGATACCCCTAAGTATAGGCAGCAAAACAGGGGTAGACAGAAACAAAAGAAATACCCGAAAGGTCTCACATCCCCCCTATACTTAGGGTAAAGTGCACCCTAAGTATAGCATAATCACAAGATGAAGAAAGGGATGTGGGACTAAGGAATGTGGTGATATGGACATCTGGATCTATGTTCAGCGGAGGATCAGTAAAGCTCAGGCGTGAGATGCATTAGATGTGAGTCAAAGACCACATCTCACGCAAAATGAATAGGGGCAAGATCCACGACCCGCGGCTCATGATCTAGAAATGGTTTGAGCCGCTGGCCGTTCACTCGGAAGGTACTCTCAGAAGACAACTCAGATATGTCGATGCTACCGTTGTCGTGTACCTTCCAAACCAGATAAGGTCCTTTCCATTTGCTCTGTAGCTTCCCTGGAAATAATCTAAGCCTCGCATCAAACAGCCATACTCTCTGTCCAATCTCAAAATGCTTGTGGCTGATATGAGAATCATGCCACTCCTTGACTCTCTCCTTATAATGTAGGCTGCTTGAGAAAGCTGCATCTCTAAGCTCCTCCAGGGCAGCTAGCTCTGCCCTCCTCTGGTCTCCTATACCATCTGGATCCATAAGAATGTCTGTAACTGCCCAGAGTGACTTGTGCCTCAGCTCAACTGGTAGGTGACAGGGCTTGCCATATATGAGGCGAAAGGGAGATGTACCCAAAGGTGTCTTGAAAGACGTCCTATATGCCCACAAGACCGAGTCCAATAGCTCTGACCAATCCTTTCGGTCAGGGCGGACGACTTTCTGCAGAATAGTCTTGATCTCCCTATTCGACACTTCGGCTAGATCATTCGTCTGTGGATGGTATGGTGTAGCAACGCGATGATCTATGCCGAACTCGCTAGCAAGTGCCTTCACCTGATCGTTGATGAAGTGAGATCCCCCATCAGAAATAAGAACTCGTGGAACCCCGAACCGCGTGATGATATGCTTCCTCAAAAATCTGCAAACTGTCCTCGCATCAGCGGCTCGGGCGGGGATAGCCTCCACCCAACGACTCACATAATCCACGGCCAACAGAATGTACTCAAATCCCTGACTCTTGGGGAATGGACCCATGAAATCGATGCCCCATGCGTCAAAAACCTCACAGAAGTGAATGGGCTGCATCGACATCATATCATGCTGTCCACAAGTGCCCATCCTCTGACAGTCAGTACACCTCTTCACGAACTCATCTGAGTCCTTGAAGAGGGTAGGCCACCACAAGCCGGATTGGAGCACTTTCTGTGTCGTTCTCCTTCCAGAATGATGTCCTCCTGCCTCAAGCTTGTGGCAGTAAGTGAGGACGCTATGGTGTTCCTCCTGAGGAATACACCGACGCCAGACGCTATCCCCTCCTTCGTGGTAAAGGATGGGATCCTCCCAATGGTAAGACTTGGCCTTCGCTAGGAAGGTCTCAAGCCTCTGCCTGGGCCAATCTTGTGGGACTTTCCCAACAACGAGAAAGTTCACAATATCGGCGTACCATGGGAGTGAGGCGATAGCAAGGATCGCCTCATCTGGGAAGGTATCTCTAATAGGATCAATCTGATCAGAATCCTCAGGCTGCTCTAATCGGGAGAGGTGATCCGCCACCACATTCTTGACTCCAGGCTTATCCTTAATCTCAATGTCGAACTCCTGGAGTAGAAGGATCCATCTAGTCAGTCTAGCCTTGGCATCCTTCTTTGCCATGAGGTACCTGATGGCGGTATGATCTGTAAACAAAGTCACTCTCGATCCAATGATATATGATCTAAACTTATCCAGGGCAAACACTACGGCTAGCATCTCCTTCTCTGTGACTGTATAATTCCGCTGGGCGGAATCCAATGTGCGGCTATCATAGTGTATAGCAAATGGTACTCCATCCCTTCTCTGTCCCAGCACTGCCCCTACGGCAAAATCGGAGGCGTCCGTCATGATCTCGAATGGGAGAGACCAATCAGGTGGCTGGAGGATAGGAGCCTCAATCACGCACTGCTGGAGAGTAGCAAACGACGAAAGACACTTGTCATCGACAAGGAACTCGGTGTCTTTCGTCAAGAGGTCGGTCAACGGTCGAGCAATCCTGCTAAAATCCTGAATGAATCTCCTGTAAAATCCAACGTGCCCCAGAAATGACCGCAACTGCCTCAAATTGGACGGCGGTGTGAGTTTCCTAATGACATCAACCTTGGCCGGATCAACCTCCATGCCCCTGTTGGAGATGATATGGCCAAGCACCGTCCCTTGAGTCACCATGAAGTGACTCTTCTTCCAAGATAGCACCAAGTGATACTCAATACATCGCTGAAGTACTCGATCTAGGCAGTCAAGACAAGAATCAAATCCGTCGCCGTAGATCGAGAAATCATCCATGAAGACCTCAAGGCACTCCCCTACCATGTCCGAGAAGATCGACAGCATGCACCTCTGAAAAGTCGCAGGGGAATTGCATAGCCCAAATGGCATGCGTCGAAAAGCGTATGTGCCGAAGGGACAGGTAAAGGTGGTCTTCTCCTGATCCTCAGGAGCGATGGCCACTTGGTTGTAGCCCGAGTACCCATCCAGGAAGCAATAATGGCTCTTCCCTGCCAGTCTCTCAATGATCTGGTCAATAAAAGGCAGGGGGAAATGGTCCTTCTTGGTGGCTTGGTTGAGTCTCCTGTAGTCAACACAAACCCTCCAAGAGGTGGGCACTCGTGTAGCAATCCTCTCCCGACTCACTGATCACAGTCGTGATGCCTGTCTTCTTGGGCACCACATGCAAGGGGCTGACCCACTTGGAGTCGGAAATGGGATAAATAAAACCTGCACCCCACCACTTCGATATTTCCTTCATGACAACCTCTCTCAGGTTGGGGTTCAGACGCCGCTGGAACTCACGCGACGGCTTCGCCCCATCCTCGAGATAGATGTGGTGGGAGCACACTGATGGACTAATCCCATGGAGATCTGCTACGCTCCATCCGATCGCCTTGCGGTTCTTTTCAAGAACCCCCATCAAACGGGATTCCTGCTCTCCAGTCAACTCGGCGGAGATGATGACTGGGTACATCTCTGGATCGCCCGCAAGGAATCGATACTTCAGCGAAGTAGGGAGCGGCTTCAGCTCTGGAATGCTGGGTGCCGGCAAGTCTGGCTGTGGAAGAAACTGAGTGAAAGCTGCAAGGTCGGCCAAATCTGCCTGGGAAAGTGAAAGCGTACTCTCGCAAACTGGATCGGGAGAAGGCGGCTCAACTGCACTGTCTCTGGTCTGCTCTGCCTCTACCTCCTCCTCATCTCTAGGCTCAGATGGACTCAGGTCTGGCATCTGGTCATAGCAATCGGCCCAATCAGACTCTGAATCTGAGGGATCTGTATCAGAAACGGTGGCATCAGTACCACCGGAAAATAAGGTGGCATCAGCACCACCATCATCAATCATCGTGCTGCGATCAAGGACCGGCTCTGCTGCCGCAATAGTATCCTGAACCAGGTCTGTGCTCTCCAGACTCTCCTCTGCTGTCATCTCTGCATCAACTGTGTCTGAAAGTGAGAGGGTGGTCTGTGTCTCAAGGTCTGCCCAAGCTGCCTCATCATCTGTGATCACAAAATCACAGTCCTGGTGGATGTCTGGCTCTGCGTCTGTCAGCTGCTCTGAATCGGTACTCGCATCTGAGCGGGATCTGAATCTGGCTCTATAGTCCTCGACCGTCTCTATTTGTTGGAGAAACGCTTCAGGTATGTCGTCGACCTTCTTGTTCCGTGAGCTAACGAGAGAGAGCGAGATGGTGGTGGTAATAGGGAAGAAGGGGGCTCCCGTTGGCGAGCTTCTGATGATGATTATTCCCCTCCCCATGGGAGGTCTTTTATAGGGCGCAAAAACCCTCGCCACGTCCGCCCCCTTCAACCACGCCCCCTGCGGTTGCGGCCTCCGAGAGACCCGTTCGTCGCAACCGCCGGCTCCGCAATGGCCGGCGGCGGTTATTGATCACACGGTCATTGGACCTGTTCTTCATCTCCCACTTGACCGTAGTGGTCAATGACATATATACTCCCACTATTCGTGTAGTATATACATGGAGATTTAATCATGTGAGGATCATTATCTATGAAACCTCTTCCTTGACTCAAACATTCCTGAGTCCCATTAAACCAACATGTTTAATGTATGTTCCTGCTACTATTCCCTTAGTAAGGGAATCAGCCAACATGTCACTGGTAGGTATGTAGGTTACCGTGATTTCTTGCTTCGCCACTATATCTTGTATATAGTGATATTGGATCTCAATGTGTTTTCCTTTAGAACTATTAGCCCCACTATTGATCAAGCTTATCGCAGCTTGATTGTCACAATACATTTCAATTGGCCCTTTGACCAATTCGAGGCTTAGGTTCTCTAGAAAACGCCTGATCCATACAGCATGAGTGGTGGCCATGCTACATGCAATGTACTCAGCCTCCTGTGTATGTCGAGATACACATCCTTGTTTCTTGCTACCCCAAGAAACGGCTGCACCACCAAACATGAACAGGTAACCTGATGTGGATTTTCTATCATCCACATCCCCTCCGAAATCGGCATCGGAGTATCCTACCACCTCAAGCGATTCTGCTTGATACACAAGTTTTAGATGTACTGTCCCTTTCAGATATCGAAGAATCCTCTTTACAGCTTCCCAATGTGCTGGACCAGGATTGCTTTGATATCTACTGACTAAGCTTACTGGATAAGATAAATCAGGTCGAGTACACAACATTGCATACATTAAACTTCCTACCGCTTGTGCATATGGTACATCTAAAGGTTTTTGCCCCTTTCCGGGACACTGACTCTTACTGAGTCTCTTTCCCATCACAAGTGGTGTTGGAGCTGGAGTGCTATTCTGCATTCCAAATCTCCTTAATAAAGTATGCAAATATCTTTCCTGACTAAGGCTCAATGTCCTTGAGTCCCTGTCTCTTGTTATTTGAATTCCAAGAACATAGGATGCTTCGCCCATGTCCTTCATCTCAAATTCATTGCTCAATTTCTGTTTGATTTCATTGAGCATTTGTATGTCATTACCTGCGAGCAGAATGTCATCTACATACAATGACATGATTGCGAACCTGCTCCCACTCTTCATGACATACACACAGTTATCCAATTTATTTGAAACAAATCCAAATTGAATAACTTTCTCATGAAATTTGAGATACCATTGCCGTGAAGACTGCTTTAAGCCATATAATGACTTTCTTAACCTGTAAACCTTTTTCTCCTGACCTTCAACCTGAGATCCATCAGGTTGTCGCATATAAATCTCCTCCCTCAATTCTCCATTAAGGAAGGCCGTCTTCACATCCATTTGGAATAATTCCAAATCCATATATGCGACTATGGCTAAGATCATCCGAATGGATGCAAACTTAGCCACTGAAGAGTAGGTTTCCTGGAAATCTATTCCAGCTTGCTGAGTATAACCCTTGGCAACTAATCTGGCTTTGTATTTGTCAACAGTACCGTCAACTCGGTACTTTTTCTTAAATACCCACTTACATCCTATGGATTGCCTACCTTCTGGCAAATCACATAATTCCCAAACACCGTTTCGTTCGATTGAGTCCAACTCATCTCTCATGGCGGCCGACCATGATTCCGACTCAGATGAAGCCATAGCTTCATTAAAGGATATGGGATCTGTACAATCCGCGACATCCTCATCTACGGTGTAGCACGACGTCTCGCATCCATAGAAATGGTAATCTTCCATCCATGCGGGCCGTGTTCTGGTTCTCTTGTTGCCGATTATACTCGTGGGTTGTGTGGGTCCACCCACTTCATCTAAAGGATCATCATGTTCCATAGGTTCATTCTCTACATTTGGATGGTTGATATCATCCTCAAGTTCTTGTCTAATGTTCAAGTCGTCTTCATTGTCTTGTAAGACAATCAGAGGATCTGATTCCTCTACTTCATGCTCCTTTTCTTGATGAATTTCAAGAAAAGTTGCATCACGACTTTCGATCAGACCTTTAGTTTCATGGAAGAACCTATACCCTTTAGAATTTTCACTATATCCAATAAACTTGCACTTTAATGTTCTGAAGTCTAGCTTGTCTCTAAGCTGACTCGGTACCAGAACATGTGCTACACATCCCCATTTCCGGAGATGGCTCAACTCGGGCTTTCTGCCATTCCATATTTCATATGGCGTTGATTCTACGGACTTGGTGGGAATCCTATTCTGTATATAGTTCGCAGTCAACACTGCCTCTCCCCAGAATTTCTTGGAGAGTCCTGAGTGTGAAAGCATACACCTTACTGCATTCATCAAAGTTCGATTCTTTCTTTCTGCTACACCATTCTGCTGTGGTGTATAGGGCATTGTAGTCTGCCTACGAATGCCTGCTTGAATACAGTAATCCTCAAACTCCTTTGAGGTATATTCCCCACCTCTATCTGTCCTAAGAGTCTTAATTGGTTTTCCCAATCTTATCTCCACTTCCGTCTTGTATCTCTTAAATGTTTCAAGTGCTTCCGATTTTTTTCCTAAGAGATAGACATAGGAGAACTTCGAGTAGTCATCAATGAATGTTATAAAATATTCCTTATTTCTATGTGTGCTGACGCTCAGTGGTCCACATATGTCTGAATGGATCAAACCTAATAACTCCGTTGACCGAATTCCGGTTGAGAAGGGTTTTCTCGTCATTTTACCGGTCAAACAGTGTTCGCAGGGCAATGTCCTTGCACCCGTGATCTTAGGCAACAAATTTGCCTTAATCATTTGATCCATCTTAGAATTTCCTGGATGACCCAGTCGCATGTGCCACAAATCATAATCAGACAAACAACACAAGGAATAATCAGAAGAGACATTCATTGATTCACTAGAAGTTATTACAGGAAGACAAAACAGGTCATGCTCGGGTACAAACTTTCCCATCGCATAGACCTTCTTATTCTTGCCTATTGACACACGCTTATTATAAAATCTAACTTCGAAGTCTTTCTTGAGCAGCACTGGGACAAATATCAGGTTCCGACGTATCCCTGGGGCATATAGTACATCATTCAGTACCATAATGCTATCCCCCAGGTCAAGCCTGTATGTCCCAACACCTTCCACGTCCAGGTAGGTGTTGTTCCCCATGAAGATCCTCTGTTCGCCTTTGCTCAGCTCCTTGAAGTCCACCAGGCCATCCTTCGTCTTCGCGATATGTCTGGTCGCTCCAGAGTCGATCCACCATCCATCACTGTCCGTGATGACAGAGTTGCATTCCACGACAGCCGCGAATTCCATTTTCTTCTTGCCTTTGTTTTCAGGCACTTTAGAATTTCCCGGCTTCTTCTTGTTGGGGCAATTGACCTTGAAATGGCCATATTTACCACAACCGTAGCAAGAGCCGCGTGGGTATTTCCCACTCTTTCCCTTGAAATTCGCTTTGGAGGGGCCTAGCCTTTTCTTCGCGTGCACGGCATTCGCTTCTTCTTCCTCCTCGACCTCAAAGATCTCAGCTTTCGATCTTTGTTTGGAGAGGTCCTGCTCAATTGCCAACTGTGCAGGTAAGTCCGTCACGGACTTAATGTTGCCATTCATCCTCAGAGATGTGGCAACCATGTCGAATGATGGAGGGAGACTTCCTAGTATGGCCGCGATTTGCATCCTCTCCGGAATCGCGCAATCAGCAGCCGCAAGATCCTTGGCCATCACGATCATCTTGTTCACGTGCTCGAGGACGCTTTCAGATTCCTTCATTCTACACGAGTTGTACTTGTGTAGAAGAAGCTGGACGCTCACCTCCGATTTGGAGTGGTATTTGTCCTTAACCGCGGTCCAGAGCTCGTAAGCTGATTCACAGGTCTCGAAGACCCGGATTAGGTTCAGATCCATATGGGTCAGCATAAAACTTCTAGCCCTATTATCTGTTTTCTCCCACTGTTCGCGGGACCTAATTTCCTCCACAGTCGGATTTTCAGATAAAGTTGGGCCAGGTTTATCTATGATGGTATGTATGCTATCGTGTAGCAGGCCATAGTAGATCTTCCTACTCCATAATTCATAATTAGTACCGTTAAGGTACTCAATCTTCCCTACCTCAGTGGCAATGGTTTTGCTTGTCATTTTGTTGATCTAAAGAAATAAAGGTAGGATTGAGTGAGATTGTGTGACTTAACGGGAAATAAACAAAGTTTTTTTTTAAGTCGATAAAGAAAATAAGCACCAAGGTTCCTATTCAAGTTTGACTAATATCCTATTTAAGCAACAAGTTTTTTTTTAAAGAAGCAGCGATAATTTTTTTAAGTAATATAAACTAGCACAAACTTATTCAATCAGTTTACGTGGTCTTGTTAAAAAGAACTTCCAATCAGATTAGAATATACGAACAATAAAGAAAAGGTTTCGATGTTGTTAAAAAAATGAAAGAGTAAGATGCAACTCCTTTTTTTTAATAAGCAAACAACTAATTTTAAGAAAGATCTAACTATCATGAAACTTTTCTATTAAAAGACTTCCAATATTACCGAAAAAAAACGGGGCTAATAAAAAAGCACGGTGTAATTTTTTTTTAAAAAAAAGAGCAAGTCAATATTATTCACTTTCTCTTAAACTGAAAAAAAGGGTTGAAACTAAAAGGATACAAAAAAGTTAATGATCAGAGACTTTTAACAAACAAAAAAAAAACAAGAATGGAGGGTTTCACGTGAAAAAAAAATAATGGAACTGTAGAGGCAAAGGGCTCTCACAGAGACGACAAGAGTCTGACAAAAACGGCAAGGGTCTGACAAGAATAGAGGGTTTACGTGAAAAAAAAAGACAGGGGACGTTCACGTGATTGTTTAAAAGGCAAATAAATGGAGGAGTCCTGCCAAGAATCAACGGCAAAGGACAAAAAAAATAATAAAGAAAGCTACAGGATTGAAGGTCTGCAGATGACAGGCTTAAAAAAAAAAGCATTCACGTGTTAAAAAGAACAGGGGTAGTTACGTAATAGAAAAAAAACACAGAGGGGCATTGACGTAATAAGGAAAATAAACCTGGATGCTTCTTAGGGTTTCGGCCCGTTGGAAACCAAAGGGAAGAGGGCTTGTAAGTTGCTATCCAGCAGCGGCGGCGGCCAAAAGGGCAGACGCGAGCACTGTCGGCGATGGTGAAGTCGACGCACGGGACCGGATCGTGAGTAAGCTCTGATACTAGTGGAGAAACGCTTCAGGTATGTCGTCGACCTTCTTGTTCCGTGAGCTAACGAGAGAGAGCGAGATGGTGGTGGTAATAGGGAAGAAGGGGGCTCCCGTTGGCGAGCTTCTGATGATGATTATTCCCCTCCCCATGGGAGGTCTTTTATAGGGCGCAAAAACCCTCGCCACGTCCGCCCCCTTCAACCACGCCCCCTGCGGTTGCGGCCTCCGAGAGACCCGTTCGTCGCAACCGCCGGCTCCGCAATGGCCGGCGGCGGTTATTGATCACACGGTCATTGGACCTGTTCTTCATTTGTATACTCTCGCCCTGGACGCGAAAGTACACCTTCCCGCTATCATGATCAGTCACCGCCTTGGCTGTGGCCAAGAACGGACGACCAAGAATGATGGGGGTATCGGTCACTGACTCAGGGATCTCCATGTCCAACACTACGAAGTCCACGGGGAATTGCAGACCCTGAATCGTGACGATAACGTCTCGTAATAACCCCTTCGGCCTCTTGACAGATCGATCAGCGAACTGAAGGACTGTCCTGCTCTGTCGAAGAGTGCCCAACTCGAATCGGTCGAGAAGGGCTGCCGGAAGAAGGTTGATCGACGATCCGCTATCTAGAAGAGTACGGTCGAACCACTGCTCACTAATCTGGCATCTGACATACGGGGCCCCTGCATCTGGCCTCTTGGCTGGCAGTCGGTTCTGGATCGCAAAGCACGTGGCTTTGGTCAGCACATGTATCTCTGAAGTGTGGTTCCTCCTCCTCCTCCTGACTGTAGTCCTCTCTCTCAAAGATCTCTGGAGAAGGGGGATGTGCTGCAAAGCCTCCTGGAGGGTCAGCTGAATGTGAAACCGATCTATCATGCTCTGGCTGAACTCCTCAAGCTCTCTCTTTTTTGGATCATTTTTCTTCCCCTTCCCCATCTGAAGGGCTCTAGGGAAGGGGATCACAGGGTCCTTCTCAGATGAAGGACTAGGAAAAGGTCTAAGCGGTTCAAGGACCGGATCCACACATACATCATGCACCACAGTGGGACCAGAAGAAAATAAACCTTTCCCTTTATTCATAGCAGAATTCTGAGATACATAACCACGAGGACAAACATCAGATCTCTCTCTACAAACACCGGTGGCCTCAGTACCACCACGGGCTGGCTGCTCTACTGCTGCGGAAGGAAGACGTCGCGCGACATCAGTACCGCGGGCTGGCTCGGCTGCATGGGTGGCATCAGTACCACCTCCTAGCTCTGGTGAAGTGGCGGCCTCAGTACCGCCGGTGGGATCAGCATCCTTGGTGGCCTCAGTACCACCGTCATCATCAGGAGCGGCCTCAGTACCACTCTCCTCCTCCTCCTGTGGCGCCTCGGGATGGTGCTCAGATGAGGCGCCGCCGCCTGCTGGGGTCCTACCGCTCCTAAGTGTGACAAAATCAGCATCAAATAAATCCGAAGATGTATCATCAAATGGGTCACTAGGAGTGGCTGACTCAGTAGGTACTACCTGCTCAGACTTCCTCTTGAGGCTGTTCGGATTGGGCTCTATCTGGGCTGGTATGGCGGCCTTCCCTCTCACCAGGTCCCGCATCTCCTGGCGGAACTCATCCATCTTCCGTCTGAATGTAGCCTGCTGGTCCGTGAGGAGGCGGGCGATGTCATCCAACGCTGGACCCTCGTGGGAGCCCGACGGGTGGCCTCTCTGTGGATGAGGCTGTGGCTGCTGGTAAGGGTAAGAGGGGTAGGAAGGAGGGTGCTGCTGGTGCTGGTATCCCTGGTGAGCCTGCTGCTCACGTCTCCAAGGCTGTCCCTGCTGCTGATAGGGACGAGGACCGTAGGCTGATTGCTGCTGATACGCTGGAGGCTACTGCTGCGGCTGGTGATGGTCTCTCTGCTGGGAGTACTGCCCTCCCTGACCTGACGGCTGCTGCTGGGTCTGGGCACCACCACTCCCCCACCTGAATCCGGGATGGTCTCGTCGGATCCCAGGCTGGGGACGGTCGTACCAGATCTCGTTGACATCCATCAACGACTCTGCATCCAAGGGGGCTGGCGGGAGTACTGCCAGAGGCTGGTCCGGCTGGTAGACCACCATCTGCATCTCTGGAGACGGTGGAGACTGGTAGGTGGGCTGCGGCTGCTGGTACGGCTCCGCCTGTACAAGGTGAACCTGTCTAGGCTGCACTGGAGTGCTGGAGCGCTGGGACGAGCTGCTGCTGCTGCCGGCGTTGCCTCGCGACTGAAGACGGGGCTGAGAAGCCGTCTGTGTCTCCTGGAGACACATGAGCTGTGTCTTCAGGTCGCTCAAGACCTGTGCCATCTGATCCATCTGTGCTATGCTCTGGCACTGCTTCTTCTCTATCAGCTCCATGCGGTCCAACTTCTCGCTGATGATGCCCATGTCCGCAGCTGACGACTCTAACTGTGCTGCTGCTGTGGCTGCGGACGAACTGGAAGGACCTGCATCTACCCGTGCTATCCTCTGGTACTGCACGGGTCCTGGCTGATGTGGCTGAGTCTTCTGAGTGTAGAGCCGGGTCTGGGACATGACCATGTAGTTCTCTGCCATCTCCTCAAAAATAGCCCAGACCTGGTCGTGGTCCTTGGCGAAGTAGGACCCGCCACAAGAAGCATTCACCAGGCCCTGTAGCTCTGGTGACAGTCCGCCATGGACTGAAATCTCGCGAAATTTCGCCGAAATTTCGACGAAATTTCGGTTTCGATGGGTATCGTGTATCGATATCATACTGTATATCGAGATCCCCGGTTTCGGTCGAAATATCGCGAGATATCGCCGATATCTCGGTCCATCTCGATATCTCGCCCGACATTAGGAATCTTTGAATAGGAAAATCTGGCCACTTGCGAAATATAGCGAAATTTCGGTCGAAATGTCCCCATTTCGACCGACTTCGGGCAGTGGCTCTTCTCTTCTTCCTCCAAGACCTCCAAGACCTTCATCCCTTGAGGTAAGCCAATTTATGATAAATCTTCTTCAAATTCAGTAATTTTTTTAGGGTTTTCACTAAATGGTTGTTGATATAGCTAGGCATGGTGTTTAATTTGAGAGATTTCCCCCAAAATAGGTGTAAATTTGGAGTAGAAATTTGGGGCTTTTGTGTTTTTTTTGCACAATAGTGCTAACTATGATCATTGTATCACAGATCTGAAGTTAACATGAACTAAAACATTGTTGGAGATTATTTTCTTGGATCTATGTTAGAAGAAATTGGGGGTTTTGAAGTTTAATGTGGAACAATAATGAGTTGTGGTGTTATATATTCGGATCTTGTGTTTTGGAAGTATAAATCATAGTTTGGAAATTGTTTTGGATTAATAAAAATTAAAAATATATAAAATCCGAAAATGATTTGTTAAATATTTACGTTTTTGTTCATATTTTGTGTCAATAATGTAGTCTTTCATGAAATTGGTCCCCTAATTTGTAGATCTAAGATCCTAATGTATAGATCCAAGGTTTTTTTCTGTAAATAAGAACAGTAGGTGTTGGAAAAATTAAATATATAATAATTCCGAAATTAAAAATTAAAATAATTTGCATATTCATAAGTAGTTGCATTGTAATGCCAACTTAATGTTTGTTCTTGATTTTCCTCGCAGATTTCGACGTTCATACATGGCACATTCTGCGACCTTCTGGTTTCGATTCCGGTTCTTCATTTGGATATTCACCATGGCACATTCCGCTTTCGGTTCTGGATCTGATAGTTCTGATGATCAGAGGGAAGAATTCAGTGGGGACATTGGGTGGAGGTATGCGTCCGCTCCTGATGGAAATAAGGCGAAGCCGCAATGCAATTTCTGTGGGAAGAAGTTGGGAGGAGGCGGGATCACAAGGATGAAGCAACATCTTGTTGGCAACAACAAGAATGTTGCCAAGTGCACGCGTTGTCCCAAAGATGTGAGGGACAAGGTCAAGGCGAGCTTGGACAGAAAGAAGGAAAAGGAGACGGAGAGAGTAAGAAGGGAAGAACAAATGAAGGAGTTCATGTTCGAGAAAGAATTCAACGTCCTTTCTGATTCAGATGACGATGATTTTGTGTACCCCGCCGACATTCAGACTGCATCAGAGAGGAGGGCATACAGAAGGGCTACACAAGAATCATTGAGGAGCGAGTTCGAGAGGAGAGAACTTGGTGGTGCACGGGGCGGCTTCTATGGTGCAGGTGGGAGTGGGAGTGGTTCTGGAGGCGCACCAGTACCACCACCCACTAAGAAACACAAGGGGAAGGGAATTGAGCCCTTCTTAACGAGGAGCGGATCCATGCAATACAAGGCAAGCAAGGATCCGAGGCAGAAAACAGTGAAGGGAATGTTCACCAATGCACGAGAAAGGGTAGGAAAAGCCATCAGCAAGCTCTTCTTTGGGGAGAGCATTCCTGCCAACATTGCAAGTGGGCCATTCCTACAGCATGCCGTTGATGAGATCGCTGCAGCGGGAACGGGAGTGAAGGCTCCTACATCCTACGAGATCATGAACAAATATCTTGGGATGGAGAAAGAGGAGATGAATGAGTACATCGCCGAGTTGAGGAGGAGATGGCCAGAGTATGGCGTGACATTGATGTGCGATGGGTGGACGAGCTACACAAGGAAGCAGATCATCAACTTCCTTGTTTACTGCGATGGGAAGACAATTTTCTTGAAATCTGTTGATGCATCTGAGCATGTGAAGGACCACAGGTACCTTCTGAAGTTGATGAAGGACGTTATAAAGGAGGTTGGGAAAGAGCACATTGTGCAAATTGTGACAGATAACGGCAGCAACTTCAAAAAGGCTGGTGAAACAATTATGAAGTCCAGCAGCTACGGAATTTTCTGGACACCGTGTGCTGCGCATTGCATTGACTTGATCCTTAAGGATTTCAGCAAGAGGAAGCTCGTCTCAAGGGTGGTGGAGAAAGCACGAACGATCACCACATTCATATACAACCACAGCAAAGTGTTGGCACTAATGAGGCGGATGTGCAATGGGGAGTTGGTGAGGCCTGGCATTACACGCTTTGCAACCAATTTTATAGCGTTGCAAAGCCTCAAGCAACATAAGACGGGTTTGAAAACCATGTGTTGCCAGGGTGAGTGGTTCGAGATACCTGAAGCTCGGACTGAAGGAGGACGGCAAGTGGAGATATTGATCAATGATATCTCCTTTTGGGATGACGTGACTCGGGTCACGAGGATCATGGATCCAGTGGTATCTGCATTGCGGATCGTGGATGGCGACAAGAAGCCCACCATGGGAGTCATCTACGAGGCAATGCGCTGCATGAGAGAGAAGGTCCGAGAAGCGGTTGGGAAGGGATCAAAAGCATGGTTGGACATCATAGACGAGCGATGGTCTAAGATGCTCTCGCATCCTCTTCACAAGGCCGGTATGTATTATGTAAAAAAGGTTTTTTTTCCAATCATTTAAATTTTTATAGTTGGACATCATAAATGAGCTTGTTCGTGAATTTCTGTGCAGCTTATTACTTCAATCCTAAGTACCACTACAAGAATGGACTTGGTACAAATGGTGACCTTCTCTCAGCCGTACAGATTGTGGTGGAAAAGCTCGTCAAGGACGAGAAGTTGCAGAGCATGTGCATGAATGAGGTACTAATATCCTCACTTTCTACCTATATTTTAACTTTTGAGTCACAAGATATTTGGGTTGAACCTATTTGTGCGTTGTGAAGGTTAAGTATTACCGAGATGCATTGGGTTCCTTTGGTCGGATTACTGCGGTCAACGGTCGTGGCAATACTCTTCCTGGTAGGGACGGAGGCAAATAAACCCATTACTTGTGTTGATTTTGTGTACATTTATTTGTACTTATGATTTCTGTCTTTTCCTTTTTTTGCAGCCGAATGGTGGATGTTATACGGGATGGAAGCTCCCAACCTTCGAAGTGTGGCGGTGAAAGTGTTGTCTCAAACCGCATCTGCTGGCGGTTGTGAGAGGAACTGTAGCACGTTCAATTTGATACATTCGAAGAGAAGGAACAGGTTGGGAGAAAAGAAGCTCAATGACCTTGTCTTCGTGCATTACAACTTGAGGCTGAAATTGAAGCATGCAACGGAGGGACATGACAAAGATGACTATACGGACCCTATTGACCTTGCTTACATTTTCAAAATGCACGATGACGATGCTGATGAGGACGTTCTCCAGAGGTGGATGGATTCCAATGGTGCCCCAGTTCTCGATCAGCCAGGTGGAAGACCGAATGAGAACATCAGCCAACAAATGGGAGCGGACGTTGGTGACTTTTTGGCCAGATCCGGGCGGATTACAGACCCTGTTGGAGGGTTGGAGGGCGAGATTGATGCAGTTGTTGATGAAATTCTCTCCAGTAACTCCAAATCCAAGTCACAATCAAAGGATGACAGTGGAGATGATGATGATGACGATGTTGGTCGTGCTGGACCTGGTGGTGGTGGAGAGTCAAACTCAGGTGGGTCAGGAGGGAGTGGTCGTGGGCCACAAGCTACCAGACTTGAGGAAGGCCTACAAGCAGGACGTGAGTATATGGAGAGACAACGGAACACACACGGACAATTTGTTCCAAGTCCGAGTCCAGGGCCTACGGATTACGAGTACGGTCGAGGCCAGCGTCCCACCGACAGCTACATGGAAGATTTGACATCATCTGTAGGTTCTTTGAGCTTCATGGATATCGACAACCCATATCGCGGAGGAGCACAAAGTCCTTTAGGCGGATATGGATCGTCGCACGATGAGAGATCATTTGGCGTCTTCCCGGAATACTTTCAAGCTCCTCCTCCAAGACCTCCTCCTCCTCCTCCTCAGTACGCACCACCAGCATATTCATATGGTTACAGTGGATATGGGGGATACAGTAGCGGAGACAACTACCAAAGTAGCCAACCTGAGCAGAGCCAGGGCAGTTTCTTTGGGGGTGACAGCTACGGTTTCTTTCCTGACTACTACACGGCAGTTCCTCCTCCGCCTCCGCAGAGATCTTCTCCTACTCCGTCGTCGTCGTCCCGAGGATCTCAGGGCAGTAGTTCGCAGCAGCCTCGTCGTGCCACTCGTGATACCGGATCCAGTGCTGCTTATCCTCGACTCGGGATGCTCATAGGCATCGATGACCACCAGTACAGGCAGTATGTCATAGATTACAAGGCCATGTACTCGTACATGACATGGGAGAACTACTGCGAGTTTATAGAATCTGCGATGCGCTATGAGAGACAGCAAGGAAGGGGGGGCATTCAGATCCACCACGAAACTCCTGGTTCTGACCAAAACATGTCACCAGGGCAGGTACTATATTTTAATCTTTACTCTCTTTTATTGCATTTATCAGAAATATGCATGTTCTTAATAATTTTAACTTGTTGTAAGTTGTATTGTATTTGTAAGACTAGACTATTACTCTTGTTTATTACGTATTAACAATGTTACAACTTACAACCATGGTTTCAACTTTTATATATTAACTGTCTTATGAGATTTCGGTCGAGATAGGTTGTAATAGAGGGGTGGAGATCCTCAATTGCAATGATATGGATAAAATATGGGTCATTTCGACCCCATATCGATCGAGACATGTTGCTTGGGTTCCAACAATATGTCCACCGATATGACCGATATGGCCGATATGACCGATATGTCTATATATAGGGTATAGATGACCAATTTGTGTGAAATAAATGTGTATTTGTATGTTATTTACTGTTCTAATAACTTGGAATATCGAAATTTTCAAAAAAAAATGGAAAAAATCGGGTTTTTTAGCCTTTTTCGACGTTTCCACCGAAATCGTCGAAATTTCCCGAAATTTCGGCGAAATTTCGGTATTGGACCTCACCGAAATGATATCGAAATCGAAATTTCGAACCTTGCAGTCCGCTGAAGAAGCTCTGAACTAAGTTCGGCTTCGTGATGTCATGGTGCGGGCATCTGTCCAAAAGCTCTCTGAACCTTTCCCAAGCCTCGTGGAACTGCTCGTTGGGAAACATGGAGAAGTTACTAATCAGGGCCCTCGCTGCATTCGTCCGCCCGAGTGGATAGTACTTGTTCAAGTACTCGGTGCGGAGCTGCTCCCAGGTATAGACAAATCTCCCCAAATGCTTCAGCCAGGTGGCTGCTCTATCTGCCAGTGAGAAGGGGAATGCGATCATCCTGATCGTGTCCTAGTCCACATGTCTGTCGTGGACAGTGCTGCATATCATAAGAAACTCCTGGAGGTGGAGGTGGGGCTCCTCTGTAGCAAGTCCATGGAATCGCGGGAGCATCTGCAAGGTGTTCGGGGGGAACTTGAAGTCCCCCACGATGGCTGGAACCACCACCCAATGGTGCATCAAAGTAGATCCGGGGTTGTGCAACTCCCGCATCGGTCTAGGTGGTCCTGCTCCTCCCGCGGCTGCTGCCGCTGCGGCGGCGGCCGCGGCTGCTGCTGCTGCTGCTGCTGCTGCGGCTCGTGCCTGTGCATTTGCATCTGGGATCTCCTCGGGCTCGCTCTGCTGGTCTCTCTCTGCTCTGAGCCTCTCCAACTCACGCCTCATCTCCATCATGAACGCTTCCTGATCGCGGAGCTGCTGCTGAACTGTATCAAGTGATGCGATCAGGGTGGAGTTGATCGCTCCCTGGTCTAGTACTATATGCTCTGGTCTGCGGGAGTGATCATCAGAACTGCCTGCTCCGGCCATCTCGACGTCTGCAAAACCAAATGATCCCAACTCAGGTGCCGTCAAATGAATCAGTCTCTCCTCGGGCTCATGTCTCTCAGGAAGGTCAGAAAGGCGATCGAGGGGGAACAGGGTGGAGTCGTACTCGGGCTCGGAGAGCTGGTCTGAGCTCTCGCGAGCCAACCTAGATGATGAGGTAGACGCGCCCAAAAGCGGTGCAGCCAGAGGTTGCCTAAGAGACCGTCTACCCATCATCTCGATCTGGCGAGTAGGGCGGATGAGATCTGGAAAAACTATGATCTGAAAACAAACCCCCGGTTCACCAACGCAACGCGAGCTGAAGACCGTGAAAGATCGGTCAAATTATCTTGTCAATTTTATTTTGGTGAACACACAAATATCAGAGCGCTTACGTGACCTGCTGGGATATCCGCTGCTAACCCCAACCGACTGTCCCGCACGGAAGAGTCGGTAGTCAGTCGAGTTAGCAACGGGGGGCTCTACCTAGTGTTCGGGGTCACTCTCTCGCGCATACAAACCAATCAATGAGGGGGTTGCTCTCCCCAAGAACAGAATTTTTAGGGTGAGCGAGTTTTAAGGTCAATAGTCTTAGCAGTCCCAATTTTATGGTTACACTTTTTTAGGTATTTTTCAAATCAAACAAAATCGCCTAACGAATTTTTCGATTCTCCTGGTTATTAAGTCAAAAACAGGGGGGAGAAGTCGAAAAAGCCGATGCACGAGAAATCAATGATGCATGCAAAGTCAGAAATGCGTACCTGTCTCCAGCTCTCTACATGCAAAGTGATCCACGCATAAAATAAAGACAGAAATGTAAACTAAGCTATATGATGCAACGGTGAAAGCCGAGTCCTAGACGAGCAACTCTAGCGAAGAACCGTCTAACCGGTCACCGACCTCCAAGCCAAAGGGTCCGGTCTTGGCTCGTCCCTCCCCTGCCCGACAAATCGGGGGTAGGAGTAAGCGCTTTACAGGACGAGCTACGACACGTAGGCTACGGAAGCTAGCGAGTCGATTATTTTTATTATTTATTTATTTTAAGTAGGTCCAATTACGTTCTATAGGAACAGATAAGCCTTAGGGTGTGTGGATCCTACTCACTACGGCACAGTCACCAGAAAGTCCTAAGTCTAGGGGCTCGAGCAAAAACCGCGAAAATCCGGAAAATGACAGAAAGAAAAGAGAAAATAAAACCGCGATGAAAAGCCGCGAAAACGCCGCAGGTCCTAATGGGTCCCCCGAGCACACCGGTGCTCGGCGAAACAGACCCGCTACGGTCTAAGTGTCCCAAACAGTCTTAGAAGTCCTGTCCCTGTATTATTACAAATAATAATGAATGAAAATAAAATAAAACTATCCCTAATACCTCACCCACTCAACTCTCTCTCTCTCTCTCGCTCTCTCCTGCGGCTTCGTAGAGAAAGAAGCCGCCTCCGAACTCCGCGGCTGCACCGGCTCCTCGAAAGTAGCCTCCGCGGTCCTCGGGCCCTCGCAAGAAACAGAGAAGAGAGTGGTCAGACCAATAAAATAATCAAATAATAGAGAAAAATAAAAGCAGGGTATATGTGCAAAATGGAAATAAAATAAAACACTCAATAGAAAACAAAAATAAAAGAAAATCAAAATAAAACAAAAATAAAACAAAAAGAAAAAAAAATACAAAAGCCGCGAAAAAGCCGCGAGCTCCGAAGAGCCACGAAAAGCGCGAAATAAAAATGAAAATAAAAACAAAAATACTACTAAGCCGTGCTCCCCGGCAACGGTGCCATTCTGATGACCGCCCGAGTGACTAAGGTAAAGGTGTAGAAAAATAGGTCGTTGCGACCTCATCACTCGGACTAAGTCAATAAAGAAAAATATCGAACCGCGAAAGAAATCAAAGATCAAAACACGAAGCGCGGTCCTAGCTATGGGATTAACCTGGTATAGCTCCCAGGGTCGAACACAGGAGCACGGGTTGGCCTAGGGCCTACGAAGTAGTAAAAAAATAAAAGAAAATTGTTTTTTAGTGGTTTTTAATAATTTTTATATTTTTTTGGATTTTTGAAGTAAAGGAAAATAAAAGAAAGTAAAATCAAGCCAACTTAAGCAATTTATTTAACACACCAAAATTAAGCAAAAATTAAAGAAAAATTGTTTTTATGTTTTTAGTTTTTAAGTGTTTTTGGTGAATTTTTGGTATTTTTCTAATGGATATTTATTTTAAAAATCAAACAGTGTGAAAACCTAGGTACTGTCCAGCAAGGCTTGAAACCCAAAATAAAATATTTATGGATCTCAGCAAGCCCTGGAGGTAATTTTCCTGTAATCTAGAAAGAATAAGGAAAATTTGGGCACCTAAATTATTGTTTTTGGATTTTTATATTATTTATTATAATTTTTATGAGTTTTTAGGGGTTTTTAGATTTTTAGAGTTTTTAAGCAATGAAAAATAGCCAAAATTGGCTAGAAAATCAAACAACACACAAAAAACAGTAACTAATTTTTTTGGAATTTTTGAAGGGGTTTTTATATTTTTTTTGGTATTTTTAAACCTAGACAGTAGCTAAAAAGAAGGTTTTTGAATTTTTAAAAATACTAAATGAAATCAAAAATGTCCTCAAAAATTCTCAAAAATCCAACAACATGGCAGGAGCCATGTGTCAAATTTTCATCGAATTTGGAGGTGGTTTGATATTTATTCAAAAATCAAAAAGGGGCACAATGCATAGGGACGTAAGTGCAAATACCCAAAGCTCTGGGGGCCAAGGTGCAAAAATCCCAGCAAATCACGCGTGTGGCGCGTGCATGGGGCACTCAGGGGCCTTTTGGTAATAAAAACCAAGTTCCTGGACCTTTTGGTAACTCGTACCAAAAGTCCAGGGGCTTGGATGCAAAAATCCCACTAAAATCCGCACATGCGTGAATAAAATGCTCACAGGGGCATAAATGCAATTACCAAAAAGTTTCTTTTCATTCAATAACCCAACAGAACTACAGGATAAAAGATGTAAATAGCCCAGACAAGGCACGTGGCGAAGCACGTGAGATCACATACACAGGGGCATAAACGCAAATAAAAACAAGCACATGGTCCACAGTGCAATTTACCCTACGTAAATAAAGCTACTAAAATATTTACAGGACTAAGACGAAAAAGACAAACTAAGAGGGGGCCCTAAGTAATTTACCCCTTTATTCGTCGACGGCTGGATGCGCGCCACGTGGAAGATCGGGCGGTCCTGGATGGCTGGCGCTCCTCTTCGTCTGCCCTTGAGCCGGATCGACGGTGCAGGAGAGGACACGTGGGAGATCGAACGGCCTCAGGTGCTGATGGTTCCTCTCTCTGCTGCTAACGGTCCTGATCAGCCCCTCCAGGTGATCAACGGTAGCTGCTCCTCAGTGAATGGACGGCTGCGATCGAGACTGGAGCGGAGGGGCGATCGGACGGTGCTGGAGGATGGTGGAAGAACACTCAGCCGGCGAGCTTCGCCGGCCTCGTGCGCGAGCTGTAGACCTCCTCAGCTGCTCCTGATGATCGGAGAAGATCCGCGGTGATGCCCCGCGGCTGGTGATGGCCTCCGATGGCCCACCCGAGCCCTGGAGGGGCTCCGGCGAGCTCGGCGGCGGTGAGCTCCTGGACCTGATGTGAGGGGGGCTCAGATGCCCTCCTTCGTACCTGCAAAGCAAACCAGAAGCTCCGCGGGTCGAGGGCAAAGTGCCTCGACCCAAGGAAGCGGCGTGAGGGTGAACGGGGCGTCGGGGCGAATGAGCTCCGGCGAGCGGAGGATGGGGGAGCTCGACTCCCAGCTTCCCGGGCGAGCTGGGGTTGAATGGACTGGGCGAAGAAGAAGAACGTGCGTGGGTGGATGGCGAAGATGATGGTGTGTCCCGATGATCGAAAGGGTACTCGATGTGGCCGGAATCAGAGGAACACGGCGGAGATACGATTTGGGGGAAATGGAAAATTACACTAAATGGGCTAGCTAAATGGATACCTGGGTGATGCGGGAGACTATGCTGGAGCTTGGCTAGCTCCTGGTCGTCGCCTCGAAGGTCGTCACTGCCTGAGGCTCGAGCTCCGGTCGAGTGGCGGAGCACGGTGGCGTGAAGCTGCCGGATCAGTGACCGGCCACCTTCTCCTCGCTGCAACAAGGGCCAACGCGAGCTGTCACCTCGGTGGTTACGATGGAGGTCACGGGAGTGAAGGTAGGGAGCCAAAGATGGCAAGAGGAGGCGGCTGAGCTCAGGCTTTATATGGGTGCAGGTCCGGGAAGAAGGGGTTGGGTCCGGCTCGTTGAAGCACGGACCCCTAGGCAAGGAGTCGGGCGTGGTTCCCGGATGCACGAGGAAGGATCGGAGCGCGAGATTTGCGGGTTTGGAAGCCGGGTCGTGACGCAATAAATCGGGGAAGTCGGGTCGGGCGTCACGACCCGTGTGAAGTGGTCCACAGGGGGGAGTTGACCGGGCGGTCAACAATCCCCGTGGACCAATGGGGAAGGGCCACGTCATAAAGATTTAGAAATTCAAAATAAAATAGGAAATGGCCGATTCATGAAAAACTCAAAACATAAAAAATGTTTGTTTTAATTTTTTCTATTTTTTTGTGATTTTTAATTAATTTTTGGAAATAAAAATAAGGTATATACAATATAGGTCTATACATAGGTATATATACAATATAAGATTTTTAATTTTGATTTTTAATTAGTTATTTTTATACATTTTTATTCCTATTTTATATTTTATTTATTTAGAGAATAAAATGAGGAATAAAAAGCTATTTTTATTTTATTTTTATTAATTATATACATAGGTGAAATAATTAGTTATATACAACTATATACATGGTATATGTACACATATATTTTTGTATTTTAATTTTGTGATTTTTATTTGATTTTTGTTTTGTTTCTTTTTCATTTAGTTTATTTACAATATATACATAGAATATTTACAAAAAGTTTTGAACATAAATAAAGTTATCTACAAGGTGAAATAGATGAGGATGAGGGTCTATGTACAAGGTGAAGGGTTCTTTTTTTGAATTTTTGATTTTTATCTTTTTATTTTGTTTTTAATAGTTCTAAATATATACAAAATATATACAAGCATATTTTTGGTTGAGGAAAATATAATTTTATTTATTTACAAATATATACATGAGTGAGCCCCTATCTCCCTCTACTTGGCTTTTATGCGGTCAGGCCCATGCTGAGCCCTCCCTTGGGTTAGGTTGCTCAATATTTATTCTAAATATTTCCCTCTTTTTCTTTTTCATCTTTATTCTTTTATTTTTGCACAAAAACATGCTAATTATCTATATTTACAAACATGCATGCTTTTGCTAACTTTTCCTATTTACACATATCTACATGCATTTGCATAGGTTTTTGTAGCTAAAATATAAGAATAAAGAGTGATGAATGGGTATTCATCACCCCCCCTATACTATACTTTGCTATCCCCTTAGCAAACACTTATTTGAAAAAGAAGTGAAAAAGAAAGAAAGAAAAAGAAAAAGAGAATGTACATGGATCAAGGTTGATTATTAAACTTGCCTTCATTAAATTGAGGTATGGAGCTTAATCAGATCTTTGGATTATTAATGTGTTGGAACCTTATTCAGACTTAAGCTTAAAACCTAACAGCCTCTAAGTTCCAATATTCTAAAACCAAGACTCCTCAATGCTCCAGATCAGAACAAGTCATCAATCACAAACCCTGAAGACCATGAATCCTTTCTTGTCCTGTGAAAGTGAGGTCTAAGCTCTCCACCTCAGAAATGGCAACTTGACAACCCTCCCTAACAAGGTAACTCTATGACCTCAATCTGGCCACTCTTTCCTCGAGGAGCGGGGTATTCCCTTCTAAGTTCAAGTACAACCGGCTCAAGAAGAGGGGGAAGAAGAGAATGGGTCAAGGCCAGTGTAGCCAAGTACCCTTGGGAGCTTGACCAGTGTAGCCAAGTCTCCCTGCTGCAAGCTACAACAGGTGGATCATGAAACCAAGCTTTGCTTATTGCACTTATATACATAATCCGGTGGGATTATCATTTTCTCTCAGACCCACCACTTTTTTGGAGTTCTTTTCTTTTTTCACATTTTTTTTTTCGAGTGCATCTATACAACATGTACATGTGCAGCATATATACAAGGAGTTTTTCCTCTTGAGCCAGTAGACTATCCCTCTTTTGAAGCTTTATTGCAACCCACAACTCCCGTCGTTAGACCTCATGGCAACCAGACCAAGTTGAGACGCACTTCCTTCACTAAATGAAGAAGAGAGGTTCCGCCTAGAAGTACTACCCTCATATGCTACCCCAAGCCAAGGAAGACTGCCTCCTCACCACCTCATCCGTAGAGAGCTCGGTGCATAGTGCGGTTGTCCAAGTAAAGCCATAATCTATATGAGTCATGTGTTGTTGTTAAGTGCTCTACTTAGGCTCATTGAGATGACATGTGATCATAGCCTAGTGGACTCAAAGAATTAAGTCTCCATGGACCTGAAAGGCCTTAAACCTAAGCCCTATAAGGTTCCTCTTAGAAATTAGGTGGATTAAGATCTTAATCAAGCTCCATTTCTCAATTTGATTCCCGGCTAAGTTTAAATGTCAACTATCATCCAGAAAAACTATATACATATGTACAAAAAGATGCATATTTACACACTATTTTACAATCATGCAAAAATTTTTGAAAAATGTTTTGAAATCATGAATGATGATGCATGAAGTGCAAGTTTTGCAAAAAGATATTTACACATCTTTACACAAGATTTTTGCAAACTTTTGATTTTTCAAAACATTTTGGAAAAATTTTGTACTATATACATAATTTTTATACAAAAATATTTACACAAGCTTTACACACAAAAGATTTTTGAAATCATTTTTACAAAAATAATTTGTACACTAGCTATGTATGTGCAAATAAAAGAAGATTATGTACATGAAAATTTTTTAATTTTTGTGGTTTTTTAATTTTTGTGGTTTTTAGCCATTTTTATTTATTAACACACTCACACAAAGTACGAGTTATGGCTAAAGTATATATGAAATATATACACACCCCCCTATACTTAGCTCGAACGATGTCCTCAGAGTCAAGAGCGATGAAGAAGACATAACTCGTGCTTTGTATAGGGAAGTGAAAAGGAAGGCTATTCAAAAGGAGAATAAAAAGTCAAGAGGGACTCGGGTCTTCCCCCTATACTTAGGATCAAGTACTCCTAAGTATAGCAGGCTGTACACGAAGGGAAAACCGAGTGGAGAATGTACAGGGTCTACCCCCCCTATACTTAGGGTAAGATACCCCTAAGTATAGGCAGCAAAACAGGGGTAGACAGAAACAAAAGAAATACCCGAAAGGTCTCACATCCCCCCTATACTTAGGGTAAAGTGCACCCTAAGTATAGCATAATCACAAGATGAAGAAAGGGATGTGGGACTAAGGAATGTGGTGATATGGACATCTGGATCTATGTTCAGCGGAGGATCAGTAAAGCTCAGGCGTGAGATGCATTAGATGTGAGTCAAAGACCACATCTCACGCAAAATGAATAGGGGCAAGATCCACGACCCGCGGCTCATGATCTAGAAATGGTTTGAGCCGCTGGCCGTTCACTCGGAAGGTACTCTCAGAAGACAACTCAGATATGTCGATGCTACCGTTGTCGTGTACCTTCCGAACCAGATAAGGTCCTTTCCATTTGCTCTGTAGCTTCCCTGGAAATAATCTAAGCCTCGCATCAAACAGCCATACTCTCTGTCCAATCTCAAAATGCTTGTGGCTGATATGAGAATCATGCCACTCCTTGACTCTCTCCTTATAATGTAGGCTGCTTGAGAAAGCTGCATCTCTAAGCTCCTCCAGGGCAGCTAGCTCTGCCCTCCTCTGGTCTCCTATACCATCTGGATCCATAAGAATGTCTGTAACTGCCCAGAGTGACTTGTGCCTCAGCTCAACTGGTAGGTGACAGGGCTTGCCATATACGAGGCGAAAGGGAGATGTACCCAAAGGTGTCTTGAAAGACGTCCTATATGCCCACAAGACCGAGTCCAATAGCTGTGACCAATCCTTTCGGTCAGGGCGGACGACTTTCTGCAGAATAGTCTTGATCTCCCTATTCGACACTTCGGCTAGACCATTCGTCTGTGGATGGTATGGTGTAGCAACGCGATGGTCTATGCCGAACTCGCTAGCAAGTGCCTTCACCTGATCGTTGATGAAGTGAGATCCCCCATCAGAAATAAGAACTCGTGGAACCCCGAACCGCGTGATGATATGCTTCCTCAAAAATCTGCAAACTGTCCTCGCATCAGCGGCTCGGGCGGGGATAGCCTCCACCCAACGACTCACATAATCCACGGTCAACAGAATGTACTCAAATCCCTGACTCTTGGGGAATGGACCCATGAAATCGATGCCCCATGCGTCAAAAACCTCACAGAAGTGAATGGGCTGCATCGACATCATATCACGCTGTCCACAAGTGCCCATCCTCTGACAGTCAGTACACCTCTTCACGAACTCATCTGAGTCCTTGAAGAGGGTAGGCCACCACAAGCCGGATTGGAGCACTTTCTGTGTCGTTCTCCTTCCAGAATGATGTCCTCCTGCCTCAAGCTTGTGGCAGTAAGTGAGGACGCTATGGTGTTCCTCCTGAGGAATACACCGACGCCAGACGCTATCCCCTCCTTCGTGGTAAAGGATGGGATCCTCCCAATGGTAAGACTTGGCCTTCGCTAGGAAGGTCTCAAGCCTCTGCCTGGGCCAATCTTGTGGGACTTTCCCAACAACGAGAAAGTTCACAATATCGGCGTACCATGGGAGTGAGGCGATAGCAAGGATCGCCTCATCTGGGAAGGTATCTCTAATAGGATCAATCTGCTCAGAATCCTCAGGCTGCTCTAATCGGGAGAGGTGATCCGCCACCACATTCTTGACTCCAGGCTTATCCTTAATCTCAATGTCGAACTCCTGGAGTAGAAGGATCCATCTAGTCAGTCTAGCCTTGGCATCCTTCTTTGCCATGAGGTACCTGATGGCGGTATGATCTGTAAACAAAGTCACTCTCGATCCAATGATATATGATCTAAACTTATCCAGGGCAAACACTACGGCTAGCATCTCCTTCTCTGTGACTGTATAATTCCGCTGGGCGGAATCCAATGTGCGGCTAGCATAGTGTATAGCAAATGGTACTCCATCCCTTCTCTGTCCCAGCACTGCCCCTGCGGCAAAATCGGAGGCGTCCGTCATGATCTCGAATGGGAGAGACCAATCAGGTGGCTGGAGGACAGGAGCCTCAATCACGCACTGCTGGAGAGTAGCAAACGACGAAAGACACTTGTCATCGACAAGGAACTCGGTGTCTTTCGTCAAGAGGTCGGTCAACGGTCGAGCAATCCTGCTAAAATCCTGAATGAATCTCCTGTAAAATCCAACGTGCCCCAGAAATGACCGCAACTGCCACAAATTGGACGGCGGTGTGAGTTTCCTAATGACATCAACCTTGGCCGGATCAACCTCCATGCCCCTGTTGGAGATGATATGGCCAAGCACCGTCCCTTGAGTCACCATGAAGTGACTCTTCTCCCAAGATAGCACCAAGTGATACACAATACATCGCTGAAGTACTCGATCTAGGCAGTCAAGACAAGAATCAAATCCGTCGCCGTAGATCGAGAAATCATCCATGAAGACCTCAAGGCACTCCCCTACCATGTCCGAGAAGATCGACAGCATGCACCTCTGAAAAGTCGCAGGGGAATTGCATAGCCCAAATGGCATGCGTCGAAAAGCGTATGTGCCGAAGGGACAGGTAAAGGTGGTCTTCTCCTGATCCTCAGGAGCGATGGCCACTTAGTTGTAGCCCGAGTACCCATCCAAGAAGCAATAATGGCCCTTCCCTGCCAGTCTCTCAATGATCTGGTCAATAAAAGGCAGGGGGAAATGGTCCTTCTTGGTGGCTTGGTTGAGTCTCCTGTAGTCAACACAAACCCTCCAAGAGGTGGGCACTCGTGTAGCAATCCTCTCCCGACTCACTGATCACAGTCGTGATGCCTGTCTTCTTGGGCACCACATGCAAGGGGCTGACCCACTTGGAGTCGGAAATGGGATAAATAAAACCTGCACCCCACCACTTCGATATTTCCTTCATGACAACCTCTCTCAGGTTGGGGTTCAGACGCCGCTGGAACTCACGCGACGGCTTCGCCCCATCCTCGAGATAGATGTGGTGGGAGCACACTGATGGACTAATCCCATGGAGATCTGCTACGCTCCATCCGATCGCCTTGCGGTTCTTTTCAAGAACCCCCATCAAACGGGATTCCTGCTCTCCAGTCAACTCGGCGGAGATGATGACTGGGTACATCTCTGGATCGCCTGCAAGGAATCGATACTTCAGCGAAGTAGGGAGCGGCTTCAGCTCTGGAATGCTGGGTGCTGGCAAGTCTGGCTGCGGAAGAAACTGAGTGAAAGCTGCAAGGTCGGCCAAATCTGCCTGGGAAAGTGAAAGCGTACTCTCGCAAACTGGATCGGGAGAAGGCGGCTCAACTGCACTGTCTCTGGTCTGCTCTGCCTCTACCTCCTCCTCATCTCTAGGCTCAGATGGACTCAGGTCTGGCATCTGGTCATAGCAATCGGCCCAATCAGACTCTGAATCTGAGGGATCTGTATCAGAAACGGTGGCATCAGTACCACCGGAAAACAAGGTGGCATCAGCACCACCATCATCAATCATCGTGCTGCGATCAAGGACCGGCTCTGCTGCCGCAATAGTATCCTGAACCAGGTCTGTGCTCTCCAGACTCTCCTCTGCTGTCATCTCTGCATCAACTGTGTCTGAAAGTGAGAGGGTGGTCTGTGTCTCAAGGTCTGCCCAAGCTGCCTCATCATCTGTGATCACAAAATCACAGTCCTGGTGGATGTCTGGCTCTGCGTCTGTCAGCTGCTCTGAATCGGTACTCGCATCTGAGCGGGATCTGAATCTGGCTCTATAGTCCTCGACCGTCTCTATTTGTTGGAGAAACGCTTCAGGTATGTCGTCGACCTTCTTGTTCCGTGAGCTAACGAGAGAGAGCGAGATGGTGGTGGTAATAGGGAAGAAGGGGGCTCCCGTTGGCGAGCTTCTGATGATGATTATTCCCCTCCCCATGGGAGGTCTTTTATAGGGCGCAAAAACCCTCGCCACGTCCGCCCCCTTCAACCACGCCCCCTGCGGTTGCGGCCTCCGAGAGACCCGTTCGTCGCAACCGCCGGCTCCGCAATGGCCGGCGGCGGTTATTGATCACACGGTCATTGGACCTGTTCTTCATCTCCCACTTGACCGTAGTGGTCAATGACATATATACTCCCACTATTCGTGTAGTATATACATGGAGATTTAATCATGTGAGGATCATTATCTATGAAACCTCTTCCTTGACTCAAACATTCCTGAGTCCCATTAAACCAACATGTTTAATGTATGTTCCTGCTACTATTCCCTTAGTAAGGGAATCATCCAACATGTCACTGGTAGGTATGTAGGTTACCGTGATTTCTTGCTTCGCCACTATATCTTGTATATAGTGATATTGGATCTCAATGTGTTTTCCTTTAGAACTATTAGCCCCACTATTGATCAAGCTTATCGCAGCTTGATTGTCACAATACATTTCAATTGGCCCTTTGACCAATTCGAGGCTTAGGTTCTCTAGAAAACGCCTGATCCATACAGCATGAGTGGTGGCCATGCTACATGCAATGTACTCAGCCTCCTGTGTATGTCGAGATACACATCCTTGTTTCTTGCTACCCCAAGAAACGGCTGCACCACCAAACATGAACAGGTAACCTGATGTGGATTTTCTATCATCCACATCCCCTCCGAAATCGGCATCGGAGTATCCTACCACCTCAAGCGATTCTGCTTGATACACAAGTTTTAGATGTACTGTCCCTTTCAGATATCGAAGAATCCTCTTTACAGCTTCCCAATGTGCTGGACCGGGATTGCTTTGATATCTACTGACTAAGCTTACTGGATAAGATAAATCAGGTCGAGTACACAACATTGCATACATTAAACTTCCTACCGCTTGTGCATATGGTACATCTAAAGGTTTTTGCCCCTTTCCGGGACACTGACTCTTACTGAGTCTCTTTCCCATCACAAGTGGTGTTGGAGCTGGAGTGCTATTCTGCATTCCAAATCTCCTTAATAAAGTATGCAAATATCTTTCCTGACTAAGGCTCAATGTCCTTGAGTCCCTGTCTCTTGTTATTTGAATTCCAAGAACATAGGATGCTTCGCCCATGTCCTTCATCTCAAATTCATTGCTCAATTTCTGTTTGATTTCATTGAGCATTTGTATGTCATTACCTGCGAGCAGAATGTCATCTACATACAATGACATGATTGCGAACCTGCTCCCACTCTTCATGACATACACACAGTTATCCAATTTATTTGAAACAAATCCAAATTGAATAACTTTCTCATGAAATTTGAGATACCATTGCCGTGAAGACTGCTTTAAGCCATATAATGACTTTCTTAACCTGTAAACCTTTTTCTCCTGACCTTCAACCTGAGATCCATCAGGTTGTCGCATATAAATCTCCTCCCTCAATTCTCCATTAAGGAAGGCCGTCTTCACATCCATTTGGAATAATTCCAAATCCATATATGCGACTATGGCTAAGATCATCCGAATGGATGCAAACTTAGCCACTGAAGAGTAGGTTTCCTGGAAATCTATTCCAGCTTGCTGAGTATAACCCTTGGCAACTAATCTGGCTTTGTATTTGTCAACAGTACCGTCAACTCGGTACTTTTTCTTAAATACCCACTTACATCCTATGGATTGCCTACCTTCTGGCAAATCACATAATTCCCAAACACCGTTTCGTTCGATTGAGTCCAACTCATCTCTCATGGCGGCCGACCATGATTCCGACTCAGATGAAGCCATAGCTTCATTAAAGGATATGGGATCTGTACAATCCGCGACATCCTCATCTACGGTGTAGCACGACGTCTCGCATCCATAGAAATGGTAATCTTCCATCCATGCGGGCCGTGTTCTGGTTCTCTTGTTGCCGATTATACTCGTGGGTTGTGTGGGTCCACCCACTTCATCTAAAGGATCATCATGTTCCATAGGTTCATTCTCTACATTTGGATGGTTGATATCATCCTCAAGTTCTTGTCTAATGCTCAAGTCGTCTTCATTGTCTTGTAAGACAATCAGAGGATCTGATTCCTCTACTTCATGCTCCTTTTCTTGATGAATTTCAAGAAAAGTTGCATCACGACTTTCGATCAGACCTTTAGTTTCATGGAAGAACCTATACCCTTTAGAATTTTCACTATATCCAATAAACTTGCACTTTAATGTTCTGAAGTCTAGCTTGTCTCTAAGCTGACTCGGTACCAGAACATGTGCTACACATCCCCATTTCCGGAGATGGCTCAACTCGGGCTTTCTGCCATTCCATATTTCATATGGCGTTGATTCTACGGACTTGGTGGGAATCCTATTCTGTATATAGTTCGCAGTCAACACTGCCTCTCCCCAGAATTTCTTGGAGAGTCCTGAGTGTGAAAGCATACACCTTACTGCATTCATCAAAGTTCGATTCTTTCTTTCTGCTACACCATTCTGCTGTGGTGTATAGGGCATTGTAGTCTGCCTACGAATGCCTGCTTGAATACAGTAATCCTCAAACTCCTTTGAGGTATATTCCCCACCTCTATCTGTCCTAAGAGTCTTAATTGGTTTTCCCAATCTTATCTCCACTTCCGTCTTGTATCTCTTAAATGTTTCAAGTGCTTCCGATTTTTTTCCTAAGAGATAGACATAGGAGAACTTCGAGTAGTCATCAATGAATGTTATAAAATATTCCTTATTTCTATGTGTGCTGACGCTCAGTGGTCCACATATGTCTGAATGGATCAAACCTAATAACTCCGTTGACCGAATTCCGGTTGAGAAGGGTTTTCTCGTCATTTTACCGGTCAAACAGTGTTCGCAGGGCAATGTCCTTGCACCCGTGATCTTAGGCAACAAATTTGCCTTAATCATTTGATCCATCTTAGAATTTCCTGGATGACCCAGTCGCATGTGCCACAAATCATAATCAGACAAACAACACAAGGAATAATCAGAAGAGACATTCATTGATTCACTAGAAGTTATTACAGGAAGACAAAACAGGTCATGCTCGGGTACAAACTTTCCCATCGCATAGACCTTCTTATTCTTGCCTATTGACACACGCTTATTATAAAATCTAACTTCGAAGTCTTTCTTGAGCAGCACTGGGACAAATATCAGGTTCCGACGTATCCCTGGGGCATATAGTACATCATTCAGTACCATAATGCTATCCCCCAGGTCAAGCCTGTATGTCCCAACACCTTCCACGTCCAGGTAGGTGTTGTTCCCCATGAAGATCCTCTGTTCGCCTTTGCTCAGCTCCTTGAAGTCCACCAGGCCATCCTTCGTCTTCGCGATATGTCTGGTCGCTCCAGAGTCGATCCACCATCCATCACTGTCCGTGATGACAGAGTTGCATTCCACGACAGCCGCGAATTCCATTTTCTTCTTGCCTTTGTTTTCAGGCACTTTAGAATTTCCCGGCTTCTTCTTGTTGGGGCAATTGACCTTGAAATGGCCATATTTACCACAACCGTAGCAAGAGCCGCGTGGGTATTTCCCACTCTTTCCCTTGAAATTCGCTTTGGAGGGGCCTAGCCTTTTCTTCGCGTGCACGGCATTCGCTTCTTCTTCCTCCTCGACCTCAAAGATCTCAGCTTTCGATCTTTGTTTGGAGAGGTCCTGCTCAATTGCCAACTGTGCAGGTAAGTCCATCACGGACTTAATGTTGCCATTCATCCTCAGAGATGTGGCAACCATGTCGAATGATGGAGGGAGACTTCCTAGTATGGCCGCGATTTGCATCCTCTCCGGAATCGCGCAATCAGCAGCCGCAAGATCCTTGGCCATCACGATCATCTTGTTCACGTGCTCGAGGACGCTTTCAGATTCCTTCATTCTACACGAGTTGTACTTGTGTAGAAGAAGCTGGACGCTCACCTCCGATTTGGAGTGGTATTTGTCCTTAACCGCGGTCCAGAGCTCGTAAGCTGATTCACAGGTCTCGAAGACCCGGATTAGGTTCAGATCCATATGGGTCAGCATAAAACTTCTAGCCCTATTATCTGTTTTCTCCCACTGTTCGCGGGACCTAATTTCCTCCACAGTCAGATTTTCAGATAAAGTTGGGCCAGGTTTATCTATGATGGTATGTATGCTATCGTGTAGCAGGCCATAGTAGATCTTCCTACTCCATAATTCATAATTAGTACCGTTAAGGTACTCAATCTTCCCTACCTCAGTGGCAATGGTTTTGCTTGTCATTTTGTTGATCTAAAGAAATAAAGGTAGGATTGAGTGAGATTGTGTGACTTAACGGGAAATAAACAAAGTTTTTTTTAAGTCGATAAAGAAAATAAGCACCAAGGTTCCTATTCAAGTTTGACTAATATCCTATTTAAGCAAAGTGTTTTTTTTTTAAAGAAGCAGCGATAATTTTTTTAAGTAATATAAACTAGCACAAACTTATTCAATCAGTTTACGTGGTCTTGTTAAGAAGAACTTCTAATCAGATTAGAATATACGAACAGTAAAGAAAAGGTTTCGATGTTGTTAAAAAAAATGAAAGAGTAAGATGCAACTCCTTTTTTTTAATAAGCAAACAACTAATTTTAAGAAAGATCTAACTATCATGAAACATTTCTATTAAAAGACTTCCAATATTACCGAAAAAAAAACGGGGCTAATAAAAAAGCACGGTGTAATTTTTTTTTTAAAAAAAGAGCAAGTCAATATTATTCACTTTCTCTTAAACTGAAAAAAAAAGGTTGAAACTAAAAGGATACAAAAAAGTTAATGATCAGAGACTTTTAACAAACAAAAAAAAAACAAGAATGGAGGGTTTCACGTGAAAAAAAAATAATGGAACTGTAGAGGCAAAGGGCTCTCACAGAGACGACAAGAGTCTGACAAAAACGGCAAGGGTCTGACAAGAATAGAGGGTTTACGTGAAAAAAAAAAGACAGGGGACGTTCACGTGATTGTTTAAAAGGCAAATAAATGGAGGAGTCCTGCCAAGAATCAACGGCAAAGGACAAAAAAAATAATAAAGAAAGCTACAGGATTGAAGGTCTGCAGATGACAGGCTTAAAAAAAAAAGCATTCACGTGTTAAAAAGAACAGGGGTAGTTACGTAATAGAAAAAAAACATAGAGGGGCATTGACGTAATAAGGAAAATAAACCTGGATGCTTCTTAGGGTTTCGGCCCGTTGGAAACCAAAGGGAAGAGGGCTTGTAAGTTGCTATCCAGCAGCGGCGGCGGCCAAAAGGGCAGACGCGAGCACTGTCGGCGATGGTGAAGTCGACGCACGGGACCGGATCGTGAGTAAGCTCTGATACTAGTGGAGAAACGCTTCAGGTATGTCGTCGACCTTCTTGTTCCGTGAGCTAACGAGAGAGAGCGAGATGGTGGTGGTAATAGGGAAGAAGGGGGCTCCCGTTGGCGAGCTTCTGATGATGATTATTCCCCTCCCCATGGGAGGTCTTTTATAGGGCGCAAAAACCCTCGCCACGTCCGCCCCCTTCAACCACGCCCCCTGCGGTTGCGGCCTCCGAGAGACCCGTTCGTCGCAACCGCCGGCTCCGCAATGGCCGGCGGCGGTTATTGATCACACGGTCATTGGACCTGTTCTTCATTTGTATACTCTCGCCCTGGACGCGAAAGTACACCTTCCCGCTATCATGATCAGTCACCGCCTTGGCTGTGGCCAAGAACGGACGACCAAGAATGATGGGGGTATCGGTCACTGACTCAGGGATCTCCATGTCCAACACTACGAAGTCCACGGGGAATTGCAGACCCTGAATCGTGACGATAACGTCTCGTAATAACCCCTTCGGCCTCTTGACAGATCGATCAGCGAACTGAAGGACTGTCCTGCTCCGTCGAAGAGTGCCCAACTCGAATCGGTCGAGAAGGGCTGCCGGAAGAAGGTTGATCGACGATCCGCTATCTAGAAGAGTACGGTCGAACCACTGCTCACTAATCTGGCATCTGACATACGGGGCCCCTGCATCTGGCCTCTTGGCTGGCAGTCGGTTCTGGATCGCAAAGCACGTGGCTTTGGTCAGCACATGTATCTCTGAAGTGTGGTTCCTCCTCCTCCTCCTGACTGTAGTCCTCTCTCTCAAAGATCTCTGGAGAAGGGGGATGTGCTGCAAAGCCTCCTGGAGGGTCAGCTGAATGTGAAACCGATCTATCATGCTCTGGCTGAACTCCTCAAGCTCTCTCTTTTTTGGATCATTTTTCTTCCCCTTCCCCATCTGAAGGGCTCTAGGGAAGGGGATCACAGGGTCCTTCTCAGATGAAGGACTAGGAAAAGGTCTAAGCGGTTCAAGGACCGGATCCACACATACATCATGCACCACAGTGGGACCAGAAGAAAATAAACCTTTCCCTTTATTCATAGCAGAATTCTGAGATACATAACCACGAGGACAAACATCAGATCTCTCTCTACAAACACCGGTGGCCTCAGTACCACCACGGGCTGGCTGCTCTGCTGCTGCGGAAGGAAGACGTCGCGCGACATCAGTACCGCGAGCTGGCTCGGCTGCATGGGTGGCATCAGTACCACCTCCTAGCTCTGGTGAAGTGGCGGCCTCAGTACCGCCGGTGGGATCAGCATCCTTGGTGGCCTCAGTACCACCGTCATCATCAGGAGCGGCCTCAGTACCACTCTCCTCCTCCTCCTGTGGCGCCTCGGGATGGTGCTCAGATGAGGCGCCGCCGCCTGCTGGGGTCCTACCGCTCCTAAGTGTGACAAAATCAGCATCAAATAAATCCGAAGATGTATCATCAAATGGGTCACTAGGAGTGGCTGACTCAGTAGGTACTACCTGCTCAGACTTCCTCTTGAGGCTGTTCGGATTGGGCTCTATCTGGGCTGGTATGGCTGCCTTCCCTCTCACCAGGTCCCGCATCTCCTGGCGGAACTCATCCATCTCCCGTCTGAATGTAGCCTGCTGGTCCGTGAGGAGGCGGGCGATGTCATCCAAAGCTGGACCCTCGTGGGAGCCCGACGGGTGGCCTCTCTGTGGATGAGGCTGTGGCTGCTGGTAAGGGTAAGAGGGGTAGGAAGGAGGGTGCTGCTGGTGCTGGTATCCCTGGTGAGCCTGCTGCTCACGTCTCCAAGGCTGTCCCTGCTGCTGATAGGGACGAGGACCGTAGGCTGATTGCTGCTGATACGCTGGAGGCTACTGCTGCGGCTGGTGATGGTCTCTCTGCTGGGAGTACTGCCCTCCCTGACCTGACGGCTGCTGCTGGAGCTGGGCACCACCACTCCCCCACCTGAATCCGGGATGGTCTCGTCGGATCCCAGGCTGGGGACGGTCGTACCAGATCCCGTTGACATCCATCAACGGCTCTGCATCCAAGGGGGCTGGCGGGAGTACTGCCAGAGGCTGGTCCGGCTGGTAGACCACCATCTGCATCTCTGGAGACGGTGGAGACTGGTAGGTGGGCTGCGGCTGCTGGTACGGCTCCGCCTGTACAAGGTGAACCTGTCTAGGCTGCACTGGAGTGCTGGAGCGCTGGGACGAGCTGCTGCTGCTGCCGGCGTCGCCTCGCGACTGAAGACGGGGCTGAGAAGCCGTCTGTGTCTCCTGGAGACACATGAGCTGTGTCTTCAGGTCGCTCAAGACCTGTGCCATCTGATCCATCTGTGCTATGCTCTGGCACTGCTTCTTCTCTATCAGCTCCATGCGGTCCAACTTCTCGCTGATGATGCCCATGTCCGCAGCTGACGACTCTAACTGTGCTGCTGCTGTGGCTGCGGACGAACTGGAAGGACCTGCATCTACCCGTGCTATCCTCTGGTACTGCACGGGTCCTGGCTGATGTGGATGAGTCTTCTGAGTGTAGAGCCGGGTCTGGGACATGACCATGTAGTTCTCTGCCATCTCCTCAAAAATAGCCCAGACCTGGTCGTGGTCCTTGGCGAAGTAGGACCCGCCACAAGAAGCATTCACCAGGCCCTGTAGCTCTGGTGACAGTCCGCCATGGACTGAAATCTCGCGAAATTTCGCCGAAATTTCGACGAAATTTCGGTTTCGATGGGTATCGTGTATCGATATCATACTGTATATCGAGATCCCCGGTTTCGGTCGAAATATCGCGAGATATCGCCGATATCTCGGTCCATCTCGATATCTCGCCCGACATTAGGAATCTTTGAATAGGAAAATCTGGCCACTTGCGAAATATAGCGAAATTTCGGTCGAAATGTCCCCATTTCGACCGACTTCGGGCAGTGGCTCTTCTCTTCTTCCTCCAAGACCTCCAAGACCTTCATCCCTTGAGGTAAGCCAATTTATGATAAATCTTCTTCAAATTCAGTAATTTTTTTAGGGTTTTCACTAAATGGTTGTTGATATAGCTAGGCATGGTGTTTAATTTGAGAGATTTCCCCCAAAATAGGTGTAAATTTGGAGTAGAAATTTGGGGCTTTTGTGTTTTTTTTGCACAATAGTGCTAACTATGATCATTGTATCACAGATCTGAAGTTAACATGAACTAAAACATTGTTGGAGATTATTTTCTTGGATCTATGTTAGAAGAAATTGGGGGTTTTGAAGTTTAATGTGGAACAATAATGAGTTGTGGTGTTATATATTCGGATCTTGTGTTTTGGAAGTATAAATCATAGTTTGGAAATTGTTTTGGATTAATAAAAATTAAAAATATATAAAATCCGAAAATGATTTGTTAAATATTTACGTTTTTGTTCATATTTTGTGTCAATAATGTAGTCTTTCATGAAATTGGTCCCCTAATTTGTAGATCTAAGATCCTAATGTATAGATCCAAGGTTTTTTTCTGTAAATAAGAACAGTAGGTGTTGGAAAAATTAAATATATAATAATTCCGAAATTAAAAAATAAAATAATTTGCATATTCATAAGTAGTTGCATTGTAATGCCAACTTAATGTTTGTTCTTGATTTTCCTCGCAGATTTCGACGTTCATACATGGCACATTCTGCGACCTTCTGGTTTCGATTCCGGTTCTTCATTTGGATATTCACCATGGCACATTCCGCTTCCGGTTCTGGATCTGATAGTTCTGATGATCAGAGGGAAGAATTCAGTGGGGACATTGGGTGGAGGTATGCGTCCGCTCCTGATGGAAATAAGGCGAAGCCGCAATGCAATTTCTGTGGGAAGAAGTTGGGAGGAGGCGGGATCACAAGGATGAAGCAACATCTTGTTGGCAACAACAAGAATGTTGCCAAGTGCACGCGTTGTCCCAAAGATGTGAGGGACAAGGTCAAGGCGAGCTTGGACGGAAAGAAGGAAAAGGAGACGGAGAGAGTAAGAAGGGAAGAACAAATGAAGGAGTTCATGTTCGAGAAAGAATTCAACGTCCTTTCTGATTCAGATGACGATGATTTTGTGTACCCCGCCGACATTCAGACTGCATCAGAGAGGAGGGCATACAGAAGGGCTACACAAGAATCATTGAGGAGCGAGTTCGAGAGGAGAGAACTTGGTGGTGCACGGGGCGGCTTCTATGGTGCAGGTGGGAGTGGGAGTGGTTCTGGAGGCGCACCAGTACCACCACCCACTAAGAAACACAAGGGGAAGGGAATTGAGCCCTTCTTAACGAGGAGCGGATCCATGCAATACAAGGCAAGCAAGGATCCGAGGCAGAAAACAGTGAAGGGAATGTTCACCAATGCACGAGAAAGGGTAGGAAAAGCCATCAGCAAGCTCTTCTTTGGGGAGAGCATTCCTGCCAACATTGCAAGTGGGCCATTCCTACAGCATGCCGTTGATGAGATCCCTGCAGCGGGAACGGGAGTGAAGGCTCCTACATCCTACGAGATCATGAACAAATATCTTGGGATGGAGAAAGAGGAGATGAATGAGTACATCGCTGAGTTGAGGAGGAGATGGCCAGAGTATGGCGTGACATTGATGTGCGATGGGTGGACGAGCTACACAAGGAAGCAGATCATCAACTTCCTTGTTTACTGCGATGGGAAGACAATTTTCTTGAAATCTGTTGATGCATCTGAGCATGTGAAGGACCACAGGTACCTTCTGAAGTTGATGAAGGACGTTATAAAGGAGGTTGGGAAAGAGCACATTGTGCAAATTGTGATAGATAACGGCAGCAACTTCAAAAAGGCTGGTGAAACAATTATGAAGTCCAGCAGCTACGGAATTTTCTGGACACCGTGTGCTGCGCATTGCATTGACTTGATCCTTAAGGATTTCAGCAAGAGGAAGCTCGTCTCAAGGGTGGTGGAGAAAGCACGAACGATCACCACATTCATATACAACCACAGCAAAGTGTTGGCACTAATGAGGCGGCTGTGCAATGGGGAGTTGGTGAGGCCTGGCATTACACGCTTTGCAACCAATTTTATAGCGTTGCAAATCCTCAAGCAACATAAGATGGGTTTGAAAACCATGTGTTGCCAGGGTGAGTGGTTCGAGATACCTGAAGCTCGGACTGAAGGAGGACGGCAAGTGGAGATATTGATCAATGATATCTCCTTTTGGGATGACGTGACTCGGGTCACGAGGATCATGGATCCAGTGGTATCTGCATTGCGGATCGTGGATGGCGACAAGAAGCCCACCATGGGAGTCATCTACGAGGCAATGCGCTGCATGAGAGAGAAGGTCCGAGAAGCGGTTGGGAAGGGATCAAAAGCATGGTTGGACATCATAGACGAGCGATGGTCTAAGATGCTCTCGCATCCTCTTCACAAGGCCGGTATGTATTATGTAAAAAAGGTTTTTTTTCCAATCATTTAAATTTTTATAGTTGGACATCATAAATGAGCTTGTTCGTGAATTTCTGTGCAGCTTATTACTTCAATCCTAAGTACCACTACAAGAATGGACTTGGTACAAATGGTGACCTTCTCTCAGCCGTACAGATTGTGGTGGAAAAGCTCGTCAAGGACGAGAAGTTGCAGAGCATGTGCATGAATGAGGTACTAATATCCTCACTTTCTACCTATATTTTGACTTTTGAGTCACAAGATATTTGGGTTGAACCTATTTGTGCGTTGTGAAGGTTAAGTATTACCGAGATGCATTGGGTTCCTTTGGTCGGATTACTGCGGTCAACGGTCGTGGCAATACTCTTCCTGGTAGGGACGGAGGCAAATAAACCCATTACTTGTGTTGATTTTGTGTACATTTATTTGTACTTATGATTTCTGTCTTTTCCTTTTTTTGCAGCCGAATGGTGGATGTTATACGGGATGGAAGCTCCCAACCTTCGAAGTGTGGCGGTGAAAGTGTTGTCTCAAACCGCATCTGCTGGCGGTTGTGAGAGGAACTGTAGCACGTTCAATTTGATACATTCGAAGAGAAGGATCAGGTTGGGAGAAAAGAAGCTCAATGACCTTGTCTTCGTGCATTACAACTTGAGGCTGAAATTGAAGCATGCAACGGAGGGACATGACAAAGATGACTATACGGACCCTATTGACCTTGCTTACATTTTCAAAATGCACGATGACGATGCTGATGAGGACGTTCTCCAGAGGTGGATGGATTCCAATGGTGCCCCAGTTCTCGATCAGCCAGGTGGAAGACCGAATGAGAACATCAGCCAACAAATGGGAGCGGACGTTGGTGACTTTTTGGCCAGATCCGGGCGGATTACAGACCCTGTTGGAGGGTTGGAGGGCGAGATTGATGCAGTTGTTGATGAAATTCTCTCCAGTAGCTCCAAATCCAAGTCACAATCAAAGGATGACAGTGGAGATGATGATGATGACGATGTTGGTCGTGCTGGACCTGGTGGTGGTGGAGAGTCAAACTCAGGTGGGTCAGGAGGGAGTGGTCGTGGGCCACAAGCTACCAGACTTGAGGAAGGCCTACAAGCAGGACGTGAGTATATGGAGAGACAACGGAACACACACGGACAATTTGTTCCAAGTCCGAGTCCAGGGCCTACGGATTACGAGTACGGTTGAGGCCAGCGTCCCACCGACAGCTACATGGAAGATTTGACATCATCTGTAGGTTCTTTGAGCTTCATGGATATCGACAGCCCATATCGCGGAGGAGCACAAAGTCCTTTAGGCGGATATGGATCGTCGCACGATGAGAGATCATTTGGCGTCTTCCCGGAATACTTTCAAGCTCCTCCTCCAGGACCTCCTCCTCCTCCTCCTCAGTACGCACCACCAGCATATTCATATGGTTACAGTGGATATGGGGGATACAGTAGCGGAGACAACTACCAAAGTAGCCAACCTGAGCAGAGCCAGGGCAGTTTCTTTGGGGGTGACAGCTACGGTTTCTTTCCTGACTACTACACGGCAGTTCCTCCTCCGCCTCCGCAGAGATCTTCTCCTACTCCGTCGTCGTCGTCCCGAGGATCTCAGGGCAGTAGTTCGCAGCAGCCTCGTCGTGCCACTCGTGATACCGGATCCAGTGCTGCTTATCCTCGACTCGGGATGCTCATAGGCATCGATGACCACCAGTACAGGCAGTATGTCATGGATTACAAGGCCATGTACTCGTACATGACATGGGAGAACTACTGCGAGTTTATAGAATCTGCGATGCGCTATGAGAGACAGCAAGGAAGGGGGGGGCATTCAGATCCACCACGAAACTCCTGGTTCTGACCAAAACATGTCACCAGGGCAGGTACTATATTTTAATCTTTACTCTCTTTTATTGCATTTATCAGAAATATGCATGTTCTTAATAATTTTAACTTGTTGTAAGTTGTATTGTATTTGTAAGACTAGACTATTACTCTTGTTTATTACGTATTAACAATGTTACAACTTACAACCATGGTTTCAACTTTTATATATTAACTGTCTTATGAGATTTCGGTCGAGATAGGTTGTAATAGAGGGGTGGAGATCCTCAATTGCAATGATATGGATAAAATATGGGTCATTTCGACCCCATATCGATCGAGACATGTTGCTTGGGTTCCAACAATATGTCCACCGATATGACCGATATGGCCGATATGACCGATATGTCTATATATAGGGTATAGATGACCAATTTGTGTGAAATAAATGTGTATTTGTATGTTATTTACTGTTCTAATAACTTGGAATATCGAAATTTTCAAAAAAAATGGAAAAAATCGGGTTTTTTAGCCTTTTTCGACGTTTCCACCGAAATCGTCGAAATTTCCCGAAATTTCGGCGAAATTTCGGTATTGGACCTCACCGAAACGATATCGAAATCGAAATTTCGAACCTTGCAGTCCGCTGAAGAAGCTCTGAACTAAGTTCGGCTTCGTGATGTCATGGTGCGGGCATCTGTCCAAAAGCTCTCTGAACCTTTCCCAAGCCTCGTGGAACTGCTCGTTGGGAAACATGGAGAAGTTACTAATCAGGGCCCTCGCTGCATTCGTCCGCCCGAGTGGATAGTACTTGTTCAAGTACTCGGTGCGGAGCTGCTCCTAGGTATAGACAAATCTCCCCAAATGCTTCAGCCAGGTGGCTGCTCTATCTGCCAGTGAGAAGGGGAATGCGATCATCCTGATCGTGTCCTGGTCCACATGTCTGTCGTGGACAGTGCTGCATATCATAAGAAACTCCTGGAGGTGGAGGTGGGGCTCCTCTGTAGCAAGTCCATGGAATCGCGGGAGCATCTGCAAGGTGTTCGGGGGGAACTTGAAGTCCTCCACGATGGCTGGAACCACCACCCAATGGTGCATCAAAGTAGATCCGGGGTTGTGCAACTCCCGCATCGGTCTAGGTGGTCCTGCTCCTCCCGCGGCTGCTGCCGCTGCGGCGGCGGCCACGGCTGCTGCTGCTGCTGCTGCTGCGGCTCGTGCCTGTGCATCTGCATCTGGGATCTCCTCGGGCTCGCTCTGCTGGTCTCTCTCTGCTCTGAGCCTCTCCAACTCACGCCTCATCTCCATCATGAACGCTCCCTGATCGCGGAGCTGCTGCTGAACTGTATCAAGTGATGCGATCAGGGTGGAGTTGATCGCTCCCTGGTCTAGTACTATATGCTCTGGTCTGCGGGAGTGATCATCAGAACTGCCTGCTCCGGCCATCTCGACGTCTGCAAAACCAAATGAGCCCAACTCAGGTGCCGTCAAATGAATCAGTCTCTCCTCGGGCTCATGTCTCTCAGGAAGGTCAGAAAGGCGATCGAGGGGGAACAGGGTGGAGTCGTACTCGGGCTCGGAGAGCTGGTCTGAGCTCTCGCGAGCCAACCTAGATGATGAGGTAGACGCGCCCGAAAGCGGTGCAGCCAGAGGTTGCCTAAGAGACCGTCTACCCATCATCTCGATCTGGCGAGTAGGGCGGATGAGATCTGGAAAAACTATGATCTGAAAACAAACCCCCGGTTCACCAACGCAACGCGAGCTGAAGACCGTGAAAGATCGGTCAAATTATCTTGTCAATTTTATTTTGGTGAACACACAAATATCAGAGCGCTTACGTGACCTGCTGGGATATCCGCTGCTAACCCCAACCGACTGTCCCGCACGGAAGAGTCGGTAGTCAGTCGAGTTTAGCAACGGGGGGCTCTACCTAGTGTTCGGGGTCACTCTCTCGCGCATACAAACCAATCAATGAGGGGGTTGCTCTCCCCAAGACAGAATTTTTAGGGTGAGCGAGTTTTAAGGTCAATAGTCTTAGCAGTCCCAATTTTATGGTTACACTTTTTTAGGTATTTTTCAAATCAAACAAAATCGCCTAACGAATTTTTCGATTCTCCTGGTTATTAAGTCAAAAACAGGGGGGAGAAGTCGAAAAAGCCGATGCACGAGAAATCAATGATGCATGCAAAGTCAGAAATGCGTACCTGTCTCCAGCTCTCTACATGCAAAGTGATCCACGCATAAAATAAAGACAGAAATGTAAACTAAGCTATATGATGCAACGGTGAAAGCCGAGTCCTAGACGAGCAACTTCTAGCGAAGAACCGTCTAACCGGTCACCGACCTCCAAGCCAAAGGGTCCGGTCTTGGCTCGTCCCTCCCCTGCCCGACAAATCGGGGGTAGGAGTAAGCGCTTTACAGGACGAGCTACGACACGTAGGCTACGGAAGCTAGCGAGTCGATTATTTTTATTATTTATTTATTTTAAGTAGGTCCAATTACGTTCTATAGGAACAGATAAGCCTTAGGGTGTGTGGATCCTACTCAACTACGGCACAGTCACCAGAAAGTCCTAAGTCTAGGGGCTCGAGCAAAAACCGCGAAAAATCCGGAAAATGACAGAAAGAAAGAGAAAATAAAACCGCGATGAAAAGCCGCGAAAACGCCGCAGGTCCTAATGGGTCCCCCGAGCACACCGGTGCTCGGCGAAACAGACCCGCTACGGTCTAAGTGTCCAAACAGTCTTAGAAGTCCTGTCCCTGTATTATTACAAATAATAATGAATGAAAATAAAATAAAACTATCCTAATACCTCACCCACTCAACTCTCTCTCTCTCTCGCTCTCTCCTGCGGCTTCGTAGAGAAAGAAGCCGCCTCCGAACTCCGCGGCTGCACCGGCTCCTCGAAAGTAGCCTCCGCGGTCCTCGGGCCCTCGCAAGAAACAGAGAAGAGAGTGGTCAGACCAATAAAATAATCAAATAATAGAGAAAAATAAAAGCAAGGGTATATGTGCGAAAATGGAAATAAAATAAACACTCAATAGAAAACAAAAATAAAAGAAAATCAAAATAAAACAAAAATAAAACAAAAAGAAAATAAATACAAAAGCCGCGAAAAAGCCGCGAGCTCCGAAGAGCCACGAAAAGCCGCGAAAATAAAAATGAAAATAAAAACAAAAATACTACTAAGCCGTGCTCCCCGGCAACGGCGCCATTCTGATGACCGCCCGAGTGACTAAGGTAAAGGTGTAGAAAAATAGGTCGTTGCGACCTCAATCACTCGGACTAAGTCAATCAAGAAAAATATCGAACCGCGAAAGAAATCAAAGATCAAAACACGAAGCGCGGTCCTAGCTATGGGATTAACCTGGTATAGCTCCCAGGGTCGAACACAAGGAGCACGGGTTGGCCTAGGGCCTACGAAGTAGTAAAAAAAATAAAAGAAAATGTTTTTTAGTGGTTTTTAATAATTTTTATATTTTTTTGGATTTTTGAATTATAAGGAAAATAAAAGAAAGTAAAATCAAGCCAACTTAAGCAATTTATTTAACACACCAAAAATTAAGCAAAAATTAAAGAAAAATTTTTTTTATGTTTTTTAGGTTTTTAAGTGTTTTTGGTGAATTTTTGGTATTTTTCTAATGGATATTTTATTTTATAAAAATCAAACAGTGTGAAAAACCCTAGGTACTGTCCAGCAAGGCTTGAAACCCAAAAATAAAATATTTATGGATCTCAGCAAGCCCTGGAGGTAATTTTCCTGTAATCTAGAAAGAATAAGGAAAATTTGGGCACCTAAATTATTGTTTTTGGATTTTTATATTATTTATTATAATTTTTATGAGTTTTTAGGGGTTTTTAGATTTTTAGAGTTTTTAAGCAATGAAAAATAGCCAAAATTGGCTAGAAAATCAAACAACACACAAAAAACAGTAACTAATTTTTTTGGAATTTTTGAAGGGGTTTTTATATTTTTTTTGGTATTTTTAAACCTAGACAGTAGCTAAAAAGAAGGTTTTTGAATTTTTAAAAATACTAAATGAAATCAAAAATGTCCTCAAAAATTCTCAAAAATCCAACAACATGGCAGGAGCCATGTGTCAAATTTTCATCGAATTTGGAGGTGGTTTGATATTTATTCAAAAATCAAAAAGGGGGCACAATGCATAGGGACGTAAGTGCAAATACCCAAAGCTCTGGGGGCCAAGGTGCAAAAATCCCAGCAAATCACGCGTGTGGCGCGTGCATGGGGCACTCAGGGGCCTTTTGGTAATAAAAACCAAGTTCCTGGACCTTTTGGTAACTCGTACCAAAAGTCCAGGGGCTTGGATGCAAAAATCCCACTAAAATCCGCACATGCGTGAATAAAATGCTCACAGGGGCATAAATGCAATTACCAAAAAGTTTCTTTTCATTCAATAACCCAACAGAACTACAGGATAAAAGATGTAAATAGCCCAGACAAGGCACGTGGCGAAGCACGTGAGATCACATACACAGGGGCATAAACGCAAATAAAAACAAGCACATGGTCCACAGTGCAATTTACCCTACGTAAATAAAGCTACTAAAATATTTACAGGACTAAGACGAAAAAGACAAACTAAGAGGGGGCCCTAAGTAATTTACCCCTTTATTCGTCGACGGCTGGATGCGCGCCACGTGGAAGATCGGGCGGTCCTGGATGGCTGGCGCTCCTCTTCGTCTGCCCTTGAGCCGGATCGACGGTGCAGGAGAGGACACGTGGGAGATCGAACGGCCTCAGGTGCTGATGGTTCCTCTCTCTGCTGCTAACGGTCCTGATCAGCCCCTCCAGGTGATCAACGGTAGCTGCTCCTCAGTGAATGGACGGCTGCGATCGAGACTGGAGCGGAGGGGCGATCGGACGGTGCTGGAGGATGGTGGAAGAACACTCAGCCGGCGAGCTTCGCCGGCCTCGTGCGCGAGCTGTAGACCTCCTCAGCTGCTCCTGATGATCGGAGAAGATCCGCGGTGATGCCCCGCGGCTGGTGATGGCCTCCGATGGCCCACCCGAGCCCTGGAGGGGCTCCGGCGAGCTCGGCGGCGGTGAGCTCCTGGACCTGATGTGAGGGGGGCTCAGATGCCCTCCTTCGTACCTGCAAAGCAAACCAGAAGCTCCGCGGGTCGAGGGCAAAGTGCCTCGACCCAAGGAAGCGGCGTGAGGGTGAACGGGGCGTCGGGGCGAATGAGCTCCGGCGAGCGGAGGATGGGGGAGCTCGACTCCCAGCTCCGGGGCGAGCTGGGTTGAATGACTGGGCGAAGAACGTGCGTGGGTGGATGGCGAAGATGATGGTGTGTCCCGATGATCGAAAGGGTACTCGATGTGGCCGGAATCAGAGGAACACGGCGGAGATACGATTTGGGGGAAATGGAAAATTACACTAAATGGGCTAGCTAAATGGATACCTGGGTGATGCGGGAGACTATGCTGGAGCTTGGCTAGCTCCTGGTCGTCGCCTCGAAGGTCGTCACTGCCTGAGGCTCGAGCTCCGGTCGAGTGGCGGAGCACGGTGGCGTGAAGCTGCCGGATCAGTGACCGGCCACCTTCTCCTCGCTGCAACAAGGGCCAACGCGAGCTGTCACCTCGGTGGTTACGATGGAGGTCACGGGAGTGAAGGTAGGGAGCCAAAGATGGCAAGAGGAGGCGGCTGAGCTCAGGCTTTATATGGGTGCAGGTCCGGGAAGAAGGGGTTGGGTCCGGCTCGTTGAAGCACGGACCCCTAGGCAAGGAGTCGGGCGTGGTTCCCGGATGCACGAGGAAGGATCGGAGCGCGAGATTTGCGGGTTTGGAAGCCGGGTCGTGACGCAATAAATCGGGGAAGTCGGGTCGGGCGTCACGACCCGTGTGAAGTGGTCCACAGGGGGGAGTTGACCGGGCGGTCAACAATCCCCGTGGACCAATGGGGAAGGGCCACGTCATAAAGATTTAGAAATTCAAAATAAAATAGGAAATGGCCGATTCATGAAAAACTCAAAACATAAAAAATGTTTGTTTTAATTTTTTCTATTTTTTTGTGATTTTTAATTAATTTTTGGAAATAAAAATAAGGTATATACAATATAGGTCTATACATAGGTATATATACAATATAAGATTTTTAATTTTGATTTTTAATTAGTTATTTTTATACATTTTTATTCCTATTTTATATTTTATTTATTTAGAGAATAAAATGAGGAATAAAGAGCTATTTTTATTTTATTTTTATTAATTATATACATAGGTGAAATAATTAGTTATATACAACTATATACATGGTATATGTACACATATATTTTTGTATTTTAATTTTGTGATTTTTATTTGATTTTTGTTTTGTTTCTTTTTCATTTAGTTTATTTACAATATATACATAGAATATTTACAAAAAGTTTTGAACATAAATAAAGTTATCTACAAGGTGAAATAGATGAGGATGAGGGTCTATGTACAAGGTGAAGGGTTCTTTTTTTGAATTTTTGATTTTTATCTTTTTATTTTGTTTTTAATAGTTCTAAATATATACAAAATATATACAAGCATATTTTTGGTTGAGGAAAATATAATTTTATTTATTTACAAATATATACATGAGTGAGCCTCTATCTCCCTCTACTTGGCTTTTATGCGGTCAGGCCCATGCTGAGCCCTCCCTTGGGTTAGGTTGCTCAATATTTATTCTAAATATTTCCCTCTTTTTCTTTTTCATCTTTATTGTTTTATTTTTGCACAAAAACATGCTAATTATCTATATTTACAAACATGCATGCTTTTGCTAACTTTTCCTATTTACACATATCTACATGCATTTGCATAGGTTTTTGTAGCTAAAATATAAGAATAAAGAGTGATGAATGGGTATTCATCATTCTCCAAAGCCTACTTTTAAGCAAAGATCAACTCTTAGTTTGAGCATGGAACGTGCATGCAACTACCCACCAAAACTTTTATATTTTTAACATAAATTCAGTGGCTAAATTAAGAGTTGTGAATTTGAATCTTAGTTTACCTAAATTGAAACAACATAGAAAAAAAATATAAGATGGCATACATGGCAGCAAGAGATAGGATGGGAATGTACCTAAGATCTCTTATTTGAGGGATCAAGTCTGCTGCATGCAACAACTCCAAAAAAAAACTGTAGCACATGATCCTTTAGCTTGCAGTAGTTTGGATACAACCTTGGTGATGGAGAAGCAATGACTATGGCTGCATGCACAACCAATTGGAGAAGAAACATGGGGAAAAAAACTTCCAGCAGTTGTAATATGAACTTACGACAGCCTTTGGACACGTAGAGATCACTGGACTTGAGTTTGCAGCAGCAAGAGGGAGTGATGGATCTCTCTTTGGGTAGAAGATGAAAAAAATAGAGAACGAATGGGGGAAAGAGAAGGTCTCGGCTGATATTTATAGGGAATTAGGGAGAGAAATAAAGAGAGGGAGGTTCTTGGAACCTTCCTCCAAAATTATTATATATATATTTTTTTAAAACAGTAGCCGTAGTCTGTAGTACAATAGTGTTAGAGAATAAAATTTTGAATCTGCCGACCTGTACAGCCTGTATAGAGAAAAATATTTATTTTTATTTTTATTTTTATTATTTTTTTTAAAAAAACTCTATCAACTTAAAGTTGACCGTATGTGCGCCTCGGGTCTCGGATTTTAATGCATAATATCTCGTTTTGATCGTCTCGGGACGACGATCAATTTGAGTATAATGTTGATATACTTTCGGTCGAGTTTTGAATACCCGAAATTTTCGGATACGGTTTTTGTTTAAGGTTAAATTTTACGATTTAAAAATATCAAACGACCTCCGATTGACGAACGGTCGATTCCGTTGGTCTTGTATCGTCGAATCGGATCTCATGATGGTCTCGATTTGTTTCGCGGTTTCCGAATTTGCGTCGCGGCTTTTCGCGGCACGAATTACGAAGCGATCGATTTTCGATCGATTTTGCCCGAACAACTTTTGATTCTCAATCAATTGATCGTTTTAGGTTATCTAATATTGTCAGATAGCTTTATTGGGTTAATCGGACCCTAATCAGGTCGGGTTCGGGTTTGGCGCATTCCGGATGTTACAAATATAAAAACCTCAAAGGGAGTCTCGTCCTCGAGACTCAAGTTAAGGTCACTAGGTATCTTGTTTGGATTTCATATGGCCATAAAAACCTCAAAGGGTTTTGAACCCATAAAAACCTCAAAGAGAAAACAAGCCATATATTTGAACATATATTTAATTATAAAAGCTTGTTTTGATTTTTTTTTACTTCAGAAAAGTTGCGGGTATCGTGCCCGCATGTCGGCTTCGGTTTCCCATGTCGTCTCTTCGACTCCATGATGGTGCCGCAAAACCTTGAACAATGAAATCTCTTTGCTGCGAAGCTTCTTCACAGCACGGTCAAGTATCTGTGCCGGCCTCTCCTCGTACGTCAAATCAGGCTCTACGTCAAGATTCTCGTAACTGATGACGTGTCGAGGGTCGTGTACATACTTCCTCAGGTTGGATATGTGGAAGACATCGTGAATCGCTGATAGATGTGAAGGAAGGGCTACTTGGTATGCGACGTATGCCACTTTCCCCACTCTAGCCAGAATCTCACAAGGTCCAATATATCGCGGCACGAACTTGCCACGAATCACTAAATCTCTGCACTCCCTTCATGGGAGATACACGGAGAAATATCCTATCTCCAACCTATAATTTATAGGAATGTCGTTAATATGAGATTAAGTTGAACAAATATATGTTATAATTGAATGGATGAAGAGGAAAGAATTGGATTACCTGGAACTCCAAGTCTCTACTCCGATGGTCGGCATAGCTCTTCTGGCGGCTTTGTGCCGTCAGAAGCCTTCGCCTCACAAGATTAATAGCTCTTGCAGTCTCCTCTAAGAGATCTATGGAATATAAAGTATGATCACCTACCTCACGCCAATTGAGAGGTGTGAGGCAACTCTGCCCGTATAGGGCTTCGAATGGTGCCATGCCACAACTGGAGTGATAGCTATTGTTGTACGTGAATTCCATTAATGGCAGATGGTCCTTCCAGGACCCTTTCCACTCCAAAGTGCAAGCGCGGAGCAAATCCTCAAGTGTCTGAATAGTGCGCTCACTCTGCCCGTCTGTCTGCGGATGATAAGCAGAACTCATCTTCAGCTCTGTCTGTAGTGCTGACATGAACTGATGCCAATAATGTGAAGTAAACCTCGAATCCCTGTCAGACACCACCTCTCGTGGTATACCATGTAATCTGATGATGTTATGCACATACAACTTGGCCAATCTGAATGGAGTGTAAGTCGTGTTGACATGTATGAAATGGGCTGACTTGGTCAACCTATCAACAACAACCCATATGGAATCATGGCCACCTGGTGTCTTCGGCAGACCTGTGACAAAATCCATAAAAATGCTCTCCTACTTCCACTCGGGAATGGGGAGAGATTGCAGTAATCCTGGTGGTCTCCTGTGCTGGGCCTTGACCATCTGACAGGTCTTGCATCTGTTAACATGTAGCGCCACATTGCGCTTCATTCTATCCCACCAGAAATGTCGAAGCAGATCACGGTACATCTTCGTACTGCCTGAATGGATAGATAACCGTGAACTGTGTGCCTCATCGAGAATGTCTTTGCGAAGCTGCTCGTTATTGGGTACAACGACCCGTCCTGCCTTCCATAAAATAGACTCTGCTACGACAAAATCATCAAATTCATCCTTGATGGCGCGCATGTATCTATCATGAATCCAAGGATCGGTCTTCTGGCCTTCTACGATACGATCCTAAAGGCTGCTGTATCGAGGAGGCACTGCGGTAGAAATGGATGCGCTCTCCTGAGGATGCCAATCGCTCAAAGATGCAAGCGTATCCCACGTGTATAGCCAGTTCGCCATACCTTCAGCATGCGCTCTCCTACTAAGTGCATCAACCACCATGTTTCCCTTACCGGGATGGTAAGAGATTGTGCAATCATAATCCTTCAGCAATTCGAGCCATCTGCGTTGTCTCATGTTTAGCTCCTTCTGATCAAAGATGTACTTCAGACTCTTGTGATCTGTGAAAATCTCGAAGTTCACCGCATAAAGATAGTGGCGCCAGATCTTCAAGGTGAAGACAACTACCGCCAACTCCAAGTCATGTGTGGGGTAGTTCCGCTCGTGCGGTCTCAACTGCCGTGATGCGTAAGCAATCACCTGTCCTCTCTGCATCAACACTGCTCCTAGACCTTCTCCAGATGCATCTGTGTAGACTGCATAGTCCTGAGTGCCTGAAGGAAGAGCAAGAATAGGCGATGTAGTCAACTTCTCCTTCAGTGTCTGGAAGGCCTGCTCACATGAATCGTCCCAAATGAATGGAACTCCCTTCTGCGTCAACCGTGTAAGAGGACGAACAGTGCGTGAAAATCCGCTGACGAAGCGTCTATAATAACCTGCTAGCCCAAGGAAGCTCCGAATCTGTGTGACAGTCTTGAGCTGCTCCCAAGACATAACTGCATCTATTTTCGCAGGATCAACTGCGATACCTGCTCCAGAAATGATATGCCCGAGAAATGAGACCTGGGATAAGCAGAACTCGCACTTGCTCAACTTGGTATATAGCTTGTGCTCTCGCAATGTATCCAAGACAGTCCGTAGATCATTCGCATGATCACATTCATTCCGTGAATATATGAGCGCATCATCGATGAACACCACTACAAACTTGTCCAAGTATGGACGGAAGATACGGTTCATCATATCTATGAAAGCCGCAGGTGCATTGGTGAGCCCAAACGGCATCACCACAAACTCGTAGTGTCCATAGCGAGTCCTGAAGCTGTCTTCGGAATATCTGACTCACGAATCCTCAGTTGATGGTAGCCTGAGCGAAGATCGATCTTTGAGAACACAGAAGACCCTTGGAGCTGGTCGAACAAATCATCGATGCGTGGCAAAGGATAACGGTTCTTCACCGTTCTCTTGTTCAGCTGTCGGTAATCAATGCACAGTCTCATGGATCCATCCTTCTTCTTAACAAATAGAACTGGAGCACCCCAAGGTGAAGTGCTCGGCCTGACAAATCCTAAATCAAGTGACTCCTGTAACTGCACCTTCAGCTCCCTCAACTCAGCTGGTGGCATGCGATATGATGCCATAGAGATCGGTTGTGTATCAGGTAGTAATGTGATCTCGAACTCAATCTTTCTCTCCGGAGGTAATCCTGGTAGCTCATCAGGAAATACGTCAGGATATTCTGACACTACTCGGATGTCCTGTGTCATTGGCTCCTGGTCAGATACCTCCCGAACAAATGCAAAGTATGAATCACAACCCTGATCAACAAGTCGCTGGGCTCGCAACACTGAAATGTACCCCATGGTGGAGTCATGTATAGTACCCTCAAAAGTAAACTCGAGTAGATCTGGAATCCTGAAGACAACCATCTTCCTAAAGCAATCAACAAGTGCATGATGAGCGGATAACCAATCCATGCCCAAAATCAAGTCGAACTCATCAAGCTGTAGGAGTAGACAACCGGCGAGCATCTCGTGTCTGCCAATCAGTACGGGCAAATGCCTGACTATCACTGAAATAATGAACAACTGACCATCTGGCCCTCGGATGTGATATGGAGAAGAGAGAGTTCTTACGACTCTACCTAAAGAAACTAGTAGCCTCGAAGCAAGGAAAATGTGTGTCGCTCCAGAATCAAATAAAACGTAGAAAAACTCGATAAGAGCAGTCAATATGTGTGCTAGCTGGTCAGTCTCTTGGCCTGATCGGGATACCATGGTTCTGCATGAGAACCATAATTAGTCGTAAAAGTACCATTTGGAGATACTTATAATAAATGCTTTTTCTCTTCTAGGGTTATATCTGAAAATTAATGAAATCGGTGACATTTGTGGTGGTTGAATATGAATGTCATATTTCCCTTCTCGGACTCACGACAAGTCGGAAGACTGTCGCTATTCGGGAACTTAATGCGATCGGAATTGTAATAACGCGAATGTGCGTATCGGGGTACCACTGCTCTGATACCAAAAATGTAAACCTCTCAGGATCCGGGTACCCGTTTACGGCACAATTCGTAATATTTCATTTATGACATCGCATTAAAAGCATAGTTTTATGGGGAAATTTTTCGCAATGAATATATTTGCAAGTGACATTCGACATTCACATTCACAACCACAAGATAATAGAGAACAATGGCACCAGAAATTGATTTCATTAATTTCCATACAATTTTACAACATGTACAATGTCTGACATTACATATAACATCCCAAAAATTTGACTGAAGAGAAGAAGCAATTTACAATATCAATTGAACTAAAAATTGTAACAAAAACTAATACCGTCTAGTATAGACCTTCTTTTCTGGAACCCTGTATAGCTACTGAACAATAGACTCCTTTCTTGCCATGCGTGTAAGGAAGAAAAGGAGTCACAAACGTGAATACAAACCCGTAGTTTAAAATAAATAACAAGTAATTTAATGTGCAAAAGAGAGCAAGTAGAAAGGTGGAATAAGCATTATTTACATCTACTTGCATAAGTAAAAAGGTTTTCAACTGTTTGGTACTAAGTTCATTTGTTCTCCCCTTTTTCCCATTCATCCCATATATATATATTTATATAAAGTTTAGATGACAAACCTAACATATAAAGATTTCCTGTGTTTTAAGATCATGATTTAGGGTCTTGGAGATCATGTTGCGGAACTTGATGGCACATGTAAATGCTACTTTCTTGTCATTGAGATCATGTCATGGTTTCCGATGATGGACTGATATACTGATTTGATCCTTAATTCTATTTACTCCTTTTAAGTTAGTGGATAGTCCGTGGTCTTGGTCTGTGTGTAGCCTCACACTATGACTCTAAGGTATTAAACTACCTTAGGGTTGGGGGGCCTCCGTAGGCATGCGGTGTTGTGTAATGCATCCTAACTAAGTTCCCAACACGTCCACTAACTTATAGGGATTTCGAATCAGATTAAAGTCACCTCCAATCAACTCAATTTTAATTGTAATTTCCTCCAAACCTTCATTCTAACTCTCTCAGATGCAACTCTTGATGATTTAGATGTAGATATAGATGTAGATATGGATGATCTGGATGTAGAATCGCCAAGTCTGTCGGCGAAAGAAAACTCAAGCGGTGAAGAAGCCTACAAATGGCTCTTCCGTCTCGCCCTCTAGTTGGAAGGACGGTCCAATAGAGGGATAGGTCTACTCCCCAACTACGCCACTGAGACGGGTGAGAGGGACTTCCCAGAAAAGTCACTCTAGAAAAACAGCCCGACCGGTAACGGGCAACTGAGCTCGTACGTAAAACTGAAAACCAAGGATCCCCCGCCTGGGTATCCTAAAATAGAGGGTCAGCGTAACTGGTCTAAAGTCGGGATCCCAACGAGGCGTAAAAACACTGCGAGCTCGCGTAAAAACCGAAAAAGGATTGGGATCCTAGACCCGCGCACTTGGCGGCCGCTGCCCTATCTGGGCTTCCTATCTTCCGCCCAGTTGAGGGTCACCGCGCCCTCGCACGGTCAGGTGTGAGGATCACCATGACCGGCATAATTAGTTGTCATTTCTCATTCATCATCACATTCATTCCTTTTCTCATTTCCTTCCTTGTTCAACTTTACTGATCTGATTCGTTTGATCAACAATCTTCTTGATATCACTGATGGGTCTAAGAGTCTTGTATAAGTATGTTAGTCAGATGTGAGATGATTATAAGCATTACAATTACTTCCCCAATTTACCTCAACAGAGAGATTTACATAGTCATCCTCCGATATACACATAATACAAAACAACTATTTGCCTTATAGATGATTGCTTGGATTTTTACTCAGAACTGTTCTCCATCGAACGTAAAAGAGTCAACATAAATCCATTGTCAGGGATAAATTGTGTATATACATGAACTATTTTTTTTAAATGGTCTGAATGTATAATCGAAGAAACCGACAATTGTGATAGTTAGTAGACAGATTGCTTGGTGAGAAACTAGACCTGGTGTCCATATGATTCAAGACTTCATACGAGAAACTCAGTTCCTTGCATGCAATCTCATAGCTTCTTCCAAGGTTCACGCCTTTACAATGTAACTTTCAGGTGAACCATGATCATCCTACAAATTTATATTATCGATTTCAATCTAAGAACTTCTATTCTACATTGTACTATTTTTCATTTTCCAACTATTGGTTAATCTAATATTCATATATCTTAGGTTTGCTAAAATCAAAGGCTGAACAATTTATATGTTGCTTTGAAGACTTACATGTTAGTGGGAATATTAGACAAACAAAGGATATCATAGACCCATCTCAACATTCCTGAGACATTTCTCAATCATTTTAAGATGGAGCCCAAAATATGGTTCGGCTTTTTACACACAACAGTTAGTTTTATCTGTACCACAAAATCTATCATGTAACACTATGTAGATGAAAATGAATCAAATGATGGAGCTCTGCCAAAGAAAATTATATGTATGTCGGTCTCTCTTCTCTATAGGTCCATCCAAGGCCAACATCCTTTGTCACTATTATGATCCGATTTAAATCAGGTTATGCATATATAATTTTGTATTTTCATGAATGTAAGATCTTGTATTTAAGAATTTTAGTAGTGAATTAGGTTGCAAATCATAGTAACTGACCCGAGGCCAAATAGTAATACTACACCTGGATTTATAGAGATTGAATTCGAAGGTCATGCAATTATTTAGATTTAGATCCACAACAGTTATCTTAATGTCTGAACATATCAGAACACACTCTTAAATTCAAACCTTTCAAATACGAATTTGGACAGAGAGCAGATTTTGAATTTTAAGATTTCCAAATGAAAAAAAATAAGCATAGATCTTAGATTTGAAAATTTTCAAATTAAAAATTTAAGCTGGGGTCAGATTCCAGATTCTGAAATTCTCCAAAGCCTACTTTTAAGCAAAGATCAACTCTTAGTTTGAGCATGGAACGTGCATGCAACTACCCACCAAAACTTTTATATTTTTAACATAAATTCAGTGGCTAAATTAAGAGTTGTGAATTTGAATCTTAGTTTACCTAAATTGAAACAACATAGAAAAAAAATATAAGATGGCATACATGGCAGCAAGAGATAGGATGGGAATGTACCTAAGATCTCTTATTTGAGGGATCAAGTCTGCTGCATGCAACAACTCCAAAAAAAAAACTGTAGCACATGATCCTTTAGCTTGCAGTAGTTTGGATACAACCTTGGTGATGGAGAAGCAATGACTATGGCTGCATGCACAACCAATTGGAGAAGAAACAAGGGGAAAAAAACTTCCAGCAGTTGTAATATGAACTTACGACAGCCTTTGGACACGCAGAGATCACTGGACTTGAGTTTGCAGCAGCAAGAGGGAGTGATGGATCTCTCTTTGGGTAGAAGATGAAAAAAATAGAGAACGAATGGGGGAAAGAGAAGGTCTCGGCTGATATTTATAGGGAATTAGGGAGAGAAATAAAGAGAGGGAGGTTCTTGGAACCTTCCTCCAAAATTATTATATATATATATTTAAAACAGTAGCTAGTCTGTAGTACAATAGTGTTAGAGAATAAAATTTTGAATCTGCCGACCTGTACAGCCTGTACAGAGAAAAATATTTATTTTTATTTTTATTTTTATTATTTTTTTTAAAAAAACTCTATCAACTTAAAGTTGACCGTATGTGTGCCCCGGGTCTCGGATTTTAACGCATAATATCTCGTTTTGATCGTCTCGGGACGACGATCAATTTGAGTATAATGTTGATATACTTTCGGTCGAGTTTTGAATACCCGAAATTTTCGGATACGGTTTTTGTTTAAGGTTAAATTTTACGATTTAAAAATATCAAACGACCTCCGATTGACGAACGGTCGATTCTGTTGGTCTTGTATCGTCGAATCGGATCTCATGATGGTCTCGGTTTGTTTCGCGGTTTCCGAATTTGCGTCGCGGCTTTTCGCGGCACGAATTACGAAGCGATCGATTTTCGATCGATTTTGCCCGAACAACTTTTGATTCTCGATCAATTGATCGTTTTAGGTTATCTAATATTGTCAGATAGCTTTATTGGGTTAATCGGACCCTAATCAGGTCGGGTTCGGGTTTGGCGCATTCCGGATGTTACACATTACGAGGAGATTTTTGATGAAAAAATAATGAGTTGGAACAAACACAAAATTTTTGAGAATTGCAGAGGATTTTAATGAATATTTTTAAGGAATAATTATGTATACCAATTCTTCCAGTCTCTAGCTCAACATGATCTCTTGTAAATGATTTTTATGCAACCACGATACCTTTGCCACAGCATTTGGACCGAGTTTTATTGGAGATTTCTATTGAACAACGGGTCGAACATGAACCTTTGACCACGAAGAATAATTTTGATGATGAAGAGATGATGATCCTAAGTGATATGAAATAATTGTTGATTGTGGGGTTAATCTTGAGGTTGAAATGGAAGATGGAATAAATGAGTAATCAACCTACAAAAATTCCAAATCTTGTGATTTTTGTGAAACCCCAATGCACTCCTCATCTCTATTGGGTCATACTGTGATTGAATTTCCTAAATCAAACAACAATTTCTTTATATTGAACTCGTGTTCCGATAAAGAAGATATTAAATCCGACTCTAAGGATGATTTTGATAATGAAACTAAAGTTGAATATGACGATGAGTCCAAGGATAACGACAAAACTGAATTTAAGGAAGAACATGACTATGATGATGGGCATAAAGATAAATACGATAATGAGATTGAATTTGATTATGAGCGTGATGATAATTTTGATCAAGAGCTTGAGATTGAGATGCCACCACATGTTCTTCCATTCACCCCAACTGGATGTTGGAAGACCTCCATGATGACTCTCTTAGGGATGAACACATAATCTCCCACTATAATAACATTACCTATAGTGAAGATGACCCCTCATGCTTGATCTTTCACTATCTAAGTGCTTCCCCCATTATTACCTCAAAACATGACCCATTGTCTCTTGATAATTTTTGTGTTGAAATCGAAGATCTCAAGAAAATCGAGGATGAACGACCAATTACTACATTAATTCTACCATGGCAAGAACCATCTTCTTGGTCAATAGAAATTGAGGTACCGAGCGAAGATACAATCACAATGAATTACATTGAGACTACACATCGTGGTCATGAGCGGGAGAAATTATTGAATCTTGTTGAACATGAACCCACCCACCCTTGGACTTAAAGATGCATAAACCAATCTTTGATTTTTAGGATAATCATGATAATTTTACGGGTGGGAACAAATTGGATATATTGGTTATAGCTGAGGAAAATTGTTTTATCAATGACCGACCTTATGTATTGATCATTGAAATGAATCTTGACCAATTAGAAACCATCTTTATGCACATTCGAACATATCTCTCAACCGCCCGTCGACCGGAAAAACTACTTTTAGAGCTGATTACATCCCTCTCGCTCCAATCATCACTTGGATAAGTTTTCTCTTTCATCATTTCGATACCATCATTCACTATATGCATCATTTTATCGGTATCACCCACCCACCCAGAGCTTCATACAATTATTACCTCCACATTCAAATCACTTGATCTAACTTTGTACATCATCCCGATTGTCTAAACACGGATGCCTCACATACTCGAGACACGTGATTTCCGAACCCTAGAGCCCGGTTGGGGGCATTAAAACAAACAAACATCGTGGGATCTTCCATAGTTATCTTTCAGGTATTTCTCCCACTTGTATTTTTTCTACTTCATTTCTCATAATTGTAGTTCAACATAAGTATGGATGAAATATAAAAAAAGGTGTAATTAATTAGAAAATAATAAAAAGGCATCTTTAATTACTTGCATCTTTCATTCTCTCCACTCGTGTTGTCCCGCATCCTATGTTTCCATAATTTTATCACCATGTGAACATAGCTTTTGCTAAGCGGGGGGGGGGGGGGGGGTGCATCGCATTTCATGCATGTCATTTTTATTTTATCACATTTTTTATTTCATGCATTCTATTTTTACATTTATTTTGTTTAAAAAAATCCAGTTTTTTATTGCATTATTTTTAAAAAATCATAAAAATTTTAAAATTTCCTAACACTTTTAAAAATGTATCTTTTTGCATATTTTTCAAAAAATTCATTTTTCCATATACCCAAATCCCACAAAATTTTGCAAAAATTCCCATTTTTTTAAAAAATAAGCAACTTTTTTCGAAAAATCAAAAATATTTTCCTAGTTTTCTTCTAACTTCTGGGATTTAAAGCCTAGTTTTTACAAGTTTTAGACTTAGACCAAGAAGACCTTAATCCACCTAGTTTCATAGAACTTCATTAGGTTTAAGTATTCGGGTTCTTCAGATCTATTTTAGACTTATTTCCTTGAGTTCTGCTAATGTTATGTGGTGATCAGCAAATTTTCTAAATAACACATCTTGACAGCTATAACACTATTTTACTCTTGATTGATTTTTGAACAAACTACACCTTACACCTTAGTTCAACTTAGTTTGCTTGTATATGAGACTGTTTCAATCTCCAGCAAGGGAAGGGAATGACTGAATCTCAGATTAAGCAAAATTCAATGATCTTAGTTCATGAGCTATTTATTTTCTATAAGTTTGGGTCTGTCAACAAACTTAACTTGTACATATATCTGAAAGTTGTATTTTATACATGTACAATCTTGATACCTAATTCCACAAAATCCTATTAAAAAGAAGGCACAATAAGGGATGCCTATTCCAAAAATGCAAATGCAAAAGATCTAACAAAGAGAAATCTACTCAAATAACCCATCTCTACCAAATAACCCAAGTAGCAGACCAATGTTGCTACTAGTTTAAAAGAGGACAAAGAGGCACAGGGTTATGCTCTACAAAAAGGAAAAAATAAGAGCAATGGACCAAAGCGATCCACGAAAAATTTCCAAAAAATCCAAATTCTCTACAATTTGCACCCACTTCTTTTGCTGAAAATTCATGTGAAATGAGAATAAGCCTAGACTTAGAGAGAATAGATGCTTTAGATTTTGTGAATCTCCTGATAACTTGCTTAAGGTTGTACAATATGCTTGTCTCGTAAATTGGGAGGAGCTATAACCTTCACACACAGTTTAAAAACAACTTAAGGTTAAAGAAAATATCTATTGATGACTTGACTTGACCTAAAAATGGAACATCTAAAATTGATAGGACTTGAGGATTGTCGAATTGAATACTAGAATCTAAAAGGAGTTCGAACATATTATTAATCTAAAGGTCAACTCGGTCTATGTCTATTATTTGTTGAATCTTGGCTTAAAATCTCAAAACTTTGTGGGTGTGCCTGTTGTAAATCCTCTTTGTGCATTTTCTAATTATTTTCTATTTCTCTTTGAATATCATTTTTTCCTCTGAGCAAACAAAAGTTAAGTATGGGGGCATGACGAATCGACGATTATCATATTTTTATATATTTTTTGAGCAAAATTCACGTGTAATCCATTTTTTTCTTGATTTAATGCACAACTTTTTAATTAGATTTTGCATGCATATTCCATTCGAAATCCTATGAAAAGAAAAAATATACTTGGAAAATAAAGATAAAAACTTAAATTAACAGAATCTTCTTAATTATTTTAATCAATAAATATAAGCACCAAGCCCATATTAAAGTACTGATTTATTTTGTTTTATTATTTCTGGTCTAGTTTAGAAGAAGCCCATGAGGGTTCATCCCTCTTCATTTGCAAAAAAAGCTGCAGGACAAAATAGATGATGGCAATATCTCAAAAATTAAAAAAAGGGACGCTGACATCAGCATAATGTCGGTCACCTCCACCTTCTTCTTCCTCATGTCGCTTCCCGTCTCTTCTCCTCCTCCCTCGCAACAACCGGCCACGATGCCCTCTTCCTCCACCGTTATGTCGCTACTGCTGTCCTTGGCCTCAAATACCAAGGACATATTCGTAATTTTTATTTTCTTTCAGTTTTTCTGCATTTTGGATCTTTTTTCTATTAATTAAAACTCTGATCTATTTTATGCAATTTTCTCAATTTTTGTTATTTTATTCACTACCAAAATTACGCTTTTTAGTTCTCTCCAATTATTTTCGTTTCAGCCCTCCATGGATATTTCTGCAATTTCATATATTTTGCTCCTTTGGTCGATAATTTTCCTATTTTTATCGTATTTAAAAGTCAAAATTTCATGTTTATCAAATGCTTTCCAATAATTGCAATCATACCCTTAGCTTTAGTTTTATTTACATTCAGGCTCCTGAAGTTTTTTAAAATTACATAAATGTGCTTGGAACTTCCAAAAATAACCAAAAATAGCAGAAAAACCTGAAGAAATCCCAAAAAATTCGAGTTCGATCCTTGGGATGTCTAGAATCTATTGAGTTTCAATACATTTTAAGATCTCTAGAAACAAAAATAAAAATAGGATTCGATTTGAGTCAATAAAGCTGAAAATACATTTGTAAATGGAATACAAATTCATGTAAAATGTCAGAGTCCATGTTGATAGATCCTCTACTTGTCCTATACATTACTTGATATATCTTGACTTGTAGTTGGACAAATTTTATCTGTAATTATACAGATCTCGCGTGTGAGAAATGACAGCATAAAAATCACCTTCCAACACACTGAAAACCATGGGTTTCAACCCTTTATAAGTTGCTAGAAGTAAGGAAGAAACTCTAGACAAGAGCAGTTAGTAATGATGAAAGCAGGACTTTTCATTTACAAGTCATTTGAGAATTAAAGATAGCCTTGGTACCCTAATCGAGAAATAGACAGTATCGAGAAATAGACAGTTCTGGATTTCTTATCAGACTATGAGTGATTAGATTATCTTCCGACTGACTATGAATGATTAGATTATCTTCCGACTGATTACCACATTAACAACTACTCAAAGAAGGAGTCCATTGAAAAGCATTAGTTATGTATTTATGGTTCAAGAGTCACCTTGGTTAGCTAGGAATTTTGACTTCTATAACCATTATTTGATTGGCCACTTGATCATTTGGCCAAAATATTCTAAACCTATATGTCAAGTATACTTTATTAATTGATTTTAGTACTTTTTACATAAAATCTATAAATACAAAAAAGTTGTAAAAGCTTCTTTTCTTTGATAATGAAAATATTCTTTGAGCATAGAGAATAGGTATTTCAACTTGGTCTTCTATTTTCAAATTATTTACACAAGTATCCTTAAATGAGATTAGAAAGCCTTAAAACTTAAAAATTGGGTTGAGCTTTGTTTCTCCACTTGAGCTTGAGTATTTACATATCAATGACTGATCAAAGATTTATCAATTATTTTATGATTTCATCAACATTTCTAAATGGAATGGAAGTCCTTGTAGGGAAACGAATATTCTATACCAATTTGACAATGTTAATGTTTTGTTTCTGAAAACACAATGTTAAACAATCTAAATTATTTCGAATAGAAAAAATACGTGGACATCTATAAGTGTTGTTATCTTTCTTTATCTTCATGCATGCCTTTAATATAGAACGTGGAAGATACTGCTCGTGCTTTGATGCTGGCAATGAGAAATGAAATAATTCATGTGTAATTATCAATGGAAAACTTTAGCTAACAAAATCTATTAGAAAGATAACAGAATACAATAACATATTGATCTTCTTAAACTCAAAATTACAACATACGTATTTGAAGCACAATATAATGTGGAAGATGTAACTGAAACGTCACTTGTATCCTAAGCATGTACATACACTAAAGTTTCTCTGGTATTTTAACAATTACTTTTCTTCACTTATTTAGTTACGTGCATGTGTACCTTGAGTTAAAAATATTGATTGCACTTTTCTTATAAAATTTAATCAATGTAGTTTTCCATTTATGCAAGAACTCGATACATCAGAAACCAACATGGATATCATGAATCGATGACATGTAAGCCTTGCAAAATGGTCCAGTGACTGAGTGATCAAGAATCGTCGGCGACGGTTGTGCGACCGACAGTTACAGAGATCGGGTCTCGTAGAAGATCCAATCGTGGACATGGGGAGAGGACGGACTTGGCGAGGGAGAGTTCACGCCCTATAATATCGACCTCCACCAGGAGGAGACGGACATCCAACACCCAACCCTCTCTAAGAGAGCTCTCTCCCATCCTCATCTCCCCCGTTCCCCCGTCTCTCGTTCTCTCACGAAGAAGACGACTGAAGCGTACCTTGTTCCTTGAAGCATGTATTCTCCATTTGCATTGACAACCATGATGATTGCTATGATATACATTTGATTTCCTGTATGTAAATAAATATAGAACTGAATTGTTTTTAAGCATCCAAAAAATTAATTATTACATTTTTGCTTCAGAATTCACGCAAACAAATTATTGAATTATTAGACATTTCATTCAATATTTATTACATATTTTTGGTCAAGACTGAAAATATAATGTTATAAATTGAATTCTCTTAAATCCTATTATCAAATATGTAATATACATTTATATCTAAAAATAGATTTGTTCAAGGGAATGAATTAGCAATTTTAGTTGTCGGTCAAGTATGAAACTAAGAAACTATATGAATGCACCACATATATTCATTTTACATAATTACTCTATAAAATTATACACCATATATTATAGAATAATAAGGTACAGTATTATATGAACTTTGTCCGCAGTATAAATAATATTCAATTCATAATTTTTAAAATTTTAAAAATACTTGATGCCCAACAATATTCGATGGGATAAATAAGGACTTAGTTCATTGTTTAGTTACCATCTATCATTATCATTAGTTATAACTTTTTAACTATATTATTAAAAAGGTATTCTTAATAAGCTGCTCCATAGTAATTGGTAGATGGCATGAAATTCAGTTTAGGCAAATATATATCATATTCTTTTTCTAACAAAAAAACATGAATGGATATATCTTGTTCTTCATCATATATTAGTTGAAGTAGCTAATCGCATGCATTGTTGCAACATTCACTTAATTTCACATTTGCATGAACTTTTGTTGTCGTTACGAAGATTCAATATATAAGGTTGTAAAAGTATATCAAAACTCTCAAAAGTTATTTTAAAGTTGTAATAAAAGTATATTAAGATAACCATTTATATTAAATGATGTGTTTGAAATCGAGAAGTTATTATTATAACATGGATGGAAAGATCATAGTGATATAGAAAGATAACATGAGAGACATGTGAGTAATAGGGAGTCTGGTTGGAAAAAAAATTAGAAGGGAGAGAGTGGAACATGATAAACAATTATCTGAACTTTGAAAGAATATCAACACTATCAATATTAAAGTTATGATCATATATCACAACAGAGGTTATATCGGGCAGAGTTTTAACAATACAGATTCAAGCAGATATATTTCTAATATAACTGAAAGCTATCTATAGAAAAATTTCACCAAATGTTCAACAACCTAGTGGATATCTCTGACTTCACACAGAGAAGTTGATGAGCTATTTATGGATCAAGAATAGCTTTCTTGTAAAACTTTTGACACACTTCTCTCTGAGGAATGTAGAATACTCAAGAACGGTAGAGAGATAGACAATGAGAGAAAGAGAGAGATGCTCGGATAACTCTAGAGGATTCGAGTTGAATTGTGTATAGAAATGAAAGGGTAGGGGTCTTCTTTTATAGGGATTCAAGGGTGTAACCATCAAAGGGATAAAAATAGTAAGTTTGAATTTCAAATTCAAACATTGATCGATCGTATGGAATGTTGTAATCGATCAGTCTAGCATTGATGGATCGTTCAAGAGCTTTGGTTGATCAATTCAACCGGTTACAGAATTCAAATATTCAAATAGTTATCGATTCTAAAATGGGTCTTACCGATCAATAAGTGTAACATTTAAATAAAGGAAATGCCAAGTAATGATAATCAAAAAAAGACTTGTCGGTCATAAAGATTTACCCATCATAGTTTGAATATGGTCGATCAAAATGAGGAACTATCTAGAGTTGATGTTGATTGATCAGGCTTTGATCGATCAATAGGAAATGTGTGATCCATCAACCAGCGTCTTAAAGGTTGACTTGGTCTTTGACTTGATCCTTGAAATATACTTTGAGAGAAACACAAGTAACTCTAATATGATAGTATGTAGATACAAAACTTGAGCATACTATAGAGTATATTGGTGTTTAAACAATTCCGAGGATCTTTATTCGAGATATTGAGTTTGAGAATGATTTCTGCAAAACAATACACAGTTGCATGTAGATCCAATGTGTGTGTGTCAACTTTAAAACACATTTTAATAGGAGAAATAAGATTATGACAATCCCCCTTTTTAAAGATGGTAGAAATTTTCAAACAATAAATTTTACAGAATTAAACTTTTAAGAAAAGATAGTTAAACTTAAATATTTGTAAAATTTTTAGAAACTCTCCCTCAGAGTAAAAAAATCATAAAACATTTTAAAGAAACAATTTATAGAACTTTTTCCTTTTTTCCTTTTTTTCTATTCTCTCCCTTTTTGTCATAATTAAAAAGAACATACAAAACTTGAAATTTCATTGATAGAAAAAGTAGTCATTACATATGTGGAAAGGCATACATAATATAGCAAAATAGAAAACATTATGATGTGCACTACTCTCATACATGAAGAAATACAAAAAGATAACTATACATCTTGATCATATTCTAAGCCTGATGCTCTAGAGGGACGAGTGCGCTTCTGAGAATCTGCGAGTGCACGTCAAACATCCGACGCATACCATAGATCGGATCGGATTCTTCTTCCTCTTCTTCTTCTTCTTCAGATTCTTCTTCTATTTCTTCTTCGTTGGTATCCACTAGGTCAGGAATGTGGATACTCTTGCCACGAGAAGATCGAGGAGGAGGAGTGGGATTTCTTGTGCAAGGAGGAGGAAGGGAGAGTTGAGTAGATCTCCCAGAAGAGGAGGAAGACTTCTTCGAAACTTCGAGCTTGTCTAGCCTATCGAAGAGATTGTAGAGAAGCTCGGCTTGCTCATTTTGAAAAGTCATATAATAATTTGAATAAGAAGCCAAGTTGATGTTATGACTCATCATTAATTTAGCACACTCTCGCCGACGATTGAGAAGAAAGAAGATACTGTCAAGTTTGTCAACTACATCTCCGAGACCAGAAATGTGATCATGAGGAAGCACCTGGTTTTGGTAAATCCAAGGATAGTTAAAGTGAGAAGATCATGGACGAATGGAGTGATGGACATGACCATGAAAATGTGGTGCAGTAGTAGGTAGAAATGGACTTAGTTGAAATGTAGGTGGACGAGGTGGGGGATTATCATTGAACACTTGAGAAAATCTTATAGCTTCTCCTCCGAAGGATTGCACTCTTTTGATCATCCTTGGATCTCCCACATCAGGGATGGAAGAAAAGACACGATTGAGAAATCGAGGTAAATGACAAGAGAACGGGGTTTAAATAAGGCAATCTTCATCAAATAATTGAGACGAGAGGAGACTCTCATGATAGACATCTTGTTAAATGTGGTTGTCTCTTGTCAAATGATCGGAAATAGTTGAACCTTCACAAGAATAACTCAGAATTATGCAAATGGCGTGCTCATTCATGTGACTATGTGAACGATAGTTACGAGAATTTCCTGCTACAGACAAGTTAGCGCAAACTCTTTGTAATGGTTATAGCCCATTTTGTAAACAACATTTTGATTTTCAAATAAAGAGATAATTTATATACAAGAAAAAAGATATATTGTGTACAATTAGGAGGGAATATAATGTGATTAGAGAAATGGGTGTTGTCCTCTTAACTGAGAGAGCGCGCATGTGTGTATGTGTGCAATAATAAAAAGGAAGAAGATATAGAGGGAGGGAGGGTTGACACATGGTTCACATATTTTGGAAATAGAGAAGGGAGAAAGGAAGGGCTGAAATAATGTGGAAGTTTTTTATACCAATGCTGGATACAAGTCATCTTGTTACCACCATCTCTTCTCTCTTGAAAGACAAATACATATCCCTAAAACAATAAAATACAACTATAATTTGTAAAGTTATAAATCATATTTGGTTATCCCCCTCCCAGTTCCATCTTACTCTCTTTCATTCTCTACTGTCAATACTCCACTCCTAGTTCCCTCTCCGTCTCAATCCATTTCAAGCCACTCTCATGTACAACACTGTCCTCCTCTAGCATAGCAACATCGCCTCTCCCTAGCGATGTTGCTAACCATTTCACACAATGTTGTCCCCTTCCCACGTGATACCATTTTCCCAAACGTGGCATTCATTTGATCTCTGTTAAAGGAAATAGATTTGAGACAGATGTCTACTATGTTCATTTGTTATTCATTTTTTGGCACTTTTGATTGTTCCAACATGCAACCTTATTCCATGGATTAGATTAGCTACATGTTTAGAGTTACCACGCTTACCTAAAAATAAATAAGCATTGCTTGAATTCCTTTCCTTTTTATATTGATATAAGAATTTAACTCATATTTTTTTCAAAAAAGTTGTATATTTTGAATATATGTATAATTTAATAGATTAATTTAATTTCCAATCTATTCCAAATGAGATGAATGGTGCCTAATAGGCGGGCTATATTTAAATTAATTTTGCCTTGGACAATAAATCGAGTGTGGATATTTTATAATTCTCATCTGTTAGTTATACATCATAAGTCCTTGTCCTTGAAGGATGTTGTTAGGAGTGGTTTGATTTTGGCATAGCTTAACGTGTTAAACTAATCATGAACTTCATCAATATTCAACCATAGAGATCATATGCTTTCTTGATCTTAGCTTGTCTTTGTATCCTTATTTTGTAACTTGTATAGTTCTTATTTAAATCATATGTTGGCAATTGTTTGCAAAAAAAAAACATACTAACTTAAATTTCAAATTCAATAGTTTGAATGTGTGCTCTTCAACTTCTTATAATGGATTAGTGGGGTTCTTCAACTTTAATTTGTGTAGTCTTCAGATGTTCTTTTCTTGGCATCTATCCAGATTATCGATTCTGAACCATAGTTCAAATGTCGAGGGCTAATTTGCTATAAAGTACAAATATGATAGAGCAGACTATTGGATGGGAATATGTAATTATAAAAAATCCTATCGAATCTTAATTGAATCCGTAATACGGTGGATTGGATCTAAGTATTTGACAGATTGGATTCGATCGGAAAGTTAAAATCTGCAAAGGTCGAGTTGAACGTGGAATAAGCTAAAATCGATCTAATCCAATCCAATCCATGTGTACTCTTACTAGAAGCTTGAAACCTGAGCCATGTTGCTCATAAATCTTATCAATTGAGCTTGAGCAACGTCACTTGAGCTTGAGATCATTCCTTAACGAATATTGTATACCAATTTGACATTATTAAAATAATAATTCTAAAAGCACAATATTCAGGAATCTAATTTATTTCAAATAAAAAATTGCATGGACAACTTTCGCGTTGCTATCATGCTCTCCCTTCATTCGTGCCTTCAGTATTCTATCCACATGCTTGAGGTCCACCACTTTTTGCTCCCTTTTCCCTTGCATGTGCTCGTGGTACCTCATGCAAGCCTTCATGTTACATGTTTGATCTTATCTTAGGGAGCCAGAGGGAGATGAGAAAAGCAAGATACACGGAAAGAATGAAGAGATTCTCTCAAGGGAATGTTAGTTCTCATGTGTTGTCACCGATGCGTCTGCCTCTTGCTTTATGGCATGGACCTCAATGATTTTTGGTGGTGTCGACACTAGCATATGAGCTTGACTACGACTGCATGGACCGTTGCCAAGGTAACGGGGTTTGCATGTGGGGACATCCGTGTTGGAGATATGAACCACTGGAACCGTCTCCACTCAGATACCGGTTGTTGGGATATGACCACCTGACGGAAACGGATGCAAATGCGCAATCGACCATCACCACGAAAGCACGTGAAGAACAATCAGATATAACGATGGTCAGTTACCTCTCGCGACCATCGGAGAAGAAAGATCACTATAAATTAGAACGAGTAAAACTCTCTCCGTTCCCTCATTCTCTCATCTCTTTCTTCTCTCTACCTCACTTTTCTCTAGGGATTATATTGTTCTTGTGGTGGTGTAAATGCAATGCCTCTACCCTTTTTATATAGCCCAATTACAACCATATAGTCCTATTGCTATTACGACTATAAATAGAATACAACTCAACTATTATTAGGATTAGGAGTTCAATCCCATTAGAATTCCCAAATACGACCCTAATCCTAACAATCCAATGGTTAAGGGGGAAGTTGAGGGCAGCCTTACTGAATCGGTCATGGAGGTGGCATGTGGCGGAGTCAGAGCACAGAGCGTTCCAATAAGGGTCGATGTTCGGACTCTGTGGGGTGGGACGGTGGAAGAAGATGAAGGGAGGAGGATTAAGAAAATCTCTCATAGAATGTAAATTCTTCTATAAAAGCTTTTTATGATTTTGGTCATTGATCAATATATTTAACAGTTTGACCTATCTAACAGTCGCAATATTGTGAAATAAGTAGGAGCACAAGTGCGTGTGTATATTAACACTTGCTCTAAGAATCTTGCGTTTGATTCGGGAATAAGCTGTAATAAGGCACAATTCATGTTCGGTTGGAAGGATAATAATAACGGTACGATGAAAGAGAGGGAAGGGAAGGGAAATGATGTTTTTATTCTTGAGACTACTCTCCAAACAAGCACCCCCTAAAAGAATCAAAATTTTTGTAAAAGGAGTCGATCGATTCACCATTCTCGTTAATGGGAATGGATTTTCTCTAGCAGGAGTTTCTTGCACACTAAACAAGACAAATATATTAACGTTGTTGATGCCAAGAAGCGTGTCGCCTGAATGCCAATTTCAGTTCGTCGTCAGTTGTTTAGAATTACATATTTGTTTCTAAATAATAGCATGCGCGATACATAGGCGAATTCTAACTGAGATTGCAGAGACTGCACTCGTATTTGATTGTAATACTTATAGTACAAATCCAATCTTTTCCAAGGAAAACTCAAAATCAAAATCCAGATAACACACGGAACAAGAATGGAGCACTCACCGCAGTCATCTCCTTCCCAATCCTCGTCTCTTGCAGACTTCAGATTGAGGATCCTGATGCTGATGATTGTGCAATGGCTCCGGGCATGGTCGAGAACCGCTGCAGTTGAATCATCCGAGCATAAGAACCATCTGGGAAATGCTTCAAGAGGTAGTTGTGTGATCCCTGCTCTGCCACCTTGCCATCGTCTATCACTGCTATGGAATTAGCGTTCCTTACCGTCGATAGCCGGTGGGCAACGACAATCGTCGTCCGCCCGGACGATGCACGTCCCAGAGCCTCCTGAACACACCTTTCTGATTCTGCATCCAGAGCGCTGGTTGCCTCGTCAAGCAGCAAAATCGGGGCCTTCTTCACGAAGGCTCGGGCAATGGCGATTCTCTGCCTTTGGCCACCTGATAACTGCACACCTCTTTCCCCGACCATCGTGCGATATCCATCGGGCAATGCCGATATGAACTTATGTGCACTGGCTTGAGTTGCAGCTTCGATCACCTCAGCTTCGGTAGCGTTCTCACATCCATATGCAATGTTATCATGGATTGTGGCAGCAAAGAGGCATGGCTCTTGCATGACAACTGCCATGGCCTTGCGTAACGACTTGAGGTTGTACTTACGGATGTCCCTGCTATCAAGGAGCACACGGCCAGAGTTTGGCTCGTAGAATCTCTGTATCAGTGCGATGACGGAGCTCTTCCCACACCCACTTGCGCCGACAAGTGCAAGCATCTTGCCAGCTCTCGCTCGCAGTGTCAAGTCTCTGAAAACAGCAATGTCAGGCCTTGAAGGGTAAGAAAAATCGATGTGCTTCAACTCGACCTCCCCTCGAAGAGGCTCGGGCAGTGGCGCGGCGTCGGGATCATCAGGCTCTATCTCCGTCTTCCGATCAATGATCTCGAAAACCAATCTCATAGCCTGGCCACCCTTGGCGAATTCAGGAGCTAGTGTGAGCGTCTCCGCAACACCATTGGCTGAGACCATGAGGATCATGAAGACACGGATCGTCTTCGAGAAGTCGGAGATTTCATGCTTAACTAGCCAAGCTGCGTACCACAGCCCAAGTGCATACGAGGCATATAGCAAGAACTGCCCAATGCCAAAACCACTTCCAGCTATCTGGCCCTTCCAGAAGCAGCGGCGGAGCGGTGTCTGGAGGTTGCTTGCGAACAATTGTGTGATCTTTGCCTCTGAATTGAAGGCAGCAACGGTCCTAACGTTCGCAACGGCCTCTCCCGCTATCTGCGTCGCCTTGGAATGCGCTCCCTCTAGATCACCAGAGAAACCTGTCATGAACATTTTCTGCCACCAAGCACATCATCCGTTAGTACAAAGTTTCATCTATTGATTCTTAGAGAAATAACTTAGTACCTGCAAGACATTAGCCGCAACGACAATGGGCAACACGGCAATGAGCACGAGCGTGAGTCGCCACTGCAGGATGAAACCAACAGTGCAAGCTACGAGCATAAGAGCTGCATTCTGCACGATCACTGAGATACGGTCACCGATCGCTGACCGCACGTTATGAGCATCTGATGCGAGCCTTGCTGCAATCCTAGTGCTGGCATTCTCGTCCATGTCGAACCACGCGATCTCGTTCTTCAGGATAGCAGTCAGCATCTTCTCTCGAACCCGTTTTGTAAGATTCTCCCCGACAATGTCCCAGAAGAGATGTTGCACTGTGTTGAAGACCAGAGCAGTTGAGGAGACTCCAATCAAGAGGAAGCAGTACTTCCCGATCTCACGCTTCATGTAATTGTGATCCTGAGCATAGTAAGCACTCATGACAGCACTGAGCACGTACGCGAAGAGCGCGCTGAACGAACCACAGACCATCGAACCGATGGAGGCTATGAGGGCGTAAACCCATTCAGGAGAATTCATCTTAGCTAGGCGCCAGAAGGTGCTTGCTTGGTCTCGGAATGCAAGCTTATCCCCGCGGTAGTTCGGGTCTAATGCGAGGCTGAAGTCAGATGTGGAGAAGTCTGAAAGTCTACGAGAGTATGGCGATCTACCATACGAGGAATTGCGGCATATGATCGGTGAGCTGACTGAATTGCGAGCACTAGAAGGCCTGGCAATAGAATGATCTGAATGAGCTATAGAGAGCAATGAAGAACTACACTGTCGTTTAAAAAAATGGAAAAATCACACTACCTGGCACTACTCTTCCTAGCATTGGCCATTGCAGTTTCGTGTGCCATCTCCTGCATCCGAATAAGCTTCGCGTACATCCCGTTGATTCCCTTCGCCATAAGTTCATCGTGAGTTCCCATCTCCGAGACACGTCCCTGCTGCAACACAGCAACCACGTCTGCCTTGCGAATTGTCGATAAACGGTGCGCGATCACAAGTGTCGTTCGTCCAATCATGAATCGGTCTAGTGCCTCCTGCACGAGCTTCTCTGACTCAGAATCCAGCGCGCTGGTTGCTTCATCCAGCAGAAGGATTGCTGGGTTCTTTAGCATGGCCCTTGCGATTGCTACCCTCTGCTTCTGGCCACCGGATAGCTGCAAGCCCCTCTCCCCTACCTGCACCAAAACTATAACATGTAACCAATTGCAAAAGATAATTGTAGATTTAGGTTACGAGTAGCGGGAGCCATTAGCAAACGCATACAAATACAAACAATCAAGCAAACAAGCAAACGCGCAAACACCTGAATTTACAAGGTTCGCCTGTCACTGGGCTATGTCCTTGAGCGGTGATGATTGGTTTCACTATTTGTGGAGAGGGAAAATATAGAGCATACATAGGACCTTAATCCTAGGAAATTTATATAGTACTTCCAGTAGAGATCCAGGAGGAGACAATTTCCTTTTTGCAAAGCATTTGATTAGATGCGCATTGTTCCTAAAATTGGTCACAAAATTGTTGCTTAGTTGAGAACAATCTCACAGCCTTATATAAAGGAGGGTAAATTACAAAAAAGGTACCCATCTTTACATGGATTCTCAAATTTGGGACTGATCTTTAGTTTGTAACAAATAGGGGACTAAAGTATTACTTAACGTTTAAGTCCCCAACACCGTGAATGGGCGGCTCAACCCTTAGTTTTCCATGATGAAATAACCCCTGACCAGGTTTTTACATTTCATTTTCCTTGACAAAGCTGCCCTTGCCGATCTGCCTCACCTGCATCTTCATCTTCACGAGCTCGAGCTTGAGGTTGTCGTTCTCAAGACACATGCACGTGAGCTCGCAATCGAGGGGAGGGGCGCTCGGGCGATGCGATGACAGGCCAGTGCCTCGCGGCTAGAGAGGAGACCGCGTGATGCTCTTGGCCACGTCATTGTGGCGTTGCTGCTCGTAGAACAGGACCTGCACCACCATCTGCACGGGGAGCCTCTCAGTGATGGATGCGCCTACAAGTGCATGGCTTCACACAACAAGATTCAAGTGCTGAATAGTTTGCTCACCAATCCCCTCAAAGCTTTCTGAGCATAGTGCATCAAGACTATCCCCTCAAGACTATCCCCAAAACACTGTGCTTGAACCCCTGGATTTCATTGCCATGATGACCCTCTTGAACACATTGATCATTGGGACTATGAGATCTTCCATCCACCAATCTGCAAACGACCCTCTATCGTCGTCGGCATTGTCCATCTTGCGCGGCAGCAACCAATACCGTATGTCGTCGCTCGCTATGCGGGCGATCGCGTCGACACACCTGCCCACCAATTTCACCCTCGCGACCAGTTGAGGCCCGTTCTCTTGTACCCGTATCGTCTTGGCATCGAGGACACGTGCTCCCTCGCATATCGTGACCCAGTGCTCCTTGCGCCGAGCGTGGGGAGGACATTAATGCCGAAACTGGAGTTCCTCTGCTCGGTCGAGTTCACAAGGGACAAGGCAGTTTGGATGGCGATCGAATTGGGGGAAGTGAAAAGTAAAACCTGATCATGGGTAATTTCGTCCTGGAAAACTAGGGGTTGAGCCGCCCATTCACGACGTTGGGGACTTAAACGTTAAGTACTACTTTAGTCCCATATTTGTTACAAACTAAAGATCGGTCCTGATTTGGGAATCCATGTTAAAGATGGGTACCTTTTTTGTAATTTACCCTGTAAAGGATGTAATTGGTGAATGTATAATTGTTGACTACAGGAACTGTTCACAATCCCTTTTCTGCTTTTTGTTCCCGCTTATTCCTTATATAAGGAAAAGTGGATCACTAAACAATTGGCACTTTCACGATAATTGTCTTAGCAAAGTTTAGTAAAAGAGAAGTAAATCATGCAGAAGTTCATGCAAAAGTGGTTCTTAGAAAGTTGTGACGATAACTAAATAATAGTTTTGGATTGAGAGCACAAAGAGATTAATTTAATCGAAGCAGTACAACCACATGATGTACATAAACACAGCTTGTTAAGAGAGAAAGCAAATAAGAAAAAAGGGGACATGCACGTTGCTTTAAGAACCATGACGTCAAATACGATTAACGTAATCATGACAATCAAATTATACCTGTGAATCATAACCATCTGGAAGTTTGATGATGAAGGAGTGTGCATTGGCAACTCTTGAAGCCTCTTCTATCTCCGCTTGGGTTGCATCTGGTCTCCCCAAGAGCAAGTTCTCCTTGATCGTTGTTGCAAACAATGCAGGTTCTTGGCTCACCAGTCCAATCTCTTGCCTCAACCACCTTAGATTCAGGGTCTTCAAGTCGTGACCATCAAAACGTATTTGCCCTGTGATTTAACAAGCAACATCACGCAATGGAAGTTATGTAGGCAGGTCTAAATCCAATATCAAGATCAAAGTTTTACCTGAACTTGGATCATAGAACCTCTCGATGAGGGATACCACTGTGCTCTTCCCGCAACCACTGCTCCCGACCAGTGCCAGAGTCTTCCCCGGCTGGACACTCAGCGTTAACCCGCTAAGCACCGGCACGTCTGGTCGGGATGGGTATGAGAAATCAACATTCTTCAATTCAATAAGACCTGTCACACTCTCCAACTCAATCCCAGACTTTGCATCCCGATCAATCTCGGGCTTGTGGTCGACGGTGCCATAAATTTTCGCAGCTGCAACTCTAGCCTTCGTGAATGCGGCCATGCTGGGAGCTGCCTGTCCCAAAGCTCTGCAGCCCATCAATTCATTTCGCGTAAAATTAGAACAATAAAATTAGCAAGCAACATATCAAAACCAGTTGGAGAAGTATCTTACAGTCCTCCTATCATGACCGAGAACACAGTAATGATTGCAAGGCCGCCATTAGTCTGCCTGTGCCTCACTAGATCTCCACCATACCATAAAAGAAGAGCATAGCAACAGAAGACGGTGAAGAAGGTCGATCCTAAACCGATACCCTTTGACAGACCACTTTTATACCCAATTTTCTGAGCAACTCGCAACGCTGACGAGTACATCTGAAATGTCCTCGACTCCCCGACGAACGATTGAACTATCCTGATCTGTGCCAATGCCTGCACAATCCATTTCCACAAAATTATAGGTTGTTTAAACGACATCGAATTCGAATATTGGTATTCCTTACCTGTTCAGCGATATTTCCTGCCTCAACAAGAGCCTCCTGGCTCTTGGAGGAGAGCTTGGATAGTGTCACAGTGTGAATGGCACCAATCACGATGATCACAGGAGCGACAGCGAGGGTCACCAGAGCAAGCTGCCATGCTGCGGTGAAGCCGATCACGAACCCAGACACGAATGTCGCCATGTAGTGCAGGAAGTTCCCGAGCTGTCAAGAGACCGATTCACTTCATAAGAACAACTGAAGATGGAGCAAACAGTGATGGCTTGATTGAAGTTGTGGCCATGACCTCACCTTCTCGCTGATGGCGTCTTGCACGAGGACTGCGTCCGCGTTAATGCCGTAGACGATGTCGGACGTGCGGATCTCCGTGTCGAAGTACTTCACGTCCTGTTTGAGAGCCGCTTCGAGGTACCTGATCCTCATCTTCGTGGTCTGCCTCTCTCCAGTCCACATCCAGCACGAGATCTCTGCTCCCGAAAATCGGATCTTTGATCCAGACCCACAAAATAAATCGCAAATCGAATCCAAAACAATCTCCTACCTGCCCAGGAGGAAGCCCAGATCGACGCACCCACCACCAGGAAGTAGAAAGCATACTGCAGAACATTACAAAGATCGAAGCTTTATAAAGAATCAAGCATTACCCATCAAGCAATCTCGTGGTTAAAGAGGGAATAGCACCTTAACGACTTGCCGGATCATCTCATCGGGATCGCCCGTGCCTGATGCGAAGGAGTTCACGAGGTCAGCAAAGAATCTGAAGAAGATGGGGAGGGAGCAGCCGTGGACTAGAGCTCCAACAGAGCCAATGGCCATCAAGATCACGTCAACACCGTCAGCGAAGCGGAAGAGCTCTCCGAAGCTCGTGGTCGGAGGAGTGGGGACTGGTTTCTCGCTCTTGTCCCCGCCACTACCACTTCCCTTGCTGTTGCTGCTAGTGGTGGTGGTGGCTGTGGTTGGAGCACTCTTATCAATGCCATTGGTGGTGGACTCCATGTAGAGAGAAGCGACTCTGTTGCTGTTGTCACCTCTCTCCACTTCTATGACCACCACCAAGTCCTCCTTCTCCTTGTCCTTCTCACCTTCTTGCTTTGTGGATACGTGAGGCTTCTCATCTGCCTCGTGTGCTTCCATGGCCAGAGTATTGGGGGGGTTATCCGTCTGGGAGGTGTTGAAGGAGAAGGGAGGAGAGTGGAGCTCGAAACATTGGAGTTCTTCCGAGAATACCTGTGGCTCCTCCACTCCCTTGCCACTCTTTATCTCCTCCTCCTGCGCAGATCCCCAAGGCATTCTCTCTCTCTCTCTCTCTCTCTCTCTCTCTCTCTCTCTTCCAGAAACAGCTACTGGACTTTCTGTGCAACGAAAAGCGGGGCGAGGGGAAGGTGACTGAGAAATGTAAACAGTTTTGTCGTAACCTGGGATTAACTCATCTTTGGCCATTTGGAGGTCGGAATGATACCCATAAATTTATCTCCGTGTGAAAATAAGATATCTTGATTGGATTTTGTTGTACACCGATGGGGAAGCTTTCCATGATTTTTTTATTATTTCGTATTTTTGTTTTCTTTTCTTTTTCTAATCATGGAAACCTCAAGTTAGTGGGCACATGCTGTCTGCCATTAAACTTGTTGAGTACTCAAAGAAGCGCCACATGATCTGACGATGCAATGGTCTTCCATGACCACCGAGAAGAAATTTGCCGAGTAGAACATGGATGCATCCATCCTCTCTCCACAAAACAACGTTTGATCTGCTGTGGACTCCATCCTCGCATCGCATGTATAAAAATAAACACAAATCCCTCCAATCATATTATCAACATGACTTTTATATGAAATACAACTCTTCGATTCTATACATGAAAGAAACGGTATCTTTGTTGAGTTGAATTGCACTGCAATGACAATAAGTCATCGCCCTGCCCCCTCTCCATTCATCGCGCTTGATCATGTCTGTGTGGACGATCAAGGGGTTGGACAAGCTGACTTATGTCTGTGTGAGTTCTGCGACGAAGTCAACAAGCATTTGGTCCTATGGAGAGCTTGGACTAGGAAAGAATGTCAAATTCGAGAGCTCGAGTGACCATTGTAACAAGAAACCCTGTTAAGATACGAACCACCAGATACGGATGTAGATGTACAATCACCCACCATCATAGAAGCACACGGAGAAAAAAAACTAGATATGATGATGGTTGTCCACCTCTCACGATTGTCAGAGATGAAAATTGCTAAGATTTAGAACGAGTACAACTCTCACTATTCCCCCCCTCTCTCTTCTCATCTCTCTCACTCTCTTTTCTCTTGTGTTATTCCCTCTTGCTATGGTATGGAGGCAATGCCTCCATCCTCTTCTATATATTGCCCAATTACAACCCAATAGTCCTACTCCCATCAAGACTAGAAACAGAATATAACTCAACTGCTATTAGGATTAGGATTCTCATCTATTAGGATTTCTTTGAGAACTCCCCCTTTGATGGTGACTCGATGTCCTCATGACTCGATCGTTCCCAGTGAAATCATATTCTTCTTGGTTGTAGGAATGTGTCTGACATCTGTCAGGGATCGTACTGCTCCATCAAACATTCAGAATTGCACTGATCCAAATCTCTTAATATGGTGAACCTCTCCACCTCCCATCTTGATCGTGCCTTCATTGCATGTCTGATATGTACTGAAACGCTCCCTGGATGAGAACATGTGATCTGAACATGCTGAGTCTAGATGCCATCATGAATCTACCTTAATCTCTCTAGAGCATGCTAGCAAGTCTCCCTCGCAGACTGCTTTTGGATCCTCTTGGTTAGATTCAGAATCATCACCCTTTTTATTTCCTTTCACTTTCTCATGTCTTGGACAATCAACTATTTTGTTACCCTGCTTGTCACAATAGAAGCATCTGATTGGACCTCATGTCTTGGAGCGACCTCTGAATCCTACCTCCCTTGATCTTGAACATCTACCTTCAGTTTCCAGTACACGACCTTTTATCATTCATTACCTCATCCGTTGACATCCTTCAATACTCGTTCATAAGCAGTAAAGCAACTGTCTCGTCTAATGTGATGGTCTCCTTTCCATAGAGCAACGTCATCACAATATGATCATAGCAAGGAGGAAGGGAACTCAGTAAGATAAGTGCCTTATCCTCCTCCTTGAAGAGAAATCCTCCTTCCAAATTCTCCTCCTCAAGTATGAGCACATTTGTCGGAATCTTGTTGAATTCATCCAAGTGCACTTTGATATTTGGCATGTCGGTCATTTGTAGACCATAAAGCTTCTTCTTCGTCAATAGTAAGTTCGTCAAAGATCGAGACTTGTATGGTACGTCAAGCTTTATCAAACCTTTGATGGGTCCTCGAAGCCGATAACTTCGCAAAGAGTGATGTCTACGAAGAATTGTTGTATCGTACTATTTGTGATATCCTCCTCTATATATAGCCCAACTACAACCCCATAGTCCTATTCTCATTGTGACTAGAAATAGAATACAAATCAACTATTATTAGGATTAAGATATCCATTCATTAGGATTCCTACTCATGATATGATCCTAATCCTAACAATCTCCCCCTTGAGTTGAATTCCATCACGATTTCTTCATCCTCTTGAGTATGCACTGGGCCATCCTCATCATTTACAGGTCTTGTTAGCGGGATTTTGTGGACTATGGCTGATGCACCTGTCACTGTTTCCCTCGACGTGCTCTCTCTCGGGCACACTCACACAACTCAACATTAAGCCTCCTGATGCAATACCACAAGTCTCTCGTGACTAGAGATTGTGTCGGCATCCTCTGGTAAAGTGAATCGTACTCGCTTCTTCTTGTTGCACACTTCTGTAGTAAAGATACCAATAACATGTCTCTCTATCATCGTACTACTCGTTTTGGAAATAATTGGAGCTCCATCACTTGTCACAATCCTTCCCTCAAACCTATACACTATGTTCAACATCCTAGTCCTATGCATGCTCCCTTGCTCGCTCTGAGAACTCCATCTTCAATGGTGACTCGATGTCCTCGTGACTTGATCTTTCCCAGTGAAATCAAGTTCTTCTTGGTTGTAGGAATATGTCTGACACATGCAGAGATCGTATTGCTCCATCAAACATGTAAAATTGCACTGATATAAATCCCTTGATAGGGTGAACCTCTCCACCTCTGATCTTGATCGTGCCATCATTGCAAGCCTAATATGTAATGAATTGCTCCTTGGATGAGCAAACATGATCTGACACATGCCAAGTCTTGATGCCATCCTGAATCTACCTTAATCTATCTAGAGCATACTAGCAAGGCTACCTTGTATACTGCATCTGAATTATGTTGGTCAGATTCAGAATCATCAACCTTATTATTTCCTTTCTCCTCACGTCTCAGATAATCGACTATTTTGTGACCTCCTTATCACAAAAGAAGTATCTGGAATGACCTCTGAATCCTACCTCCCTTGATCTTAAACACACGCCCTCAGACGCTGACACATACCTTCATCATTCATTACACCATCCATCAAATTCCGTCAAGGCTCATTCATAAGCAGTGAAGAAACTATCTCATTTAATGTGACGGTGCCCTTACCATAGAGCAACTTCGTCAGGATATGATCATAGGAAGGTGGAAGGGAACTCAACAAGATCAGTTGCCGTATCCTCTTCATTAAAGAAAAATCATTCTTCCACATTATTCTCCTCAAGTTGAGCACATCTGTCAGAATCTTGTTGAATTCATCTAAGTGCACTTCGAGCTTTGTCTCACCGGTTATATTTCGATCATAGAACTTCTTCTTCGTCAATAGCCAGTTCATCAAATATTTGGACTTGTATCGTTCCTTGAGCTTTCATCCAAACCTCTGATGCATCCTCTAGGCCTATGGCTTCACGGAGAGTTTTGTCTGCCAATAACAATTGTATTGTACTATTCGCGATATCCCACATCTCCTTCCACTATTCTTTTTTCTTCTTCTCTAACTTCTTTTCTTTATCCTCGAGAGTTTTACAAGTCCTTCTTACATGTGTGTATTCTTCACCTGTTGTTGCCCTAAGGTGAAGGTGTTTTTCTCGTTGAAGGGTTCTGCTGAGAATGGTACACCCTTCGATGTGGACTTAATCATCCAATTTGCTATCATACCTACTTGTACGATCTCAAAAATCGAAGCAGAATCCTCCTTATCCAAACCGTCTAGCTCTTTCAGTGCGGACAAAAACCCTGTCTTGTCTCCTGGATCACCTTGATGAACCTCATATTCATCATGTTAAAAGTCAAATTTTAATCTCATAGATTAAAGAACCTAATAAAAATCACAAATAATTCCTTATTATTATATTATGTATAATTATTGTATTTAATTATCTAGGTGTGATGAACCTAGTATTCATTACACCTCGATAAGATTTTGGATGCTCCCGATCTCAATTGTTCGCCATAACCGTTGGTTCTTCACAGCCTCTGAAGAAGGCACGCATGTTACATCACACCGTCTCCTTGGCGTCGAACCTCTATTTGATCCGCCAAGTTGTATCCCTCGATGTCGTCGAACCAAGCTTTGATAGCAGTTGTTGGGATACGAACAACCGGATACGGGTGTGGATGCACAATCAACCACCACCACAAAAGTCCATGAAGAAAAAAGTTAGATATGGTAATGGTCGTTCGCCTCTTACGACCACAGAAGAAGAAAATCACTAAGATGTAGAACAAATACAATTCCTCTCACCATTCCCTCATTTTCTTTCTCTTCTCTCACACTTTCTTTTATATTGTGGTATTCCCTCTTGCTGTGATACGGATGCAATGCCCCCATCCCCCTCTATATATATCTCCATAGTCCTATTCCCATCAAGACTAGAAATAGAATACAACTCAACTACTATTACGATTAGGATTCCCATCCACTATGATTCCTAATCCTAATATGCACCTAATACTATCAGACCCAACACAAACATGTGATGTAACATCTCTTTGGAGGGGGTGTTTGATAAGGTCACCATCAAATATATGTGCTTAGAAATACACATGTAGCTTTTTGGTTGGGGAGATGAGGGCTAACATTGTTTTTCATGCATGTTACAGTTGGATTCTACTTTGTGTAAGGTCTTACTTGTGAAGTTGCAGGGCTTTTAGTTGCCTTGTTTGGATTTCACAAGTACTGAGATAATTGCACGTTTGGATACGATAAAGTATATGAATAAAACCCTGTTATTCATTGGAAATGATAGCATGGGGAGCTTTTAAGAGATGCTTATTTATCTCATCTAGTGCCATGATCATCATTCTCGTAGCGGTGATTGTGTTCATTTACTACTGGGAGATGGTGGAGGAAAGGGATGTAGTAGCATGAAGAGAAGGAGAAGAATTGTCTAAGGATCGCCAAACTTACCCCTCCATACTCTGAACTCTCATGAGGGTGTTTGTTGGTCATAGGTCTATAATAGATTTGATCAAGATTTACATATATTCCCCAATAGGATATTACAAAACATTGGAACTTGCATGAGGAGATCGTCAACATGTATTTTTCTATATTTTTTAGGATCAAGATCGTATTAGGATTACGAATGGGATTAGACTCCTAATCCTAATAGTAATTGAGTTGTATTCTGTGTGTAACCCTGATGGGAATATGCTTATAGAGTTGTAATTGGGCTATACATAGAGGGTATATGGGCTTTGCCTCCATACCCCAGCAAGAGAGAATGCCACAAGAGGAAAAGAAAGTGAGAGAAAAGAGAAGAGAGAGAGAGAGCGTACGAGGGAACGATGAGAGTTGTACTCGTTATACATCTTAGTGATCTTCTTCTCTGGAGGTTGCAAGAGGTGACTGACCACTATCATATCTGATTGTCCTATCTCCTTCACATGCTTCTGTTGTGGTGGTAGATTGTGCATCCATATCTATATATGGTGTTCAATCCCCATCAATCAGTATCCACACGTAGTTAATACCGGTCCGCATATCAACAACTAGAATTTGAGCTTGATTCGATGACACCGAGGGATACAACGTGGCAGATCAAATAGAAGTTCGACATCAAGGAGATGATGTGATGCAACAAGTACACCTTCTTCAGAGGCTATAAAGAACCAACTTTTATGGTGAACCATTGAGACTGGGAGCATCTGAAGTCCGATTAAAGTGATCCATGAGTCCATATTAGGGATCTTGCATGCTCCAGGGATGGTTTGGATTAGGAGTAATCTTCTTTGATTTTCAGATCAATAAGTATGATAGCAAATCCGATGGCAAAATTCACATCGAGGGGCATGCATCATTCTTCGTGGAACTCTTCAAAGGGAAGAATGACTTCAACTTATGGCAACAATGGGTAAAGAATATACTCACGCGAGAAGGATTTATGAAAACTCTTCATGATAAAGAAAAGAATATAGAGAAGATGAAAGAGGAACATTGTAAGGAGATGAAGGATGTCACAAATAGTGTAGTATAATTATTCTTGGCAAACAACGCTCTTCGTGAAGTCATCGACCTGGAGGATCCAATAGAGATTTGGACGAAGCTCGAGGGATGATACAAGTCCAAATTTTTGATAAATTGTTAATGACGAAGAAGAATATCTATGGTATAAAGATGACCAATGGGACAAAGCTCGAAGTGCACTTGGATGAATTCGACAAGATTTCGATAGACGTGCTCACACTTGCAGAGAAGAATGTGAAAGGAGAATCTCTCTTCAAGGAGGAGGATAATGATCTGATCTTGCTACTTCCATCTTCCTACGATCAGATTGTAACGACGTTACTTTATGGCAAAGAAAATCATCACATTGGACAGGAAAGTTACTTCACTACTTATGAACGAGTCTCGGTGAATCAAACAACAAATGATGAAGGTCATATGTTGGAAACTGAGGGTGGACGTTCAAGATCAATGGAGACATGATTCAAAGGTCCATCCAAGTCACGAGGTCAAAACAAATGCTTCTATTGTGACAAGTAGGGTCACAAAATTGTTGATTGTTCGAGACGTGCGAAAGAGAAAGGAAAGAAGAAGGTCGATGATTCTAGATCCGACCAAGAGGATTCTACCGCAGTTTGCAAGGAAGACTTGCTAGTATTCTATAGGGATATTAAGGTGGATTCAGGACGGCTTCTAGACTCGACATGCTCAGATCATGCGTGCTCATCCAGGAAGCAGTTTAGTAAATATCACGCATAATACCAGTGCTTGGGGTGGTTGTGACTATCTGCTTCCAAGATACAACGTCAACACAATCATGATCATCACACTTCGATGGGGCCTTCCTCGAAAGTACCTAAGAAAAAAGAGAAAACAATTGATAGATAGAAATAAGAAATGTTCGCATGTGGGAAGAATAAAGGACGGGAATGCATGTGATCAAAAGAACATGTCTGGGAATATGTACATATTCATGCCTCTTCGAATCCGTAACTGCCCACTAAAGAGGGCCTCTCTTCATATCTCCAATGTTCGAAATAATGCATCCAAGACAATTCAAATTCCCAACGTGTGGATTGCATACGGGTCCATTATATTAATCTATCTGACCCATCTAATGGAATCCACAACAAAAGTATTGAGTTCCGAATGGACTCTCCCATGCTCGAGCTTGAGTCTGAGCTGAGCGTGCATGTATGTGGTCCTCAAACCCTCCTCTATGCTATTGCTACAAGATCCTGAGAATAGAATCATATATAAGTTCACAAGTTTTAAACTAACTCTATGTGGTACTAAGAACACACCCAAACTCCCCCTCATTTCAAATTGGGATATCCAAATTTGCCTCAAATAATTAGCTTCTCAATTGAAGATAATTAAGTTTCTAAATGCAATGATAATAGGTTTACTAATTTAAACATGTATATTCCACAATCCTATACAAATTCACAATTTGAAAAGAAATTTAATGTGAAGCCAGAGTTATCTTTCGATTTCCATAATTTGCTTAAGTAAAGGTACCTTTATGTTTAAACCTTTACATGAGTTTAATACTCTCACCTTGACATGGATAATATGAGCTAACTCTTGAACTTCAAACCTTAGTGGAAAAAATATATAATATCAACAAAGTGTTTTTTGGGTACAATGATGGGGATTGTTTCTCGTAAAGGCCATGCACCTTATCATGTATATTGAGTGTTGTAATTATCAATAAAAAGGGTTGTATTCATAGAATTTCCTTAAAAAGGGATGGGCATGGGTGTTGAAGAGGATTTTTCACGGGTCAAAAATACGTCTCACACAAGGCGGAGACGCAGTCACCGTGGCGACCCACAAGAAACCCGATCTTCAGATAACAATTAACCCACAACAGAGATCAAACAATGAAAAGCGGTGCGGAGTTAAAATTTGTTATAACTCTACAAAAGATGTGTATAGTGCAAGTAGTATAGAGGTCGAACACATGAAGCAAGCATGTAGATCGGGGCAATTCAATGCACAAAAGTGAATGTGATCGATTTGTCTATATGTGCTATTTTTTTGGTTTTTTAATTTTAGTTTTTATTTTAATTTTATAATTTTATAATTTTATATTTTAGTTTTCTGATTTTGTATTTTCTTTTTATAATTTATATTTTTTGTATTTTCTTTTTCTTTTAAAATATAAAATAAGATATATATATATACAATAAAGGTAAGAGAGAGATAATATATATAAATAGGTAAAAATAAGAAAAATTCAGGAAATAAAATATTTTTATGAATTTTATAATTTTCTAAAGTTTTTGTGATTTTTCTATATTTTTTCTTTTTTTTGGTATTTTTAAAGTTCAAAATACTCAAAATAGGGAAGAAAATAAATATCCGAGATTAAAATAGGGATGAAAAATATCAAACAGGGTCAAAAATTCCCCAAATTAATTTTAATATAAAGATAATAAAATAAAGAAAATTTAGGGATAGAAACTATTTTTTTCTATTTTTTATGGATTTTATATATTTTTATAGAGATTTTTAGTGTTTTCTATTTTTTGATTTTTATTTATATTTTTAGTGATTTTTGGTCTAAAGGTAAAACATACAGAAATAACAAAATATTTTTTTGGGAATTTTTCAAAGGATTTTTACAATTTTTATGTATTTTCTAATGCAAACAGGGATAAAAATGCATGTTTTTTATTTTTTATAAATAATAAAATGCTGCAAAAATGTAAAATAAACTATAGCATGATAGATCAATGCAGCAGGAACTTATGCCTATTTTTGGAGATTTTTTTCGAATTTTTTATATGAATTAAATAAATATTAGAAGAAAAAAGAAAATACACTCTAGCAGGGGTAGTTTTGTAAATATGCAAAAGTCTGAGGATCACAGTGTAATTTTCCATAAAATTATAATGTAATAAAAATATTTCTGGACGAATTACAAATCACAAAAACCCAGGGTTATCGCTGCAAAAAGACCAAATCTGCACATGACTGTCACGTACCTAGCAAGGACCTATACCTAATTTTCCAAAATCTAGGGAATGCTTTGCAAAATATCCAAAAATATAATAACTTAATTAAAAAGTTTCGGGGGCAAATATAAATAACCAAAACAACCGGAGATCCCCCGCAAAATGGCCACGCCTCACATGCATCAGTCACGTGAGATGACGTGGCTAGGGATGAATATGCAAATCTAATAAGTACGGGGGCCTAAATATAAAATTTACAAAATAAAATATACAACAAACGAATGTTTGAGTTTTAATAATTAAACACAAAAATGCATGGGGGTAAAAAGTGCAAAATACCCAGGCGCAGGCGATCGGGTGGCTGATGAATGTCACTTGGACACGTGACGAGCTCTGGATGGCCAATACCCCTTCGTCATCCTACGATCGAGATTAGAATCTTGATGATGATTCGACGATCGCAGGAGGACGAAATCCGATGGATGTTGTGCGTCACCAAGAACGAGTCCAGATCAACGATTGATAGGTAATCACGAAGAAAAAGGGAGAAGGCCGGTGAAGGCGAACTTCCCCGACCTCCTCCTCCCTCCTCCAACAGCGGTTGAGGCTCAAGGATGGCCGAGGTGATTCCTGGCGTGGTCCTTTGTGCGCTGGAGGCGGCAAAAAGCTCAAGTAGTGCCCGGAGTTCCCCCAAGAGGACGGAGGAGCATGAAGCTCCAGACGTCTCCGACGGACCTTCAAAATTGCCTCCATGCACGCTTGAAGTTGCTAGACCTGCACAAAAAGGTTAAGAGGGTCACGGGCAAACTGTCGCGACCCTCCAACGAGAGTGGAAGGCGGAGATGGGGCGGCGTGGTGAAAATGGAAGGCGATCGGAGCGGAGCTCCGGTGAGGGTGGCGGTGATGTTTGGTTTGGCGAAATTCGAATAGGAGGGCACAGATCTAACCCTATGACTAAGGGGAAGCTAAAAGCAAACCTCGATGGCTGTAAAAGCCAGAGATAAAGACCTCGACGGCCTATGGTCGGAGATAGGGTGGAGCCGCTACTCGGCCCTCGCTTGAGCTCCGCTCGAAGCTGGAGGAGGCCTGTCACGCCTCCGGTCCGGAGCACGGTGCAAGGAAGACTAGGGCAAAGTCAAAGAGGGTTCAAAGGTTGAAGCAAAGTCGGATGGGGTTTTGAATAGGTGGACGAGCGGGCAAGAAGAACGAGGCGTGCAGATCGATGCAACGTCCCAATGCCCAATGCGAACCTTGGGCGTGAATCCTTGATGAGTGTAGAAGAAAAGTCCAGAAGGGAGCGACATCAAAGGATGAAATATTCGACCTCGAAAAATCCGTGAAAATCAGCAAAAACGACGTTCTGACACATGCCAGACATTGGGCAGAGAGTTGGCCAAAGGTCAACTTCTGCTGCCACCTGGTTGGTCCACGTGGACCAACCAGGAAAAAGTCTGGGAAAAAACATTGTAAAATTTATTAAAAATAAAGAATGATTTTATTAATTTTAGATTATTAAACGAAAAATATTTATAATTTTAAAATTTATCTTATTGCGATTTTTATTTATTTTTCCGAGGTTCAAAACTATAAGTTACCTTTTATGAGCTATATAGGTATATTTATCTATATATTTTAATGTTTTATTTTTTATTTTGTATTTTTAATTTTATTATTATTTATTATTTTATATATGTATAACATAATTTTATATACTTAAATATATTTTTATTTTATTTTTTATGACGTATTATATACAATTAAATAAATAGTTGTATTGTCTATATAGGTATGCATATTGGTATTTCTCTATGTTTTTGATACAAGTATTTTATTTTTACATTTTCTTTATGTTTTTATTCATGTTCTAATATGTACATATATTATAAATAATATTTAAAAAAATTAAAAAAATATAAAATTATAAAAATAATAAATAATAAATAAAATGAACATTTTCATTTGTACAAGTATACAATAGGGTTCCAAAACCCAACTTTCACATCGTAACCCAGAAAAATATGAAACCACCTTCATTAAATAGCTTATTGAAATTACATACAATAAAAGTGATTTTGATACATTTCGAGTTTTTATCTGAGAGATACAGGTCTGAGAAGTTGGGATTTTGGAAACTTATTCAGATCATAATTTTTCGTATGTACATTGTTTTTGTATGAAATAAATTTTGTATTTTTCTATATTTAATTATCTACAACTTTCAAGTACAAAGTTTCTTTATTTGAAGTATAAAAAGTGGAACTAAAAATATGTCCCAGAAATGAATGAAAATGAATTAAAGAAAAAGGTATTTTTATCGGTTTTTGTCCCTTATCCCCCCACATTATTCCTTGTCAACCTAGTCATCGAGATGCCTAGGCCTCAGGGTTTCGGGTCATAAAATATTTGCAATATTTTATTCCTTTTCTTTTCTTTTCTTTATTCTATAATTTTGGCTTTAAAAACCGTATTTTATACAATATTTACAACATAATGCATGGATGATAAAATGCCTAAATTAAGGGTATTTACACGCATTTACTAGGATTTTTAAGGCAAATTGATTGAATAAAGATGATGAAACATAGATTCATCAATGGAAAAAAGTTGTTTTGCATGAAAGGAACTTGACGTGGTTCTTTTGCATGGAAAAGAAGGGTATGTGTATCCTTCTATGTGTAAGAAGTTGGCACACCTTCCATTACTATAAATAGGGGAGGGAGGCATTCGTTTATGGCATCCAAATCAAAGACAGAACGAGAGTGAGAGTGAGAGAGAAATATAGAAAGTGCAAGAGAGAGAGAGAAGGGAGGGAGGGAGAGTAAGAGAGGGATCAGAAGAGGAGAGAAAGAAGGATATAGAGAAAGAGATAAATTAAGAAAATATTCAATTTAGGTATGGTTCCTCTTCTTTTTGTATGGTTACTCTTCATTTCAAATTACTCTGTTTTCATTCTAATTTTATCATACAATTATGCTATTACTATTTTTAATCATGTAAAATATTTTATTATGCCATGGTAATTATGCTTAGATAATTTCATAAATTCAATTATATGTGATGTTGTTAAACATCGACATTAAAAGAGAAATTATTCCATATTATCATCGCATCAATCCATTGGGAGCCGGATAATTATTTATATGATATATATATATATTATATGGTATGCTTGATCATATTGTATTAAAATAATATATGGAGATGCTATAGTGGTTATTATTAGGCCCAAGGGGTATTACTGTACAATATCAAACTAAAGAAGGGTATACATGTTCTAACATTATGTATTTATAAACATATACGATAAAGAGAATAAATGCCTATTGATTTTAGTTATGTATTTTATGAATTGTTTTAATTAAATATTGTCAAGTTAAGACTCGATCTAAAGAAGAAAATTCTAAAATAAAGTGTAACAAGGAATGGTATTGTAACGACATATGCTAAGCTAAGGCGGGAGCCACCTCTAGAGTCCATTTGTCGGATCCAAAGGGACATTATCGGCCTAAAGGGCAACTCCTTCCGGAGGTGTCGGGTTCAATGGGACCTTATGGAAAACTCCACTATTGACTCAGCAGCTATTGCCATCATGTTATCGTAGTGATTAATCGATCACCGCGTCAGTGGTAAGTAAAATACACCCTATATGAATATGAGGGTACTATTGATTGAATAATAAAAGTACGAGGACATATATGAACTACTGATCATGAAAGTATTCATGAAATATGAATCATGAATATATGAATGTATACATGAAATATTAATCAAGAAATCCTGATTTGAATATGTTGCTATTTTCAATAATATCAAGTTATCTGCTCATGGGAATGTACATGTTGAAATACAAGCGATTTTCTTGATAAATTACACTGCTATTATCAGTTTTTCTTATAACTTATATCATGAATATTTTCTTGATTTGTATCAAGTCATTATCAAATTTGTTTCCTACTGATACCATACTAAGCCATTTTTCTTATGAGCATTTGTCCCGCTCCTACAGTTTTTACCATGCCACAGATACCCCAGAGGAGCAAAGTGCATGAGGCTGGTTATGTGGAAAGGCAAAGGCTTCGTTCCAAAGGATGGATATATGTATACCCACTGAAATAAGAGATCATGATTCTGTAATAAAGATATGGAATTTTTCATGAATAAAGAAATTTTAAATAATTATTTACTACTCTTTGTGATATCAATTGAGGGTCATGAGTAACACCAATATCCGACACGACATCATGTATTTACACTTCCGCTGGCTGCCTGAATCATGCTCATTGCAAGTGTATTTTAAAAAGGCCCTCTTCCTTTAACTACGGCCCACAATATCCCTCATACATGTGGTGTTTTCCAAGTATGCACTGCTAACATCTTGCCCAAAGGTCTGAACCCTTTCTGAGCCTATGCTCTTCCATGTCTTGTAGCTTAAATGGCACTCATGCTTTTAAGGGTAAGGCACTCATGCATGAGCGTGAAAATAATAGTGTCAACTAGTTCTCCAAACAACATGTTATTGCCACGTTGAACCTACTTTGTGGGATCTTCGCTCAAATAGGTTGGGTTACTACCGTGGAGGAACTCCCACTGGGTATATGTCCCATTACAAACTTAGACTTTAGGATTAAATCTCTATCAAATCCCTTAAGAAATGAATCAGTTGTGTTATCCTTGCATCCAATGAAATCCATAAACCACCACACCTCAAGACATTAAATCCCTTAAAGTCTTAAGTCAGATTTTTATGCATATCCTTGTTTTGTCATTGAACTTTAAACTATTAATCTTGACCATTGGGGTCATATTATCATAATATACCTAGATTGGTGGATCTTGTTGCCATGATGGGTCAGAAAGAAGTCCCCTTATCCATTTAGCCTCAAAGGTAGATTGAGCAAAAATAATCCGCTTCATAGACCTCCAAGTAATTACGTTGCCTCCAAGGGTAAAAAATATCTAGTATCACCATTATTCCCAGACTCTTTTATTTTCCTTATCCAGCTTGTATCAATATATCCTTCCAGCAAAGACAAATGCTTACCATATTGCAAACTAGGGGAATAGTTTTCTTTAAGTACTGTAGTACTTGACCTAGAGCCTCTTAGTGAGTGGTTAGGACAACTTTCATATCTGCGCAGTTTTGCAATGAGAATGAAATCTCGGGTATCATGCTATTGGCAAAAAAAATTAAGCTTCATATCACTTGTGAGCACATGAGTTGGGATACATGAACTCTGCTCTTGTTATTGTAAAGGTTTTTGTATAAATCAAAAGAAATACCTACATCAGTGCTATCTTTATATCCAATACCTTCTCAACATAGCGAGGTTGAGAAATGACAATCCCAAATCAACTGACCTAGTTAGTTTGAGACCCAAGATCACATCATCAACTTTCATGTCCTTCACCGTAAACTTGTTGCTCAAGAAAACTTTAGTCTCGGTAATAATCCCCATATATGATACAAATGACAATATGTCATCTACATACATGCACAAGATGATATAATCATCACATTTCACCTTGAAGTAGAACACTTGTTAGATTATGACCTTAAAGCCATGTGATAAAATGATTTTATGAAATTTTCGTGCCACTACATTGGTACTTATTTTAATCCTTAAAGAAATTTAATAAGCTTGCATATTTTACCATCATTCTTAGGTGTCACAAGTCCATCATGTTGATCTATATAGATCTCATCCTCAAGATTATCATGAAAAATGCAATAATATTCATCTGATGGATAGAGAGATCATATATATATGTCCATGCAATAGGCATTCAGATTCGGATCATCTTAGTCACAGAGAAATAAGTATCAAAAATTCGATACATTCCTTTTGCCTAAATCCTTTAGCAACTAATCTTGCTTTGTATTATTCAATTGATCATAAGGCATAATGGTAGCATGGCCATCAGCATACTCTGATGGATCGTATTCGAAAGTACCTCAACGAACAGAGAGAGCAACTTAGAGAGAGAGAGAGAGAGAGAGAGAGAGAGAAGTAGGAACACAAGTAGGAAGGATAAAGGATGAGAATATGTAGATCTAAAGAACTTGTCTGGGGATATGTATAGACGTAGGACCTTGTCATATCCATAGCCGCCCCTAAAGAGGGTGTCTCCTCATATCTCTAACATTGGGAGTGACGCATCCAATTTAATTCAAATGGCCAACATTCATTTTACAAATTAATCTGTTATATTAATTTATCTGATCCACTTAATGTAATTCGCAGCAAAAGCATCGAGATTCAAGATCCAAATCAACCCCATGCCGGAGCTGGAGGCAGAACTCGAACGAGAGCGGAGCATGCACATATGCTTGTTGTCCTCCAACCCTCCTCCATACTATTGCTACAAAATCTTGGGGAGAGAATGTGTATATAAGTCCAAATTTTTGAACCACTTGATGTGATACTAAAAAGCCATAGCCAAATTCCCCACTTGTTTCAAATTAGGAATTCCAAACTTGCCCCGAATAACTAGTTTCCCAATTAAATTCAATTAAGTTGTCAAATGCAATGACAATAGAATTACTATATGAACCTGATATTCAATAATTTATTGAGCGATGTCTGACCGATGCACAATGATGTCGGGTGGGACACCGAGCATGTGTATGGTTGCCCATGTCATGACATTAGTGTTGACCTTTAGATGGGTAAGGAGGTCCCTCACCTTGTGGTCTACAACTTTACTTCCCTGGTAGAAGAGGCAACTTAGATCACCGCAAAGAAGATGACATATCAAGGTATGAGAACTTGGTAAGTAACATATTCAGCTACTTAACTTTATTGAATTGGAGCAGACGTTATATAACTAGCATACAATAAGAGTGACAATCCAAAGAAAAATGATTCCAAAATATCTAAAATCTTAATGCAGATATATGTGGCTAATGATGAAAACGGAGACATATATATGCGTTCATATCCGCATTCGTTTGATAAAGGGTATGAATACTATTTTTTTCATCGGAAAAATATGGATGCAAATATATTGAAATCCAACATATGATAAATACAAATATAATATTCTTAATTCTGAAAAATGCAGATATGGATACAAATACACATATTTTAAAGTTACAAATATAAATATTTGATTTTTCTAAGGATTTAAATGCATGTATAATTATATCATATTAATCAAGAGGCACTACCTTCCATGCTATACATTATCTATAATCTTACCTTCAACTGCTTTTTCTAAGGGAAAAATGGGGGCTGCCCTTAGACATTTTTCCATATTTTTTTATTTTTATTTTGTAAAATATCATCATGTATATTCATCTATATGTCCCTCCAATATGTTAACCAAATTTCGTCAGAAACAGAGACTCCTATGCCCTTCATCTAGAACATGTAATTTTAATAGTCTAAACATTGTTGTAATCGACTTATTCTAGATGGAGGGCATAAAATTCTCCGTTTCTGACGAAATTTGAATGAAATGTTGGAGGGATAAATAGATGAATATACATGATGGTATTTTAAAAAAATACGGAAAAATGGCCGCGGGCAGCCCCATTAAAACCTTTTTCTAAATACTAACTTTTTATTCATCATGATAATATTTTTTGTAGTATGTATGTTTATGTTTCCCCTTTTATATCGATGTAAATTATTATTGACTTTTTACCGTTTATTTATGCTTCACCATACCGTCACTATTAGGACTTATGGAGCTTTAAATAACTAGTGAGATCAGTTTCCATTATGTTTTTTTAATATAATATTACTTATGCTCTTTTTTATTATCTTTACAACAAATAAAAGTATGATCGTTCTTTAGATATATCATTCGTTATTGTTTTTTTATATAATTTGTTGTTGTACAAGTGAGTACGTCCGTCGTAGATCTACGTAACATATCGTATCTTATATAAAATATAGCAATCATGTCAAAATAGAGTAATCTTATTACTAATTGGAGGTCATTGTATCTATATCATAAAATACATTAATTTTTTTATGTATATCTACTTACTTTTCTTGATAAAATGAAAATTGATCCATCTATTGGAGTTTCAAGTAATGAAGTTGCGGAGAAAATTGTGGATCTCAAACCCAATAAATGAAAAATAGGTTAGTAATGAGAGACAATATAAGTCCATTAGAATATATCCCATATTCATATTAATAATCAATATTCATTTGTAGAATATTCGTATCCAAATTCAATATATGGTTTTCACTAGTAAAGAACGCCGATGCGAAATATCACAGTTTTATTTTGCGCTGAAAAGTGGTTTTTGTTAGTGGATTTACACGGAGTGGATATAACCAATAATCTAATTGGCGAGATTGCAAAGAGTAGATTTTCACGGCAAAAAAAAGGTGCTCAATTTCCTTTTTTTAAATGACTTAAAAAAACTGCGCTAATCTCGGCAAAAAATAGAGGATTTTCATGGCCAAAAAAGATGTCACACTTTCCCTTTTAGTGATACTAATCTCGGCAATTACAGGAGGCGATATGGCAGGAATTGTTTTCAATTTAAGAATGGCAGGAATTGTTTTCAATTTAACACGGTGGATTAAAAAAAAACCTCTCTGTCGTGATTACAAAAAAAGGTGGACAATAAAAAGTTATCGAAATAGACACAAAAGAAGAAGGCAAATAAAAAACAATCACTCCTTAAGCGGCAGTTTCTAGAAAAAAATACAGATTTTACATCCTGTAATAAGACAGTGTTAAGGGATTTTGGAAGATCCTTGGATCGTCGACGACGTCGGGTCTTTTTCCAGGGAGAATGCTCAGTCATGGCTGCGATCAGAACTTCGAGGAATCGATGGGGCTCAGAAAATCAGATCGGTGCTCTCGAGATCAAGGCTCTGATACCAGTGAAGGAAATCGAAGAGGAGAAAGAAGGTTGGTTGGGATTTAGGGCTTCCGTAAGATGGTTTTTTCTTCTCCAAATCTATGGAGATATATAGAGGGCCATTCACCATCCCGTTCGCCCAAATCATAACCGCCCACATTCATTCCGGATTTATTCCCCATAAATCTCAATATTCATTTCGGATATTATTGCCATAATCGTATTTTATTACGTTTTTGATTTCTCCATTATTAGAGAGATATGTAATCGAAGTCTTGATCATTAAGGTCAATATTTCTAACATCTCCCACTTTGACCAATATGGTTAAGATTATTCTACACTCCTACTTTTCATGGAATCTGTTAAAAAATATCTCATAATGTTTATTTATTCAATCATTGTCTCATATTCTCTTTATCAAATAATCCTTAGATCATTTGTCTCCATGGCCACCAAGTTGATTACATCTGAGCTGGCTAAATTAGAACACCTCAATGGTGTGAATTATGATATGTGGAGTCACAAAATCCGATATGAACTTATGCACGACAATCTTGATGGTGTTATTGATGCCCCTGCCCCTAAGCTTTCCGAAGAAGCCATTGATGAGGAAAAGAAAGCTTACGAGAAAACTTATGAGCAGTGGCACAAGAATGACAAAAAGGCTCGTAGCTTCATGTTAATTCACATGGAGGATAATTTAATTAGAGTTTTCGAAAACTATGGAAATGCCTACGAGTTGTGGAATGCTGTTAAGGAAAGTACGACTCCAAGACGGAGGTGAACTACATCTTCTCTTGCACAAGTACAATACGTGCAAGATGAAGGAATCTGACAGTGTAATTGAACACATAAATAAAATGATTGTCATGGCTAAGGACCTAGCCATCACGGGAACAGAAATCCCAGAAAAGATGCAGGTGGCAACTATTCTAAATAGTTTACCAGCATCTTTTGATATGGCTGCCACCACATTACGACTTAATGGGACCATTAAGTTGGTTACTGATTTGCCAACTCAGTTGGCAATCGAGCAAGACTTGGTTGCTAGTAAGAAGAAAACAGAGGTGTATGAAGCTGAACAAGAGGAAGTGCATGCGGTACATCATCGCAAGAACCTAGGACCCTCCAAAGCCCAGTTCAAGGGACGACGTCGGAAAACTCCACGAGGAGCTTGTTACAACTGCCAGAAGTTTGGTCATTTCAAGGACAACTGTCCGCAGGAAAAGAGGCCAGACCCATCCAAAGGTCCGGGAAAGAAAGGCCCTAACAAGCCAGAATTTACTGCAGTGGTTGAGTGCAACTCAGCCACAACTGAGTGTGATGGCTGGTGGATCGACTCTGGTGCAACCCGCCACATTGCAAAAACAAAAGAGGGACTAGTGGACTTCAAGGAATTAAAGAAGGGTGAACAGATGATATATATGGGAAACAACACCTACCTTGATGTGGAAGGTGTTGGATCATACATGTTAGACCTTAGAGGAAGCGTAATGATCTTGCAGGAAGTTCTCTACGCTCCCGGGATTCGCCGGAATCTTATCTCTGTACCTGTCCTTCTGAAGAAAAAATTTGAAGTCAGATTCTACAATAATCGCGTCTCCATTGGCCGAGATCGCAAAGTCTTTGCCATGGGGAAGTTTGTACCTGAGCATGATCTTTTTTGTCTTCCTGTGATTACCTCTGAAGAATCAATGAATGTTAGTTTGAACTACATTGGATGTCTTCTATCTGACTATGATCTTTGGCATATGAGATTAGGACATCCAGAAAATTCAAAAATGGACCAGATAATAAAATTGAACTTAGTACCTAATATAACAGGTGCAAGAACATTGCCCTGTGAACATTGCTTGACTGGAAAAATGCCAGAAAACCATTTTCTGAAGGTCAAAGGTCAGAAGAATTATTAGAACTAGTTCATTCAGATATTTGTGATCCCTTAAGTGTATGTACACACATAAATAAAGAATACTTTATAACATTCATTGATGATTATTCCAAGTACTCATATATTTGTCTCTTAGAAAGAAAGGCTGAAGCCTTTGAAAGCTTTAAGAGATATAAAACAGAAGTTGAGAAAAATCTGGGTAGACCGATTAAGGTGTTAAGAACTGATAGGGGAGGGGAATTCAATTCAAAGGAGTTAAATGATTATTGCACTCAAATGGGCATTCGTAGGCAGACTACAATGCCATATACTCCGTAACAAAATGGAGTGGCTGAGAGAAAGGATCAAACTCTTATGAATACAGTGAGATGTATGTTATCTCATTCTGGTCTCTCCAAGAAATTCTGGGGAGAAGCAATAGAATCCCTACGAAATCAGTATACTCTACACCTTATGAAGTATGGACTGGTAGAAAGCCAGAATTAAATCATCTCAGAAAATGGGGATGTATATCACATGTCATGGTCCCAAATCAGCTTAGAGATAAGCTTGATTTTAAGACAATGAAATGTAGATTCATAGGCTACTCTGAAAAATCTAAAGGTTATAAATTCTTCCACAAAGAAAAAGGTCTGATAGAAAGTCGTGATGCCACTTTTCTTGAAAATCAAGAAGAAAAACAGCAAGAAACAGAGGAATCGGAACCTTTACTCATCTTTTATGATCATACCGACTCAGAAATAATTCAAAATGGAGGGGATGAAATAGTTCAGTAGAGATGGAAGTAGAACCTATGAATGATCATCAACCTTTAGAAGAGATAGGGGAGCCTAGTCAAGTCACAGATGCTACTAGCAACAAGCGACCCATAACACAACCTGCATGGATGAGTGATTATTATTTTTACTCATGCAAGGCTTCATGTTTTACTGTTGATGAAGATATTATGGATTACACAGATCCAATAGCTTTTAATGAAGCAATGGCTTCTCCCGAGTCAGAATCATGGATGGCTGCCATGAAAGAAGAACTAGACTCGATTGAAAAGAATAGTGTTTGGGAACTATGTGACTTACCAGAAGATAGAAAGTTCATAGGATGCAAATGTGTGTTTAAGAAAAAGTACCAAGTTGATGGTACCATTGATAAGTTTAAAGCAAGATTAGTTGCTAAGGGTTATACACAGAAGGCTGGAATTGATTTCCAGGAAACATATTCTCCTGTAGCCAAATTTGCATCAATAAGGATGATTTTGGCGCTAGTCGCATGTATTGATTTGGAATTATTCCAAATGGATGTTAAGACAGCTTTTCTCAATGGAGAATTGAGTGAAGTTATATACATGCGCCAACCTGATGGTTTTCAGGTAGAAGGACAATAGAATAAAGAGTATAAGTTAAAGAAATCCTTGTATGGTCTGAAACAATCGTCACGACAATGGTATCTCAAATTTCATAAAACAATTATCCAGTTTGGTTTTGTGGCAAATAAATTAGATAATTGTGTATATATCATGAATAGTGGGAGCAAGTTCATAATTCTATCATTATATGTGGATGATATTTTGCTCGCCGGAAATGACATAGATATGCTTAATGATGTAAAGCATAACCTGAGTGATGAATTTGAGATGAAGGACATGGGGCAAGCATCCTATGTCCTTGGCATTCAGATCACTAGAGACAGAAACTCAAGAATATTGAGTTTGGATCAAGAAAAATATTTGCATACTATACTAAAGAGATTTAAAATGCAGAACATCACTCCTGTTCCTACACCAATGGTTATGGGAAAACGATTAAGTAAAAGTCAATGCCCGAGTAAAGGTCAGAAATCGTTGAATGTCCCATATGCTCAAGCGGTAGGTAGTTTGATTGATGCAATGTTATGCACCAGACCTGATTTAGCTTTTCCCATCAGTTTAGTGAGTAGATACCAAAGTAATCCTGGGCAAGAACATTGGGCAGCCATAAAAAGAATATTGAGGTATTCAAAAGGAACTATTGGCCTCAAACTTGTCTATCAAGCAGAATCGCTTGAAGTTGTTGGATACTTCGATGCAGATTTCGAGGGGATATGGATGATAGGAAATCCACATCGGGTTACCTATTCATGTTTGGTGGTGCAGCTATTTCGTGGGGAAGCAAGAAACAAGGTTGTGTGTCGAGACACACACAAGAAGCTGAATATATTGCATGTAGTATGGCTTCTACGCATGCAATCTGGACCAGACGTTTCTTAGAGAACTTAAACTTTGGATTGGCAAATGACCCAATCGAAATTTTCTGTGACAATCAAGCAGCAATAATCTTGATTAACAGCGGGTCAAATAGTTCTAAGGGGAAGCATATAGAGATCCATTATCACTATATAAGAGATATAGTGGAAAAGAAAGAAATTAAGGTAACATATATACCTACAGAAGATATGCTTGCAGATTCCATGACAAAAGGAATACAAGCAGGAATTTATATCAAACATGTTGGTTTGATGGGACTCAGGAATTTTTGAGTCAAGTGAGGTATTCATGAAAAATGAACCTCGGATTATTTCTCTATGAAGTTGGATACATTCCATGAAAAGTGGGAGTGTAGAATAATCTTAACCATATTGGTCAAAGTGGGAGATGTTAGAAATATTGACCTTAATGGTCAAGATTTCGGTTACATATCTCTCTAATAATGGAGAAATAAAAAACATAATAAAATACGATTATGACAATAATATCTGAAATGAATATTGGAATTTATGGGAAATAAATCCGGAATGAATGTGGGCGATTACGATTTGGGCGAACGGGATGGTGAGTGACCCTCTATATATCTCCATGGATTTGGAGAAGAAAAAACCATCTTACGGAAGCCCTAAATCCAAACCAACCTTCTTTCTCCTCTTCGATTTCCTTCAGTTTTATAGTTCTTGCATATTCTTGCTTGTAAGTAAAAATAAGCCAGAATCATCAATATGTCAAAATAAATTTATGGACATATTCAAATTACATTGCAACAGATTACAAAATAATCAACCACCTTTTGTGTCTGATGGATCATCCATGATTGATCAACCCTTTTGCATGACCGATCATTTCTTGATTTTTGGAAATCAGAACATTGGGACATGCATTTTTGCTCACCAATGGCTCTTTTGGACCCAGCCATGTATATAGGACCCTATGCCTCATTGTTTGAGACATACAACAGAGAGGAACGTCTTCTACTGTCTAAAGAAAAGGTGCTATTCTGTATGCAATATTCGGAGTTCTTTCAGCATTTCTGCGCTCTGAGTTCTCTTCAATCAAAAGTTGTCTAGCTACTAAAGTTGTATGTGCTCAATTGTGATCATCATCATTCTCAAGCAGATCTTTTATTGAAAGTCTATAAGCTTGCGATCTCAAGTTTATGGCTAAACTATTTTTTCTGTGCAGTATTTTGTACTAGTATCTGAGTTGTGGATTTATTTCTCTAAGAGAGATAAAATTTTCCTTTGGAAGTTGTCCAAGGAAGAGTACTCGTTGTACAAGAGGATGTGCTACTCTTAGTTTAAAGTAGCGCTTGCATCATGGGTGCAATCAAATGTTATTGGATTGGTTTCATTTTATCATTTTAATGGATCAGATCGAATTGAGATTTTGAAAATCATTTATATGGATTGTATTGGATCGTTACAAAATTTGATCCGATCTAATATGTTAATCCATTAATATTATATATGATAAATATCAACATTTACAATTTTTTTCTTATTCTACTTTATGAATTCTGCCCATAACCTCCTTAGTCTAAATGGAATTTTAATTTAACATGTAACATTACACTAGAAATAACAACAAGATAACTTTAAGATTAAAGTATAAAAATCCCAACTATCATATTCTACTTTCACAAGCCAACTTCACAAATTGACAATGCATACATTTGTACCTTGCTTCTCCTTCTCAAGAGGAGCTTACTTCATCTTAAATCAATTATCTATGCTACAATCCCAAGTCCCCGTGTCCACCTTCATTAGTTTCGTTTGCTATTCGAAGATGCAAGATACAACTCGTAAGAAAGTTCAAGAAGACAACGAAGAAGCTTCAAGCCAAAGAGAGAAGACAACGAAGAAACACTCGCATGCTATGGATGCAAAAAGAAGGAACATCTGAGAAGATATTATCCTCAACTGAAGCAAGAGAATGAAAACAAGGAGTAATCCAACAAGAAGTTTAAGAAGGTTCACAAGAAGGGAGCATTGCAAACTATGTGGAGTGACTCGGATTCAAGCGATTACGACTCACACTCGGGCAACGAGGATTCATCATGCCCCGGATTGATGGCCCTAGAATATGAGGTAACTCACAAAAATATGATGAACTTTTAGATCATGAAGTCTTTGCATTAGAAAAGTATAAGTTAAAGAATGAAAAGTTAGTGAAGAAGATTAATAAATTAGCCACTGGAAAAGAAACCTATATTGAAGAAAAAGTTTACTCAAAAGAAAAATATTACTTTTATTGAAAAAAAATTAGTGGTCTTGAATTGAAATGTGATAAGCTTGTAAATGATATTGTTATGTTTATAAAAGGAAAGGAGAATTTAGATAAACAATTGACTCAAAAAGAAAATATGGTGTTAAAAATAACATAGGATTTACTAGTAACTCAATGTCACATAAGAAATTGCTTATTTAAATTAGAGAGACAATCTAACCCACATAGACAAAAAAGATGGGCACCAAAGAACTTCTTAAAACTTATTTTGTATGTGGAGAGAATGTATATCACAACAAGTGGATGTACACACTATCTCAAACTGGATTAAAAGCTACAAATCCTATTGGATCAAGAATGACGCCGACCTCAGCTATTGTACGAAAAAGATGGAGGAAGTTGATGGATCATGGATTCAAGATGTTCAAAGCATATGATAGGAGACAAGAAGTTGTTAACTATTTTAAAATGTAAAGAAGGAGGTTCGATCACATTTGGGAACAACCACAAGGGTTGTATCATAGGTATTGGTCAAGTTGGTAAGGGTAAAGCAACTTTTGATTAGGTATCTTTAGTCAATGGTTTATATCATAATTTACTTAGTGTAAGTTGTTTTGTTATGAAGGTTTTAATGTTTTATTTTCATCAAGCTGCTTTAAAATTCTCGATGAATCTAGTAATGAATCCTTGCTAATTGGAAAAATGTTTCAATATATTTATGTTGTAGAGTTTAACAAAGATAATAATTATGATTGCTTAGTTGTTAGTAATAAGGATAGTAATCTTTAGCGCAGAAGACTATGCCACTTATGCCCTAAGTACTTAAACAAGTTGATTAATAATGGCTTAGTAAGTGGATTAGCTACAAATAGGATAAACCTCAAAACACCATGTGATGCTTTCTCACTATGAAACTCCACAAAAGCTCTTTCGGGGAGCAAATACTTAGCTTCAACATCTAGGCCCCTAGAACTACTTCATTTAGATCTATTTGGACTAATAAGAGCAGAAAGCCTTATTTGTTGTAGATATTATCTTTGTATTAGTAGATGACTACTCTAGGTTCACTTGGACCATCTTCTTAAAACAAAAGATCAAACAATAGAATCTTTTATAAACTTTTCAAAATTAGTTCAAAAATAAAATAATCAAGGTATCCTTAAAATTCGTACAGATCGTGGGGGGAGTTTGAAAATGAACATCTCACTAAGTTTTGTGAAAAACATGGAAAACATGAATATTCTTTTTCCAATAACATCTCAATAAAATGGAGTTATAGAAAGAAAGAATAGAACTTTACAAGAATGTGCTAGAACTTTATGAATAGAATCTTGGTATACCTATACTTATGGACAAAAGCTACTAGTACAACATGTTGTGTATTAAATAAAGTATTAATACGACCAATTCTTAAAAGATAAGTTATGAATTTTTACAACGATGAGATTTTCAAGATAAATCGCTTTAAAATATTTGGAAGTAAATGTTTTACACTAAATACAAAAGATAACTTAGATAGGTTTGATGCTAAAATTGAAGAATGCATATTCATTGGTTACTCATACCACATTAAAATTTATAGATTTTTTAATAAGAACACACTTGTTGTGGAAAAGTCAATGCATGTAAAACTCAATGAAATTCCACAAGAAATAAATAGTGAAGAAAATATTTTTGAAGATGAAGAAGATGAAGAACAAACATTTATTGATATACTTAAGATAAAAGACACTAATGCATATAATCTGCCTAAACAATGTTTCTTTAATAAGGAACACCCTAACACTCAAGTAATTAGAGAAATATTAGATAAAGTTAAAGCAAGATCTCAACTTAACATTAACTTTATACTTGATGCTTATGTATCTCAAATAGAACCTAATAATATAGAAGATGCACTAAAAGATGAATCTTGGATAACATCAATGCAAGAAGAACTTACTCAATTCACAAGAAATGAAGTTTGGGAACTTGTACCTAAATCAAAAAACTTCTCAATAGAATTAAGTGGGTTGACAGAAACAAATCAAATGGGGAAGGTCATGTGATAAGGAATAAAGAAAAATTAGTTGCACAAGATTACAACTAATAGGAAAGTATAGACTTTGATGTAACATATGTACATGTAGCCAAACTAGAATTAGTCAGGATGTTACTTGTTATACTACACACTTAAATATAAAATTTTATCAAACGGATGTAAATAGTACTTTTCTTAGTGGTTATCTAAAAGAGGAAATTTTTGTTAAACAACCATATGATTTTGTTGATAAAGACAAATTTGATTTTGTTTATAAATTGAACAAAGCTCTATATGGACTAAAACGAGCACCAAGAGCATGGTATGATAGATTAATCTCTTATCTGCTAACTTCGAAATTGGAAAAATAGATTCAACTTTGTTTACTAGAAATTCAAATGATCTTCTAATAATTCAAATATATGTTGATGATATTATTTCTGGAGCTACTGATGAAGATTTATGCATAGATTTTTCTAAGTAGATGCAGGAGGAGTTTGAAATGAGTCTCATGCAAGAACTCGGTTTCTTTCTAGGTTTACATATTCAACAACTACCTCAAGGGATCTTCTTAAGTCAAGCGAAGTACACTCAGGATCTTCTCGAAAGATTCGGAATGGAGAATACAAAAGGAAAGACGACACTGGTGGGTTCTCAAGCTTGGCTTAATGCAGATGAAAAGGATAAGAAAATTGACGCGGTTCAATACAAAGGTATGACTGGTTCATTGTTATATCTTACTGCTAGTAGATCAGACATACCATTTAATACTTGTCTGTGTGATAAGTTCCAATCGAGCCCTAAAGAAAGTCACTTGCAAGTCGTAAAAAGGATCTTAAAATACTTAAAAGATACTTATAATTATGTTTTTTTACCCTAGATACATCTTGAGTTAAAATCTTATAGTGATGTTGATTATGCGAGAAGTAAAACTGATAAAAAGAGTACTAATCGGATGTGGCATTTCCTTGGAAATGCGCTGATCTCTTGGTTCTCTAAGAAGCAAAATTGTGTAGCCCTATCAACAGTAAAAGCTAAATATATATCTATCTCTCTTGCATGTTTATAAGTGTTGTGGTTAAAACAGACCTTAAATGACTTTAAATTAAAGTTTGAAAAAGTTAAAATCCTATGTGATAATACAAGTGTTATAAATCTTCATAAGAATCATGTATCATACTATAGGACTAAACACATTGACATTATATATCGTTTCCTAAGATAATACGCTTTAAAAGGAGAGATTACCTCAGACTTTGCAAACACAGAAGAATAACTTGTTGATATATTTATCAAACCTTTAAACCTTGATAGATTTGCCTATCTGAGAACACACGTAGGATTATGCCAACCTAGTGACACCTCCTAAAAATTGCCTTAAAATAGACATTTACAAAATGGTGGTGGTGGTTGTGGGGGTGGGGGGGTAAGTAATCATTTGGTTTCAGGCAGAAGGGAGAGAAAAAGGAGGAGCAAAGACTTAAGATAGGAGGAGATAAAAATATTTTTGATAATACAAAAAGGGAGAGAAGTGTCGGATGATAATTATTAAATAAATATAGCTGAAAAACTTGGAAAACAGATATAAGTTTTGTCACTAACAAAAAAATGGAGATTGTTGGTGACTTTGATTTTGCCAATGGCTTTGTTGTATATTTTTTTGTAGCTTGGTTAACTTTTCCGGTAGAAGCTCGTATGAGCTCTTTGATGAAAAGTGTAGAAATGCTAAAAACCAGACTCAAGCTAAAGTGATTCTAAAAGACTATGCTTGAAGGTTCAAGGATCACAATCTGACTGTAGAAATAATCAAATAAAAGCTCATTTCTAAAAGATCAAGTTTTGAACCTTCGGATGCTAATGTGACATATTAAATAGTTTTTTTATGTTAAAAATAATCTTATAGTTTTTGTATATTCTTGATGAACAAGCAAACTTAATCCATAATTATCAATTTTACAAAATCAGTTTTAACGATCACCTTGACATCACCGATTGTTCACCCTTGATCGACCATCGTGTTATTCATGATCAATCAACCCTGATTGACCATCCCTTTGACCATGATCAATCACTTTTTGAATTCAAGACCAACAATCAAATCTTATTGATCGCTTTTGTGACATGATCGACCACCCGTGATCAATCACCTTGTTTCTATGATCGATTATTTCATGGTTTTTGAAAATCAGAACGTTGCACTTTCTGCAACTACAGTTTTCAATGCACTAAAAGTGTGATTTTTAGTGTTGTTGCGTGCACACATGAAATTCAAGAGATTCAGATATTTTTTTCAACTACAAGCCAAGAGATATCAAATACAGTACGTGACAAATAGAGGATCGATCCACGGGGACTCAAACTTTTTAAGTGTAGTTTTATTCTATTTACAAAGACATTTTTCTCTTTATAGTTTCAAATTAAATCATATTTTCCTTTTTATTTTAGGGATCCAAGAATGTATAGAAACCTATGTATTAGAATCTAAACATCATAAGGTTTGCACACGAATTTTCTAGAAAATTTTCGGATTTTTATGCTATTTTTGGTGAGTTTTTTAATTGCTAGGGGTATGAGTATAACTTTCCGGAATGCTAAGATATGGATATAAATAAAAACAAAATGTAGATGTAGAATTGTAATCATAAAAGTAACATGACAGAAGTGAAATTTACCAAATTTAAAAAATGGGGTAAATTATTGAGAAAAGAAACAAACTTTAAGAAATTGCAGAAAGGTGATCTAGAGGTTGAAATGTAAATAAAAAACTTGAATAAAATAAATACAAACATGGTAGATTATAAAACTCAAAATTGATAAAATTGCATAGGATAATCAAACATTTCCTAAAATTGTATTTAGGTCCAAAATAACTAAAAAAGTACCGGAAACAAAAGTTTTGCAAAAGAGGTTGGGGCCGTGATCGACCCTTGCAATGGAGCGGAGGAGGACAGATGGGTGGCAGAGGCTCGTGACATAACTGGAGAGGGAGAGACGAAACCCCTATGATGGGTTGTGGTAGTGGTCGACAATGGGGAAGAAAACCACCTGGTGCCTTCCTCCTTGGGTCACAACGGAGGTCGACATGAAGATGGAGAAGGACACGTGGTGTGGTGGCGAAGGAGAGGATGTTAGGAGCTCATAGAGGTCTGAATGTGGATCTGGAGTCGAAGCTCCCCGATTGGGCTCTTTAGCTTGGAGGATGAGAGAAGATCCAAGCTCCTATGATGGGTCTCCTTCTCCTCGAGGGCTTCCTTCTCTTCTTTATAGATGAGGTGAGGGAGGAGAAGGGACGGAGGAGGTGGTGTTGGGTTGGAGGCCAACCGCCTTTATGACTGATGCACGAAGGGGAGAGAGATGAGTTGGGACAGATCCCTGATGAATCCTTGTTCATCACTATTTATTCTTTTATTTTAGCTATTTATCTTGGTAAAGCATCATGTAAATAGATGTAAATACAATAAGTTAGCATTATGCATGCATGTGTTAATATTACATAATTAGCATGTATTTGTGCAAAAATAAAAGAATAAAGGAAAAGAAAAAGAAAGGATGTATTTAGAATGAATACAGAGTGACCTGAACCCCAAGAGAGGGCCAAGCATTGGCCTGATCGCCAAATAAAACAAGTAGGGAGAGATAGGGCCCACTCTATATTATATATATCATGGGTGTAAATAAATAATTATTTTTGCCAAAATAAAGTTAAATATTCTTTTTACCTCCTTGTATATATTTCTAAAAATAAAATAAAAATTAGAAAAAACGATAAAAATAAAAATAAAATAAAACTCTCTCTCCCTTGTACATAATACATAGGTATGTTGTATATATGATTCCTTCTCTATTTAGTATATACCTGTAAATAAATAATAAAAATAAAACAAAAAATATTTTGTACTCCAAAAATTATGTTGTAATAAATAAAATATAAAATTGGGATATTTTTTGAAAAAATAACAAATTAAAAATAATTGTACAAAATACATAGGTATATTATACATGTATATAACACACTATATTGTATATAAACTAATTTATTTTTGAAAAAAATAAATAAAAATCATAGAAAACTTCCTTGAAAAATAATAAACAATTTTCATTTTATTTGTTTTTTAATTTAAATTCATTTATTATTTTTAATTTATTTATCTTTAATTTTCCCTGCTATTTTGTCATGTAGCCTATTCTGTCTTATTCCAGCCCGCTTCTGATTGGTCCGCGTCAGATTGTTGACTCCGGTCAATCGCCTCTTCCCGGGCTTGACCCGGCTCGACCTCTTCACCGGACCGTTTTTTCCAAATTTTCTCGGGCGGATCACGCAACCACTCGCCCCGATTCTTCTCTCATGGACTCTCCTAGGATCCAGGACCCTCATGGATCCCTAAGAAGGCACAGATCTCCTTCGATTCACGTGCCCTCATCCGATTCTTCCATCCTCCTGGGAATGCTATAAAGCTTCTCATCCGCTCCCCCGGGACGGTAGCTCGCGCCTCACTCCCTTCTCGAACTCTAGCCACCTCCAGCTGAGTGACAGCTGCTCGGAGCTTCGCTCGGAGCTCGATTTGGTGCAATAGAGCCGTCGCTCAACCTTTTTGGCCAGACCTCTGCCGTGAGTAGCCTCCCCGACTTCCGCATCGAGTTCGAGGCCATCACCCTGACGTTCATCCTCGCATGGAGCTCAGGAGCACATCCCGACCTTCAGGTATCCCTTTTATCTTTCTCATTTTTCAGTTCTATTGAATCTTTCCATTGATCGTCGCCGAATGTTCGCCTGCTCCGACCAGTCGGTCGAAGCCCCGTTACCCACTTCCAACTGCTTCAATAGAACCACAAGCTCATCCCCCATCTTGCTCCACAATCTGATCACCCTGAGTCTTGACCATCAGGTTGAGATTAAGATCTAGATCTCCCCTACCACCTTCCCCGAAGATCGATTCCCGCCTCCCTTCACTTCTTTAGGCTTTGAGTTCCAACAACCCGGACCGGAGCACCACCCCAATTCCCAGCTACCCCTTGCAGGTGAAAGCACACGCTGAGGACCCTCGATTCCATCCATCTAAGGTTCACCGGAGTAGCTCCAGGTCCCCTTCATCGCCACACCCATCCAGTCGGTGGCTGCTCCCTCGGACCCTCTCAGTTGATGCGGAACCGTCCCACGATCACGCCAGTGCCTTCTGATCAACCATCGGAGCTGAGGATCATCTCCTTGGCTCCGGTGAAGTTCGCCTGACGCTGTTCTTCCAGACATGCTCCACACTGTTGGATCGGCCGACCCTCTCCAGATTGCATACTGACCACCGACATTACAGACCTGTTAGACCGTTGGATTTCAGATCTGACAACCATCTGCGCCCCACGTCCGCGCCCACACCAACGGCCTCCACATGTCCTCACGCGCCTCTCACGTGCTGCAAGGGTATATTGTTCTTTTTACCCTGCACTTTTTATGTTTTATCTTTTAGTTTGTAAATAAAAGTTGTAGTTGGATTTATTTTCACTTTAGTCACTAGAGTTTCTGATATTTGCATTTTGGTCCTCCCTATTTGGAGACGTGTGCTCAGTCACATGAACAATGATGTTTTTGCATGATTAGCCCTGGATATTTCTATATTAATGTTTGACTACAATGTTTTCTGAAATTACACTTATGCCCCCTATGAACGTTGTATTACACATGTGCTGGTATTGATTGGAAATTTTATAGAGACCCTTTGGACTTTTAGCGCATGTTATTGTTTAGTCCTAAAACTTAAACTATTTGCATTTAGGTCTCTACAACCTGTGTATGCTGTTTTTAATTAAATAAATATCAAATCTACTCCAAAAAATTCCAAAAAATTACCAGTAGCTCCTGCTACTGTGTAATATTTTTGTAATTTGTGTGATACAATTGGATTTTATTTACTATTTTCTAAAAATCAAAAACCCTAAAAATTAAGTTTGTCTATTTTAGAAAATCTATAAAATATAAAAATCACTTTAAAAATTCTAAAAAAATTTTCTGAGTGTGTGTTTTGCTTTGTTTTAATTTATGTAGCATTTTTGTTTCATTATCTTTTATAAAAGTCATAAAAATCTCAAAAGACCTAAAATGTTACAAAAATTATTAAAAATTCTATGAAAATCAAAAAAAATCTGTTTTCAATTTTTATAGTTAGATCTTTTTATCTATTTTGAATAAAATTGCAACGAGGAATTTAGAGGTAGTTTAAGCATTTTAAAGTTGCCTTTTCCTCCAGGTTATACACTGCTTTGTTGTTTTGTCTTTATTTCGTTTTTTAGAAAATCATATAAAAATCTAAAAAAGCCCACAAATACCAAAAAAACACTTGCATATTTTAAAAATATAAAAACTCTTTTTATTTTGAATTTTCAAGCATTTTTGACTTTAATAAAAATTATTGTAGTAAGATTGCTTTTATTTTCTTATTCCTTTTCTTATTAAGAAAATAAAAAAATCACATATTGAAAATCACCAAAAATACTTCTTTTCTTCTTTGACTTCTCTACTACTTCGTAGGCTTAGCCCGTGCTCCTTGTGTTCGACCCTGGTGGCTATACCAGGTTAAATAAATAGCGAGACCACTTGTTTTGATTTTTGTGCTTGCTTACTTTAGTTGGTGTTATGATTTTTCTTGATTGAGTTATGCTTCGTCAGTTGGGGTCACAATGAGCTTGATCTGTTTTGATATCGCTTAGCCTCGATTAGCGGAGCGCTCATCAGAATGGCACCGTTGCCGGGGAGCACAACTTATTAGTCAGTTTTCAGCCTTATTTGTTTCTTTTTTCTTTTTCTTTTTCTTTTTCTTCTTCTTTCTTTGCTTGCTTTTTATTTTTATTTTCCTTTATTTATTTATTTCATTTTATTAGCTTCTAGCTCTATTTGATATAACTGTATTTCTTACCCGCTTTGTTTCACTTTTTGTGCGAGGAACCGCCCGAGATCGCTTTGGAAGAGACCCGTACTCGGAGGGAAGCAGGAGCAGAGCAGGACAACAGTTATAGCTGATAGAGTACCTTTGATTAGTTTTAAAACATTTTATTCTATTATTATTGTAATAATACATGACCAGGGATACTTGGCCTTTATCGGGGTCTGTTTCGCCGAGCACCAGTGTGCTCGAGGGACCTTACCGCGGTTTTCGCCGGTTTTGATTTCTCGACTTTTCTTTTATTTTTGATTCTCGAAGAATTTGGCCCTTAGACTTAGGATTTTATTTGATTGTGACGTAATTAATTAAGGCCATATCTCTAATTATCTGCATGAACCTATAGATCATAATTGGACTTAATTAATTAAATCACAAGAAAAAGCTAACTTGGTCACTTGAGAGGTCACGTGCTGCTAGAGGCCGTATACAGCGTGTGCAGGATCCGTTGTGGTGGACACCGATTGGCATCAGAGACTAGACTCCGACCTCTCTCTTTGACCTGTTAGCTAATGTTCTTCGCGTGTAGAAATTTCTCATCTAAGGTTGTTTTCTTCTTGCATCATATAGGTAGTTTTATTTCTGTCTTTTATTTATGCACGGATCACCCTGCATGTAGAGTGTTGGCAACAGGTACGCATCTTTGACTTTGCATGCATCATCATGTTTGACCGCATCGGCTTTTTCGACTTCTCCCCCTGTTTTTGGACATAAAATAACCAAGAGATCGAAAAATTCATTAGGTTTTTGTTTGTTATTGAAAAATACATAAAAAAGATGAAAATAATAAATTGGGACTGCTAAACACACTTGATTATAAAAGACATCTGACTTAAAAATCTGTCTTGGGAGAGCAATCCCCTCCTTGTTTGGTTTGCATGCGCGAGAGAGTGACCCGCACACTAGGCTAGAGCCATACCTGAACTTTCATCAGACTACTGGCCTTAGGGTTAGCCGTTCTCCAATGAGGATCGCTCAGGTTTCCGGTAAAGCGGACCACGACATCCTTAACAGATCGAGTTGATTGGGTAGCCGGTAAATGGTCCGCAACTTGTACTGGCTGGGAAAGATCTAGCTTCGAGATTGTGCCAGTCTCCTGAGAGCACAAGGATCCTACCAGCTTGCTTAATCGCCCCGCTAGACTGAATTATCACCTAAATAAAATCGACAACAAAAAAGACCGAACCTTTACGGTCATCAACTCTCAGTGTTGAGTAGGTGAATTGAGGGATTTGTTTTCTAATCTTGTTTGTTTCCAGATCCCATCCACATTTATCTCCTGATCACGATGATGGGCTGGAGGCCCCTTAGGCAGCCCTTGGTTGCACTGCTTTCGAGCACTCCGCCCTATTCATCTAGGATGGTTCGTGGGAGCCCATACCCGCTCTCCAAACCTGAGTTCGACTCCGCCCTATTCCCCCTCGACCACCCTTCTTCCAGTCGCAAGGTGCCCGATCAGAGTCCGGAGCAGATATATATTCATTTGACGGCACTTGAGTTCGGGTCTTTTGGCTTTGCAAAGACCCAAGAGATGGCCAGCAGCGAGGAGCGTACAGATGGATAGCCCCAGACCACCACGTATGTTCTAGATCAGGGCACCATCAACAACACCCTATTAGCTTCCTTGGAGATGATGCAGCGACAGATTTGAGATCAGGGAGCTTTCATGGCTGATATGCATAGGGAGATGGCTCAGATGCGAGCTGACAGAGGAGAGCAGAACCGTGTCGGTGGTGGAGAGATACCAGAGCTAGCATGAGGAGATGGAGGATAGCTAGAGGAGCCACATGAGCCAGTCCGACCAGCCCACTCGATGAGAGAGTTGCACAGCCCTGGTGCAACTCTGACACACCGTTGGATTCAGCTACGTGGACGAGGATACCATCAAGATGATGGCTTTTCCGTTCTTCCTGGTTGACAGAGCAGCCTACTGGCTGAAGCATTTGGGGAGATATGTCACTTGATTGAAACAACTCCGGAACGAGTACTTGAACAAGTACTGTCCACTCGGCCGGACGAACGCAACTCGAGCCCTCATCAACAACTTCTCCATGCTTCCCAATGAGCAATTTCATGAAGCATGGGACTGCTTCAGAGAGCTCAGCGACCAGTGTCCACACCATGATATATCCAAGCCAAACCTTGTGCAGAGTTTCTTTTGTGGGCTGACACCGGAGCTGCAGGGGCTCGTGAATGCTTCCTGTGGGGGATCTTACTTTGCCAAAGATGAGGATCAAGTCTGGGCCATATATGAGGAGATGGTCGAGAACTACACCATCATGTCCCATACCCATATCTACACTCATTGGAAACTCTCACCCTAGGCCGTGTCCTATCAGAGGATAGCACGTGTTGATGCAGGTCCTTCCACTTCTCTAGCAGTCGCAACACAGACAGAGTCGTCGGCTGCTGATATGGACATCATCAGTGAGAAGCTGGACCGCATCGAGATTATAGAGAAGAAGTAGTGCCAGGGCATGTCACAGATTGATCAGATGGCACAGACATTGAGTGACCTGAATACCCAGATCATGTGTCTCCAGGAGGCTTGAACGGCTTCTCAGTCCCATCTCAGGTCATGGACTGACCCAGTAGCAACATCTTGACCCAGACCTCTGCTCATTACAAACAGATTTACCATATTCAGGCAGAGACGTTCCAGCAGTCGCAACACCAGTACGTCCAGCCACCACCATCTCAGGACACTCAAATGGTGGTGTACCAACAGGAGCAGCCCCTGACAGTTCTTCCTCCACCCCCTTTCGAGCAGGAGTTGTTGATGGAAGTCAACGGGATTTGGTACGACCAACAGCAGCCCGGGATCCGCCAAGACCATCCTGGATTCCGGTGGTCGACCGGAGGTACCTCATCCCATTAGCAGCTTCCAGTTCAGGGTGGGCAGTTCAACCAATCTCAACAGCAGCCCCAGTTCCCACCCCAGCCACAGCAGTAGCAACATACCAGCAGGGTCCTCGTCCCTACCAGTAGGGACAACCGTGGAGGCAGCAGCCTCAGCAGTACTCTCAGTATCCCCCTCATCCGTCCCAGCAGTAGCCTCACTTCCAGAGAGGCAACCCGTCCGGTTCTTATGGGCCAGCCTATGAGAACCCAACACTTGACGACTTAGCCTACCTTATTTCCGATAAGCAGGCCACTTTTAGGCAAGAGATGGACGAGTTCCGCCAGGAGATGAGGGAGATCATCAAGGGCAAGGCCGCCATACCCGCTCAGATCGAGCCAAACCTGAACAACCTGAAGAGAAAATTTGAGCAGGTAGAATTCACGGAGGTTACCACTCCTAGTGACTCATTGGGTGATATTGCTTCATATACATTTGATGCTGACTTTGTTACACTTAGGAGCGGTAGGATGCCAGCCGACAGTACCTCGTTTGAGCGTTGACACCACGAGGATGCAGGAGCACTAGGCGAGGAGGATAGCGGTGCTGATGCCGTTCATGATCATGATGACGACGGTGGTGCTGACGCCACCGAGGATGTTGATCCAACCGACGGTACTGAGGCCGTCGTGTCCCCAGTTGCAGGAGGTGGTGCTGATGCCACCAGACATTCAGATGCTGAGCTAGAGTGCAGTACCGATGCTGCAGTTCGTGATGTCGTAGGTGGTACTAAGGCCACCCCTTCTATTCCAGTTGTATTTCCTTCAATTTCTGTACCCTGGGACTTTACAAAAAACTCCAAAAAATTAATAAAGGAAAGGGTTCTTCATCTTCGAGTCCATATGTGATGCATGGTGATATTTGTATGGATTCTACTTCTTCTCAGTAGGAGGGACCCATTCCTAGCCCCTGATGAACGCGAAATTCGCCTCTTTAATAATCGTGAATTGTAGTATAGGAGGTGAATTTCAGTCGATCAAAATACCACAATCTTTGAATGTTGTGGAGTATTTTTACTTGGCAAGTGTACCAAGGTCGAACACAGGGAACGTTGATTCCTAGTTGCATGGTCTTTAATCAAATTAAATAATTAATTAATATTTGATTAATTTATGTGTTAAGAAAATATACAATGCAATGAGATGCAAAAGTGATGCAAGAAAAATAAATAGAGAAGATTATGCCCAGGATTTGTGAAGTATTCAATTCAATTCTCAATGAAATCTATTAATTAATTCTCGAGAGATAATCACAAATCGAATGATACCCAGAAAATTTGTCAACTCCAAGTTACAAGAAAAGAGATTAATCAATGAATGATCCTGTCAAAAGTTTCATGTAAAATGCTCTCAAAATTAATCATCGATCAGACAAATAGAAAGTTAAATAAATTGATCCTCGATTTGACCCCTGTAAATATTAAATTTTTGGGAATAATCAACAATGAGCACAAGGGGTTGATCAAATTAAAAACCTCAACTGAACTCCTGCAAAAGATATCATTAAATTCCCAAGCATCAATATGTAAAAAATTAGCCTGTATATATCATCAAAGGTCTACAAATGATATAAACCAGTAAATACTCTCAGATCTGATAACAAGCTATGCTAAGTTGTAGAGTATGAAAATAGCTTCAAAATGACATTTTATACGCTAAAATCGGAGTCCATATGAGAAAGATATGCTAAAGTGAACTTTACAGGAACTGAACAGTAAATAAAATAAACTTTTCTTCTTCAAAAAGGTCCATGCGGGACTTATCTGTAATTTAGCAATTCCGGAGGGGCTCCTCTGCAATTTACCCCAGGTGGGGGTATAATTGTAATATCGGGAAAAGCCAGAGGTATGGCTGCAATTTTCCCTACGGACCGGAGCTTAGGTTTGGGAGCAGGACCTCTGGCTTAGATATCCGAACTAGAAGTTTGACACCGGAGCGGGAGGCTCGGGGGTCAGTCTTGGATGCTGAGCCTCGAGGTAAGGAGGTGAACGGGGGCCCGCCACGTGGCAACTCAATGGCCGTTGGATAAAGGGCTGGCCCTTGATCCAACGACAGCTGTACAAGAGGCGGTGCAAGGATGGCGTCGTCGCGGTGCGGGGCAGTGGCCGCGACGGGGCGGGCGTCGAGGCGGAGGCATCGCACGAGCCTGGGCGGAGACGGCATATTCGAGGCGGTTGCGATGCCGCACCTCGGCCGACACACGGCGCGAGGGCGGCGGTGCAGCGAGGCGGAGGGGCTCAGCGCATAGGTGAATGACAGAGGGAGGGAGAGCGGAGCTTCGGGCGAAGGCGATGGGGAATTACACGCCGGCTGAGCTTGGAGCGAAGGGGGTTGCCGCGGCGGAAGCGGATGCGGCCGGAGCGAGGATGCTTGAGGCAAAGTTCCTGCAAAAGGGTTAGGAATAACACGATGGAACGGAGAAGATAAGGTCGCCAGGGTCTAGAGGAGCGAGGGCTCTCTTCCAATGTCGTGGCTCACTCTCTCCGGTGAAGGAAGGGAGGAGCTCGTCTGCTCGTGATGTTGAGCAGCAGCAAAGTGCTCGAGGAATACCTTGGATCATGCCACCAGGAGGGTTGCGCCGCTGTCACCAGCGAGCTTGGATAAGGGCGGATGGCTGGAGGAGGTGATGGTGCTGCGTCTTTATCGGAGTATGAAGGGGAAGCGTTATGGCGAGGAGGAGCTTGATGGTCTCGTAATGGCCGGAGCAGGAGGGTAACGGTCAGGCGGAGGATGGGTGGCACGGGGCGACTTTGCAGGCAACGGCTGGAGAGGGGAAGAGGATGGGGGTCATGTGCCTGGCACGTGACCCGGGTGTAACCAGGAGAGAGAGAGAGAGTGAGGCGGGGTGCCACGTGGCACGCCCTGGAGTGCCACGTGGCACTAAAAAAATTCAGATTTTAGAGAGGGAAAAGAGATAGAAGATGACCTCGTTTCAAAAAAAATTCTTCATGAAAGTTGTTCGTCTTGTCGAGATCTACAACTTTCATGAAGGACCCGGGAGCAAAAGAGATCATCTGTGAGAAGTGGTATTGTTGGTGGTTCTCCATGTGTATAGAAAACCAGGTTTTTTGGGTTTTTGTATTTTTTGGTGGTTTTAAAGGGGATGAAAATTATAAAAAAAATACGATAAAATGCAAGAAAATTAATTACACATCAATATAATTTTTTTGGATTTTTAGTAAATAAGAAATTAAGAAAATAAAATAGAGGTCAGAAACACACAACTTTTGTACAAATCGACAACGGACACTTGGGCTCGGTCAGTTTCTTTGATTTCAGTTTTAATCTGGATTTGTATTTTTACGTTGCTTAATAAAACTTTCATCAAAGAACACAAATGAAAAAGAAATAAAATTTAAAGGGTTAATTAAGTACATAAAAACTCAGGTCAAAAACAGCAAAAAGTCAAAATACGCAAAAGAGGCCCAAAACCCAACTTTCACCAACGAGCTCCGAATTTTATGAAATTGATCTTGTTTTGAAGGTATTTGAAGATGGAGTACTTTAAAAGTGAGTAGACCAAAATCGGACACTGTATATGGGAGATATGCTCATTTTAGTCCGTCAGATGTGAAATTAGACTTTGGGATTATTTAACACTTATTAGGGATAGTAATTTTTTTGTATTTTTTATTTAATAAGATTAGTAATATCTTACACAATGGAGGTGGTTTTGGGTCAATCGGAGTTAGGATGAATTAATTAAAAATAGGAGAAGTTAGCGAATTTTTGGGCTAATTTACACATGGGATTTTTAATGCAATTTATGCATGATGAAATGCAGATATTATTCACACATGTATGAATGCTAATAATGCTCTATTAATGATTAATTACAGGTGAATGATGGGGAACAGAGCCTAAATGACCAATTTTAGCATGATGAATACGAGATTCATCAGCCTCCTATACTTAGACCATGCTCGTCCCCGAGCATGAATGAATGACTTACTTGAATACATCCCTGACCGTGCATGTGAATTTTGAAGGTTTAATTCAGAGAAGACCCTTAATTGGAGTGATCCTAAAATTCTGGGTTCAACCAAGCTTTAATCAAAAGGAATCCAACCTCTCTAATTTTCAGACTCTCTGTTTGTACATATAATATAAGGATATGATTTTTAGTGTACTGCATTCATGAGAGTCAAGTCTAGACATCACCCAAAATTCTAATCCAAGAGACTCTCCTTTAGACCTAATCCTCAACACTAGGGAATAAGTCTATTCTTGCTTCAGTCAACCGTCTCATTAGTTTGTCAGACTTGAAAGTGTAGATGGACGGCCAGATGATGGAGGGCATAGGATTGTGTCTAATTTTCTCTCCCTCACATTGGAACAAGGTGCCTCTCGAGTGCCTTATTACTCAACACAAGTATATTTTTATTTTGTTGATCAATGTGCCCGTCAAGAGAATTTGGAGTCGTCTACACTTGTTTTTCTGGGAGTACACCGGGGTGTGTCTCTTTTGAGTATCTAAGATACCTTCGACACCCAGACTTGTATCGCTTACGATGCAGGGCCCTTTTATGGTGTCAGCCCGACTCCTTGGTCCTAATTAGCGCTTGGTCCAAGCGGACACTTCTAAAATGTTTGGGAGCGCTCGCCATTGGTGGAAGCTCATTTGGAATTTGACTTTGGATGATAGAGCTTTTCTTGACATTTCTATTTCTTTTTTTTGTTGGCTAGCTCCACTACTTTTACCAAAAGTTGGCGCACACTGATCAACAATTTTCATTAAGTTTCAACACACCCTGGCACTTAGGTCATTTATCAAAGAGATAGGATATGAATCTTGTTCATATACTGGGTAGGGTATTGCTAACACTCAGGTTTTCTGCAGCCTTCATTAACTTTATCCCATCCTGGAATATCATCAGATCGGGTCTAAACTCAAATCTCTAGTCCTAGTTCCTCAGGTGATATCTCAACTCACCTCATCAATCATGCAGTTGTGAAAGTGATTGTGCTGATCATATTCTTTTTGAAGGTAGAGATGAAGAGTACAATATAGCGCTCAAATCTTTCAAACTAGGGAAGTGTGGATTATTAAGTTCAAAACCCTAATGACTAAAGCAGGCTAAATCAGAATCTCAAGATCTCAAAAATCAAGTGTCCTAAAAAATCCTCAAACCTTGAGTGATGGTGAATGTGTCAGGAATATATCAACCAAGGAATGCATGAAATGCTTGATGAAATGCAAGACCATGATTGATGATTTTTTTATGCAAAAAGTTTTTTGTTGTTGTTTTTTTTGAAAAACAGGTATTATACACACTACTTATACCCATCCCCGATGTTAGATAAAAATGATTAAAGTACAAGCTATGGATAAAGTAGATAAAATATATACAAACACACCTCCTATACTTAGCTTGTGCTATATCCTCATGGCACAAAGTGAAATGTAGACATAACTCGTACGAAGTAGAGATGGGAAAAAAACAAAAGAAAAGAAGTGATGTATACACAATGGTATTGGTCCCCCTATACTTAAGCTCAGGTTAGCCTAAGTATAATCGGATAAATACAGATGGGGAACCGGGTAGATTTGTGGATGTACAAGATCAAGGAGGTTTGCGACGGACCTTCTTGCGGGAGTGTGGACGGAGATAGTATGGGGATGTGGAGTGTGATGAAGAGGGGGCCGATGAAGAAGACCAGCCATCGTCGGAGTCGTCCTCAGGAGAATAGTAGTCATCTGTAGAGGATCTCCAACTTTTGTCGATCAGAGGTAAGTGCCCTTGGATCAGAGTTGTTGCACTTATCTGATGAACCACATCATGATGGAACAAGGACTCTTCAGAAATCACCTGATGTCTAAGGTCAAAGGTGACTTTCTTGGTTGGTTTGTTTCCTTGAGAAGTATTGGGAGGAAGTTGGACAGTCTTCATCTCCCTGTCTTGAGTAAACGATGTGGCATTCGTGAGTTCCTCATCAGATGAATCCCCGTAAAAGTCGACCAATTCTTGAAGGGTCATGCGCTGCTTCGGTCGAGGGAGATTGTTCCTGCTGATTTTGTGATTTATGGCTGGGGGTGTTGATGTCACTTCCGGATGGTCATGGATTTTGGTGACATCGGACGTTTCCGGAGTCGGTTCCTTATATGGTTCAAGTATCACATGAATTACTGCCGACTCAAAGATTGGACCACTCAAATAATCGTGTTGATCTTCAATAATATGGTCCAATTCCTCATAAGCTTCAAAATCGTGATTTTTCCTAGGAGCAGTGATAGGGTGGTGAGAATCCGAAGTTTGTCCAATAGTCAGTCTTTTAGGTGACTCTCCTAGGGTTTTTATTAGTGTGTCATGGGGAGATGTCTGATAATGTAAAATCTTTATTTTTTGATCATAATTGTCGGTTTCAAGTTGGGTTTCCTCAGAGCAGGACATGTCATAGGGGATTTGTTCATTGTGGTCCCAGTTCGGGAACTTGATTTCCTGAGTCTCGCAATCGACGATCGCCTTAGCTTAGGCTAAGAACGGCTTTCCTAAAATGATAGGAGACTCAGACATCCTTCTGGGGTGGTCAATGTCAAGGACAATAAAGTCCACTTTATGTTCTTTACCTCGGAAATTTACGACGACAGAAACGATCCCCCATGGTCTTTTGGTAGATCGATCGGGTAATTGAACGATCACCCTAGTCTTTTTGAGTTGTCCGAATTTAAGTTGATTAAAGATGGACTTCGGGAGGATGTTTACTGTGGAGTCGTCGTTTAACCGAACATGAGTGAATGTTGAATCCCCAATTTCACATGTGATACGAGTCAACTACTTGACTTTGCGGCTTTTGATTTTATGATTCATCACCAAAGAACAAGCCATAGATATGACATGATATTCAGTCATGGATCGTTGCTTGCCCGTCTTTTTGGGGTTCAGTCGACTCTTCACAAATCTCTTAAGATTGGGCACATATTCTATGGCTTTGATCAATGGAAGCTCTAAGATCAGACTCTTGCAAAATGCTTCCATTTCAGAATTGTCCAATTTTTTTGAATTTTCAAAATTTTCAGTTTTTTTGGTATTTTCTATAATATGGTCAGTCGGGGGGTCAGAGGTCAGTGGTCGTGTCTGATTGTAATGATCCAGTGGTTCGCATGGTGGTGGCCTCACTTCTTCTGAATTTTGCATAGACTGGATGAGATCATATATTCTCTCTGTTAAAGTATCTGCTCTATGATTAATCCGAGCAATCTCATCCTCAAACATCTCATGACTAGTGATTGAATAATCATTCTCCATGTGTCGTGATTTTGGCATGTAACCTCGAGTAGAGTATTGATTGTTCATAAACATTGTAGTCTGGTCATGAGTTGTATTTCCTTGACTTTGGTTTTCTCGTGGATTGTCGAAGGAAAATTGATTATACTCAAGGGGATAGTCATCCTGAGTAGAGGATGGTTCAAGAGGCCGAGGGATCATAGTAACCGAAAATCACGTTCTGTTGTCAATATCGGTCACTCTATTGTTCATCCTCGATTTTGGTCTCTCTCTCATGTCCATACGATTGTCAGAATGTGAGAGAGGGCTAATCCAAGAAGAAGTGTGGCCATAGGATGGATGTATGGGCGGAAAGAGAATGATGACTGAGGTGAATTTGATTTGAAGCTCAGGTTCTCCTGAGGAGTGTGAGAAGAAGAATATCGGGACAAGGTCGTGGAAATCGGAAAATAAGACCACTGTGCCGACATCTTGTCAAGATGGATGCAATGATTAGCGAACCACGATTTACTTGCGATTGAAAAGTCTTTGACGCACACAAATCAGACACAAAACAAACACGTTGATTCACCCACTCAACACTGGTGAAGGCACGTTAGGGTTCGGCTGCTTATCTTTTCAATTTTAATTTAATGACAAAACAGTCTTAAAAAATAGAGATTTTATCATTTGTGCCCCTCCGAGATATCTCAATATCAGTTATGCCCCTATCTTTTTGGTAATATCAGTTGTACCCCCGACTTCTTGCCAATATTTCACTTGTGCCCCTCAGAGGGGCATAACTGATAATAATCTTTTATCAGTTATGCCCCTCTGAGGGGCACAAGTGAAATATTGACAAGAAGTCGGGGGCACAACTGATATTACCAAAAAGATAGGGGCATAAATGATATTGCGATATCTCGGAGGGGCACAACTGATAAAAACCCTAAAAAATAAGCGAAGCTGTTAGGTGCTGAAATATTTCACGAAGACTGTCCCGAGTTCATACAACTAGTTGCACCTACTTCCAGCCAGTATAGGTGTAAGTACGGACCGTTTAAACGGCTACCCGTGTTACTTGAGGACGGAGCCTTCTGCGATGTCCTCTAAACCACCTACTCTGCTAAGGGAAGTCGGACCGTAAACGGCTACCTGAGACCCTCACTGAAAAGTAGCTAATTGTTTAAATCAGTAGTCTGAATGAACCACTTTGGTTTTTGGCTCTTTCCTAAGTGTGCGTTATGGTCCTTACAAACAATGAGTGAGTTTCTCTCCCCCAACCATAGGTTAATTTTAGATCAGTTTATTTACAGTCACCTTGATTAGCAGTCCCAGTATTAAGTTGAGGTTATCACTGAAGTTTATGTGAGCACAAAAATTCACGCCTAACGAACAGTCCCAATTCCTTTGAATCCTAAGTTGTAAAACTTTGAGAAAGGAGGATCGGAAAAGCCGATGAAAACGTAAATCAATGATGCATGCTTAAGAGAATGACTTACAGTGAATCCTCGCGTTCTTCATGCGGGATGCAAGACAAGGAATTTAAATTACACTAAATGATATGCATAGAGGAAAATGCCCTAAGTAGATAGTTCTATTAGCAGGAAGAATTGATTGAAATTTTTGGCTAATGTTGAACGATCTACAGTGCGTTTAATTAGTGAAAAGTGTGGCCTAAAAATTACGGGCACAATCAATGATAGAGAAATAAGCGTATATCTGCCTAAGTCCTACGCCACTCAAGTTGGGTCCCAACCACACAGAAGGGTTTGAAACAGACCCGACATACCACATAAATGTTAAGTCTGAAATTATTACAAGGGTTCAAAGAGAGGGACCCTGAGAATATTGCAGAAAATAAAATCTATGCTAACTCTCTCTCACAAAATTAAAATAAAAATTAGTCTTCTTCGCAGGTCTTTGATTTATATCCAAAATTATCTCCGAGTAATCTGCGAAGAAAGAGAGTGCGGTTAGTATCAGAAGAGAAAAAAATCCAAAAGAAAAAAATGCAAAAGAAAAAAATGCCACAAAAATTAATTTCAAAAAAAAATATTTACAAAAATGATTTAAAACCCTAAAAATTCGTTGTTCCCTGGCAACGACGCCATTTGATGAACACGAAATTCGCCTCTTTAATAATCGTGAATTGTAGTATAGGAGGCGAATTTTGGTCGATCAAAATACCACAATATTTGAATGTTGTGGAGTATTTTTACTTGGCAAGTGTACCAAGGTCGAACACAGGGAACGGTGATTCCTAGTTGTGTTTCTTAAATCAAATTAAATAATTAATTAATATTCGATTAATTTATGTGTTAAGAAAGTATACAATGCAATGAGATACAAAAGTGATGCAAGAAAAATAAATAGAGAAGATTATGCCCAGGATTTGTGAAGTATTCAATTCAATTCTCAATGAAATCTATTAATTAATTCTCGAGAGATAATCACAAATCGAATGATGCCCAGAAAATTTGTCAACTCCAAGTTACAAGAAAAGAGATTAATCAATGAATAATCCTGTCAAAAGTTTCATGTAAAATGCTCTCCAATTTAATCATCGATCAGACAAATAGAAAGTTAAATAAATTGATCCTCGATTTAACCCCTGTAAATATTAAATTTTTGGGAATAATCAACAATGAGCACAAGAGGTTGATCAAATTAAAATCCTCAACTGAACTCTTGCAAAAGATATCGTTAAATTCCCAAGCATCAATATGTCAAAAATTAGCCTGCATATGTCATCAAAGGTCTACAAATGATTATAACCAGTAAACACTCTCAGATCTGATAACAAGCTATGCTAAGTTGTAGAGTATGAAAATAGCTTCAAAATGACATATTATACGCTAAAATCGGAGTCCATATGAGAAAGATATGCTAAAGTGAACTTCGCATGGACTAAACAGTAAATACAATAAACGTTTCTTCTTCAAAAAGGTCCCTGCGAGACTTATCTGTAATTTAGCAAATTCCGGAGGGGCTCCTCTGCAATTTACCCCAGGCGGGGGTGTAATTGTAATATCGGGAAATGCCAGAGGTATGGTTGCAATTTTCCCTGGACGCGCGTGCCTTGCACGTGCGCCAGGAGGCTTGGGGGCAGACCAGAGGTTCGGGAGGCCCGGAGCTTAGGTTTGGGAGCAGGACCTCAGGCTCAGATATCAGAACCAGAAGTTTGACGCCGGAGCGGGAGGCTCGGGGGTCAGGCTTGGATGCCTAGCCTCGAGGTAAGGAGGTAAACGGGGGCCCGCCACGTGGCAACTCAATGGCCGTTGGATCAAGGGCTAGCCCTTGATCCAACGGTAGTTGTACGAGAGGCGGTGCAAGGATGGCGTCACCGCGGTGCGGGGCAGTGGCCGCGACGGGGCGGGCGTCGAGGCGGAGGCGTCGCACGAGCCTGGGCAGAGATGGCGTATTCGAGGCTGTTGCGATGTCGTACCTCGGCCGACACACGGTGCGAGGGCGGCGGTGCAGCGAGGCGGAGGGGCTCAGCGCGTGGGCGAACGATGGAGGGCGGGAGAGCGGAGCTTCGGGCGAAGGCGATGGGGAATTGTGCGCCGGCTGAGCTCGGAGCGGAGGGGGGTTGTCGCGGCGGAAGCGGATGCGGCCGGAGCGAGGATGCTGGAGGCAAAGTTCCTGCAAAGGGGTTAGGAATAACACGATGGAATGGAGAAGATAAGGTCGCCAGGGTCTGGAGGAGAGAGGGCTCTCTTCCAATGTCGTGGCTCACTCTCTCTCCGGCGAAGGAAGGGAGGAGCTCGTCTGTTCGTGATGTTGAGCAGCAGCAAGGTGCTCGAGGAACACCTTGGATCACGCCACCAGGAGGGTTGCGCCGCTATCACCGGTGAGCTTGGATAAGGGCGGATGGATGGAGGAGGTGATGGTGTTGCGGCTTTATAGGAGGATGAAGGGGAAGCGTTATGGCGAGGAGGAGCTTGATGGTCTCGTAACGGCCGGAGCAGGAGGGTAACGATAGGCGGAGGATGGGTGGCACGGGGCGGCTTTGCAGGCAACAGCTGGAGAGGGGAAGAGGAAGGGGGTCACGTGCCTGGCACGTGACCCGGGTGTGACCAAGAGAGAGAGAGTGAGGCAGGGTGCCACGTGGCACGCCCTGGAGCTGCCACGTGGCACCAAAAAAATCAGATTTTAGAGAGGGAAAAAGAGATAGAAGATGACCTCGTATCGAAAAATTTCCTTCATGAAAGTTGTTTGTCTTGTTGAGATCTACAACTTTCATGAAGGACCCGGGAGCAAAAGAGATCATCTGTGAGAAGTGGTATTGTTGGTGGTTCTCCATGTGTATAGAAAACCAGGTTTTTTGGGTTTTTGTATTTTTTGGTGGTTTTAAAGGGGATGAAAATTATAGAAAAAATACGATAAAATGCAAGAAAATTAATTACACATCAATATTTTTTTTTGGATTTTTAATAAATAAGAAATTAAGAAAATAAAATAGAGGTCAGAAACACACAACTTTTGTATAGACCGACAACGGACACTTGGACTCGGTCAGTTTCTTTGATTTCAGTTTTAATCTGGATTTGGATTTTTGCGTCGCTTAATAAAACTTTCATCAAAGAACACAAATGAAAAAGAAATAAAATTAAAAGGGTTAATTAAGTACATAAAAACTCAGGTCAAAAACAGCAAAAAGTCAAAATGCGCAAAAGAGGCCCAAAACCCAACTTCCACAAATGAGCTCCGAATTTTATGAAATTGGTCTTGTTTTGAAGGTATTTGAAGATGGAGTACTTTAAAAGTGAGTAGACCAAAATCGGACACTGTATGTGGGAGATATGCTCATTTTATTCCGTCAGATGTGAAATTAGACTTTGGGATTATTTGACACTTATTGGGGTTAATAATTTTTTGGTATTTTTTATTTAATAAGGTTAGTAATATCTTACACAATGGAGGTGGTTTTGGGTCAATCGGAGTTAGGATGAATTAATTAAAAATAGGAGAAGTTAGTGGCTTTTTGGGCTAATTTACACATGGGATTTTTAATGCAATTTATGCATGATGAAATGCAGATATTATTCACACATGTATGAATACTAATAATGCTCTATTAATGATTAGTTACAGGTGAATGATGGGGAACATAGCCTAAATGATCAATTTTAGCATGATGAATACGAGATTCATCAGCCTCCTATACTTAGACCATGCTCGTCCCCGAGCATGAATGAATGATTTAGTTGAATACATCCCTGACTGTGCATGTGAATTTTCAAGGCTTAATTCAGAGAAGGCCCTTAATTTGAGTGATCCTAAAATTCTGGGTTCAACCAAGCTTTAATCAAAAGGAATCCAAACTCTCTAATTTTCAGACTCTCTGTTTGTACATATAATATAAGGATATGATTTTTAGTGTACTGCATTCATGAGAGTCAAGTCTAGACGTCACCCAAAGTTCTAATCCAAGAGACTCTCCTTTAGACCTAATCCTCAACACTAGGGAATAAGTCTATTCTTGCTTCAGTCAACCGTCTCATTAGTTTGTCAGACTTGAAAGTGTAGATGGACGGCCAGATGATGGAGGGCATAGGATTGTGTCTAATTTTCTCTCCCTCACATTGGAACAAGGTGCCTCTCGAGTGCCTTATTACTCAACACAAGTATATTTTTATTTTGTTGATCAATTTGTCTGTCAAGAGAATTTGGAGTCGTCTACACTTGTTTTTCTGGGAGTACACCGGGGTGTGTCTCTTTTGAGTATCTAAGATACCTTCGACACCCAGACTTGTATCGCTTACGATGCAGGGCCCTTTTATGGTGTCAGCCCGACTCCTTTGTCCTAATTAGCGCTTGGTCCAAGTGGACACTTTTAAAATGTTTGGGAGCGCTCGCCATTGGTGGAAGCTCATTTGGATTTTGTCTTTGGATGATAGAGATTTTCTTGACATTTCTATTTCTTTTTTTGTTGGCTAGCTCCACTACTTTTACCAAAAGTTGGCGCACACTGATCAACAATTTTCATTAAGTTTCAACACACCCTGGCACTTAGGTCATTTATCAAAGAGATAGGATATGAATCTTGTTCATATACTGGCTAGGGTATTGCTGACACTCAGGTTTTCTACAGCCTTCATTAACTTTATCCCATCTTCGAATATCATCAGATCGGGTCTAAACTCAAATCTCTAGTCCTAGTTCCACATGTGATATCTCAACTCATCTCATCAATCATGCAGTTGTGAGAGTGAGTGTGCTGATCATATTCTTTTTGAAGGTAGAGATGAAGAGTACAATATAGCGCTCAAATCTTTCAAACTAGGGAAGTGTGGATTATTAAGTTCAAAACCCTAATGACTAAAGCAGGCTAAATCAGAATCTCAAGATCTCAGAAATCAAGTGTCCACAAAAATCCTCTAGCCTTGAGTGATGGTGAATGTGTCAGGAATATATCAACCAAGGAATGCATGAAATGCTTGATGAAATGCAAGACCATTAGTGATGATTTTTTTATGCAAAAAAGTTTTTTTTGTTGTTTTTTTGTTGTTTTTTTGAAAAACGGGTATTATACACACTACTTATACCCATCCCCGATGTTAGATAAAAATGATTAAAGTACGAGCTATGGATAAAGTAGATAAAACATATACAAACACACCCCCTATACTTAGCTTGTGCTATATCCTCATGGCACAAAGTGAAATGTAGACATAACTCGTACGAAGTAGAGATGGGAAAAAAACAAAAGAAAAGAAGTGATATATACACAATGGTACCGATCCCCCTATACTTAAGCTCAGGTTAGCCTAAGTATAATCGGATAAATACAGATGGGGAATCGGGTAGATTAGTGGATGTACAAGATCAAGGAGGTTTGCGACGGACCTTCTTGCGGGAGTGTGGACGGAGATAGTATGGGGATGTGGAGTGTGATGAAGAGGGGGCCGATGAAGAAGACCAGCCATCATCGGAGTCGTCCTCAGGAGAATAGTAGTCATCTGCAGAGGATTTCCAACTTTTGTCGATCATAGGTAAGTGCCCTTGGATCAGAGTTGTACCTATTGCACTTATCTGATGAACCACATCATGATGGAATGAGGACTCTTCAAAAATCACCTGATGTCTAAGGTCAAAGGTGACTTTCTTGGTCGGTTTGTTTCCTTGAGAAGTATTGGGAGGAAGTTGGACAGTCTTCATCTCCCTGTCTTGAGTAACCGATGTGGCATTCGTGAGTTCCTCATCAGATGAATCCCCGTAAAAGTCAACCAATTCTTGAAGGGTCATGCGCTGCTTCGGTCGAGGGAGATTGTTCCTGCTGATTTTGTGATTTATGGCTAGGGGTGTTGATGTCACTTCCGGATGGTCATGAATTTTGGTGACATCGGACGTTTTCGGAGTCGGTTCCTTATATGGTTCAAGTATCTCATGAATTACTGCCGACTCAAAGATTGGACCACTCAAATAATCGTGTTGATATTCAATAATATGGTCCAATTCCTCATAAGCTCCAAAATCATGATTTTTCCTAGGAGCAGTGATAGGGTGGTGAGAATCCGAAGTTTGTCCAATAGTCAGTCTTTTAGGTGACTCTCCTAGGGTTTTTATTAGTGTCATGGGGAGATGTCTGATAATGTAAAATCTTTATTTTTTGATCATAACTGTCGGTTTCAAGTTGGTTTTCCTCAGAGCAGGACATGTCATAGGGGATTTGTTCATTGTGGTCCCAGTTCGGGAACTTGATTTCCTGAGTCTCGCAATCGACGATCGCCTTAGCGGAGTCTAAGAACGGCTTTCCTAAAATGATAGGAGACTCAGACATCCTTCTGGGGTGGTCAATGTCAAGGACAATAAAGTACACTTTATGTTCTTTACCTCGAAAATTTACGACGACAGAAACGATCCCCCACGGTCTTTTGGTAGATCGATCGGGTAATTGAACGATCACCCTAGTCTTTTTGAGTTGTTCGAATTTAAGTTGATTAAAGACGGACTTCGGGAGGATGTTTACTGTGGAGTTGTCGTCTAACCGAACATGAGTGAATGTTGAATCCTCAATTTCACATGTGATCCGAGTCAACTGCTTGACTTTGCGGCTTTTGATTTTATGATTCATCACCAAAGAACAAGCCATAGATATGACATGATATTCAGTCCTGGATTGTTGCTTGCCCGTCTTTTTGGGGTTCAGCCGACTCTTCACAAATCTCTTAAGATCGGGCACATATTCTATGGCTTTGATCAATGGACGCTCTAAGATCAGACTCTTGCAAAATGCTTCCATTTCAGAATTTTCCATTTTTTTTGAATTTTTAATTTTTTCAATTTTTTTGGTATTTTCTATAATATGATCAGTCGGGGGGTCAGAGGTTAATCAGGTGGCTGACGAGTCCGAAATCTCCGCGTTAAGAAGATGTTTGTTTTATTTGTTCATACGTAAATTAATGTGTGATTTATTGTTCGTTGTAGGCGGCAATCGGAGTCGGTCAAGAAAATAACCACGAATATTTAATCAATTTTTAATCAAGTGGTTTTATGTTTATTTTACTTGGGTAAGTCCCAAGGTCGAACAAAAGGAGGTAAAGGAACAACCTAGAGTTATGTCTATCAAAATTCATGCACGGTTTTCGAGGCGGTCTTTTTTGGAATTTTTAATGCAATAAAGGATGCAAAATGCAATTTTGGCCTATTTTAGGGATTAAAATGTAAAATTCGATCAAACAATGTCCAAAAAATATAAAACTTGTCCTTGATGCAAAATATGATGAAATGAATGCACTGTAATTTTTTTGGAATTGTTAGATGCAATATGAATTTTTTTATGAATTTTTAAATGTAAACAGAGTGAATTTCAATATTTAATTATAATAAATATTAAACCTACTTATTTTCAAGGGATAAAATTATCTAAGATCTATAACTAGGTGATGGACCTCAGAAAAATCCTAAACCTTGAAAATGTGAGATCTAATACCTATTAAAAATCAAACAGAAATATGCAAAATGATTTTTACAGGACAAACTATGCATGTAAATTCAATTCTTTTTGGGCATAATGTCAAGCACAATTAACTCTACACTACGTGATTTTTCAGGAATTTTTAAAGCAACGGTTAATAAAATATAAATTTCAGAGCACAAAATGGGCAAAATATGCAATTTTCCACAAGACAATTAATTTTTAGTTAACCATTAATCACAAAAATATCCACAATATATCAAACTGTAGATAATTTATTGACGTACAAATGCAAAGTTTTGATAAATAAAATGATGCAGAGAAGAGGTTCAAAACAGAGGGGGAATACAGGGGTATAGATGCAATATGTAAATAAAATAAATATAGAAATTGCAGGGGGGGCTAAATGTAATTACCGATAACTGGGGGGTATCTTTGCAAAATTAAGCACACATGAGAGGAGGATGGGGGGCTTCTTTGTAAATTACCCACGGTCACATGCAAAACACGTGACCTGCGCTAATGTCACGTTGACGTTCCCCCCGGGACACACGTGCCTGGCACGTGCCCTGGGGGGTCTTGGGTCAGGCTCCCAACTGCTGGCAGAGAGGAGTGGCGGAGGGGTTGTCGGCCGTCCTCTGGCCGACACACGGCCGAGGGAGCGGCGAGGCGTTGATGGCGGTTGTAGACGTCGTGCGGTGGCATAGCTGTTGACGTTCGGCGGCGGTGGAGTCGTTGGCGATGATGTCAGAGGATCACTAGTCGGAGTAGGTGGTTGTAGCGTTGTCGGTGGTGGTCGTAGCTGAAGATGATGAAGGTTGTTGATGACGACCTGGAGCTATGTCGGCAGAGCGGAAAGCGTAGGTCGGTGAAGATCGTAGCGTTGGCGAAGTCGGAGTAGATGGCGTAGGTCGGAGATGATCGTTGTTGTAGGAGACGGTGATGGCGACATAGCGGAGGCGTTATAGACGTTGGCTCGACGGCTCAAGGATGGCCGGAGCGAAGCTGCGACAGTCGGAGGGGTTGGCTCGGCCGTGGGCTGCGACGAGGTCCAAGATCTCGGATCTTGCCAAGCGAAGAGGTCGTTGGGGCGCTGTCACCGCCGCGGTGAAATCTTGCGATGCAATCGGCGGGTGGCTGAGTCGGGGGTGGTTGATGCTCTTAAATAGGGCTGCGAAGGGTAGCCGGAGATGGTTGGCGGCGCGAGATAGGCGGAGGAGGTTGGCCGGTTGCGGAGATCATGGGGGCGGTTGGCCGCGAGATCAACGGCGAAGAAATCGCGGCAGAGGTTAGGGAGTGGCGGCGCCAGATGGGGAGAAGACGATGGACCTGAGCCGTCCGATCGGCCCATGATCGGACAACTCGAAAGGAGACGCGTGGCGGGCTAGGGAATAAGGGGTCGCACATGCCTGGGAGGCACGTGCGATGCACATGCGGTGTCTTTTTTTAATTTTTAATTTTTAATTTTTAATTTTTTTATAAAAAACGAATATAAAAAGGCCAAAAATGGCTGGCACGTGGCGACCCCAGGGGCTGCCACGTGTCAGCACCAGAAAAATCCGTAGATAAAGATTTTGTAAAATAAAAAATAAATAGCAACCGATCTTAGATTGAAAAAGTTCCTTCACGAAAAATGCTCGTCTTGATGAGATCTACAACTTTCATGAAGACATCAAATCAAAATCGATCAAATGCATAAAGTGATATTTTTGGGCTATCCCATGTACATAGAATACCTTGATTTTTGGGTTTTGTAATTTTTTGTCATTTTTAAACCAGATAAAAATCCAAAAAAATATGGTAAGATCAATGATAAATATTTACACATTAATATAATTTTTTTGGATTTTATTAATTAAAGTATGCACATAAAATATCAGATCAAAAATCGCTAAAATACACAATGTACAAAAGAGGCCCAAAACCCAATTTTCATATATGAGCTCCGATTCACTTGAACTTGATCTTGTTTTTAAGGTAATTGAATGTACATTAGTTCAAAAGTGAGTAGGATCAAAACAGACACTGGATGGGGGAAGATATGATGTTTTTAGTCTGGAAATCCTGAAACTAGGGTTTGGGTTGTTGGTCCATTTATTTGGGTTAGTTATTTTTTTGTATTTTTCATTTATTCTTGTGAGTGATATGAACATAGTGGAGGTGGTTTTGGTTTATTCTGAGTTAGCATGAATAAGTTAAAAATCTAGGAAGTTAGGCTATTTACAGGTCAAATTTGGCTTGGATTTTTGGCTTCTTATTTTGTGCAAAAATAATGGATAAAATGCAATTCTTATGAAAACATGCATGAATGATAATTTTGCAGAATAGATGCAGATATGCTGTTGTTTTTTGAAGGATTGGAGCTTAGTTAATGAGATTTAGAGTGATGAATCTGAGATTCATCAGTGGCCATTGTGCACGAAGACCAGGACAAGACTACATTCACCTGTCCGTTTGGGACCGATGCATTCAGACGGATGCCTTTTGGTCTATGTAACACCCCGGCGACATTCCTAAGGTGCTTGTTGTCCATCTCTCTGACATAGTGGGTGACTGTTTGGAGGTCTTCATGGTTGACTTTTAGTCTATGGCGATGGGTTTGATGCTTGTCTTGACTGCCTAGATCGCATCCTTCAGCGCTGCATCGAGGTTCATCTTGTTTTATCCTGGGAGAAGAGTCACTTCATGGTAACTCAAGGGACGGTGCTTGGTCATATCATCTCCAACAGGGGCATGGAGGTTGATCCGGCCAAGGTGCATATCATCAGGAAACTCAATCCACCATCCAACCTGTGACAGTTATGGTCTTTTCTGGGGCATGTCGATTTCTACTGACGATTCATTCACGATTTCAGCAGGATTTTCCAACCGTTGACTTATTTGCTGACCAAAGACATCGAGTTCATTGTAGACGATAAGTGTCTTGCATCATTTGAGACTCTCAAGAGTTTAGTTATTGAGGCTCATGTTCTTCAGCCACCGGATTGGTCTCTCCCATTCGAGATCATGACGGATGCCTCCGATTTTGTCGTAGGGGTCGTGCTGGGATAGAGGAGGGATGGAGTGCCTTTTGTCATTCACTACGCTAGCCGCACATTGGATGTCGTGCATCAGAACTACACCGTCACTGAGAAGGAGATGCTAGCCGTAGTTTTTGCCTTGGACAAATTTAGATCGTATATCATTGATTCGAAGTGACTATCTTTACTGACCATACTACTATCAGGTACCTCATGGCTAAGAAGGATGCCAAAGCAAGACTGACTAGATGGATCCTTCTACTCCAGGAGTTTGATATTGAGATTAAGGATAAACCTGGAGTCAAGAATGTGGTGGCGGATCATCTCTCCCAATAAGAGAATCTTGAGGAATCTGAGCAGACTGATCCCATTTGTGAGACCTTCCCAGATGAGGCAATCCTTGCTATCGCCTCGCTCACGTGGTACGCCGACATTGTTTGTGAACTATCTTGTTGCCAAGAAAGTCCATAAGGTTGGCCCATGCAGCGACTTGAGACTTTCCTTGTGAAGGTCAAGTTCTACCACTGGGATGATCCCATCCTTTATCATGAAGGAGGGGATAGCGTATGACATCGGTGCATTCCTCAGGAGGAGCACCATAGCATCCTCACATACTGCCACAAGCTTGAGGCAGGAGGACATCACTCTGGGAGGAGAACAACGCATAAAGTGCTCCATTCCGACATATGGTGGCCTACTCTCTTCAAGGATTCTGATGAATCCGTGAAGAGGTGTACTGACTGTCAGAGGATGGGCACTTGTGGACAGCGTAATATGATGCCAATGCAGCCCATTCACTTCTGTGAGGTTTTTGATGCATGAGTGATGAATCCACATTTCATCATCCTTATTCTATCATTTTGGCATCGAAAACCCTAGCAAATGCCTGTAAATACCCTTAAATAGAGCATCTTAGCATTCATGCATGTGCATTCAGATAGTGTATAAAATAGTGTAATTAAAGCCAAAATTATAGAATAAATAAAGAAAAGAAAAAGAATGAAATATTGTAAATATTTTATGACCCAAAACCCCCGAGACCTAGGCATCTTGATGAATAGGTCGACAAGGAATAAAGTAGGGGAGATAAGGTCAGAAATGCAGAGAAAATACCTGTATATTCTATTCATTCTTTAGTCATTTTGGGACCTATTTTTGGTTCCACTTTTTATACATCAAATGAAGAAACTCTGTACATGAAAGTTGTAGATGATTTTATAAAGAAAAATACAAAATTGATTTTACAGAAAAATAATGTACAGATAAAAAGTTATGGTCTGAATAAGAATCCAGAATCTCAACTTTCCAGACCCGTATCTCACAACTGACAACTCCAAATGCAGCATACTCACCTTTAATTGTATATATAATAAAATAATCTATCCAATGGTGGTGGTTTCGCATTTGGCGGAGCTACGGTTTGAAAGTTGAGTTTTGGACCCCTATGGTATACCTGTACTGAATAAAATATTCAATATATTCTTTATTCATTATTTATTCATTTTTTATATAATTATGTAAATATTACTTATAATATATATGTGTACTAGAATCAGAATAAAATGCAAAGAAAATACAAAAATAAAAATACTTGTACAAAGAATACATATGTATACTGCCTAGACCTATACCTGTACAAAACACTCTTACATTTTATTTGATATACAAAATACTTCAATAAAATAAAATAAAAATATAATTAAGTGTATAAAAGTATTTCATAATTTTAGAAAATAAGAAATGAAATTAATAAAAATCAAATACACAAAATAAAAATAACAATACTAAAATACATAGGTATTATACCTATATAGGGTTAAAAAGGTAACTTGTAAAAATATAACTCATAAAAATAATTAAAAATCGGAATAAAATACTATATAAAATAATAAACATTTTTTATTAAATAACCTTAAATTAATTAAATCATTTACTATTTTTAATTTAATTTACAATATATTTATTTAACTCTTGTCTTTTTGCGGATGACGTGGCCCAATCAGGCCACGCCATCCGTTGATCGGAGGTCAACTCCTTGACCCCAGGCCTTTGTCTTCTGGGCTGTCGCGAGCCCCCTTTTTCTTGGATTTTTCATGGGCAATCCTTTCATCGTTTGGGCACGCATGCTTCTGCAATGTTACTCCCCTGTGATCCAGCTATCACGCCCATTGATTTTCTCGAACCAAGAACCTTCGATTCGCTCGTTCTTCCTCGATGAAGGAGCCGTGTTCGTCAACCCTTTAAAATGAACCCTTAACCTGATTTGAAAAGTGGCACCCCATTTTTGACCTACTCCCTCCGTTTCTCTGAACCATCGACGAGCTGGTGGTGACAGCGCCTCGCTCGCGTCATCGGAGACAAGTTGGGCAAGGTCCGGGTGCCCCTCCTACCTCCGGTGGTTTCCCCGTCGAGGTACCCCCTTCCCTCGCCCAACCTGGGCTCGAGGCAGTGTTATCCCTTAGTTTCTCATAGTCGTTTCATTTCTTGCATTTCCCTCTTCATCCTCCCCAGTTTATCCCTTTCATCCGCGCGTCGATTCGCCAAATCGACCCTCGCCGGAGCTATCTCCGGCCACAGTTGTTCTCAGCGCCACTCCCATCCGCAGATCACCATTTCTTGCGCCACGTGGTCGGGGCAACTTACCCCCGACCATATCACCTTCTATTTTGCAGGGTCTGGAGCACTTCACGCCACCTGGGGGTATTTTGAGCCTCGTCGGAGGTGCCTGGAGCCCTTCGACTCCAAGGACCTCGCCGGCGAGCTTCGGTGTCCACCGGAGTATTTTGCGGCCACCAGCACCTACCTGACGCCTGCGGGAGGATCGTGGGCATTTTTGGAGACTAATCGCGCGCCGGAGTGGGGGAGAACGGCCGGTGGAAGTTCACCCCGGCCGACCTTCATCCATGTTCATCTAGGCCACCTTAGAGCCGCCCAATCAACTCTGTTCGTCGTGGAGCACAGCATCCGTCGGATCAAAGCCTCCCTGGACCGTTTACTCCATTTTGATCTTTTAATCTAGGCCATCAACGCCGAAGGGGTACGGGGCCACGGATTGGCGACACGTGGACAAGTGACAGATCTTCCGCCGTTGGATCGCGCGCACTTGGGTAATTTTGCAATATACCCTCGCGCCTCTTGTAATTATTTTATCGTACTCAAACTTTCATCTGCAGAGTTAATCTTTTTGTAATATTTACATTTGAGACCCCCAACTTTCACGCATTTACGCTTAGGCCCCTCGCCACGTCATCTCACGTGCCCGTGCGCGTGAGAGGACTGGCATTTTGCTGAAGAGGCCCCCGTATTTAGTATTATTTTAGATATAGTTCTGTAACTTTTCACTGCAGTTTATTAATTTCTGGAATTTTGCAATTACGCCCCAAGGTTTTAAATAATATCTATTTAGTCTCCCAGGCGCGTGCTTCGCACGCTCGTGGGTGGGCTTTTTGCCAGAACACCCCTTGCAAGTTTTATAATTTGTTGTTGGCCCAGAAATTATTTAATGCATTTAGTAAATTTTGTGGAAATTGCATATATGCCCCTGGATGTTTTTAGAAATTGCATATATACCCCTGCCATGCTTGTTTTAATATTTGGATGCTTGCTCTAATTATTTAAATATCATTTTTTCCAAAAATTCCACATAAAATAGGGTTTAGTTCCTGGACACGTGTACTTTGACGCTATTAACTTAGTTTTTTATTTTCTTTTAATTTCATATTTATTAAAAATCAAAAACATGCTTTTTGTGCACTGTCTAGCTTAGAAAATGCCAAAAAAAATACTAAAATACTTCGAAAAATTCCAAAAAAAATACCTAGTGTCTATTTTAACCTTTTTTAGTATCAGTCCAAAAATCACTAAAAATCTCAAAAGAAAAACACTAAAAATTAAAAAACACTCAAAAACTTCAAAAAAATTATATAAAATCAAAGAAAAATCCAAAAAATCACAAACTCAGTTTCTGTTTGTTCTCTATTTTATTCTCTTTATTTTAAAATTAGTGTGAAAAATTTTGATTGATGTTTGCTGATTTTAAATTGCATTTTCCTCACAGCCAGCACATTTTCCACTGTTTTCCTTTATTTTGCTAATTAAAAATACAAAAACACCTTGAAAAATCCCCAAAAATCACAAAACAGTAAAAAATCCTAAAATATTAAAAACATTTTATTTCTGAATTTTTGGATATTTTTGTGCATTTTTATAAATAGTTTATCTTATCTTTTATTACATTGGTGTTAAATTCCAACATTGAAAAAGAATTAAAAAATATAAAATATAAAATTATAAAAATCAGAAAATTAAAATCAAAAATACAAAATTAAAAATTAAAAATTAAATAAAAATAAAAAAATTATTTAAAAATTAAAAACCCACAAAAATTTCCTTTGATTGCTTGCTTAGTGTAGACACTTCACACACACTCACTCGTGCATTAATTTTGAACTACCCTGCTTGCTCCCTGTGTTCGAACTCTCTGCATACTTGTCACTATACACCATTTGTGCAGAGTTAAAAATAAATTTGACTCCACACTTGTTTTTCATTGTTTGATACTTGATTGTGGGTTCATTGTTGATTAATTACATTTTATTGTGGGTCGCCACAGCGACTTATTTAGACCCTCGATAAAGTGTGATTATCAATGAGGCATCGATTTCATGGGTCCATTCCCTTTGAGTCAGGGATTTGAGTACATTCTGATGGTTTGTTGATTATGTGAGTCATATGGGTTGACCATTTCCGTCCGCACCACAGATGCTAGGACTGTTTGCAAATTTTTTAGGAATAATATCATTTCACGGTTCAGGGTGCCTATAGTATTGATATCTGACGGGGGGTCTCACTTTATCAACAACAAGGTAAAGGCCTTTGCTAGCGAGTTCAGCATAGACCATCGAGTTGCCACTCCATATCCATAGACCAATGGTTTTGTAAAGTATCGAATTGGGAGATCAAGACGATATTGCAGAAGGTAGTCCGCCCAGATAGAAAGGATTGGTCACCGCTTTTGGACTCGGTCTTGTGGGCATATCAGACTTCCTTCAAGACTCCTTTAGGTACATCTCCCTTTCGACTCGTTTATAGCAAGCCCTGCCATTTACTTGTTGAGATTAGGCACAAGTCACTTTGGGTTGTCACAAATATATTATTGGATCAAGTGTGTATAGATGATCAAAGGAAGGCAGAATTGGCAACCCTGGAGGAGCTTAGAGACATCGCCTTTTTGAGCATCCTATAGTACAAGGAGCGAGCGAAGATATGGCATGATTCTCACATCAGCCATAAGCAGTTTGAGCCAGATCATAGAGTATGGTTGTTTGATGGCAAAGCTTAGATTATTTCCAGGGAAATTGCAGAGTAAGTGGAAGGGATCACACTTGGTCCGAAAGGTGCATGACAACGGGAGTATTGGCATATCTGAGATGTCATCTGAGTCCACCTTTTGTGTTAACGGTCAGCGTCTCAAACCATATCTAGGTCATGAGCTGCTGGTCGTTGACGTTGCCCCGATTCACTTTGCATGAGATGTGGTCTTTGACTCACACCTGTGGCATCTCATGCCCTGATTATCACTGCCCTCCACCTTGTATAGATCCAGATGTCCATATCATCTCATTCTTTAGTCCAACACCCCATCTGCATCTTGTAATTATGCTATACTTAGGGTGCACTTTACCCTAAGTATAGGGGGTGTTAGACTCTTGATTATTCTTTTGATTCTTTTTACCTCTGTTTTGCTGCCTATACTTAGGGAGATTTCACCCTAAGTATAGGGGAGGTAGACCCTATACATTATATCACTCAGTTTTCCCTTTATGTACAGTCTGCTATACTTAGGATTACTGGATCTTAAGTATAGGGGAAACACCAGGCCCCTTTTCATTCTATTCTTTGATTCGTCATTGTAGTATAGCATTCCTTTTCACTTCCCTATACTAAGCATGAGTTATGTCTTCTTCATTGCTCTTGATCCACTCTGAGGACATCGTTCGAGCTAAGTATATGGGGTGTCGTATATGTTACATATATACTTTAGCCATAACTCGTAGTTTGTGTGAGTGTGTTAATAAACAAAATGGCTAAAATCTTTTATCTAAAAACTGTAAAAATTTTAAAATATTTCTTGTATATAAAACTCTTTCTTGCACATACATAGCTATTTCACAAATTATTTTTGTACAAACATTTGTAAAAATGTTTTGTGTGTAAAAAGTGTGTAAATTATTTGGTAACAAAACTATGTATATAGTACAAAATTTTTGTCAAATGTTTGAAAAACAAAATTTTGCAAAAATCCTTGTGTAAATATGTGTAAATAGTTTGCAAAACTTCTACACCCATGCATACATTCAAACATTTATCAAAAAAATTGCACATGTTCAAAAACTTTGCATAAAAAGATTTTTGTATATATTTGTACAGTTTTTTCTGAATCATAGTTGACATTTAAACTAGCATGGAATTAAATTGTAAAATGGAGCTTGGTTAAGACCTTAACTACCTAATTATAAGAGAACCTTATAGGATTTAGGGCTGAGACTCTTCAGGTCCATTAGTGACTTAATTCTTTGAGTCCACTAGGCTATGATCACATGTCATCTTGATGAGCCTAAGTAGAACATTTAAAAACACGCACATGACTCTCACAGACAATGGCTTTACTTGCACCAGCACCTTACACATAGCTCTCTACAGATGAGGTAGTAAGGAGGCAGTTTCCTTTGGCTTGGGGTAGCATATGGGGGTAGTACTTCTAGGCGGAACCTCTCGTCTTCTTTTAGTGAAGAAAGTGCGTCTCAAATTGGTCTGGCGGCATTGAGGTCTAAAGAAAGGAGTTGTGGGTTGCAATAATGCTTCAAAAGAGGGATAGTCTATTGGCTCAAGAGGAAAAATCCTTATGTATATATGCTACACCATGTAGATATGTTATACATATGCACATAAAAAAACTCCAAAATATGGTGGATCTGATAGAAAATGAAATACCCACCGGAGTGTATATAGACAAATAAAGCAAAGCTTATGTTACCCATTCTCATCTCATGAAGCTTACAACAGGGAGACTTAGCTACACTGGTTGGGCTCCTAAGGATACATGGTTACACAGGTCATGGTCCATTCTCTTCTTTCCCCTCTTCTTGAGCTGGTTGAACTTAAACTTAGAAGGGAATACCCCGCTCCTCAAGAAAAGAGCTGCCAGACTAGGGCATTAGAGTTACCTTGTTGAGGGGGGCTATTAATTGCCATTTCTGAGGTGGGGAGCTACATATCACTTATATAGTACAAGAAAAGATTCATGGTCATTAGAGTTTGTGTATGTAGACTTGTTATGATCTAGATTATTAAGGAGTCTTGACCATAGATTGGTGGAACTTAGAGGTTGTTGAGTCTTAAACCTGGGTCCAAATAAGGTTCCGACAAACTAATAATCCAAAGGTTTGACTGAGCTCCATACTCCAATTTAATGAAGACAAGTTTAATAATCAACCTTGATTCTCCTTCTTTTTCTTTTCTTTTTTCTTTTCACTTCTTTTTTCAAATAAGTGTTTGCTAAGGGACTAGAAAAGGTAAAGTATAGGAGGGAGATGAATCCCTGGTCATCACTCTTTATTCTTTTATTTTAGCTATTTATCTTGGCAAAGCATCATGTAAATAGATGTAAATACAATAAGTTAGCATTATGCATGCATGTTACATAATTAGCATGTATTTGTGCAAAAATAAAAGAATAAAGGAAAAGGAAAAGGAAAAGGAAGGAGATATTTAGAATAAATACAGAGTGACTCAAACCCCAAGAGAGGGCCAAACATTGGCCTGATCGTCAAATAAAACAAGTAGGGAGAGATAGGGCCCACTCTATATTGTATATATCATGGGTGTAAATAAATAATTATTTTACCAAAATAAAAAAATATTCTTTTTACCTCTTTGTATATATTTCTAAAAATAAAATAAAAATTAGAAAAAATATAATAAAACTCTCTCTCCCTTGTACATAATGCATGTATATATGATTCCTTCTCTATTTAGTATATACCTGTAAATAAATAATAAAAATTAAAAAATATTTTGAACTCCAAAAATTATGTTGTAAATAAATAAAATATAAAATTGGGGTATTTTTATAAAAAAAATAAAAAATTAAAAATATTTGTACAAAATACATAGGTATATTATACCTGTATATAACACACTATACAGTATATAAACTAATTTATTTTTCAAAAAAAATAAATAAATATCATAGAAAAAGTACTTGAAAAAATAAACATTTTTCATTTTATTAATTTTTAATTTAAATTCATTTATTATTTTTAATTTGTTTATCTTTAATTTTTCTTGTTATTTTGTCATGTAGCCTATTCTGTCCCACTCTATATTGTATATATCATGGGTGTAAATAAAAAATTATTTTTACCAAAATAAAAAATAAAATATTCTTTATACCTCTTTGTATATATTTATAAAAATAAAATAACAATTAGAAAAATTAAAAATAAAAATAAAATAAAACTCTCTCCGTTGTACACAATGCATGTATATATGACTCCTTCTCTATTTAGTATATACCTATAAATAAAAAATAAAAATAAAACAAAAATTATTTTGTACTCCAAAAATTATGTTTTAAATAAATAAAATATAAAATTGGGGTATTTTTGTAAAAATAACAAATTAAAAATAATTGTACAAAATACATAGGTATATTATACATGTATATAACACACTATATTGTATATAAACTAATTTATTTTTCAAAAAAAATAAATAAAAATCATAGAAAAATTCCTTGAAAAATAATAAACATTTTTCATTTTATTCATTTTTAATTTAAATTCATTTATTATTTTTAATTTTTTTATCTTTAATTTTTCCTGCTATTTTATCATGTAGCATATTCTGTCTTATTCCAGCCCGCTTCTGATTGGTCCGCGTCAGATTGTTGACTCCGGTCAACCACCTCTTCTAGGGCTTAACCCAACCCAACCTCTTCATCAGACCGGAGCACCGCCCTGAGTCCCAGCTACCCCTTACAGGTGAAAGCACGCACTGAGGACCCCCGATTCCATCCATGTGAGGTTCGTCGGAGTAGCTCCAGGACCCTTCGTCGCCACGCCCATCCGGCCGGTGGATGCTCCATCGGACCCGCTCAGTCGACGCGGAACTGCCCCACGATCACGCCAACGCCTTCCGATCAGCCATCGGAGATGAGGATCATCTCCTTGGCTCCGGTGAAGTTCGCCTGATGCTATTCGTCCAGACGTGCTATGCACTGTTGGATCAGCTGGCCCTCTCCAGATTGCATCATGACCGCCGACACATCAGACCCGTTAGACCGTTGAATGTCATATCTGACATCTATCTGCGCCCAACGTCCTCGACCACTTCTAGAGCGTCATATCTGACACCTACAACGATCAAAGTCGCACGTTCGTGCCCACACCAATGGCCTCCACGTGTCCTCACGCGCCTTCACGTGCTGCAAGGGTATATTGCTCTTTTTACCCATCACTTTTTATGTTTTATGTTTTAGTCTGTAAATAAAAGTTGTAGTTGGATTTATTTGCACTTAGTCCCTAGAGTTTCTGATATTTGCATTTTGGTCCTCCCTGTCTGGAGTCACGTGCTCAGTCACGTGAACAGTGGTGTTTTTTGCATGATTAGCCCTGGATATTTCTATGTTAATGTTTGAATGAAATGTTTTCTGAAATTGCACTTATGCCCCTGTAAACGTTGTATTACGCATGTGCTAGAATTGATTGGAAATTTTACAGAGACCCCCTGGACTTTTAACGCATGTTATTGTTTAGTCCTAAAACTTAAACTATTTGCATTTAGGTCTCTACAACCTGTGTATGTTGTTTTTAATTAAATAAACAACAAATCTACTCCATAAATTTACAAAAATTACCAGTAGCTCCTGTTATTGTGTAATATTTTTGGTAATTTTGTGACGTAATTTGATTTTATTTACTATTTTCTAAAAATCAAAACCCTAAAAATTGAGTCTGTCTAATTTAGAAAATCCATAAAAAATATAAAAATCACTTTGAAAATTCAAAAAAAAAATCTGATGTGTGTTTTGGTTTGTTTTAATTTATGTAGCATTTTTGTTTCATTATCTTTTATAAAAGCATAAAAATCTCAAAAGACCTAAAATCTTATAAAAATTATTAAAAATTCCATAAAAAATAAAAAAATGTGTTTTCAATTTCTGTAGTTAGATCTTTTTATCTATTTTGACATAAAATTGCAATCAGAAATTTAGAGGCACTTTAAGCATTTTAAATTGCCTTTTCCTCCAGGTTGTACACTACTTTGTTGTTTTGTCTTTATTTCATTTTTTAGAAAATCATATAAAAATCTGATTAGCCCCACAAAAAACCCAAAAACACTTGCATATTTTAAAAATATAAAAACTTTTTTATTTTGATTTTTCGACCATTTTTGACCATAATAAAAATTGTTGTAGTAAGATTGCTTTTATTTTCTTATTCTTTTTCTTATTAAGAAAACAAAAAAATGCAAATTAAAAACCACCAAAATACTTCTTTTCTTCTTTGACTTCTCGACTACTTCGTAGGCTTAGCCCGTGCTCCTTGTATTCGACCTTGGTGGTTATACCAGGTTAAATAGATAGCGAGACCGCTTGTTTTGATTTCGTGCTTGCTTACTTTTGTTGGTGGTCTGATTTTTCTTGATTGAGCTACGCTTTACTGGTTGGGGTCGCAACGACCTTGATCTATTTTGATATCACTTAGCCTCGATTGTCGGAGCGCTCATCAATCCCTGAGCATGGAACGGGAGGGACGATGCCTTATGCGTAGAGAGGAAGAAGATGGGGTGACGTCGTTGTTGTGTCATCCCAATTTTATATTTTTTTATATTTTTTAAAATGTCGACGTCAAGTTGATGCCAATTTTGTCGTATAGCGATTTTTTTATTTTTTTTGATTAGAGATGAGGGATGAGATGAGAGCCATCTTGGGCTTCCTCAAGTAGACATAAAAAATTGTTATAGACTTCAATATGAACTTGAGCCCATATTTATTGACAAAATAAATTAAAAATAAGAATGTGGTTTATATATACTTTTTTTGCAAGGAACTTTAATATAAATTTTATACGATTTTAAATGCAATGAACATAAAAAATAAAATAAAAATTATGTATGAAATTAAGAAAAATGCATGATACAGAGGTTTGCCAAAAAGGTATAAAAGACATGATAAGTCGCAAATTCATCACTTTTCATTTTTGGATACCAATGGCTCTTTTGAGGCCTTATATAAGGGAGCATATGGCTCATTGTTTGAGATGCAAAAGTAAGAGAAACATCATATCCTCCCAAAATAAAAGAAAGAGTCATCATCTTTTGTGATATTCGAGTTCTTACAGTATTTCTACCCTCAATAGCTCCCTTCAATCCAAGACTTTCTTGCCACTGAAGTTGTTCGTGTTTTCTATGTTCTATTGTGGTCATCATCATCATTCTTGAGCATACTCCACTACTAAAGTCTGTAAGCTTATGAATTCAAGTTTATTGCTTAACTATATTTTCGATTTAGCATTTTCTGTATAGGTATTCAAGTTATGGATTCCTTTCTCTAAGAGTGATAAAATCTTCCTTTGGGAGTTGTCCAAGGAAGGGTACATGTTGTACATGAAGTTGTGCTACCCTCATGTTAAATTAGTGACGGAATAGTGGGAACATGCTTCGCTGAGAGAGAAGGGGATATCCTAGAACATGGTTCTAGGTCATGGTTTCACCCGCTTGGATTTACATGTAAAAAATACTTTGTCTTTATGGTTTGACATTCTTCTCTCTCTATAGTTTGTGAATTATTTTTAATTGGATGTTGTTATTGGGATAATTGTTTATTATTTCTCCCCCACACCTCATATTGTGTCGAGCTCACAATACAAAAAAATCAATGATCGATCGAATGTGTTCTTTAGCAAGCTGCAGAATGAATCAGATCAAATACCATGAGTGATCAATGAAAGGTCGATCAACAAGATTTATAATTAACGATCAATTGATGCTCTAACTTGAAGTTGACTTTACCGCATGAGCTTGACTTAATCAATAATAATACTGACCTTTTGGGTAGATCATCAGTAAAGGGCAAAACAATTAACATCAACATATACTAAGAAAAGGAAACCGCTGAAGAGCTTTGTTGAGGCCTTGACATTGTCTGAAGATCCTGCAAAATCAATACACTAAAGCCTTCCTGACTTAGGATTTCCAGTTAACCAAGCTAACCAACTTTTCTACTATGTATTGGGATATTTAGAAAGGTATCTCTACCAATAACAAGCATGAATCTTACAACCTTAGATCACACATCAAAGTCACAACTTTTGATCAAACACCAAAGTCACCACTGCAAGTGAACATGCATCAACACTGCTTAAGTCTTCACCTCGAGCTTCTTGCAGAGAGAACTCCAAGAGTATATACAAAACAACGTTTGATGAACATGATCGAACAATTATCTATGCTGATTAAATAAAACAACTAGTTCATAGTAATTAGACCAACATAGAGTACATATCAACAATATATACAAATACTTGATCAAACAGATATATCTAAATCAAATGACAGTTGTATAATTGAAAAATATCACCGAAATTTTCTAACTAACTTTAAGAGGATCTCTAACTATACACATAGAGCTTGAGGAGCTTGCTACATAACGGGACTAGCTTTCAGTTTAGAAATATCCTCTCTTAAAAATATGAATACTCAAGAATGAGAGAGATAGAGAGAGAGGAATAATTGAATGAGCTGTGTGTTAAAATGAGGAAGTAGGGGCCTTTTTATAGTGTTTCAATTATATAACTGCAGAGAGCCAAAAATATTAACTTTTCGAATCTAGAATGATTGATCAACAAATGATAATGATAAATCAATGCTCATATGATCGATCGGTCAAATACCCATGATCAATCACATGGTTGGTTATAGAATTCAAAATTCTGATAAATGATCGATCGAAAAAATTGACTTACCGATTAATAAAATGAAATAGTCAAAGATAGGAAATGTTCAAAAAATGATAGATCAAGATTAAAGTAATCAGTGATCATTCCACTTACCTATCATTCAAAGATCAATGATCGATCTATTCAATGTCTTCTTCAGCAAGCTGCAGAATGATCGATCAGATCAAGTACCATGAGCTATCAATGAATGATCGATCAACAAGATTTGCAATGATTGATTAATTGATGGTCTGACTTGAAGTTGAATTTGTTGTATGAGCTTGAATTAATCATTAGTAATACTGACTCTTTGTGTAGATCATCAAAGCTACAATAATTGAATACTATTAGAGTATACACTACTGTAAAATGAAGTATTTGCATTAGGCTTTTAGTGGTGGGCGGGGTTGCCCACCGCTAATGTCCTATATTTACGGGAGCTTGGTAACTGAACACTACTATTAATTAAAAAGATTATATGCGGCATGCGTCTAGCCGCCACACAAATATCAACGTCGCAAATAAATGAAGCGATGATCTTTTTGACCACCGTGAATAACACTTCCTTAAAATTCAAACGACACTTCGTTCTCTTTCGGTGTGTGCCTCTTCTCCCCCTCCCTTGACTCCCTCCCTCCAAACCTTCCTCCCCTCTCCTTGGAACCCAACTACCATCGGCTACCTCCTCCCTCCGCTGACTCCCTGCTCTCTTGACCTCCTCCCCTGTCATTCTCCTCCCTCCGTCACCCTCCCCCTCACGACTTACAAATCATGCTAGGACTCGGGATACCAAGGTCCGATCTTGGACGACATGTGGTATCCGATATAAATTTGATCCAACAATCGTTGTATTGGCCGCTCTCATAACGCGCGACCCAATCCCAATGGATCAACAATAGTTAACCCACAAATAATAGATAAATCAGATAAAAAATAAATGAGAGCTAAAGTTTATTATGACTCTACAAAAATGTGTAAAGTGACAAGCAATGTTGAGGTCGAACTTAGAGAGCAAACACCGTATAGCTTATTATTAATTATTTCTAATTATTAATAATAATTTCTATATTCTTTATTTTCTAGTTTTCTTATTTTTACATGGTTTTTTGATTATATTTAATTTTATGTATTTTAAATATGTTATATTTGTATATTATGTATTTTTAATTTCTTTTAATTTTGTAAATTTTATTTTCTTTTTAATTTTTAAAGAAATATATATAATAATGTTATAATATATAACATAGTTAAAATATATTGTATATAATATATACATGGTATTATATTTTTAAATATACATAAATATAGTCAAAATACATGAATTAAACTATTTTTTGTTTTTTATAATTTCTCTTTTTGGTGCTTTGTAAGATTTTTTACTGTTTATGTATTTTTAAAGTACTAATTATAAAAAAACACTACATAGATTTATTGATCGAACTTGGTTTTAGTATAAATTATAAATAAGTCCAAAATTTACCTAAAATATTTTAATATATAGTTATTATATAGAAAATTCAGAAATGAAAAGATATATTTTTGATTTTCAAGAATTTGCCATTTTATCAGATTTTTAGGGTTTTGTGATTTTTACATTTCTATTTTGTAATTTTTAGGGATTTTTGGATAGTGGTACTTATATGATAATGTAGATAATATATGTTTTGGGAATTTTTGGAGTTGTTTTCCCAAATTTTATGGGTTTTAAATATTCAGATAATGAAAAAAACATGTTTTTGAATTTTTGATAAATAGTAAAATATGCATAAAAATGTCAAAAAAAATTAGGCATACATAAGCAATATGTCAAGCATTTAACATGATTTTCCTATAATTATTGAAGTAATAAAAATATTGAATGTGCACGAAATAAACAAAAATAAAAGACTGCAGTTCAGAAGGCCATGTTTGCAAGTATAATGAACTTAACATTCAATTAAGAACTTCCCCAAAATAGCATGATAAGTATTGCAAATATACATGAGCCTCACGTAGGGCGATATGTGAGGTGACGTGGATTGGACTATAATGTAATTACAATAACACTCGAGGGTCCACTTGTAATATTGCACAAATCATTGCACTAATTAAATATTTACATGACTAATTAATAAAACAAAAAAAAGAGGGGCTCTTTGTAATTTACCCCTTAAAGGCGCATTGATGGATGGTCCACGACATTTCACTTAACTTGATCTATGATTGTGATTTGCTGATGTCGGTTCGTGGATCTGTGATTGAGATCGGATCCTAAAGAGGATTTGATGGTAGAGACGTGGCAAGATACTACGCCTCCTGGGGCATCTGGAGCGCTCTTATGATCGAACGAAAATGAAGGCGTGTGGAAGAACAACTCAAGAACAAGTCACTGAGCTGCTTCGATCAGGCTTAGCTCGCATCTCCAGCCTTCCCTCCTGCTGCTCTGATACTTTGTAGACTCCCGTAAGGGTTCTACAGCAAGTGGGATGTGCTCAAAATGGTGTGGGTCCCGTCGATGGGGACCTGGAGCTCAAGGGAGACATGAGCACCTGGAAGCTCCTCGTGATGAAGCGATTGGCCTCCAAACGAGGCCCTTGGCATTGAAATCTGCACGTAAAGACTCGGGGAACAAGGGCGGAGCCATTCCCTAATAAATCTGTGATGTTATGATATTTCTTATTTATTATCCCTCTATCTTAGACTTAATAAAATGTATAGCTAATTAACATTAATTAACAAGCTAACCCTCGGTCATAACTAACCCTAATTTTTGTATACAATTAACATTATTTTATTTTTTTCATCTCTTCTATTTTCTTATTATTAAAATTCCAAAAAAATATTTATTGTATGTACTTGTTTTGAATTAAATATTTATGTTAAAAATACAAAAATAATAATAACAAAAGGAATTGAAAGAAGTGTTTTTAATTCCTTAAAAATGCTTGCAAAAATGTAAGTATGCATATATGACCTAGTTTGACTTTTGTTTAATATGAAACTGGTAGATCTCATCAAGATCTACAACTTTCACGTTTTACACTTTTTGTAAAGCTTGTAATTATTTATTTCATATTTTTTTTTTATTTTTCTATTTGTCTAATTCTCTTATTGGGCCACATGGCACCCCCATGGCTGCCCACGTGGCACAACCCTTTATTGACACATGCCTCCTCTCTGCACTGAACTATCCTTCTGGTTGATCCAATCACGTCCGTTCATCCGTGCTCTACTCCCCGCCCTCTGATCTCATCTCCAGATCACATCCGATCCACCCAATCACGTCGCACTCTTAGCTGTTGGATCGCTTGATCCAACGGCTCATCACCTTCGTCTTCCTCCCATAACTGTCATCCCCCACATTATGCCTCGATGTCCCTTTTCCTTCTTCCATTTTTAATGGCCACCTCGGACCACCTTCTCATGACCCAACACCACTCCACCGTTGATCGGTCACCCTCCTTTCACGTGAACCCCTTAGACTTCATGTATACCATCTAGGGCAAGCAGACCACAGTTACAAACCATGATGAACTTCCTCCTGTAACGGTCAAGTCTTCTTCAAAATCACCTCCTCCAGTCCCATTCAGTCCCAACCACCATTTCTTGAGTAATCCCCCTAGGGATCCTCTCCTTCTCGTGACAAGGGGGGAAGAATCTGGTCACGACAATGGAGGATGAGCTCTGGTGTTGACCCATGGCCTATAGCAATGTCACGGCCTCAATCTGGTTGTCTGAGCTTCCTTCCTTAGCCGGGAGAGTTCAGCAATGACTCGAGCTCACGTGAGTTCAACCCAAGCCACTCCACCCTCTTCTTCTCCAATGCCTCATGTACTTCTTCTTTGTTCTTTTTACTTAGCTTTCTCCCTTTTAATTAGGCATTCACAATCACCCACACCTGCAATTGATATTACCCTGACCTTCGTCGGACCTATCCTATCTTCGTCGTAGGTCTGGTTCATATTCTCCTATCCTTAAGGACTCCCTCTACTCTAGGCTTTCTTCCATGACTATGCCAGAGAAGATCCCATTAGGGCACCCATCTTCTTTGCTCCACCGCTCTCCGCTCACTCTCAACTCGCACCCATGCATGCTTCGGCTATCCATCTAATTTGTTGGTCTTAACTTATTTGGCTGGACTTCGGGTGGAGCTCTATTCTAGAGCTTCGCTTTCAACAATGGAACTTCGTCATCGATTTTAGGGAGTTCCGCACCTCCTTCTCCATCAGATCTTCTTCGCTAAGGCTCCAGTAAGCTTCCTGGAGCCTCCACAGATGCAGAGGAGAGAGGTGGAGCTCCAAGCACTTCGCGGGAGCCCCATTCACACTACCGCATGAGGAGAAGCAAGGAGATACATGCGCCATTTATGTTGCCCTCTCAGTGTCAATCCAAAGGTGCAGGACACACCACATCATCCGCCTAAGGCGCCCAAGTTTGGTGGAAATGAGCCTTGCCCGAGTCACTTCGAGCCATCCACATGGCCCAAGGCACCTACAACAGCCATGCACCGTACCCAAGCCTCCATCCACGTGCGTAACGTGTGTCAGTCTAGGATTTTTGCATCCATGCCCTCAGCATTCTTCAGATTTGCAACCAGTTCCTGGGCGTGCGCTTACGTGGTGCGCCCGGATGAATTGCACAAGGAACATGATGATTAATGCTAATTGTAAAATGGTCCTTGTGTGGATGGAAAATTATAGGGAAACCCTCCGGGATTTTAGAATTGTAAAAATGCCCCCTCACAGGCATGTTTGTGATACTTTCTAGATTTATTTTCATTTTTCTTTCAATTATGACCTTGGACTACTATGCTTATATCTTGAGCATCTGAACTCTGTTTTGGTAGCTTTCAATTTCATTTGAACGCTTATTTCATTCTCTATCTAATTGCGTGTTTAATTTATTGATTTGATATATTGAACAATATGAATTAATTTTATATGTAATGTGTCATTCACCTACTAATAAAAGCCATTATTGAGATACACATTAATTTTATGCATCAAATGAATCATGAAATTGAGCATACATTTATTTCCCAGTTCACTTGATCATTTTGGGGCATATTTTACATGTTTCTCTGATTACATTCCACATCATCTTGTAGCGTTGTGTCTTTTATTTTGACTTGCATAAAACTCAAATAAAAATTCATCTTGATCGTTTATTTTGTTCTGCATCATGTTGTGCATTTTGTTTGCATTGTTGACCTAGTTTGAATAATAATCGCTTACTCTAGGTATTACTTTCTGATTAATCATAGTAGGTAGCTCGTGTCCTCGTGTTCGACCTCAGTACACTTACCAACTGTAGATTCTCTACCTATTCCAAAGGGTGGTTCTCTACATGGTCCATTTTCACCACATGTACTACGATTAAATACGACTCTTAAAGAGGTGAAAATGTGACTCATCAGATGACGCAATTTCCAGGGACACAACCCATCCTTTTGATTTCTCATATTTTAATATTTCATTAAGTTGGCTATTTTTGATATTCGTGTCAACCTGTCAGTTTTATGTATCCTTTTGCATTTGTCTTGCCTTGTTGATATGTTAATTATTTCTCTTAATTGTATATCTAATGCTTAACTTTTGTGGCAGGGTCTGTGGAGATTGAAGACGCTCGAGTGACACAGAGGTAAGGAGTCGAGAGATCCTGTTGCGAAGAGCCACAGAAGAACCATGAAGAAATGTAGAAATGTCCATTGTCGTTGTTTCATTTATCTGGGTTTGTTGTCGTAATAATTACCTTTACAACGATCCTCGTTCGAGGGCTCGCGAATGTAAAAGGGCATTCGACTTTGATGCAAGTGTGAGGAGCATGTTTCACCCCTAACATGGGAGGACTCCATAGAGTGTTCGACTTAGGTTAGGCATGCATCTCTTAGAGATATATTTATTTTCATATCACTATGTACTTGACCGTAGGATAGAACACACAAATAAGAATCTAGGAGACTCACTGTATCTCCTTAGATTCAATGAGACACACTTAAACATCGATCTACTTAGCCAAAATCAATTTACTTATTCCCAATAATAGTATCATGTTTAGGTATGGTTTCAATAGACTTGCATGCATATACTGTTAGATTTAATTTCAGTCTTGCACTTGCATGGAGAATGATGGAGGCATTTTAAGTATTTCTCTTGAGCATGCATCATGTTTTCACGTTGCATAAGCTTTTTCTCAAATTCCCCAATCTTAATTTACAACTTAGGATTTCAATGGAATTGGGATTGGCCGTTAGATGATGATTGCTTGATTTATGCTCACATTAAAATCAATGGCACCCTAATCATAAATTGGAATTAATAATGCATGTCGATCTTAATAAAATGGAGTAAATTCTGCCTTATATTATGGGAGAGAAAACCCAACATTGTAAAAGATGGATTTTTGCATGTTGAAAGTGAGGACACATACCTAGGATAGTGCTCAAAACTCATCTTAAACCATGCGTAACAGACTTTAAATTTTGGATGATCACTAATAAAACATACAAGATAAAATGACCAACATTTGTTGGTCCTCATGTGTGTTGGGGAAAACATCAGGGGATGTTATTTGCTTGGTTAAGTTTTGATTGTGTATTCTCCTCAATCCTCCCTTAAAACCTACTCCATAACATATCCACATATTCATATATCCAAGAAGTTTCAATCTAACTCTAACCTGGTATCCCGGTTCCCCATCCTTAGTTCCATATCCAGATACTTCTGCTCCTCTTCAACCTAAGTATAGAGGGAACCATTTTCCATCTGATTATTCACCTCGAGTCTCGCCTTCTTCATTGCATGTCTCTTTACTTTGTCTCTTCTCGACCCAAGTATAGGGGGCACCCGAGCTCCCGTCCCCTTCTATTCTTCACTCATTTGACCCTTCCTCCCAGTCCTCCTCTTACACTTAGGTTATTTTAAACCTAAGTACAGGGGGATGACCCCAAGTCAGTTCTTGTATATCTTTATATATTTCAGCATGAGCTATGGCTTCATACCACTTTGTGCTATGAGAATATAACAAAAGCTAAGTATAAGAGGGTGTACTTTATATATTTCATATATATACTTTAGTCATAACTCATATTTTGAAAATTTCAAACTTTTTGGGGCTAGGGTATAGTACCTTTTTGACCTGATTTGCGTAAAAATATTTGTAAAATGCTTTGAAAAACTTTCTGACCATGTGACATTATTTTATAAAATGTTTGACATTGGTTCAAAAAATAGGATTTTATTTGTTTTGAAAATCATTTGGAAAATGTTTGAAAATCTATACTTATGTGACATGGTTTGGAAAATATTTTCAAAAAATTCTTTTTAAAAATGTGGGTGAAAATGAGACTACCTTATTTTTGTAAATACTTCTAACCTTATTCAAAATCCATAAAATTGGAAAATTCAATAGGTTAGGAAAAATCACAAAAACATTAACCAATTGAGTTGGTATATCCCTGACACTTCCACTACCACTCAAGACTTGAGGAATAAAGAAATTTGGTTCATGAGGTCTTAGGATTTTGAGTTAACCAGCCTTAGTTATTAGTGTTTTAGACTTAATTAATCGCACTTCCGTAATTTGAAATATATGGATGCTACACTGCACACTTAATCTCTACCTTAAAGAATATGACATGTACATCACACATACAACTGCATTTGATGATGAGATGAGTTGAGGTTTCACTTGAGGAATTAAGATTTGAGATTTGAGGCTGGACCTGATCTTATGATGCTCGAGGATGGGATAAAATTGGTGAAGGCTACATGAAACCTAAGTGTCAACAACCCTAACCAGTATGAGAACAAGTTCTTATGTTATCTCTTGATATTGACCTATGTGCCAGGGTGTGATGAAACATAAAAAATGTTGATCAATGTGCACCAACTTGGTAAAAGTAGTGGAGCTAGCCAAAAATCAAAAGAAAAGATAGAGAAAGAAAAGCTCTTACACTTCAAAGACAAATACAAGAGCTTCCACCAAAGGCAAGTCTACCAACCTTTCAAAGTGTCCACTTGGACCAACCTTTTTAGGATTTTATGGGTCAGGCTAGCACCCAAAAAGGGATAGCATCTTATAGTGATACAAGTCTAGGTGTCGAAGGTATCTTAGATACTCAAAAGAGATACAATCGAGTGCATTCCCGGGAAACAAGTGCAGACAACTCAACACTCTCTTGAAGGATGCATTGATCAATAACCATACAAAAATACAGGTATTGCTTAATAAGGCACTCGAGAGTATCCTTGTTCCAACAGAGGGAGATAATAAAAGATACCATCCTATGCCCTCCATAAACTGGCCTTCCATATTCACTTTCAACTCTGACAACTAAATAGATGGTGGATTGAGTGCAATAACTGATTTATTCCCTAGTGTTGAGGATTAGGTCTCGAGGGGAGTCTCTTGAACTAGGACTTTGAGTGACATTTTGACTCGACTTTCATAAATGCAATTCATACTTAAATGTCATATCTCTATGTTATATGTATATACATAGATTATGATAATTAGGGAAGTTAGATTCCTTTTGACTAGAGCTTGGTTTAGCTTAGAAAATTTAAGATCACTAAGACGAAGGATTCTTAAGAAGCAGTGGCTCCCACTTTAAAGGACCAGGGTTCAAATCCTACTAGTAAAATAAAGGGAAAAAATCAAGTCTTGGAATTTCACATGCACAGTCATTGATTAATCCGACTCAATTATTCTTTAAATGCTCGAGGACGAGCATTGTTTAAGTATAGGGCTGATAAATATGTGGTTATCATCATATCTCTTATTTATTATACCTCTATCCTAGACTTTTGAATAAAATGTACAACTAATTAACATTAATTAACAAGATGACCCTTGGTTATAACTAACCCTAATTATTGTATATAATTAACATTATTTTATTTTCTTTATCTCTTCTGTTTTATTATTATTAAAATTTCAAGAAATTAGATATTTATTGTATATATTTGTTTTGACATTAATTATTCATATTAAAAATACAAAAAATAACAATAACAAAAGAAATTGAAAGAAGTGTTTTTAATTCCTTAAAAATACTCGTAAAAATATAAATATTTATGTTTGACCTGATTTGACTTTTTATTCAACATGAGACTTGAGATCTCATCAAGATATACAACTTTCGTGCTTTACACTTTTTGATTTAAAGCTTGTAATTATTTATTTTGCAATTTTATTTATTTTTTATTTTTCTAATTTTCCTATTGGGCCGTGTGGCACCCCCAAGATCGCTCACGTGGCCCGGCCCTTTGTTAACACCCGCCTCCTCTCTACACCGTACGATACTTTTGGTTTATCCAATCACGCCTGTTCATCCATGCTCCACTCCCCACCCTCTGATCTCATCTCCAGATCACATCCGAGCCACCCACTCACGTCACACTCTTAGTCGTTGGATCGCTTGAACCAACGACTCGTCACCTTCCTCTTCCTCCTGTAACTGCCATCCCCCACGTTACGCCTTGTTGTCCCCTTTCCTTCTTCCATTTCTAGCAGTCACCTCAGATCGACCACCTTCCCACAACCCAACATGACTTTGTCGTTGCTGAGTCACCCTCCTTTCACAAGAGCCCCTTATATTTCACGTATTACCATCTAGGGCAAGCGGGCTCCGATTACAAACCATAACGACCTTCCTTTTATAATTGTCAAGTCTTCTTTAAAATCACCTCCTCCAGTCTCATTCAACCCTTCCACCATTTTACGAGTGATCCCCCTAGCGCTCTTCTCCTCCCCATGACAGGGGGAGAAAGAATCGAGTCACGATAATGGAGGATGAGCTCGATGTTAACCCATGGCCTCCAGCCATGTCACGACCCTAATCGGGTCGTCTGAGCTGCCCTCCTTGGCTGAGAGGGTCCAGCGATGACCCGAGCTCTCCTGAGCTTAACCCAAGCCACTCCACCCTCTTCTTCTCTAATGCCCCGGGTACTTCGTCTTTGTTCTTTTTACTTAGCTTGCTCGCTTTTAATTAGGCGTTCGCAAGCACCCACACCTGCAATTGAGATTACCCTGACTTTAGCCGGAGCTATCATATCTTCTTCGTAGGTCTGGTTCTCCTTCTCATGTCCTCTAGAACCCCCTCCACTCTAGGCTTTCTTCCCCGACTATGTCGGAGAAGAACCCATTAGAGCATCCATATTATTCGCTCCACCGCCCTCCGTTCACTCTCAGCTCGCACCCACGCACGCTTCGATTATCCGTCTAACCCTTTTTCTAAATCTTAGCTTGATTGGTCAGAATTCGAGTAGATCTCCGTTCTAGAGCTCCGCCTCCGGCAAGTGAACGTCGTCATCGATTTTTAGAGGGTTTCGCACCTCCTTCTTCATCAAATCTTCTTCTCCAAGGCTCCAGGAAGCTTTCTAGAGCCTTGACAGATGCAGAGGAGCAAGGTGTAGCTCCAAACACCTTGTTAGAGCCTCGTTCGCACCGTCACGGGAGGAGAAGCAATGAGCTACAAGCACCGTTGGATGGTGCCCTCCTGGTGCCAATCCAACGGTGCAGGAGATGCCACGTTGCCCACCCTAGGCGGCCAGGTTCAGTGTAATTGAGCCCTGCCTGAGTCACCTCAAGCCACCCACGTGACCCAAGGCATCTGCATCGGCTCCACACTGCACCTTGAGACTCCTTCCACGTGCGTAACACATGTCAGCTTAGGATTTTTGCATCCATGCCCTCAGCCTTCTTCAAATTTATAACCATGTCATGGGCGAGTGTGCCTCATGTGGTGTGCTTGGGCACATTGCACAAGGACCCTATCGATTTATGTTAATTGCAAAATGGTCCCGGTATGGATGGAAAATTACATGAAGCCCCTCTGATTTTTCAAATTTGTAAAAGTACCCCCACAGAGGTTTGTTTGTGATACTTTCTCAACTTATTTTCATGTTTATGCCGCTGGACTACTTTGCTTATATCTTGAGCATTTGGACTGAGTTTAGGTTGTTTTCAATTTCATTTGAATGCTTATTTCATTCTCTATCTGATAATGTTTAATTTACTGATTTGATACCTTAAACAGTATGGATGTAGTTTAATATTTATTATGTCATTCACTGCTAATTGAATGCCATTATTGAGATACATATTAATTGTATGCATCAAATGAATCATGAAACTGATCGTAAGAATCCAACAAGAAGTTTAAATTTCATTCTGGAACTAGATCGTAAGAATATCAAATGTCCCTTCTTTTTGCATTCGTAGCATGTGGATATCTCCTAGAATGGATGCTTAATATCTTTTTCATATCAAATCAAAAATTAATGAAATTGTTCTCTTTTGGAATTTTATTTTCATTCTCTTTGAATCTATATCCTAATTGCTCTGGTTTAAAGTAAATTTGGATAATTAATTCAGAGAACAATGCGCATGCTTGTTTACATGTATTAAATATATCATAAAAAATTTCTAGCTCTTAATTTCACATTAAATTTGGCAAAATAATTCTAGATGAACTCATCTCATGTTTAATTGAGTTTTGAACTAAATTAAGGACCTTTTAACTCTGATTAATTAGGATTAGAACTTCATTTAAGCAGTGGCTTAGATACCTTGATGCATCTAGTTTAATAGATCCATCGTGCATCCAATTAGTTCATTCTTTGTCTAATTAATATTGCATATCAATTTAAGATAGCTATGCCTTTAATTCAGGAGCCATTTGTGTGCATTATTGACGTTTGTGTTATGGTGCATTTCATCCATTCTATCTCATTATAGCATGCATCTAAAGATAAAAAATACCATGCATCCTTTTCATCTTGACATATATCACACTAAGACACATACCTTAGGTATTTAATCTCAGTTAGATAGCTGAATAGATCGTGTCTTGTGTTCGACCCTAGATATATCTAGATATAAAGTAAACCACACTCTCTTCATGGAGATATTGCTATTGTGTTTTTGTTGATCTGTTGATCGCCGTACTATAATTCGACATAATTAGAGTGGCGAGTAAGCGATTCATCGGTCACGAGGTATCTGCATTTCTCCCAATATGTAAACATTTACTATAAGTTCTTCACACGAACAATTAAGAATGGTAGTTATTACATGATCATCGATATAAAAAATGACCTATTCTGATTTTGAGAATGAAGACAATAGTTGCACGAGTCATCGATCACCTTCAGATTCACAAAGAATGGACAAGTGCAATGGGTGAGATACGCGTAATATACGATTTCTTGAACTTGGGGTTGAAGGATTGGTCGAGGAAGATATGGAGGTCATTGCCAATAAAGATGTCGCTCTTCATTGGGATGCAGTCCGCGAAGATGCGTTAGAGGATTGGTCGACACGAAGCGATGGAGAGAAGAGCGATTGTGGCGAGATGGTTTTGTTATTTGTTTGAGGGGGTGGAGCGTCTAAAGGAAGACAATCCAACGACAAATTGTTGCTTGGGAGTCATCTCACTGGAAGTAGGAATAAAGGGAAATCATGAAACATTCGTCAAAAGTTAAAAAAATGAGCGAAAGAAGTTCTTGACTAACCCGTATGATCGATCACAAACAATCAATCTAATTTGTCAGAGAATGATCAATCGGGGCAGGGAGCTGGGTCAATCAATCTAAGTTCCAAAGCTTGAAAAACTCAAGCTTTTTGAGAGGGGCACTCGTCTCTAGTGCGAGAAGAAACAAATGGGAGTGGTCTCCTTAAATAGAAATGAGAGGAGGTGCTAAAAGAGGGAAATCCAAACTTTAAAAATCCATATTTGAATTAGGAAGAGATAAAGGTGATTTGGCATGTTTCAAGCATCAATAAACATGAGTGGTAGTAGAGATAATCAAGGTGGCACAAGATTTTAAGGGATATGGAGCGAAACGAAATATCTCATGCATGAATTGATCGATTAGGCTGATTATGTATGATCGATCATGGACTGATCAATCTGGACAATTTCAAATGATGGATTAATTGTATTTTCTCAGCAAGAGGACTAAATTAACTTAGATATTTTAAAGTACAAAGACCCGATCCTCTTTTAAGTTGCTTGAATCAAGCAACATCTAAGGGTTTAGTGAACATGTCAGCTAATTGCTTATTTGTTGAGATATGATTTGACAAGACTTCTCCTTTTAAGATATGTTTACAGAGAAAGTGATGATGGGTGATGAATACTCATTCATCACTCTTTATTCTTATATTTTAGCTACAAAAACCTTTGCAAATGCATGTATATATTTGTAAATATAAATAATTACCAAAAGCATGCATGGTGTAAAAAGTAATAATTAGCATGTTTTTGTGCAAAAATAAAAAAATAAAGATTAAAAAGAAAAGGAGGGAAATATATAGAATAAATATTGAGCAACCTAACCCAAGGGAGAGCTCATCATGGGCCTGACCGCATAAAAGCCAAAGTAGAGGGAGATAGGGGCTCATGTGTGTAAATAGACATGTAAATAAATAAATATATTTTCCTCTAAAAATAGAATAAAATGGCTTGTATATATTGTGTATATATTTATATTTATAAAATCCAAATAAAAAAATTGAAAAATTAAAAAAAGAAAGATAAAAACATTCACATGTAGATATTCATCATGTACATACTACCACATCCTTATTTATTTCACCTTATACATAAACAAAATTAATTTTTGTAAAATTTTGTAAATATTCTACTTTTTATGTTGTAAATAAATAAAATAAAAACCACAAAAACAAAAACAAAATAAAAAGAACAAAAATTAAAAACCAAAAATACATTGTAAATATACCATGTATATACATGTACATATGTATTTATTTCACTATTGTATATAAATAAAAAATAAAATAAAAATACCCTTTTATTCCTAATTTTATAATATAAATAAATAAAATATAAAATGGGAATAAAAATGCACAAAAATAACAAATTAAAAATCAAAAATTAAAAAGATATATTGTGTAAATACCTATATATAGAATAAAGTGTAAATATCTTATTTTTATTTTGAAAAATTAATTAAAAATCACCAAAAAATAGAAAAAATTAAAACAAAAATATTTCATGTTTTAAGTTTTTAATAATTCAGCCATTTACTATTTTTAATTGATTTTACAAATATTTTACACGTGGCTGTCTCTCATTGGTCCACGGGGGTTGTTGACCGCCCGGTCAACTCCCCCCTGTGGACCACTTCACACGGGTCCTGGGTGCCCGACCCGAGTTCTCGAATTTTTCCCATCCATACCCGATCACCATCCCCCTAAACCCCGGGTCCGTTTCGCTCACGTCACTTCCGACACCCTCGTCGGGGTGTCCGCCTCGGGGTCCGCGCTCCACGCTGCCCTACCCGATCCATTCTTGTCGGACTCCTGGCGGTATAAAGGCTGAGCTCCGTCACCTCATTTCGCATCTTTGGCTCCCCATTCCTTCGTCCCGTGACCTCCACATCCACCCCCGAGGTGACAGCTCCAGGTTGGTCGTGTCGTAGAGAGGCGAGAGTGGTCGGACCTCTGATCCGGCGAGCTAGCGCCGCCGAGCGCTGCCAGGAGGAAGCGCCAGAGCCTCGGGCCACGACGTCCCATGAGGCAAGGACCCAGATCTACCTAAGCTCATTCCCAGTCGATCCCTCCACCCAGGTAGCTTAGATTCTCCTTCTTTTTCTTTAATTTTTTGATTTCCCCCAAATCTCGCCATCGCTGACCATCTTCGATTCCGGCCATTTCCCCCTTCCGTTCGATCATCGGACCTCACCATCGCATTCGCCTTCCTCCCATGCACGTTCTACGCCCCTCCATTCAACCCAGCTCGCACAGGAGCTGGGGTTTCGAGCTTCATCGTCCCCCCCTTGCTGGAGCTCGACCGCACCGCCTCACCCGTCCACCTTCACCCCTTCTGACAGGGTCGAGGCACTTTGCCCTCGACCCGCGAGTGTTTTGTTGTGATTTGCAGGTCCCGTCGAGCCCATATGAGGGTCCGACCATCCAGGAGCAGGCGCTCGACCTCCGCCGACCTCGTCGGAGCTCACCATAGCTCCGTCGAGTCATCGGAGGCCACCATTCGACGCGGAGGGCCCGCAGCTTTCTTCTCTGATCTTCAGCGGGCCGCGAGGAGGACGACCGAGCACACCCAGCCCCGGCGAAGTTCGCCGGCATCCAGTTCGTCCACCACCTTCGAGAGCCGTTCGATCGACCTTCGCGCCCAGATTGCAGCTCAGCCGTTGGATCAGATCTTGGGAGGAGCGATCTGGGCCGTCGATGCCTGAGGTTTAGCCACAGCGCCCCTCCACCGTGCGATCTTCCACGTGGCGACGCCTTGGCCGTCCGATCAGCCCGAGGAGTCCAGCGTTGGCGTGCCACTCTTCCTCAACCATTCGATCCACCACGTGGCAGCCATCCGACCCTCAGATATAATAATGGGGTAATTGTCCTTAGGCCCCCCTGCTTTTAGTTGTTATTATTTAGCCCTGTAAATATATAGTTTAGTTGTTTTATTTCTGGTTTATTTGCACTTTGGACCTGAGGTTTATTTTATTTGCATGTATACCCCTGCCTATAGTGTGTCACGTGCATCGACACGTGTGTTTTTAGGATATTTGCATACTTAGTCATGTAGTTCCTGGATGTTATGAAATGAATGAATATTTTTGGATATTTGCAGATATGCCCCTGTGAGTAGTTTTTATGCGCATGTGTGTTATATTAGTGGGTAAATTACACTAAGGTTCCTGGGTTTTAGTACGAGTTATTATTTAGCCCAGAAACTTTATTTCTTTGCAAATAGGTCCCTGTGTGCCCCAGACACGCGCGACGCGCGTGATTTCTTGGGAAATTTGCACCGGACCCCCTAGAGCTTTGGATATTTACGTACAGGTCCCTGTGCACTGTACCTAGGTTTTATTTTTGAATAAAATACAAGCCTACTCTAAATTCAATGAAAATTGGACACATGGCTCCTGCCATGTTGTAAAATTTTCTAGAATTTTTGGAGATATATTTGTTTTTATTTGATATTTTAAAAAATCAAAAACAACCTTTTTCTTTATTGTCTAATTTTAAAAATCACAAAAAAAATATTAAAATTCATCTAAAAATTATAAAAAAAAATTAGCCATTGTTGCTTTTATTGTGTTTGATTTTTCTGACCAATTTTGGTCATTTTTCACTATATAAAACTCTTAAAAATTGAAAAACATCTAAAAACTCATAAAAATTCTAATAATTAATCTAAAAAACCAAAAATAATAATTAAGGTGCCTAAATTTTTCTTGTTTCTTTCTCTTTACAGGAAAATTACCTCCAGGCTTATTGGGGACTTCTAGATATTTTATCTAAGTCCCTCAATCTCGGTTGGACAGTACCTTCATTTTCTTACATTATTTTATTTTTAGAAAATAAATAAAAATCAGAAAAATACCAAAAATTCACTAAAAACAGTAAAAATCATAAAAAGTATAAAAACATTTTTATTTGAATTTTTGCTCGATTTTTGATGCTTTAAATAATTGCTTGAAGTTGGTTGTTTCCCTTATTTCTCATTTTCTTAATTAATTAAAAATCCAAAAAAATATAAAAAGCCTAAAAATCCACCAAAAACACATTTCTTTTAGTTTTATTCTTTTTTAGACTACTTCTTAGGCCGCGAGGCCATCACGTGCTCCCTGAGTCCGACCCTGGTCGCTATACCAGGCTAATCTAATAGCCAGGACCGCTATCGATTTTATTTGATTTTTCTCTGATTTTGGTGGTGTGATCTTCATTTTCTTGATTGAGCCGAGGTTCTTATTGATCCGGGTCGCAAAGACCCGAGTGATATTTTGACCTGATCCGGATTAGCGGGATTTTGGCTCATCAGTTGTTTGCTTCAAATAAGAGTGATTGAAAGGGTTTTTGGCAAGATTGATAGAACTGGTATTATCACTAAATATTTTACTTTTTTGAGAATGATAAACCAAAATCAGTAAGAGTATTTCTCATCCATAATAACTGAGAACAAGCTAAAGCTACTATAATATACCCGACTTCAGTTGTTGATAGTGCAACATAATTTTTCTTTTTAGAAAACCAAGATACCAAAGCATTGCCCATAAAATGACAAATGCCACCAGTACCTTTTTTTGTAGGACTACCAACGTAGTTTGCATCACTATTTGCGAAGAGAATTATGTTGCTTGTCTTATAAGAAAATGAACTAAAACTTTCAGTAGTAGCCAAATAATGAAATATTCTTTTAATGGCTTTCAAGTGACTTTATTTAGGAGAGGATTATGCATATAAACAAATGTTGAAAAGTATATCATGTATACGTGTTGTTATATAGAGTAGGGATCCAATCATACCTCCATACTCTTTTGTGTCGACGTGCTTACCTCCTTCATCTAGATCCAAAGAACAAGAAGCAAACATGAACTTCTTTAGCAGTTCTTTGATAATCTTTGCAGCAAGAAGAAAGTTCCATGGTCCATCTGAGATATTTGACAGCATAAGTAAAACTTAAGTTCAACTAAACTCATTTCAAATGCATCATGCACACGATCATAGAACTCTCTGCATATAGATGTATTAGTAGAGCCAAACACAATATCACAAACATAAACTTGAACAAGAAGTAAATCACAACCAACATACTTAACAAACAAATGCAATCTACTTTACCTACTTTAAAGCATGATGCAATAAGGTGGTCTCATAACATGTCGTACCACACTCTCAAAGCTCTCTTAGGTTTGTGTAAAGCTTATCTAAGTCTAAAGATAAAGTCAAGGTGTGTAGAGTCTTCAAAGCCTAGAGGGTGCTTGACATAGACCTCTTTCTTAAGAAGTCCATTTGAGAAAGCACTCTTTACATCCATCTGGAAAAGTTGTATCTTCTTGAAATAAGCGAAGGCTAAAAGCAATCTGATTAATTCGATCCTAGATATAGAGCATAGGTTTCATCGAAATTAACGACTTCGTGTTGTGAGTACCCTTGAACAACGAGTATGAGCTTGTTCCTGACAACATGTCCTGACTCATTCAATTTGTTTCTGAAAACCCACCAAGTACCATGAGCTTGTTCCTGAGAACATGCCATGACTCATTCAATTTGTTTCTGAAAACCCATTAAGCACCAATTACTGAGTAGTTTTGACGGAGGAGGTACTAGCTCCTATAGTCGATCTCTATTAACTTGAACAAGTTCTTCTTACACTGCCCAGAGCTAAGATTCATTGTTATATGCCTCATCTATGGATTTTCGGCTCGATAAGGGGTAAAAAGCAAACATGGCAATGGAGTTTAAGTGTGATCTTGTTTGAACTCCCTTAGACGCATATCCAATCATCAACTCCTTAGGATGGTCTCTGACAAAGCTGTAATCCTTTTATAGACCGTAAGAATTCACATTCTCAGGTATATTAGATGGATTACTGAACTCGATCTAATCCTCATTTTCCACTTCATGTGGTTGAGATTTGATTCAAGTTCTCTTCAAAAGAAACATTGACAGCTTGAACAACTGTCATAGTTTTCTTGATGAAGATCATGTAAGCGTTGTTGCGTGAAGAGTATACTATGAAAATACCCTCTTCACTTTTCAGGTCAAACTTTTCAATAGCATCCTTTGTGTTAAGAACAAAACACTTATACCCACAGATTCGTAAACAACCTATCTTTAGAGAGCCTTCATAATACAACTCAAAAGACATCTTCTTTAATCCCGATCAATTAAAGTTCTATTTAAAACATAACATGTAGTATTTATGGCTTCCACCCATAAATAACGAGGCGGAGCAGATTTACAGAGTATAATGCAGGCACATTCGTGAAGTATGTGATTCTTCCACTCCATGACTCCATTCTGATATACTATTTTGGAGCTGAGAATTCGTGCTTGATTCTAGTCTTGAACATATTCAGAGAAATATTCATTCTCGAACTCACCAACTTGATCACTTCTTAACTTAATGATGGTAGTTCCTCGTTCATTTTGAATCACTTATCTAGCTTTTTGTATTCTATAAAAACTAAATCCTTGGTTGTAAGAAACAAATCTAAGTGAAACAATGTAATCGTTAATTACGAGAAAGCAGTAACGACACCCCCTTAAACTTGCATACTTTATAGGTCCAAATAAGTATAGATGTAGAAGTTCTAAAGGTCATGAAGTGCGGATGAACTTCTTAGGTATGGATGGATTTCTACAACATAGGGCTATTGTAGAAAATCAACCGGTGTAATTATTTAGTGATTTTGACGGCATGCAAAAGATTTATTGGAAAACCAGAAATGTAAAGTGAACCATTAAGTAGGAATCGATCTATAACAAAAATGGCAACCTTTCTAGCAACAATGGCAGGAGATCCACCTGCAACAATAACTTTATCCCTTCCATATAGTAACTTATAATTATGAAACATTCTCGGGTCACCAGTTATATGGTCGGATGAACTACTATTAATATTCAATGCAGAATAGTAAGAATAAAAATAATGTCTATTATCCCTTTCATTGAGAGATGAACTAACAATTGTAAACTGCTTAGATCCAGGCTCTTCAGTTAATGATTTATTCGAAAAAGACTATAGCTTCTCGATATTATCTGTTTGAACTTCAATAATATATATGCTCTTCAATAATTGCAACCACACAAACACATCAAGTAAAGGCTCAAAAGCACAAGCATATAATCCTTTATACATGGACATTAAGCAACAAAAAATACTCTGCCACACATAGAGGAAGTTATCGAAATAAGGATGCAAATGGGGGTGCAAACCTAGGCATGTGGGCATGGTGACTCCATGTACAATATTTACACTATTTTATTTTTGTGTATTTTTGCTTTTATATTTTTTATGCATTTTATATGGAATAAATATAATGTATAAAAATATTTTAAAATACAATATGTACAAAAATATACATAAAATAAATAAACGTATTCACACAATGTATAGTATAGACAAAATATACAATACACTCCAAAAAGCTACTTTTTACATCTTAACTCCGATTTTAGTGAAACCACTTTCATTTTGAATCTTATTTATTTATAGTAAAATAAAAGTATGTTTTCTCTATTTTGAGTTTTTATGAAGAAGATATGGTTCTGACAAGTTTGATTATGTGGCTTTTTCAAACCGTTGTTATTTATATGTACAATGGATCTTCTTGTAATTATTTTAAATATTTAGAACTTATTTTTATGTCCAAGTTCCAAGAAAGAAATATTTTTATTTGAAATAAACTCGTGATAAATAAAATAGAGTAAGGAATTCTATATAAAATAATGATATATGTGCATTTTGTACAAGATGAATGATGATGAATAAAGATGAGTAATGAATGGAAATTTATTTTCGTTTATTTTTCTATACTAGGCCTTATCTCCCACTACTTTATTCCTTGTCGATCAGGTCAAGTCTTGACCTTTTCTTTGGGTCAGAGTCAACATGTATTTATTGTATATATACAATCTTCATTTTCTTTATTTTTTTCCTTTATTTCTTTATTTGTTTATTCTAGGTTAAAAATAATGATATTTATACACTATTTACAAAAGAATGGAGAATTATAAAAATAATGATTTATTAATAATTATAAGTATTTAAGAAGGTTAAGCTAAAATAAATGAATAAAGATAATGAAATGCATATTCATCACCCATTAACCACAGTTGAGGAGGAGCATTCCTAGGCGAAGTACATGCATAGTCGGATCATGCCCAATTGGCATTGATCCTACGGTTCTGATCAAAGACAAGCCCCCAAACCTCATAGCTTCAGTGGACCCAGGATGTACTTGAAATGCATAGGGTCATCCACGTGGTCCGAATTATGTATCGCCCTAAACCTCAACCGACACTCGTTTCCGCACATCGCAAGCACGTGCCCCTTGGGAAATTCAAAATCGAGTCCTACCGAGTCTTTAAATTTGCACACATATCCCCGTACATCGGTAAGCCCCCTTCGTCTTCATGTATTAGAATATTAGCCCATTTTGGACTTATTTGAGATGTTTAAGTAATTATTTTGTTTGTTTTCTTTGCAATTATGCACCCGAAATGAATGTTTAATATCATTTTCATATCAATCCAAAATTAATGAAATTGGTCTCTTTGAAATTTTATTTTCATTCTCTTTAAATATATATCCTAATTATTCTGGTTGAAGTAAATTTGGATAATTAATTCATAGAACAATGTGCATGTTTGTTTACATGTATTAGATTTACCATAAAATTTTTTCTAGCTCTTAGTTTCACATAAAAAAATGTAAATTAATTCTAGATGAACTCATCTCCTGTTAGCTGATTTTGAACTAAATTGAGGGCTCTTTAACTCTGATTAAATAGAATTAGAGCTTCATTTAAGCGGGGACTTAGATACCTTAATACATCTAGTTTAATAAACCCATTGTGCATCCAATTAGTCCATTCCTTGTTTAGTTAATATTGCACACAAAGTTGATAGTTATGTTGTTAATTCAGAACCATTTGTGTGCATTATTTATGTTTGTGACATGGTGCATTTCATCCATTCCGTTTCATTATAGATTGCATTTAAAGATTAAAAAAATATTATGCATTCTTTTCATTTGACCTAAATCATACCAAGTCACATATCTTAGGTATTTAATCCCCGCTATATAGCTTAATAGCTCTTGTCTTGTGTTCGACCCTAGACTTATCCATGTATAAATTAAACCACTCTCTTCATGGAGATATTGTTAGCGTGGTTCTATTGATATGATGATCCTCATTCTATAATTCGACGTAATTAGAGTAGCAGGTAAGCGATTCATCGGTCATGAGGTATCTGCATTTCTCCCACTCTGTAATCGTTCACTATAGGTCCTTCACATGAACAATTAAGAATGGAAGCGATTACATGTTCATCGCTACAAAATGATCTATTGTGATTGCGAGAATGAAGGTAGTAGTTATGCGAGTCATCGATCATCTTCATATTTACAAAGAATGGACAAATGAAATGGGTGAGATACACGTAATGTAGGAGTTCTCAGACCCGGGGTCGAAGGATTGGTCGAAGAAGGTGTGGAGGTCGTTTCCAATAATGATATCTATCTTCATTGGGAAGAGTCCGTTGAAGGCTAGGGTTTAGGCCTTAGCGCATCACGAAAGCGTGTAGGTCACATCTAATACAACATATAGCAACTATTCATACTGGTTGCAAGGAGCAGCGGGAATTATTTTTTAAAAATATATGAAACCACATGATTCAAGAACACTTCTCTAATCGTTTCATCAAGATCACAAACGAGTTTAAGGAATACCTCTTGAAGTGTGGTTGCGATCGCTAATATCTAAAGTAAGAGATTCTCATGTCTCTAGTCCGAGTCAATGAAAATCGCACTTGCAGACACGTTGATGAGATACATGCTTCCCACAATCCATGTTGATGATCCAAGATTGGAGTCTTCTAATTTCATCTCAGGAAATCCGAAGTCTTCTTCGCGAGCGAGGTGCACTGAAGAAGATAAAGATCCACGAGTAGACGATCCGGAGGCACAACGACGACGCGAAGACTATGAGGTTATCTAGGTCAATAAGTTTAAGGTCACAAGTTGAGAAATAGATAGAGTGTGTGGACAGCTATGAGAACGAGAGAGAGAGAGAGAGTTGCTCTTGCAATTATGTTGTTGTAAAATAAAAGTCTAGGGCTACCCTCTCTTTTATACTAAATCGGATGTACATGGATCACAATCCATGTGCACACAAATCCAATGGTTAAGATTGATTTGTTCTTTCAATCAATGAACATGATTTTGTTGCATAAATATGCAACAATAAATTGTTATTTTAAAATAAATATATATTATAAATTAATATAATTCAATTTAAATTAAAGCAACAAAACATGGAAGAATTGGAAGGAAAGAATGTGTCCTTCCTTACATGGAGTTAACGGCCACAACTTGACAAATCAAGTACACAAATCCAATGGTTTAGATTGATTTGTGCTTTCAATCAATGGTCATGATTTTATTGCATAAATTTGCAACAACAAATTATTGTTTTAAAATAATTATATTTTGAAATATTATAACTCAATTTAAATCAAAGCAATAAAATATGGAAGGAATGGGAAGGAGAGAACGCATCCTTCCTTACAAGGAGTTGATGACACAACTTGACAAATCAAGTGTGGTTGTCCACCCTCTATGTTAGGAAGGTGCACTCCTCATTCCAAAAAACATGTGATCTCATATCTCACATTATCTTCCACATATGTGTTGACACGCTAGGCAACTCGGGTTAAGTAATATCAAGGGTCGTTGCGATCCGAATCACCAAGCATAATCAGCAAGAAAAATAAACCACTCGAGATAGATCGAAAACAATCAACACATGTGTAAGTGGTTGATGAATCCGCGATTCATCATCTCAATATATTGATTTTAGCAAAATCCATGAGTAAAATCTCAAATAAATATTCATAAAATCAATAAATTAACAAAATGACTCTTGTAAATAAAATACACTAATTATTGTATATTATATTGTACAAAATAAATTAACAATAAAAAGCCGTAAAATAAAGGAGTTTTTCACCTGTAAATAGCCCAAAACTTCATGTATTTTTAATATGTTCATTTCAACTCCTTTTTTGGCTAATTCTTTCTCTGATTTGTTTATAAAAATGTATATAAAAATACAAAAATATAAAATAAATTCCACCTCAAATAAATACTCCTAGATCCCAAAGAGAAAAAGCGTAAAGTCCAACTTCCCAGCCAAATTCTTGCTCTGTATGAACTCCAAATTCACCAACTCACTTTTAAAGTTTAAGTTAGAAAATTATCTATCCAATGAAAGTGGTTTCATTAAAATCGGAGCTCGTTTGCAAAATTTAAGTTTTGGGACCTCATTGTATATTGTACATAATGTAATAAATTTGACTTTGATATTTTTTTGTATAAATCTAACCCTTTTTGATTTATTCCTTTTTCTATCACTTTCTTTATTATATACTTAAACCAATGACATAATTAGAAAAATCTCAAAAAATATTTTACCATTGAAAATAAGACAAAGTTACTTTGTATATATTGTACATATTTTTCTTTCTTCATTTTTTATTTACTCTTCTTAATTACTAAAAAATCCAAAAAAAACTCTTTTATTTTTCATTTTATTTCTAGCATTTTATGGTATTTTTATTTTGTAAATATCTTTTATTAAAATATAAAAAATCAAATTAGAAAAGTAAAAATATCCATGTACATATTGTTTTGTTGGACTTTTGTAATTTCTTCAATTTTCTTTTTCTCTCTTTATTTTATTCTCTTTATTTTAGTACCCTACTTTTATTTTATTTATTTAATTCACATTCTCTACAATAACTTCTCTTCTTTCATCAATCTCCATTCAACTCCATTATTCATCTAACTTCCCATTCAACTCCACCACTAATTTAACCTCCCATTCCACTCCACATCCATTCTAACCTTCATTTTTCCATCTCTTTTTATACATCTCATTCTCCTCATTTTTGCCTTTGATCCATCTTTATGTAAGGAGAACCTAGTTCCCAGAGCTGAATCGGTGACAGCGACGCAACCACGGTCGAGCGACAATAGCCCTCTCTCTGATGAGATCCGTTGGCATTCCGATCAACATCGCAGCCTCATCCGCATGCTGTTCGAGCTAATCGCTCGCTGACGATTCGAGCGAAGACCGTGCTTCTTGTGAGTACATCATAGGCGACCATTTCCATTGTAGGTAATTTCCCTTTTATCATTTACCATTATTTTTATTTTCATTATTTTTATCACTTCACATCACCGCCCCTTTGTCACATTCATTTGTTCATATTTGCATTTATTACGTTGACGATCCATGAATTCACCCTCTTAATATGTCGATCTAACGATTTCGTTGCAGTCGGATAAATTCATGATTGATCTAAAACTGTTATGTTAATTACTGCTAAATTAAAGCGAGCAGTCAATTTTTTTTACTTGGGTAAGTCCAAGGTCGAACTCAGGGAGGCAACTGTCTCCTTAGTTTGTCTTTTAATCAATCAAGAAATCGAGTTTTCGGAGAGATATTTTGGTATTTTTTATGCAATAAATTACACAAATGCAATTTTGACAAAGTTCGAGGGTTAAAATGTAAATTTCGATCAAATGAATTCCCAAAAAATCTTCAAACTTGGCCGAAATATAAAATATGATGAAAAATATGCACGACATTTTTTTGGAATTTTTGGATGCAAGATGAATTTTCCACGATTAAATGAATGCACACACTACAAATTTCACTAATTAATATAATAAATATTAAATCTAGTTATTTTCAAGAAATAAAATTATGTAAGATATGTCATGAGTGATCTATCTTAGAAAAATCTTAAACCCTAAAAATGTTGGATTTAATACCTATGAAAAATTACTCAATGAAATGCGTAAAAAGATTTTTCTAGAGAAAACTATGCATGCAAATGCAATTCTTTTTGGGCACAGTGGTGGTACCAATAATTATACAATCCTTGAATTTTTGGCAATTTTTCGAGCAATGGTTAATTATTTACGAATTTCTAATCTCAAACTAGGCAAAATATGCTAGTTTTTGCAAGAACAATTATCATTAATTAATCATTAGCCAAAAAAATATAAAATATATGCCACAATGTAGAGAATTAGTGATAGAACAAAATGCATTTTTTTGGAGTAAAATAATGATGCAAAAATGAGGTTCAAAATAGCATGCAAGCACAGGGTTCAGAATGCAAAAATGCAATAAATAGAATAAAGAAATAATTACAGAAAATGGACTCAGATGTAATTACCGAGAGTTAAGGGGATATGAATGCAATTTGTCAAGGGGTCACGTGCACCTCACGTGACCCTGGAATGGAGGGGGACGTTGATGTAAATGATGGATCCTTGGGGGGTTTAACCGTAATTGCCACCCTCCCCACGTGCAAGTCACGTGCTGGGGGAGGGCTATGCCTTCTTCTTCGCACGGTCTGGCGTTTCCAGGCACGGAGCCCGGGCTGGATGTAGTAGGTCACCTGGCTCTCTAGCGTGCGTACACCGACGGAGGGCCTCGCGTGGGGCTCCTGTGGTGGTGCGCTCGAGGCGGTGGAGTGCTTGCTAGAGCGACGTGGGCTGACGCTGTAGTTGCGCGGAGGTACACAATAGGATGGTTGCGCGCTTGGGGGATGCCGACTGTGTAAGTGCAGGGCTCGGCGGAGATGGCACGAGTAGCGGAGGTCGACTTTGATGGCGCGGAGGAGCGGCTATCTGCCATGCTGTGGGGTGATGGCTGGTTCATGTGATGAAGAAGGTGAAGGTTGGTGCGATAGGAAAAATATGGGATATGGTAAAAAACAGAGGATTTGGAAATAAAAGGTGGACGGGATAGTCTCCTGGGTTGGAGCGGCCTCGGCTGGCTCCTGATTATTGTCTCAACTCCACGACGGAGGAGTAGGCTTAGGATGATCGCACCTGGAGGTTCACCACAGAGAGGAGGGTTGTCACCCCTCCTCCTCTAGCTCTATTTCTCGTGCAGATGGGAGATGGTAGATAAGATAGAGGCGGGTTTGGTCACGTTGACTGGAGAGGGAAGAGAGGGAGCCCTCACATGCGTGGCACGTGAGGTGGAGAAATTAATTATTATTATTATTCTTTATTTTTTATTTTATTTTTTTTAAAAAAATTATTTAATAAAAACAAAAATAAAGAGATGTAAAAATAGCTGACACGTGGCGACTCCAGGAGCTACCACGTGTCAAGTCCAGAAAAATCCAAGAATTGGATAGAAGAATTAGCAAACAGTCTCAGATTGAAAAGTGCTCATTATAAAAATTGCTTGTCTCGATGAGATCTACAACTTTCATGAAGAGATTAAGAGCAAAGGAGGTCATCTATGCAAAACGATATTTTGGGGGTACTCCGTGTACATAAAATACCTTGATTTTTAGATTTTGTAATTTTTTGTGATTTTTTTGAAGAGAAAAATCACGAAAAATAATGATAAAATCAAAGGTAATTATTTACACAATAATCTTTTTTGGATTTTTAGTAAATAAGAAAATTGAGAAATAAAATAAAGAAGAAAAAGTGAGAAATTTGTATAGACTCGCAAAGGACACTCGGACTCGGTCGATTTCTTTTATTTAAGTATTCATTTGGATTTGGATTTTTGTGGTTTTTTATTAAAATTTTCATCAAAGAATATAAAAGAAAAAGAAATAAGTGAAAAAGAGTTAATTATGTACAAAAAACCATAAGTAAAAAATGGGTAAAAGATAAAATACGCAAAAGAGGCCCAAAACCCAACGTTCACATACGAGCTCCGATTTTTATGAAATCGGTCTTCTTTTGAAGTTCTTTGAATATGTATTACTTTAAAAGTGAGTAGACCTAAATCAAACATTGTATGAGGAAGATATGAGCGTTTTAGTCTGTCTGGTCTAAAATTGAAGTTTTGTCTCACGGGCCAATTATTGGAGTTAGTATTTTTTTGTATTTTTCCTTTAATCTTGTTAGTAATATGTACATAATGGAGTTGGTCTGAGGTAATTTGGAGTTAGCATGAATTAGTTTAAAATGCATGAAGTTGGATGATGATGTGAAGGTGATTGTGAATGCAATTATGAGTGTTAAAATGCAAATATTAATTTTACATGCATGAATGGTAAAAATGCAGAATAGATGATGAAATACAGATAATTACTCAAGAACGAAGCTCTATTTTCATATTTTAGTATGATGAATTGTGGATTCATCAACCTTCTATGCTTAAACATTGCTCATCCCCGGGCAACTAAAATGAAATGCAAAAGTGAAATGATTTTGGGTTCCATACCAAAGTCGTGAACAAAAGGTGAAAATGGAGCTAGACCCGACCTTTGGATTAATAGTGTGGCGGAAATTCTGTGAGACTTAGGGTTTTAAAATCAACAGCCCTCAAGTTCTACATATCATTATACAGATTCAGCTCAGAAGTCATCTTAGATCAATCCTTCTCCCAAAGCATATCCCATGAACATTGAACAATTGTCTCATGTGTGTGAAAGGTTTTAGCTCTCCCCATAAAGAATGTCGAACTACCATGCAAACCCTCCTCCCAGTAACTCATACTCGGGGAGCCAGGTATTTCCTTCTAAGATCTATCGAGAAGTTAGAAGAAAGGGAAAAGAACTGGAGGGTGATCAGTGTAGTCACCTCTCCTTGTGAAGCCGACCAGTTTAGCCAAGTCTCCACTAAGATCTGCAGGTTTTTGAAGCTTGGACCTTTTTGCTCAGATATTTATTTGGTGATTTGGCTTCTTTTTGGTATGTAATTTTTGGGAACTCTGCATGGATCTTTGTGCCCCTAGGGATATAGAATCTTTTTTCCGTACATGTTTTGGGGTCTTAGAAAAAAAAGGGTGCTCAGTCGTCCGTCCCTTTTCCGAAGCTTTATTTCAACCCATACTCTGGTATTTAGATGTCCACGCTACCAGAAAAGAGACTCACACAGTCTTCCAACATCCCATCTGAGTTGAGCTATGTGCATAGTGTAAGAGAACAGATTTATCCCCTACTCAAAAGCTATACCTAGAATCAGGCGACCAGGTTAGACACTAAGAACAAATTTATCCCCTACTCAAAAGATATACCCATAACAGATTTATCCCCTACTCAAAAGCTATACCCAGAAGCAGTCCCCCCTCCGCCACGCACGCCGACGAACCTCCGCGCGGTCGTTCGCGTATCACCCACCGAGCACGGGTGATGAACCCGTGATTCATCACTCTAAAAGTTGAAAATAAAGCTTTGTTCCCGAGTAATTAGCTGCATATTTCCACTTATATTACATAATTAGCATTCACGCATGCATAAATAATATCTGCATTTTAGCATTCATACTTGTAATAAATAAGAAGTCAAATTCACTTGTAAAAATCACCTGTAAATACCATATTTGTATGTATTTTGTACTAACTCCAAATCCAATAAAATCAACTCTATAGTGTATATATTACTAATACCAATTATGGAAAATATCAAAAAAAAATACTAACTTGTAAAATTGACCAATAAAATCTGAGTTCAAGTTCGAAGATAGGAGACTTAAAATGCGCACATATATCTCATACAGTGTTTGATTTAGGTCTACTCACTTTTAAAATAATAGACATTCAAAGACCTTCAAAACAAGACCAATTTCATTAAAATCGGAGATTGTATGTGAAACTTGAGTTTTGGGCCCCTATTGTATATTGTACATATTGACCTTTTTACCCTTCTTTTTAACTTTTTATTTTCATTATTATTAAAAATCCAAAAAATTAGATTAAATTGTAAATATTCTTTTCATATTTTCTCTATTTTTATTTTATTTTTCTCTTATTTAAAAATGATAAAAAATCCGCTTGGAAAACCTTGAACTAATTCGTCTAATATGATCCTAAGTTGTTTGCCTCCCCGGCAATGGCACCATTTGACGTATCCGGAAATGCCCTTTTTAATTTGACTAAAAATGTGTGTCTCATTTGGATATAGTCGGGAAATCAGGATCGATCAAAAATTAATCGTACGAATCGAATAATCAATGAAGGAATTAATGTGCAGTTTGATGTATTTTTAACTTGGGGAAGCCCCAGGGTCGACTCAAGGAGGCAAAGGAACAACTTCGGATCATCTTAGATGAATTAGATCATAATTTTCCAAGCGGGGTTTTTTTTGTAATTTTTTATGCATTAAAAATGCAAATGAACAAATGTGATTATATTAAGATAGTAAGAAAATACACAACTTAGCCAAATTAACTTTAATGTGAAATTAATCCAAATCAGCCAATTTATATTTTTCATATAAACCTAATCCAACAACGAATGCAAAATGTATTTTTTTGGAATTTTTGGGGTTAAAATGCACAAATGAAAATACAAACTTTTTGGGGATTTTTATGCAATTTTTCGTGCAAACGGGATGCGAAAATTAAGAAACTTTTATTGGAAGTGAATCATGATGAAATGAAGTTACATTATTTTTTTGGATTTTTTGACAATATATGATTTTTTATTATTTTCTTACTTAAAACAGAGCAACTGCGAGTGTTTAATTTCTAATAAGTCCATGAAATCAAATTGTCCAGAGAAAAAATTATATCCAATAGATATTATAATGAGCTATCCATGAGACTTTAAATTTCGAAAAAAATATTATTCGTGGATTTAATTAAAAATCAATTAAAGAAATCACTCAACTATTTATTTCATGCAAAAGACAATCCCAATTTAGATGAAATTTGGACAGCAACTAAAGCACAACTAGAGGCATCATCCACGATTTTTCACAATTTTTAGAGCAAGAAATATGTATGTGTGAATTTCATAGCTTAAATGGGCAAAATATCACTAAATTTCAAACTCTGATTTTTAGTAAATTATCTAATGCTCGCAAAAATATAAATAAATAGCAAAAATGTACAGAATTAATTGCTCAACAATGTGCTATTTTTCATTAAAATAAATGATGAAATAAAGATGTCCAAATTATCATGCTAAGCTAGGGGTGTTGTTGTAATTCAGAAAATGAAGTAAACAAACAAAATGTGCACAAGGGTTCTTTTAAAATTATGAAAACTTGCAGGATAAAGAGTGCAATTTTCCAAAAAAATAAAAAAATCTGCCTTTCGATAGGAGAGGAGCGAGCCCCCTTGGAGTTTCAAGTGACAGTTGCAGTTCCTTCACGGTTGAGCAACAACCTCCTCGAGATTTTTCTCAGGTGCGATTCGACGACCTCTCGCCATTGCAGTCCTACTCGTGAGGCTACCAAGCTTCGAGCTTCTCATGCCAAGCTCTTGAGGCCATGACAGAGGCTGCACACCGCAGTCCCATCCTTCGGTGAAATCACAGGTAAGTAATCCCTCTCCTTTTCCTTCATTTTTTTATCTAACAATTTTTTTCTCAATCGAGCATCACAATCACTACATCATCATCACAGTCAACACCATCACCACTATTTCATTCCTGCTTCTTATTTTAAAAAAATAAAAAATATTACATCAAAAAAATAAAAAAAGGATAGCTACGTCTTAGCCGCAGCAACGAGCGTCGCACGCCCAGCCAGTGCGTCGCCGCACGGCCACCTCCAGCCGCCCGAGACACTTTCCTCCACGCCAGCGGCTACCCACAGCCGCACGCCCCCTGCGCCCGGCCATCTTCCTCCAGGCTGCCCTGTCACCGTGTGCGCCGGCTCCAACTGCGCTCCTCCTACACGTGGTCGAACCCGTGCCCCGTCGCCTCGTGCCTCCAGCCTCTCGACATGCGGCTCACATCATCGTTGGTGGCCATCCCCCTCACGCTCGACACCAGGCGCCCACAACCTCCGCACGGCCGTCACTTCGCCAGTCCAACCTAGGCGCGCAACCCCAAGCATAACCCTTGCTCCTCCACGTGGTGCTACGCCGCCAACGCCTACCTTCGTCGTTGCACGCCATCGCCCGCGCGCACCCCCATGCGTTGTCTGCTCGCCGCCACACCTCCAGCAGACCCTTGTCCCCACCTCGCGTCAACGCCCTTCGTGGCTGCCTCTGGCAGCCGCGCCCTCGCCCTGCGCCGCCCCGTCATCTCAAGCCCCTCATCCCACTCCCCCACATCTCTTGCCCTAGCGCTGGAAGTGGGAAAGTTCTATTTGTTTTTTTATTTTTTCATGAAAAGTACACGCTTTATCCTGCAAGTTTTCGTAATTTCAAAAGAACCCTTGTGTACATTTTGTTTGTTTACTTCATTTTCTGTTGCAAAAACACCCTAGCTTAGCATGATAATTTGGACATCTTTATTTCATCATTTATTTTAATGAAAAATAGCACATTGTTGAGTAATTAATTTATATACATTTTTGCTACTTATTTAGATTTTTGTGAGCATTAGATAATTTTTTAAAAATCAGAGTTTGAAATTCAGTGATATTTTTCCCATTTAAGCTCTGAAATTCGTAGATACATATTTCTTGCTCTAAAAATTGTGAAAAATCATGGAGATGCCTCAAGTTGTGCTTTAATTGATGTCCAAAGTTCATCTAAATTGGGATTGTCTTTTGCATGAAATAAATAGTTGAGTTATTTCTGTAATTCATTTTTAATTAAATCCATGAATAATATTTTTGCGAAATTTAAAATCTCTTGGATCACTCATTATAATATATATTGGATATAATTTATATCTCTAGATAATTTAATTTCATGGATTTATTAGGAATTAAACACTCACTATTGCTCTGTTTTAAGTAAAAAATCATAAAAAATCATATATTGTCAAAAAATTCCAAAAAAATAGTGTAACTTCATTTCATCATGATTCACTTCCAATAAATTTTTCATAATTTTTGCATCCCGTTTGCACAAAAAATTGCATAAAAACCCAAAAAAGTTTGCATTTTTCATTTGTGCATTTTAACCCCAAAAATTCCAAAAATAATACATTTTGCATTCGTTGTTGGATTAGGTTTTAAGGAAAAATATAACTTGGCTAATTTGGATTAATTTCATATTAAAATTAATTTGGCTAGGTTGTGTATTTTCTTGTTAACTTAATTCAATCACATTTGTGCATTTGCATCATTATTGCATAGAAAATTACAAAAAAGCTCGCTTGGAAAATTGTGATCTAATTCTTCTAAGCTGATCCGAAGTTGTTCCTTTGCCTCCTTGAGTCGATCCTAGGGCTTGTCTAGGTTAAAAATACATCAAACCGCATATTAATTCATTCGTTGATTATTCGATTCGTGCGGTTAATTTTTATCGATCCTGATTTCCCGACTACAACAAAAACGACATACATATTTTTAATCAAATTAAAAAGGGCATTTCCGGATACGTCAACCGGTCCTCCCTACGATCCCTCCTCCAGGCCGCCTGCGACCCCTTGTGCGGCACCTCCTTCTGCCAGAGCACATACCGCTGCTCTCCACGCCCCTCGCTCGCTAGCTGGAAACACGTGCCACCACCGGGCCGTAGCACCAGCGGCAGCCTCCTCACGCATCGCCCTCTGCCCCCTTGCAGCGCCCCTCCGCCAGTCGCCTCTTGCCCAAGTCCGTCACCCTGCCTTCAGTTGGAATCCTAATTGAAAACACGAAGAAGGACCTATTTTTTAAAAAATTGCATATTTTATTCTCTATACTTCAATATTTGCAAAAGAGGCATGTACATAGTTTGCTTGCATGTTGTTATTTCTTAATTTGCACGGACACCCTTGTGTTTGCTTTTTAATTTGGACCTTCATATTACATCATCTATTTTAATGAAAAATGTCATGATAATGAGATACTAATTGTCTATCTTCTAACTGTTTATTTGTATTTTTGTGATATCTTGTGAATTAACTAAAATTATTTTATTGAAAACTTGCATATTTTACCCAATCTAGGCTCTCAAATTCATAATTCACTCACAATTGCTCCAAAAAGTTCACAAAAATCAAAATTGATGCCTTGCAACATGATTTAATTACTTTCCAAATTTCATATTAAATGGAGTTATCTCGTGTCTTTCATAAATTGTAGAGTGATTTTTGTAATTGATTTTTAATTAAATTCACAGGAATCATTTTTGTGAAATATCGGTTCTTTGGATTTCTCATATAAATATCTTTTTAAGATAATTTGCTCTCTGGCTAAATTAATATTGTGGATTTATTAGAATTTAATTACTCACTATCACTTTTCATTAAAAATCCATAAAAAATCACATTTTTTCAAAAAAATCCAAAAACATACTGTAGCCTCGTTGCATCGTGTTATGTTCCAGTAAAATTTTCATAAATTTTGCTTTCTATTTGGCTGAAAAATTGCATAAAAACCATAAAAGTGTGCATTTTCATTATTGCAAGTTAATCCATAAAATTCCAAAAAAGGTGTTTTACGTTCTTCATTGGATTAAGTTTCTTGAAAATTATAATTTGGCTAAATTAATTTTGTATTAAATTAATTTGGCTAATTGTGTGCCTTCTTATTAACTTGGTTCAATCGCATTTTGCATTCACATTTCTTTTGCCATAAAAAATACAAAAAATCCGCATCGAAAACCTAGACCTAAGTTTTCCAAATTAACCCGAAGTTGTTTTTACCTCCCTGTGTTCGACCCCGAACTTGCCCGGGAAATAAATTCAAGCTGAGATACTCTTCACGGAGATCTTTTGTCGGTTCTGACCGATTCGTTAAGTACACATATTACAATGAGTACAAAGTAAGTCACGTGCTCAGCGGCTCGATCAGGTGGCATCGTTGCCGGGGAGGCAAATTGCTTAGTGTTTAATTTAGAAAAATTAGATTTTGGTTTTCTCTCACTCGGATAGTCTGACCCCCGAGCCATCGTGTAATTATTCCATTTTTTCTCTCATTTCTCTTAATAATTTTCCTTCTCATTTTTGTATATATTTTATTGTTGATCTCTCTAACATAAATTTTCTTTTCCTTGCGAGGGTCCGGTGGACTTAGAGTGTATCGGAGGTCGACGGACGTGAAGCGCGTCGATTGCTGAAGATCAAGGAAAATATGAATTTATTTTTAGAGTAATTTTCTTTTTTGTTAATTTTTATATTTATTGATTGTAATAATTTAGGTAATTTTCTTATTTACAGTGGCTCTTGTTTGAGGGCTCGCACATGTAAAAAAGACTTGACATTATTTTGTGGTGTGTCGAGACCTATTTCTCTCTCCGGTGAGAGTGGGGCTCGACTTGAGTGGCGAAATTAAGGATAGGCTCACAGTAGTGTAGTATCAAATTTGTTTGTGCCCATTATAATTTCGGCCACACATATCTTAGAAGATTCACATATATGATAAGATTCATAATGAGACGCACATATACACGTACTATTTAGCTCAAATTAACTCAATTCTTCCCCGCTAATAGTATATTATTTAGGTGCAATTTTCTCGATCTGCGTGCATATAGTGTAAATTTAAAAATTCAATTTTGCATAACGCATGGAGAATGATGGGAGTCACTATAAGTATACCTTCTTCTGAGCATGCATCGTTGTTTCACGTTTGCATTCTGATTTTTGACTCCTTCATGTTTATAACTGAGGATTTTAAAGGAAATTGGGACTGAACGGTAGACGTGTTTTTATGTTCAGATTAAATTTCAAGTGACAACCTAACTCTAAAATTGGGACTGAATTGAGCAGGTCGATTAAAAATTGGAATAAAAAGAACCTTGTTCACCGGTGCATAAAGCCCTCATTGTATGATTTACTTGCAATTGAGAGAGAGAGAGAGAGAGACGGCACTAGGATAGAGCCAAGCTAGGATTTCTTACATAATACTGGTTCTTTCTTTTTATGCGATTAGCTACTTCTCAGTGAGGATCTATGGGTAGCCATATTTATACGGTCCGTACTTACTCCTATATTGGCTGAAAGTAGGTCCAACTAGTCGTAAGAACCAGACCAGTCTGTAGGAAAATACGAGCACTTAACAGCTTGTAATCTTTCCAAGATTGCATTTATCACCAACCAAAATTGACCAGATAATTCGACCGAACCTTTACAACCATCACATGTTGAGTTGGTGAATTTGAGGGTTTGAATTGTGTTTGTATTGTGTAAGTATTTTTCGTACATTCAAGTGCTCTGTAGAACTAGCGCCTCATTGAATAGCGTGTCCTAATCGATTCTTTTGACATCGAAGATGACTAATTGGGGGGATATTTATTCGGACTTTGTGAATATCTCGTTGAACCCTCTAAGAAGTACGTCTTCAAAGGTCCAAGCGTAACTTGGACCAACCTGGACTCATGACCCTCTTGAGCCCAGGATCACTCACTCTCGGGATGGTTACTTTCAAACCATTCCCTTTTCCTCCTCCCACCTCACCGAGGAAGACCTTCGCCTCGATGAGAATGTCTTCATGCCTAAAACCTCTTCTAATAAAGACCACATTGTTGATTCAGGCCGTAAGAAGATTCAAGTAAAATGCCTCCAAAGAAGAAAGAAGAAGAAGAAGAACACCTTGAGGACCCGATAAGAATGGTACTAGCCAGATTAGCTACATCTGAGCAACAACAAGCACTACTCGGAGCTCAGTTAGGACAACTCAATGTTGGGGTTGAACCAGGATGCGACGTATAACCTAGGATAGTACAGAATTTGGAACTACTTGAAACCGGTCGAACCCACAGTTGATTTTGAGTTGAAGCTGCAATTTCCGAACCTGCTGCCACACTTTGATGGGAATGCTTCTGAGGAAACATATGCATTCCTAAGGGACTTCGAGCTCGTCTGCGCTAACCTTAGATATCCTAATGTTAGCTAGGATTATATTAGGCTCACAACCCTTCCATTTACCTTGGGTGGCAAAGCCGACTACTGGGTGAAAAATCTTGGAGTTACAGTCACTACTTATGCCCAGTTGAAGGACATGTCTCTGAAGAAGTTCTATCCTCTGAGTGACTAACATGATGAGGATGCACATTACGAGCTTTTCCCAATTACCCCATGAAGCCTTCTGTGATGCATGGGAAAGGTCCAAGGACATCTTACAGAAGTGTCCATGTCATGGACTAGATGACAACATCTTGGTACAGTCATTCTTCACTGGTCTCAACCCTGAGATGCGGGGTTTAGTGAGTGCTGCATGTGGAGGCAGCTATACATCACGAGGATCGGATACCGTCTGGAAGGTATTCGAGCAGATGGCTGAAATCAGCCGCTCACAGATGGCCAGCATGGCCTACATATCGTCCCCTAGTTCACTCTCATTTGGAGGGGGAAAGTCAGCTATAGTCGATCTCTCTCTCAGGACGTGATCCCTAGCATGGGACTCCTTGCGGACAAGCTTACAATAGTCGAGAAGATTGACAGGAGGAATGATGAGTTAGACCGGAGCGTCTCCAAAATTTCAAAACAAATTGAGGAGTTGACTGAGAAGGTATCTAAGATAAGGATACCTGTCGTGACTGCACTCGCTGCTCCCGTATACCGAGTTCACCATGTTCAGGAGTAGTTGGTGTCAGGGCAACCCCAGCCATGGGAGCAGGACCAGTCCTATGCCCACTCTTCCAGCAGCTCCCTCCATTAGAAGAGACAGTTCAGGAGGGGCCTCCATCGGTTTGGGAGGTGAATGGAGTATGGTATACTCAGGACCCTACCAGGCAGGGAAGTATGGGGGACCGACAGACCTACCAGTGTCACCCGACCTTTCACAACACCACATTCAGCTCCGCACCACCTCCCTCACAGCAGAGCCCTGAAGTCCAGCCACCCCAGCAGCAGCGACAACACTACCAACAGTATAGCCGACAGGGCCATTACCAGGCAGGTCAGCAGGGCCTGCAATTTCAGCAAATACCCCAGCAGCAGTAGCAGAGGCAGTTCCGTGGCCAACAGGGCCAGTCTTCCCGTTCTTCTTCTCGATCCTATCCCCTTCCTTCTTCATCTTGTCCCGTGGACATACAACAGCAGATACTCTACGAGCTCCATTCCTACAAGAACGAAATTCATGACTTACGGGTGGATGTCAACTGTTTGTCCAGATGGCGAGATGAGCAGACTGCACCCTCTACCTCGATCCCAGCCCAAGTTCAGGCTAACCCCAATAGCCTGAACTGATCTAGTTCTTAACAACACTTTAGTCAGGTATACTATTCAACATCTCCTAGATCTGAATATGAGATTCTTTCATGTGACGAGGCTAATCACATGTCACTCAAGAGCAGAAGGATCGTGAACGTACCTGACCGGACGAGGGACACGAGGAGGGGCATCTCTGGAGCTCTATCTGAGGAGTTTTTAGAGGACGAGGAGGAGAGGAAACATATTCCATAGCACCATCAGCACCATTTGAGGATTTCTACTCAGGGAGCCGAGAAGAGAAGGAGAGCACGTATGCAGCATCAGCAGCATGGATATACTTCCGAGTCTATGGAGGACCTTCCATCTCCGGTTATGGCGGATACCACTCCAGCTTCTATTCCACAACCTATATTAGATAGTTAGATTTTGATTCCATGTTGCATCAAAAAGATCCATGTATGAAGAACTATGTTTCCGTTAATGCCAAGAATGATCTTTCAGTTCATGATTCAAATTCTTCATCTTTTGTTTCCCTAGCTTCAATCCCTTTCTCGCGTGCTCTTATGGCAAGAAAGTGCATCAAAGAGATTCAGAAAGATGACCCCGATATGGCACGGTTTTGTAAAGAAAATATCACTGTAAAGGTGTCATTTGGTGAGTATTTAGATAACCATCCTGCATCCCAGAAATACCTTAAGGTGAGATGCACACCTACTAGGGTTAGCATGAAGAAAGGGAACCAATATGTGAAGACACGCGTCTTGTAAGTAGCCACAACATATTACCTCAAGAATCAGACATTGCCAAGGAAGAAGAGAGACATGGGTGTTCACTATGTGGAGAGTCGTATGGACGACATCGTGTTTGCATGCACACTCTTGGATAATGATTCTTCCATCAACTTACTTCCCTTAGCCTTATATCAGAAATTGGAGTTGGGACCACTTCGCAAATCTAGAGCTTGACTCAAATTCACAGATCGTTCAGTAAAGAGACCTAAGGGAGAAGTGAAGAATGTCGTTATCTCGATTGAGGGGCAGAACTATCAGGTTGACTTCACAGTCTTGAACATGGAGACCCCCAATCATTGGAGAAAATCTCATATCATTCTCGAACGGCCCTTCCTTAGGACCGCATGTGCAGCTTTTTGATTATGGTACGGGAATGATGAAGTTTCATTCTCTTGGATGAGAAGTGAACATTGAGATGAAGCAAAACAAGTGTCAGCGACCCGATTAAGATAGTAGCACATAGTACACATCTTCAGAGGTAGATTGCAGGATGATTAGCACCATTGGAATTTGGAGACAGATTCCTTCAGGACAGAGCGAAACCCTTTCATCTGGGAAGGACATAGTGCATGATGTAGTTTGCCAGGTGTTACCTGATCTTGTTACATATGCATCTACCTATTCCTGTGATGACGTAGAGATTCATCTGGATCTGTCAGTTCCACCCCCTTCAGAACGGTCATGGGACATAGATGACAAGTACGACGCGGCTTTGGCCGAATTACCGCATTTCTTTGGCAATCCAACTCCCGATACTTCTGAGTCAGTGGCGAGTACTACGCAGCTGATGAATCCCGATTCATTGTCTTTATTCTTTTATTTTAGCTTCATTTCCTTAGTCAAATACATGTAAATACCAATTAATTTCATAAAATTACCATTTTGCATGTATTTGTTAAATATGCATTTTAACACTTTTTGTATTCAAAATAAAAGAATAAAAAAATAAAAAGAAAAGAAAAATGAAGGATGTATTTATAGAATAAATACAGATTGACCTGAACCCTGAGAGAAGGTCAAGACTTAACGTGATCGACCAGGAATAAAGTAGGGGAAGATAGGGTCTTCAATCCAAAAAGCCAAAAATAATTTGTAAATATTTTTCCCTGTATATTCATACAAAACTTGTACTATTTTATTTGTATATAAATTGACCTCAAATTAATTATTTTTGTAAATAAAAATTATCAATAAAAAGTGTTGTAAATAATAAAAATAATTGCAAAATAAAATAATGTACATATTGCAAATAATCACACTCAGAAAAAGCCATAAAGTGATAATTGAAAGACCAATTCTGGCTCCATACAAACTCAAATTGAATCAAACTCACTTCCATTATACTCTAAATTAAATTATCTTTCAAAATGGCTATGATTTCATATTTTTTGGAGTTATGGTTGAAAAGTCGATTTTTGTGGTGTTTTGTGTAGTTTTACCACTTACATATTTGTATATTTACTCATATTTATTTTTTATACATAATGTACATAGTTGCAAATATTATTTTCATTAAAAAATAATAATAAATAATCTAAATAATAAAATTAAAAAAATATCATTTAAAAATTACTTCCTTATTTGTGCTTGTGTAAATTGTATTATATGTACATAATAGTTGTATGCAACTAATTTACTTATATAAAAATCACCAAAAAAATTAAATATCTAACATTAATTAATTAACTTAATTTCATTACAAAATTTATATTTATATTTAATTATTTAATTAATTATTTGATTTAAAAACATACCTTGTATATAAGATATTATTCCATACCTTTAATAGCCACCATTAAGGTAACTAATTAATTTTTGTAAATTATTTAATTTATTTATTTTAATTAATTCTGAAATTCATTTTTAATTGATTTATTAATTTAATTAATTATGTTATTAACTCGCCACTAAACACCTTCCCCTTTTGTACATTCTTTCTTTTTTTATTTTTTCTTCTCTTTTTAATGGGCTCATCCTCCTTCGTTATTCATTGATCGATCTTTGGAGGAGAGGAACCCGATCTCCAAGAGCCATCTTGTCGAAGAAGGGTGCCCAACCTCCGAGCCGTCCGATGACGGCGCATCGTCCCTCGTCGAGGCCATCACGGCGTATCCGATCCCGATGTGATATCCAATTTTTCTGTCATTTCTTTAGTGTAATCATAGCATAGTTTTTATTATCATCAAGCTCTTAGATGCTTAAAAATCCCAAAAATATCCATCACACTTTGATTCGCCTCCGAATCCGATTTTTCACCTCACCTCTCGATCTCTTCATTTCCATTCTATCTCGCACAACCACACACCTCCAGCCACACACGGTGGCTGGAGACTCGGATCCATTCCTTATATTTTCATCGGATCCCCGTTCAAACATCCTATTTTGTTTATAAATAAAATAAATAATATATATATATATATATATATATTTTGTTTTTATTCTTAACATTTATTTTGTAGGAAAATAAAAGGATTTAAAAAAATAAAAAAAATAAAAAATTCTGTTTCTATACAGTCCTATTTTAAAATATATATAATTCTTTTTTTAAAGTTTTCTATTTACATAAATATAAAAAATAAAAAATATTGCAGCAAGCCGCAGGGTCATCACCCTCCGCCGCCCCGATGGTCGTTGCCCTCCACCGCGCTCGGTGCTCGCCCTGCCGTTCAGAGCAGTTGCCGACCTTTTGATGACCCCCAACCATCGAGCTCCTCCGCGCGAAGACATCCACCTCCTGTGACGCCCACATGATGGCTCCACGTCGGCCTCTGTCACCTAGCCCCGCACGAGGCCCCGCGCCACCGGCCGTGCAAGCCGCGTGATGCCGGCGCTTCTGCTAGAGACTCCTACGGCAAGGCGTCGTACAGCCACCTTCGCCGTGAGGTGGCGCTCTCCCTCCACCACGGCGTTCTAGCGGCTTCACCGCGCGACACCGGCACTTCTGCCAAAGACACCTGCGGCAAGGCGCCACACCCTCTGCCCGGTTTGTGTTGCCCCTCCGCCGCTCACAGCCCTTCCGCATCAACAACAGTCGCCCAACCATCACCGCCATCCCGCGGATTTGAGGGGCAGCGACGGCCGGCCTTTTCCCCCTTTTGTTGTTTGAGAAGAACAAAGCAAGCATAGAAGGAGCCCTAGGGCGTTTTTAAAAATAAAAAAACATTGGGTAAATTGCAAAAATGCCCTAAATCTTCCTGAAATTACAAATCCGTCCATGTGCTCTATAAGGTCACGTGCAGCGCACACGCCCCCTTGGGTAAATTACAGTCTTTTTCTCACAATTTATTTTGACTATATTTTTAGGCAAAAACATTAAACATTTGCATTTTAGTCATGATGTCCAGACTCATGTTGCATGCTTCTATTCATTAGAATAAATGTTTTTCATGGTCGATAAATTCTGAAAAAAAACACATTTTGCTCCTTATTTGTCCCTCTACATCGTCTATAAATTTCATTGCATTTTCTTGTCATTTGATTTTAAAAAAATAAAAATAGTGTCTTTTTATCTGCCTAAAATTAGAAAATTCATAAAAAAATCAAAATTTATCTAAAAATTTCAAAAAATTTATTGTAGGTGTGTTTTACTGTCTTCTATTTTTTCCAATTTTTGTGCATAGATCATTTATAAAAACAAAAAATTTGTGAAAAACAAAAAATCTTAAAAAATATAGAAAATTATAAAACAAATAAAAAAATTGATTTCAGTCTTCGTGTGTAGATAATTATTTATACTTTAGCATAAAAATAAATTCCATGAGTTTTGGGCACTTAAAGTATTTTTAAGGTGTAAAATACTCTTGGTTGTGCATTGTTTTCTCTATTTTCCACTGTTTGATTTTTATAAAATCATAAAAATATCAGAAAAATTTGAAAAAAAAATGTCAAAAATATTTTAAACCCTGTAAAACCCAAAAATATATTTTCTGTAATATTCTAAGTATTTTTTACTATTCTGAAAAATACAAAAAGATGTGGTGTTGTGTATTTTTATCCCTTTGTGCATATTGTCCCTAATTTAAAAAAAATGAAAAAGCAAAAACCACTAAAAAATTATTTTCGAAATTTGTCTGCTTAGTTTTTAAATCGTGCTCCTTGTGTTCGTCCCTGGTCACTATACCAGGTAAATTGGATAGCGAAACTGCTTGCATTTGATTGTTTGATATTTCTCTTAAGTGGTTGATAAACATTTTTCTCGTTGAGTTGGACGATTAATTGGGGTCGCAACGACCATTGACATATTTGCATACTTACCCTAGTGATCGGTCTATCATCAGAATGGCGCCGTTGCCGGGGAGCACGGCTTAGTAGTCATTTTTCAGTTTCATTTTTATATCTATTTATTATAACTGCCGTCTAACCATCTCTTGTTTCACTTTTTCTGCGAGGAACCGCCGTGGATACGACTCGGACTCTTTGGAGGGACCCGCAAAGGAAGAGGAGCGGAGGAGCAGAAGACTGTTATTTATTTAGAGAATTTTTGTAAATAATTGTAATAGTTTAGGATAATTCTGAACACTTGTATATTTGGACTTGGACATTTTGGGGTTTGTTTCGCCAAGTGCCGGTGCACTTGGGGAACCTCACCGTTGTTTTCCGTGTTTTATTTTCTCGGTTTTATTTTTTATTTGTTTCACGTGGATTTTTTGTGCTTGAGCCCCTAGATATAGGTTTCTATTTGATTGAACCAGGTAGCGTTAGGTCCAAACCCCCTGATAGAATATATGTTCCTATAGAACTCGCTTGGACTTAGTCAAATAAATATGTGCTTCACGATAATAGAAATTTTTGTTTAGGACGGTTCTCGCATTGCATTCATTTAGATCAGTTTAATTTTTCTGCGTGGATCATATTTCATGTAGAGGGATGGAGTCAGGTACGCACCTCTATCTCTAGCATTTGCATCCATATTTTCTCGTGCATTGTCTTTTCTGTTTTCCCCCTCTGTTTTATGGATATAAGCATAAAAGAAATCAGAAATGTCGTTAGACATTTCATTGAAAATATCCAAAAAATTAAAAAAAAAATAAAAATTAGGACTGCTAATTGAACTTGATCTTAAAATTAAACGTAACTGATTCCTCATTGTTTTGGAGAGCAATCCCCTCATTGTTTGCGCTTTTAATTGCTCGCGTACACACTAAGGAGTAGTGCCCAAATCCCATTAAGCCTCCTAAGTGTTTGTACAACTTTTATCTGATCACTAAACTCTAAAATTGAAAAGATAAAGACCGAACTTTCACGGTCAGATTTGTGTTGAGTTGGTGAACTGAGGGTTTGCTTTGTGTTTGGATGTCTTTGGTGTGAGTTGGTTATGTTCAATCTTCCCTAGATCATTAGCGGTCACTAACTATCTCCTTCACTCTATTTCTATCCCACCCTCCCTCCCTTCATAATCCTTCTTTCCTCTCTTCATGATGGGCCATACTCCATTCCAGTCGGATTTTGTGGCTTCTTCATTTCATACCCATCATTTCCGCCCACTCTCTTAGGAGATCGGAACTCCGATCGACATCCCATCTTCTCCCTCCCCATTCCCACCTTCTTATTCGGGACATGTTGTGAGTGACGCCCAAAGAGTTCAGATTGATCAGATACAAGACATGGGTGATCACCTTGTTGAGATGATAGTGCACTCCATGAATGATGAGAGAGAGAGCAATTGCGAGTTTTAGATGCTCACGATTCTGGGATGATTGGACATTATTTAGGAGACGAGCAGTCACACTTAGGAGCTCGGTCAGGGTCTACATTGAGTCCCTTCATTCTATATTTAGAATTCATTGATCTACTGCTGAAGTTTTTAGGGGAAGTGTACGATGAGCCGTATATTCATATATCTGAGTTTGAGGATTTTTGTGGATCACGATCATATTTTGATATCACTTCTGAGGATCTGATGCTAATGACCTTCCCATTTTCACTTCAAGGTAGAGCCAAGAGTTGGCACAGATGATTGAGAAGGAAGCTCGCTACGTGGGAAGATTTACGATCATTGCTCTTGCAGAGATTTTACCCCCCCCCCCCTCAACATAGAGTTGATTTGATGTGGTCTTGCATTCGAGATTTTTCAGTTGACCCCCAAGAGCCATCGAGAGATTCATGGTTAAGGTTACTTGATCTTTTGAGGCAATTTCCAGATCATGGATTTACGATGACTGACCTTGTCCAGATCGCCATGAGGGGGATGAACGCCGAACATACTGCATTAGTCGATGCCTCGTGTGGTGGTTCACACCGCAGTCTCGACATGGATTCACTTTGGGCCATAATTGGAGAGCTTTCTGACATCTCTTTGACTTCCTAACTTCATGAGATGATTTTGTCGGGACAACACATGAGGATGATGCAATACTAGTTAGGTGTGCTACAAGTCATGAGGATTCAACCATTACACACCAGCTAGAGGACATGGATACTTCACCTACACAGATGAGAGACGATGAGACAGTTACTGTGACTTCCCAAACACTGATCAATTTTCCGTTGGTTTTCCAGCCAAAGTTCAAGTCAGTTCTGCACTTTCACGTAGAAGATTCTTGGATTCTAAATATGCTAGAATCCCAAGAAATAGAGGAGGATCCCACATTTCAGCCATCCTTTGAGTCATTTCAGGGTCCATGTCCAGTTGATTCAGTACCCTTTTCAGAAGATCTTCTCATATTCAGATACACATTTGGATCCATCTCAGCATGAAGAGCTTGATGAGGGACACTATTTTGATTTGCCATACCAAGATAGTCCCGCCTTTGAGCCTTGTGTCCTCCCATTTGATGAGGTCGATATATTTTTGGAGGACCTGATATTTGGCAGCATAGATCCCCAGCTAGATTCTGATTCTGCATTACTCCCCGAGGGTTATCTGCGGGAGGATGCCACGTACCCTCTATACTCGATTTTACTTTCTGGGAATGTATCCGATCTGTCAGATCACGAGACTGAGTCTTCTGATACTTCTGATCTTGTCGAGTCTGATTTTTCTCTCCTCGATGACCCTCGCAAGGATGAGCCGGTCTTTGAGGTATTCGATGATTTTACTGATTTTTCTATATTACATACATTGGATATCAACCTCTATAGTGAGTCTCCTGATCTTTATATTCCTTATCTATTCGAGATGGTGATTGACGTGGAGAATTACCTGACAGATTCTTCCTTCTCCACATTCGATTTCTTTGGCTCCATCCATTCACTCCATTCAGACCTTGAGCCGATGTTTTCTTTTGTGCTACCGGAGTATGATCATACATCGTCTTATTTTTTTCCAGTAGTTGACACCCACTTGAGTGCATATTCGGGTGTCTCTTTTGACCATCCTCAGTATGTTGTTGTTCTCCCGCTGAGACGACAACAACAGTACGATATTCGCATTATAGATGTCGTCCTGAACCTCGATACTGTGTTATCCTAGCATTTGCGCCGAGCTAGGGGCGTAAACTCTAGCGCTTGTTGAGAGGCACCTCAACATTGTCCTACTCACATATGTATAGATCATTCCGTCCATATCATATATTCTTTTGTCTAACACCCCATCTCCATCTTGTGATTATGCTATACTTAGGGTGTACTTTATGCTAAGTATAGGGGATGTCAAACTTGTGATTATTCTTTTTTATTCTTTTATTACCTTTGTTTTGCTGCCTATACTTAGGGATTTTTCACCCTAAGTATAAGGGGGTAATATCTGTACATCCTATTTCTCGATCTTTCCCTTGTGTACAGTCTTCTATACTTAGGATTACTTGATCCTAAGTATAGGTGGATCACTGACTTCTATTGTTTTTATTCTTTTATTCATCGTTGTAGTATACCATTCTTTTTTCTTCCTAATACTTAGCACGAGTTATGTCTTCCTTTGCAGCACTTTGATCACTATGAGGACATAGTTCGAGCTAAGTATAGGGGGTATCGTATATATTGTATATATACTTTAGCCATAATTTGTACTTTCGTATTTTTAATATGTCTAAAATACTATATAAATACTTGTAAAAAAAGAAGATGCAGGTATTTACTCAAAACTCTTTTTATATATACTGATTATTAAGTCAAGTTAACATATTTTGAAAATATTTTGAAAGTAGTTTGAAACCTATTTGAAAAATCTTTTGAAAACTATTTCAAAAATGTTTGAAAATAATTTTTCAACCTTTGAAAAAATATTATGGCTTGTAAATACTTTTCTTTGTGTGAAATAAAATTATTTTGTAAAATTATTTGCAAATGTTTTGAAAAATGATTGAAAAAATATTTTAAAAATATATATATACTGTTTGAAAAATGTTGCAAAATTGTTTTCAAATGTTTGTAAATGATTGTAAAATTATTTGAAAAATTATTTTGGACTATAGTTTTCAAAATTATTTGTAAAATATATTCAAATAAGTTTGAGGAATATATGCATCACACAAAAACACAAAAAATCCAACTGTATGTATAAACCTGTATAAATCACTCAAGTTGTAAATCCTTTCATCTGATTCTTGTAAATAATTGACTCACTCGCATGTAAATATGTGTTCTTATCTATTAAGCTTAATCCTTATTAAAAATAAAAAAATATTGTACATACTTGTATAATACTAACCCTTTTTCGTAAAAAACCCAAAAAACTACAAAACCCAAAAGTTTGTAAAAATTTGCAAAAAAACTCTTTTTGCGAGTGCATTATTTTTCAAAAACCCATAAAAAGTTCAAAATTAAAAATTGTTCCATAAAAAGATTTTGCTTTCTTTTTCTTGCATTTTACATATTTCCTTGCATTTGCATGTGCATTTTTCAGGATAATTTTGAAATTTAAAATAAGTCTGGAATAAAGTTGAAGAATAGAGTCTAGTTGGACCTTAATCCACTTAATTTCAGAGGAACCTTATAAGAAATGGAGTTAAGACTTTTCAGGTCCTAGTGACTTAATTCTTTAAGTCCATAAGACAATGTTCACATGTCATCTTGATAAGTCTAAGTAGAATATTTAAGAACAGACGCATGATTCTTTCAGATCGTGGCATACCTTGGACAAGCACTCTACACGTAGCTCTTCATGGAAGAGGTAGTGAGGGGGCAGAATCTTTTGGCTTGGGTAGCATACGAGGTAGTACATCTAGGCAGAACCTCTCGTCCTCCTCTAGGGAGGGAAGTGTGTCTCAACCTGGTTTGGCGATGTTGAGGTCTAAAGACAGGATGTTTTGAGGTTGCACTAATGCTTCAAAAGAGGGATCGTCTACTGGCTTAAGAGAAAATACTCCTTATGTACATGATGCACCTTGTATATATTTTCAAAAAGGAAAAAGATAAAAATGCAGAATCTCCAAAAGTGGATAGGCCTGATTGAAAAGTAAAATGCATGCTAGAGTGTATATACAAGTGAAAAAAAGAATAAGAGCTTCAAAGTCAAATGTTTGTAATCCTGCAGCGGATGACTTGGCTACACTGGTCATGCATCCAAGGATAGGTAGCCACATTGGTTTTCGTCCATTCTCTTCTCCATCCCCTCTTCTTGAGTTAGTTGTACTTGATATTAGAAGGGAATATCCCCGCTCCTCGAGGAAAGAGTTGCTAGACCGGGGGATTAGAGTTACCTTGTTGAGATAGGTTGTTTCTTTGCTACTTTTGAGATGAGGAGCTATATTTCATTTACACAGTACAAGTAAGAATTCATAGTCACACGAATTTGTGTATGTAGACTTGTTCTGATCTGACTGTTGAGGAGACTTGAATAGAAGTATTGTGGAACTTAGAGGCTGTTAGGCTTTAAATCCATTTCCCATTAAGGTTCTGATACATTAATAATCCAAAGGTCTAACAGATCTCCATACTACAATTTTATGAAGATAAGTTTAAAATCAACATTATTCTAACTTCTTTCCCTTTTCTTTTCTTTATTTTTGTTTTCACTTATTTTCCAAATAAGTGGTTGCTAAGGGACTAGCAAAGGTAAAGTATAGGGGAATGATGAATCCACGATTCATCATCTTTATTCTTTTATTTTAGCTTCATTTCCTTAGTCAAATACATGTAAATACCCACTAATTTCATGAAATTACCATTTTGCATACATTTCTTAAATATACATTTTTGACACTTTTTGTATTAAAAATAAAAGAATAAAAAAAGAAAATAAAAATAAAAATGAAGGATGTATTTATAGAATAAATGCAGACTAAACCGAACCCCGAGAGAAGGTCAAGACTTGACCTGATCGACCAGGAATAAAGTAGGGGGAGATAGGGTCTTCAATCTAAAATGCCAAAAATAATTTGTAAATATTTTTCCATGTATATTCGTACAAAACTTACACTATTTTATTTGTATATAAATTGACCTCAAATTAATTATTTTGTAAACAAAAGTTATAAATAAATATGTATTGTAAATAATAAAAATAATTGCAAAAGAAAATAATGTACAGATTGCAAATAATCACACTCAGAAAAAACCGTAAAGCGACAATTGAAAGACCAATTCCGCCATACGAACTCAAATTGAATTAAACTCACTTCCATTATATTATAAATTAAATTATCTTTCAAATGGCTGTAATTTCATAATTTTTGGAGTTACGGTTGAAAAGTCGGTTTTCTGTGGTGTTTTGTGAAGTTTTACCACGTACATATTTGTATATTTACTCATATTTATTTTTATACATAATTTACATAATTGAAAATATTATTTTCATTGAAATAAAATAATAAATTATATAAATAATAAAATAAAAAATTATTTTAAAAATATTTCCTTATTTATACTTGTGTGTATTGTATTATATGTACATAATACTTGTATACAACTAATTTCCTTATATAAAAATCACCAAAAAAATAAATATCTAACATTAATTAATTAATTTAATATAATTATGAAATTTATATCTATATTTAATTATTTAATTCATTATGTGATTTAAAAATATACCTTGTATATAAGATATTATTCCATACCTCTAATAGCCACCATTAAGGTAATTAATTAATTTTTATAAATTATCATATTTATTTATTTTAATTAATTCTGAAATTCATTTTTAATTAATCAGTTAATTGATTGATTGATTTTATTAATTCACCACTAAACACTTTCCCCTTTTGTACATTCTTTCCTTTTTATTTTTCTTGTCTTTTTAATGGGCTCATCATCCTTCGTTATTCGTTGATCGATCTTCGGTGGAGAGGAGCCCGATCTTAGAGAGTCATCTTGTTGAAGAAGGGTGTCGAGCCTCTGAGCCATCCGGTGACAAGCGTCGGCCCTCATCGAGGCCATGATGGCGCATCCGATCCCGAGGTAAGATCCAATTTTTCTGTTATTTCTTTAGTGTAATCCACTACAAGAAAATGTTGTTTTTGCGACCACAATGTTGCTACTACGGTTGGTGGTAATGTAGTCACGAACTATATTGCCACTATTTTGTGATTACCATACTACCACATTGTAGTAGCTATATTCTAACGCGAATGTTGCGACTACATGCAGACGCTGCTTGTGGTAATATCTGTCTGTGACCACGTTGCTACCACACTGTCGTTGCAACATAGTAACAAATTTTGGGTGAAATTTTTCACCAAAAATTTTCCTTGCCGCCCTCCCCCCAAACCCATACACCCACCCCGCACACCCCATGCCCCCTCCCTCCAGCCCCAACCGTCTCCCGCCCCTGACCTCTCTTTCTCCACCACCCTCCCCCAAATCGAAGCCCTCAACCCCTCCCTCTTGCACGCCCCCCTTCCTCTCGTGCACTCCTCCCTCTAGCCTAGCCGTCGTGCGACCGACACGAAGGCCTCCCTACGACAAGACCTCCCTACGGCAAGCCCTCCGCTGCTCTCCACAACCTTCTAGTTGTGTCTTGTTGTCATTTTCTTCAGACAGGTGACCCAACTTCTTCAATGATGTGTGTCTCTCTATTTTGTTCAATTTGGTCTTCTTTCTTTTTTTTAGTAGGAGTTGAGATGCTCCGATGGATGGTTATATCTTCTGATGTTTTTGGTGTAGGGTTTCTTGGTTTATATGTTAGATTATGGATTAAGTTTTGCTTATGCCAACAACACAAGTTGGAGACCCCCCCCCCCCAAATCTACCGTGGCCAACTTGTTTGGCATTTGGTTGGCAATTTGTTGGTAGAGTTTGGGCATGGTGGATAATAATGGCGGATAGGTTTGGGAGTAAGCACTATTCTAATTTTTGGGGACAACCATTGACCTATAATTGCAGGAGTTTCTTGGTCCAAAGCCCATACAAAGGAAGAAAGGATTGGAGGGATCTGATCAGTGTTTCCATTTTTTGGTGTTGATTGAGTTTGGAAGGGCTTGTTCTAAATGTAAATGATCTGGATTTGATTTTGGCTTTTGGACTTATTTTGTTGATTCGGATCCCTTCTGTGAGTGGTATCACAACAAGACCTATCTATTCGACTGTAAAGATGACCCAAGGAAGGACGTTGTTGATGGCAAAATCACACTCTCTTAAGAATGATCTTTGGTTTGAAAGAAAATGCATCTGATGGCGAAGTAGGGATCTCATTGTAGCGTGATGTATTTGGTTGTCACAAAGTTGGTAAAACTAGTATCACCTTGTAACTCAGTGGCAATGCTAGTAAGATTGAGTATAGCACAATAAGGATGCATCCACTGGTAAAATGATGCATCTCGTTGCAACAATTGAATCCACCACTTGAAGAGATTGGATTTTTCACACAATGTCTCATCTTAGATCTTCAGGAGACCCTTGAAGCAGAGGATACAGACCCAGATTGGATATTGGGAAGTGGGTTGCTCTCATTTTTTATGATTAAGATGTGAACATATGGTGATATATCGGCTATATATAGACGATTTCGCGATATATAAATGATATATCGTTGATATATCAGTATCTACATGAGACAGATATTTCGAGAAATATGGTGATACATGCCCCTGAAATTTCGACATGGTACTGATGTAAAGTCCGACATAAATCTTGATTTTTTTCTTTTTTTTAAGATTTAGGATTCCAGATGTTTTATCTTGGGCATGGTTATATATGCTTGGGATAAGCACTAGCCTCTGGTTGAGGTGTTCTTTTGATCTACAAATTAGATTTTGAGACGTGGATTGTTCTCCTTTATGAAGAATGTGCTATGGGTACATGGTGATCCAATAAAAAATTCTTGTATTTGTATTGAATTTGGTGACAAGTATTTGCCCTGTAGGTGAGGTATTTGTTAGTACAAAGATTGGATTTGGGGATGTGGGTTGCTCTCCTATTTAGGTATTATAATGTGTGTCTTGTTCTTGTTTAGTTTGGCTTGCATGCATGCATTTTCTTTCTTTTAGTTTGAGTATAAGATTTGTGGCGTTCTTGAAGTATGTTGATATTTTTTGTGTCGATGGTGTAAAGTCCAATGTTGTCTTGTGTTGGGTGTGAATGGATCTTATAGACCGGGTCTTGTTCGACGTGCTTATAGAAAACGTGGCATGTTTTGAATGATCTCATGTTATCTGTGCAGATTTGACCCATATGTAATATTTGTGAATATGATTACATGTAAGAAATGTATTTTCGCAAAAAATATCCGAGACCTAGTGAAGTAATTGAATATCTAGTCAGATGTTTTGAGATACATAGAAGGAATTGCACATATATAGCACAAAGACCTTTTTCGTAATATAATATGACTTTGTAGTTCTATAAAGTATAGGATCTGGACAATAAATGCATAGTTGGCCTATGCATAAATAATATAACAATGATCGCAAACAAGGTCATCAATATCACAATGTTGTATATACAATATTGCTAATGTTAGTTGATCAAATCGTCATGCTTGATGGGACAGACTGAATGCGATTTTATTTATACTTAATTTAGGAAGTATATTGGTTTATATGTGAGTATGTTCTCGAATAGAGGCAAATCTTGTGTTCTATCAAACCATGTGTCTAATTACCTATTATGGATGCATTGTAGGTAGAATAATGGATGCGGCAAGGGATTGGATGTACAATCGCTTAGTGAATGGATCTATTTGCATGTCATTTATCTTAGATGTAGATGGCTTTCTTAATTTTGCATATACCCAAGGAGATGGAATAGTCGATGAAGATGGGAAGATAATTTGTCCTTGTATGCAATGCAGATTGATGAATAAACAAGGTAGAGATATTGTGGCAGGACACTTGTGTACGAAGGGTTTTGTCAATGATTACACATCTTGGTATGCGCATGGAGAGACACATACTACTTACAAAGAGAGTTCTCAGACTCCTGACAATCCTTTTGTTGAGATGGTGATGGATGCATCATGTTTGAATTTTGACCCTTCTATGCATGGTTGTGATGACAAAGAAATCCATGAAGAATCTAAAGACTTTCTTGAATTCTTACAGAAGGCAGAGGAACCATTATGAGAAGGTTGCAAGATATTTTCACTCCTATCAGCTATTACAGAGTTGTTGACGATAAAAGCTGAATATAATATTACTGACGTTAGTTTCAATGCCATGATTAAGATCATAAAGAGACTGCTTCCAGAGGACAATGTTTTGCTAGGATCCTACTACAAAATTAAAATAATGATGGGTACACTTGGTTTATCAGCCATGTTATTTGATGCTTGTCCTAACCATCACATTTTATATTATGGAGATGAATATAAGAATGCGACTGAATGTCCACATTGTGGAGAACCTCGATTCAAATCCAATATGAAATCAAATGTTCCACAGAATGCGCTTCGTTATTTTCCTAGAGCACCACATTTACAGAGGCTATATTATTGCAAAGAAATAGTTAGGCACATTACTTGGTATGCAGATCATGCATGTGGTGACTATATAGAACATCCTTCTAATTCAGCTTGTTGGTGCGCTTTGATGTATTCATCCTCCATCTTTTACATGGATAAGAGGAATGTTGTAATTGGCTTGTCTACTGATAGGTTTAATCCACATGGTCGGGGGAAAATTACTCATGTTGGCTAGTTATTATAATACCATACAACCTTCCACCTTGGTTGTGTAACAAGAAGCAATACATGTTCTTATCTTTGCTTGTGCCCGGTCTGACATCTCCGAGAAAATATCTGGATGTATATCTCCGTCCTTTAATTGATAAATTAAAGGAACTTTGGGATAAAGGTCAAGAAACTTATGATGCTATCAGCCAAAGTAAATTTCAGATGAGAGTGGGCGTTACTATGGACCATTACTTATTTTCCAGCATATGGAATGCTATCAGGTTGGAGCACGCATGGGAAGAGAAGTTGTCCATATTGTATGGAAAAAATAAAAGTATTTCAACTTCAATATGGTCGCAAGCCATGCTTCTTTAACTGTCATCGACAGTTCCTATCGAAAGATCATCCATACAGGAAACAAAAGATGACATTCAAAAGAAATACATTTAGTGATTCAGATCCACCAACAAGGTTATCAGGATTTGAAATATTACAGAGGTTGTTAGAGTTAAAAGATTTTGATGATTGTATATAACCTCTTTCTGGATTTGGAGATAGCCACAACTGGACGAAAATGAGCATTTTTTTGAACTATCATATTCGCCTAATTTGCTCATCAGACATAATTTGTATGTCATGCACATAGATAAGAATGTCTTTGATAATGTATTTTTATATTGTATTAAATGTGAAGGACAAGACATAGGATACATAGAATACTATGTCGTTGATAATGTCGTTGTAGTATAGTGGTGAGTATACCCGCCTGTCACGCGGGTGACCCGGGTTCAGTCCCCGGCAACGGTGCCATCTGACGTGTCGCTAGATACTAGATTTAATTCGGCTTTGTTGTAGCACGTGTACTTAGCGATTCGGTCAGAACCGAGAGAAGATCTCCGTGAGGAGTGTCTCGGCTTAATTTATATCCCGGGCAAGTCCGGGGTCGAACACAGGGAGGCAAAGGAACAACTTTGGGGTTAATTCGCAAATTTAAGATCTAGATATCCAATGCGGTTTTTTTTAGATTTTTTATGCAAGTAGAATGCCAAAAACAAAATGCGGGTGAATTACAACACTAAGAAAACTTACAACAAGGCCAAATTAATTTTAATGGAAAAGAAGTCCAAATTAGCCAATTCGTATTTTTCCTAGAGTCCTAATCCAGTGGGAAACATAAAACATATTTTTTTAGAATTTTCAGGGTTAAAATGCAATAAATAAAAATACACACTTTTTATGGGTTTTTTCGCAATTTCTCACAAAAAACAGTAAGCAAAAATTATGAAAAATTTACTGAAATGAAAACATGATGCAAGAAGACTACAGTAATTTTTTTGGAATTGTTTGACAAAATATGAATTTTTTATGAATTTTTTAGTGAAAATAGAGTGACAGTGAGTAAATAATTCCTAATTAATCCACGTTATCAAGTTAATCAAAATGCAAATTATCTCAAGTAGATATTTAGATGAAAAATCCAGGAGACTTGAAATTTCGTGAAAAGGATGTCTGTGGATTTAACTAAAAATCAAATACGAAAATCACTCAATAATTTATTGTAGGCACAAGACAACTCCAATAGATGTGAAATTTGGACTGTACGTTCATCATATATTAAGGCATCATATATAATTTTTGTGGATTTTTTGGAGCAACCGTGTGTGAGGTATAATTTTAAGAGTCCAGATTGGGTAAAATATAATGATTTTCAGTTAAACAATTTTAATTAATTACCCATTACTCAAAAAAATACAAATAAATAGTCAAAATGTAGATAATTAGTTGCTCAACACAATACCACTTTTCTTTGAACAAACAGATGCATAAATGATATCCAAATTAAAAGTCAAACACATGGGTGTCTTTGCAAACTAGAAATTAAGAATTACAACAGAAAACATGAACAGGGACTGAAATGTAATTACAAAAACTTTACATAATTTTTACAAATAAAAAATAAAAAAAACTTTACCTCTTCTTCTTCTTCGTTCTTTGCAGGAGGAGCAACCCAACGGATTATGGGGTCGGGCGGCGGCGCGGCTCGCCGTTGGGGCTGGAGGCGGCCGTGCGCGCCGCGGCGCGCGGCGGAGGCTGGGGCAAGGGACGGCTGGCGGAGAGGACAAGGGCCGCGGAGCTCTCCCGCGCGGGCGGAGGAGGGAGCGGGCGGTGGCACCGCTGGAAGGCTGGGGCGGCAGCGCCGGGAAGGGAGCGGCGTGGCCGCGCTGGAGGAGCGGCCACCAGCGGAGGCGCGCCGCCTAGCGCGGCTGGTGGCGAGCGGCTCCGGCGGCTGGGCTTAGAGAGGGGGCGGCGGCGGTGGGTTCTCTCCCACCGCTGCTGCGGCTAATTTTTTTGTTATTTTTTTGTTTTTTTTTATTTCCTTTTTTTGCTGTAATAAAAAAGGATCTTTTGTTGTTTTAAATTTTTTTACTTTTTTTAAAATTTTCTTTAGACAGGAAATAAAAACACAAACATATGGGAAAAAAATATGATTATGATGGTTATGAAGATGAAGATATATAAACAAATGGGAGAAAACAAATGGTGTGATGGTGGTGGTAATAAAAGAACCTTTTTTTGTTTTAAATTTTTTATATTTTTTTAATTTTGTTAAAACAGGGAATGAACATGATGGAAAAAAAATATGATGATGGTAATGTGATGGAGTAGAACAAATGGAAGATGATGAGTGGTGCTATGATAAACTAAAAAAATGCCAATAAACAAATAATGACGAAAAGATGAAAAATAAAATTACCTAAGATGGACGGTCGCCTATGGTGTGCTCTCGTGAGCACGGTCTTCGCTCAAATCGCCGGCGTGCGATGAGCTCGAGCAGCGCGCGGTTGCGGCTGCGATGTTGGCCAAAAAGCCAACGGATCACACCGGAGAGAGGGTCGTCGTCGCTCGACCGCGGTTGCGTCGCTGTCACCGATTCAACTCAGGGAACTAAGCTCTCCTCACATAAAGATGGATCAAAAGTAAAATTGAGGAGAATGACATGTATATAAAGATGATGGGATGAGAGGTTATTAAAGTGGTGGGGTTGAATGGGAGGTTGTATTATTAATGGAGTTGAATGGGAAGTTGGGAAAAAATGATGGAATAATGGAGTTGAATTGGTGGTTATTGTAGAGAATGTAAAATAAAATAAATAAATAAATAAAATAAAGTTGGCTACTTTAATTACAATAAAATAAAAAGAGAAGAGAAATGGTGGAGAATTTACAAGGGAAGACAAACAACATGTACACATTTTTTTTACTTTTCTAATATGTAATTTTTTTATCTTTTTAATATAGAGATATTTACAATGAAAAAATACAATAAAATAATATAAATAAAATACAACACAAGCATGCTTTTTTTTGTAATTTTAGAAATTAAGAAAGATACAATAAAAATTAAAGAAAGAATGAATATATACATGGTATACAATGTACATCTAGGTCCCAAAACCCAAATTTTGCAAATGAGCTCTGATTTTAATGAAACACTTCCGTTGGATAGATAATTTTCTAACTTGAACTTTAAAAGTGAGTTTGGTGAATTTGGAGTTCATACGGAGCGGGAATTTAGCTTGGAAGTTGGATTTTACGGCTTTTTCTCTTTGGGATCTAGGAGCATTTATTTGAGATGAAATTTGTTTTGTATTTTTGTATTTTTATATACATTTTTATAAACAAGTTAGAGAAAAAATTAGGCAAAAAGGAGTTGAAATGAAATTATTAAAAATACATGAAGTTTTGGGCTATTTACAAGTATACAACTCCTTTAATTTTGCGGCTTTTTATGTTAATTCATTTTGTACAAACTTATATACAATAATTAGTGTATTTTATTTACAAAAGTCATTTTATTAATTTATGATTTCTATGGACATTTATTAGGGAATTTACTCGGGGATTTTGCTAAGATCAAGATATTAAGATGATGAATCGTGGATTCATCACTCGTAGAGATTTAATGATGTTTTGTGCATGTCCTGAGTTAGGGTTAGTAGAATCTGATGATGGTTGCTTTCATTTGTCGAAGGAAAAATATTATTTAAGTAAATATCAAGTGAAAGATGTATCTTAGTGGGAAAGTAAGTTAAAAATGTCAGATGGTTATTTGTCTAACATTTCAAAACTTGTTGATTTGAAGAAAATCATATTCAAGGGTATGAAGGTCATAATTGTCATGTATTTATGGAGCAACTATTGCCCCTTGCTTTTAGAGGATTACTACCGAAGGAAGTACATGATGTATTAACAGAGTTGAGTAACTTCTTCAAATGCATATGCTTTTCAAAGTTACAAGTTGAAGATATGGCAACACTTGAAGAGAATGTAGTTCTTACCCTATGCAATCTTGAGAAAATATTCCACCAGCTTTTTTTTGACTTGATGGAACACTTATTGGTGCACCTTCCTTACAAAGCTAAAGTTGGTGGACTGGTCAAATATCCTTGGATGTACCCTTTCGAAAGGTATGACCTATAATGATATTTAATATAGTATGACTGGTGTACTTTGTCTAACAATGTAAAGTGATATGATAATAGGTATATGTTTTTCTTGAAGAGGAAGGTGCGTAATAAGAACAAGATTGAAGGCTCAATAAGTGCTCAGTACATATTCGAAGAGACGGCTAACTTTTGTTCTCGATAAATGTCTAACGACATTGAAACCATTCATAATCATCCCATGCGTAATGAGTACATTGAAAATGAACGTGTGGTTGGCCTCTCCATTTTTGAAACACGCGGTCGACCTTTTAAAAAAGGAAAATCACAAATGATGACCACCCAAGAGAATGAAGCTGCTGAACTTTATTTTCTAGACAACACAGATGAAGTAACATCATTTGCAGAGTATGTATACATCATATTCAATTTATTTTTTATAATATGATATTCCATTCATAAAATGATTTTCTCTAACTGTAGGGAGTACAGGGATAAGTTAATGGTAGAGAATCCTTCATTTACTAAAGATGAAGTTGTGGATGAATTCAGGAAGAAATTCTCAAATTGATTTAAAGAATGTGTAAAGCTGATTGATCCAACAGATCCTAAACACAAGAAGCTCAATGACCTATCACTTGGTCCCAATCATTTAGTGATGTCGTATGATGGTTTTTTTATGTGGATACAAGCACAATCTTAACTACATACAACTCTTGTGTTATGGTAAAAGGATCATGTTACAGTTAGGATAGTTTGAATTATTATAGGATTCTTAAGGAGGTGCTTGAGCTTGAATATGGTATGCCACCTCCTAATAAGCTCTTCTTATTTTCGTGTGACTGGTACGATCCACAATATGGTGTGATTGTTGATCATATACATGATATGGTAGATGTCATTGCCCGAAAATATATTCGAAGATTTGAACTTTTTGTCCTTAGTTCACAAGTTCATCAGATATGTTGTGTTCCAATAGTGGGGAAAAAGCGAAAAAGAGATGATCACTTTACAGTTTTGAAGAAGATGTTGCGCATTTATAGAGATTCTAATGACAATATAGAAGACTCGTCAACTGTACTTAGTCCAGACTTTTAGCAACCACATAGTGCGGCAATGTACCCATAGTATCATTGTGAGTTGGTCAAAACTGAAGTTTAATAATTTATTTATTTGCAGTATCTCTTTCTTAATTTTTCATATCATGACATATTGATGTTTACAGGAAATGTGTATGATGCGTGACGAGGTTCTAGAGGGAGTGGGAGCAGAACGCATCGTTATGATGATCGTATTTTAGATCGACATACTCCACACATCGATGGTATGGTTCTTTATAGTAATATTTTAAAAAAAATAGTTATAATTCTTACATGCTTGTTTGTACAATAGGTAAGCATAATAAAGATGTCGTAAGGCTTGTTTCTTATATTCTGGATACTGGCGTAGAGGTCCTCCCTTCGCAGTATGTACATTACATTTCTTTGGCAGGAACACCTCCAAGTGTTACACGCTCTCGCCACCCACTCCACAATCCTCTACCCATCATCATAGCCCTGGCCAATCTCAGATTCCTCCCAACTTCCTCCACTAGGTTCAGGTCCACCCAAGACTTAGGATCCTTCCCAACCCCATGACACTCCTCAACGTCAAGTTCCACCTCCAACTCAAGATCCTCGAAAATACTTGCAATTTCTACCAGATGGGTATCTACTTTATAAACAGTTCTTTTAATTACTATATATGCATGATTATTTATCATGTTTATTTAGTTGTAATAAGTAATTTTGGAATTCAAGTACATACTTGATAATCAACATGTTGTGGCCCAAGCACTCACGAAGGCCTTCCGAGCAATACAAGATTGCTCGCATTATAGATGGAGTTGCAATACTCCAGAAGAACCAGAGGGAATCTTATATGGTGTTTATGTAAGATTCATTAAGTGATGTTATTTATTCATTATTTTCAAAATAATTATTAATAACTGAAATTTGATGTGCAAAACTTGTATGCGCTACCATCTGATCATATAAAAGAAATATATCGATTTGTTCTAGTAAAGCTAGCAACAGACTGAGTAAAGGACAATGTTTACAGGGCAAGAAAAGCTGCAATCAAGAAGCTGGATGGTGCAGAAGATTGGGAGAGAGAAAAATTATGCGTGCCATCGTGGTGCACTCCAACGAGGTGGAGTCACTATTGTGACCTTTTCATTCAAGAAAAAATTCAGAAGAGGTCTGCAACAGGGAAGATAAATAGAGGGAAACGAAGTATTAGATCAACTGGTGGATCGAAGATCCATGGAACTGTGAGGCATGAACTGGTATGTAGAAATAACAAAGTTTGGTTTTACATTATCATTTGTAAATTTGTGTTGACAACTATTATTTTGGCAATATAGCTTGGAGCTGATAAACATCCTCCAACGTTTATCAAATGGTGGACCATGACTCATACAAGTGGTCGGGATTGGGCTACACCTAAATCCAAAGCGATGTTGGTACGTTGCTTATCACTTATATATATTTTAATTCTTTCATATTAAACTAAAAAAATAATTTGTATGGTCGTTACAAGGAACTGTATAGAGCCAAGTTTTTTGTTTCCATTTCCAATGAAGAAATAGACTTTAATGATAGTTTTTGGAAAGAAGTCATCAGTGAGCGTGAGGTGGGGTCTAATAGAAGGCAGACTTTAGGTGGTTTGCCACCTAAGTTCACATCCTCTACTAGTTCTAATGGAGCATCTGGTTTTTATGAGACACCCTTAATACGCAACATGCCGACATCCGATGTATCCAAGATTAAGTTTGTACAACGCAAACAGAGAGTGAGTGTGTTGATAAATAAGGTGGATGTCATTCATTCAAATTTAGGCTCTTTCAACAAGGTTGTTAAGGTCATTGATCATTTGAGGTATATAGCTAACATTTTCATCATCATGTAATTTTAAATCGTAGTTTAATAAATGAGTTATTTTCCTAGCATTTAAATATACCTTTTGTGCTTTGTATAAAAATACAATCAAGACTTGATCATGAGGAAATGGAAGAGGAGGACGATAAAGATGAATAGGATAAAGAAAATGAGGAGGAGGATGACGACAATGAGGAGATCGAGGATAATGTCATGACATACATGGTATCACAAAGGAAGGGGGTTATCATTTCAGAACGTAGGGAGAATATGAAGAAGTGAAAGGAAAATCCAAAGGACAAAGGCAAGGCCAAAAAAGATAGTGTCTTTACAAAGTGGAGGATAATGAAACCTTAGTATTAGTTATTTTATCTTCTAAAATTTGATGTTATAAAACTTCGAGTCTTGTCTTTCTGATTTTTAATATGTATGACTAATGTAGCTCAGCATGAAATTTTGGATGCATGTCTCTATGTTAATTGTGTTTCTATTTTTTGATGATTTCTTTGATAATATAATCAGTCAGAATGGATAGTATTATATTATTGTTCAATATTTACAGAATAAAAATCCTAGAGAAGACCGAGTTTGAGGTTACGTGTTTGGATTATAATTTTTTCCTTTTATAATCAGAATTTGGGACTACTATGGCACTACATTGCAACTACTATGGTATAAATATAGCGGTAAAGTGGTAACAAATTAGTGACAACGTGGTGGTAAACAACTGTTACAAGTTCCATAAGGTCGTTATGCCCTCATGTATATGTGGTCCCTTAATAGTCGCAAAGTCATGCCTAAATAATTGCAAATTATTGAAAATTTACCACCACTTTACGACTATAATACGAATACTTGCTACTATTATTGCGAATACAATTACTACCACAGTGTGGTCTCAAAGAGTTTGCGACTATTTCGGTGCGACTACAGAATTTACAACCACATGTGGTAGCAAACTTGTGTTGCTACCGTTTTGCAACTATTTTACCACTCTTTTGCTACTATAGCTGTAGTAGTAAAATATGCTTTTTCTTGTAGTGATCGTAGCATAGTTTTTATTTTCATCAAGCTCTTAGATCCTTAAAAATATCAAAAATATCCATCACGCTTTGATCAACCTCCGAACCCAATTTTTCACCTAACCTCTCGACCTCTTCATTTCCATTTTATCTCGCGCAACCACGCACCTCTGGCCACACACGGTGGCCAGAGACTCGGATCCATTCCTCATATTTTCACTGGATCCCCATTCACACTTCCTATTTTGTTTATAAAGAAAATAAATAATATATATTACGTGATTTTTCACCTCACCTTTCGACCTCTTCATTTCCATTCTATCTCACGCAACCACACACCTCCGGCCACGCACGGTGGCTGGAGACTCGGATCCATTCCTCATATTTTCACCGGATCCCTATTCACACATCTTATTTTATTTATAAATAAAATAAATAATATATATTTTTATTTTTATTCTTAACATTTGTTTTGTAGGAAAAAAATTAAAAAATTTAAAAGAATAATAAAAAAACTATTTCTGTCTCTATACAATCATGTTTTTCAAAAATATTAAAAATTTCTTTTATCTACAGTTTTCTATTTACATAAAAATAATAAAAATAATAAAAATAAAATAACAAATATTACAGCAGGCCGCGGGGTCATCACCCCCTGCCGCCCCGATCGCCGTTGCCCTCTGCCGCGCTTGGCACTCGTCCCGTCATTCAGAGCAGCCGTCGACCTTCTGATGACCCCCAACCATCGAGCTCCTCCGCGTGAAGACATCCGGCTCCTATGCTGCCCACACGATGGCTCCACGCCAGCCTCCGTCACCCAGCCCCGCGCGAGGCTCCGCGCCACCGGCCGCACGAGCCGCGCGATGCCGGCCCTTCTACCAGAGACACCTGCGGCAAAACGCCGCATAGCCACCTCTGTCGCGAGGCGGCGCTCTCCCTCTATCGCGGCGTGCTAGTGGCTTCGCCGCGCGACGATGGCGCTTTTGCCAGAGACACATCCGGTAAGGCACCGCACCGCCACCTCCGCCACGAGGCGGTGTTCTCAGCCCAACGTGTGGCGCCCCTCCGTCGCTCACATCCCTTCCGCGTCAATGATAGCTGACTGACCATCACCGCCATCCTACGGATCTGTGGGGCGGCGGCGGCTGGACTTTTCCCCCTTTTGTTGTTTGAGAAGAATGAAGCAAGCACAGAAGGAACCCTAGGGCATTTTTAAAAATAAAAAAACTTTGGTTAAATTGCAGAAATGCCATGGAACTTCCTGAAATTACAAATCCATCCCTGTGCTCCAAAAGGTCACGTGCAGCGCACACGCCCCTTGGGTAAATTGCAGTCTTTTTCCTGCAATTTATTTTGACTATATTTTAATGCGAAAACATTAAACATGTGCATTTTAGTCATGTTGTCCAGACTTGTGTTGCATGCTTCTATTCATTAGAATAAATGTTTTTCATGGTCAATAAATTCTGAAAAAAAAACACATTTTGCTCCTGATTTATCCCTCTACATTGTATATAACTTTCATTGGATTTTCTTGTCATCTGATTTTAAAAAAACAAAAACAATGTCTTTTTGTCTACCTAAAATTAGAAAAATCATAAAAATTCAAAAATTTGTCTAAAAATTCCAAAAAATTATTGTAGGTGTGTTTTACTGTCTCCTAATTTCTATCCAATTTTCGTGCATATATCATTTATAAAAACCAAAAAAATACGAAAAACAAAATCTTAAAAAATTGTATAAAATTATAGAAAAAATCAAAAAAGTCAGATTTCAGTCTTTGTGTGTAGATAATTATTTCTACTTTCGCATAAAAATAAATTCCAGGAGTTTTGGGTACTTAAATTATTTTTAAGGTGCAAAATACTCTTGGTTATGCATTATTTTCTCCATCTTTCACTGCTTGATTTTTATAAAATCACAAAAACATCAGAAAAACTTGAAAAAATATCAAAAACATTTTAAAACATGTAAACCCAAAAATATATTTTCTGTAATTTTCTAAGTATTTTGGCTATTCTGAAAAATACAAAAAGAGTGTGGTGTTGTGTGTTTTTATCCCTTTGTGCATATTGTCCATAATTTGAAAATAAAAAATGAAAAAGCAAAAACCCCTAAAAAATATTTTCAAAATTTAACTTCTTAGTTTTAAATCGTACTCCTTGTGTTCGACCCTGGTCGTTATACCAGGTAAATTGAATAGCAAAACCGCTTGCATTTGATTGTTTGATATTTCTCTTAAGTGGTTGATAAATATATTTTTTTCTCATTGAGTTAGCCGATTAATTGGAGTCGCAACGACCATTGACATATTTGCATACTTAACCCTAGTTGATCGGTCGCTCACAGAAAGAAAGAGAGGAAAGGATCCGTGTCTCTAACCACCGTGCGTGGTCGGAGGTGATAGGTTGCCTGATAGAACGTGAAACAGAGAGATCAAGAGATGAGTTGAAATATCAGTGTCGGATCGGAACATGTGTGGTGGAAGTTTTTTGGGATTTTTGGATCTAAATCTAATCACGACATCTACATGAAAATTAAAACTACGATTTATCTAAGAAAAATGACGGGAAATAAAATGGTTCTCACTTCGGGATGGGATACGTCGTGATGGCCTCGACGAAGGCCGATGCGCTGTCACCGGATGGCTCGGAGGCTGGGCACCCTTCTTCGACAAGATCTCTCTCAGAGATCGGGCTCCTCTCCACCAAAGATTGACGGAACCAGATTCGGATTCAATTCAGCCAGATTTGCTCGATGACACCACATTGCCAGAATTGAAATCACTACCTCCTACACTCAAGTACACCTTTCTTGCGGGACCCAAAGAAAGATATCATGTATCATTAGCTCAGACTTGACTTTAGAACATGAGTCTAGGTTATTAGAGGTTTAGCGAGGAACCACAAAGCAATAGGCTAGAGAGTGTCGGATCTCGTGGGGATCAACCCCGCTCTCTGCTCGCACCATATTTTTACTGAGGACAATGTGAGACCTTCCCGTGAGTTTCATAGGATACTTAACCCCAATCTACAGGAAGTAGTGAAGAACGAGATTGAGGAAATGATGCAAAGCAGGGTGTATATACCCTATTGCTGACTCCAAGTGGGTGGCCTCGCTTCATGTTGTCCCGAAGAAGTCGAGAATTTAGATGGTCACCAACGAGGAGGGTGTAGAGACCGTGACATGAATACCCACATCGTGGCGCGTCTATACCAACTACAGGCGCATGAATATCGTGACCAAGAAAGACCACTTTCCCTTGCCTTCTATTGATCAGATTTTGGAGAGACTCGCAAAGAAAGAGCTCTTCTGTTTTCTTGATGGGTACTCAGGCTACAACCAAGTGGTCATAGCCCCTGAGGACCAGGAAAAGACCATATTCACATGTCCATTCGATACTTATGCCTTCAGGCGCATGCCATTCGGACTTTGCAATGTCCCGGGCACTTTTCAGCGTGCATGATCGCCATATTTGCCAAGATGGTGGGAGATTTCCTGGAAGTGTTCATGGATGACTTCTCGGACCATGGTGATTCTTTTAATACATGTTTAGCGCACTTGGACTGAGTCCTCAAGAGGTAGAGAGGTGAATCTGGTACTCTCCTGGGAGAAGAGTCACTTTATGGTGACGGAGGGTATCGTGTTGGGGCATGTCATCTCCAAAAGGGGAATGGAGGTTGACCCTACCAAGGTGGAGGTGATCAAGAAACTCGATCCACCTACCAACGTAAAGTCAGTGGGGTCATTTCTAGGGCATGTTGGATTTTATAGGAGATTCATTCAGGATTTTTCAAAGATCACCCGCCCACTGACGGAGCTCTTAGGGAAATACACAGAGTTTGTTGTAGATCACAGGTGTCTAGAGTCCTTTGAGCTCTTGAAGATGAAAATTTGTGTCTCGCCTATCCTACAAGCTCCTGACTGGTCTCTCCCCTTTGAGATCATGACTAACGCTTCAGATTTTCCTATAGGAGTTGTGTTAGGACAACGACGAGAGGGGATCCCGTTTACGATCCACTACGCGAGCAAAGTATTGGACCCAACACAGAAAAATTACACCATGTCTGGAAAGGAAATGCTTGTTGTGGGCCCTCGAGAAGTTCAGATCATATATTTTAGGCTCTAAGGTAACAATCTACACTGATCACACAACTATTCGGCACTTAATGGAAAAGAAGGTCGTGAAGGCGCGTCTTCTTAGGTGGATTTTTTATGAACGTAAAAATCACCTCTTTAAGAATTGATTAATTGTAGTATAGGAGGCAAAAATCGGTCGATCAAAAACCACAATCTTTGAATGTTGTGGAATATTTTTACTTGGCAAGTCTACCAAGGTCGAACGGTGATTCTTAGTTGTGCGGTTTTAAATTAGATTAAATAATTAATTAATGTTTGATTAATTTCTGTATTGGGACCATATAATACAATGCAATGATGAAGATGCCATGCAAAGAAAATAAATAGAGAAGATTATTCCCAGGATCTGTGAAGTATACAATTCAATCCTCAATGAAATTTATCAATTAATTCTCGAGAGATAATCACAGATCAAAAGATATTAATGCTCTGAAAGATTTATCAACTCCAAGTTACAGATAAATAGATTAATCAATGAATATTCCTATCAAAAAATCCATGTAAATTACTCCTCCAAATTAATAGCCAAATAGGGAGTCAAATATATTTATCCTCGATTTAACCCCTGCACAAATTAAATTATTAGGAATAATATACCATGATAACAATGAGTTAATTAAATTAAATTCCTCAGCTGAACTCCTGCAGAAGATGTCGTTAATTTCTCAAGTACAAATATATCACAATTTGCATGCAAATATCAACAGAGATCCTCAAATGATAATTATCAATAAACAACCTCAGTTCTATCTACAAACTATGCTAAGTGGTAGAGAATGAAAAGAGCTTCAAAATGACATATTATATGCTAAAAACGGAGTTCGTATGAGAAAGATATGTTAGAATGAATTTGCAGGGATTAAAATGTAAATAGAATAAAGTTTTTCCTTCAAAAAGGTCTCTGGATGGGCTTATCTGTAATTTCATAAAGTTGGAGGGTCCCCTCAACAATTTACCCATGGGGGTATATTTGTAATTTCTGAAACGTCCAGGGGTATGGCAGTAATTTGCCCCCCAACGCACGTGCATCGCACGTGTGCCTGGAGGCTCGAGCGACCGGCCTGTAGTTCGGCACAGGGTTGAGGTTCGGAGCCCCGAACCACAGGCTACGTCCGAGGCTAAGGCTCGGATGGGTGGACCTCAGGCTCGGGCAGCCTCGGGCTATGAAGCCCAAGCTCAGACGGGTAGAGCCCAGGTGGTGGCTGGTCGTCGCTCGGGTGACCCGAGCCTTGAGGCTGGGGCCGAGGCTCGGGTGGATGACATGGATGGTTATAGGCCATTGGATCAAGGGTCTAATGCCCTGATCTAACGGTGACGATCAGCGGAGGCGAACGGGGGTGAGGAAGCTAGAAAGGGGTGGCCGCGGCGGAAGCGGAGACAGACTGTGCGAGGCTCCTGGAGGGCGGACGCTGGTGCTTGGAGGCCACGCGACACGGTGGCTATGGAGGAGACGTAGGCGCGAGGTGGAGCAGCAGCTCAGCCGACACATGGACAAGCTGCTGGCGGTGAGTGTTGCCGCGGCGGAAGCGGAGGCGGTCGAAGCGAGGATGCTGGAGGCGGAGGTGAACTACTTGTGCGCGGTGATGTGAGGCGGACGGAGAGATGCTCCAGGATGGTAGAGACACAGAGGAGCGGGGGCTCCGTGGTTCCTGCAAGGGGTTAGGCAAAACACGATGGAAGGGGGGAGATAAAGTCGCCAGGGTCTAAAGGAGCTGGATATCTCTTCCAATGTCGTGTCTCAACTCTCTCCAGCGAAGGAAGAGAGGAGCATGTCTGCTCGTGAAGTTGAGCAGCAACAAGGTGCTAGAGGAACACCTTGGATCACGCCACCAGGAGGTTCACGCCGCTGTCACCGGTGAGCTTGGAGAAGGGCGGATGGGATGGGTATTTTTACAAAAGAGGGCGATCAGGGAGAGAACGAGAGAGAGAGAGAGAGAGATTGTAAAATATACAGAGAGATGGGAGGGCGAGTGTATATGTGCAAGTATGTGGGGGGGGGGGGGGGGTAGATCATCTAGTGATCTACTTTTTTTTCTTATTTTCCTTTTTTTAACAACATGCAAGCCCTCTAATGAGGACCGTTATAATAATATGCACATGCGGCATTTTTTACAGTATGCAAATGCAGGCAGACTACTAAAAATTCCTAAAAATTCTCCATCAAGTCTTTTGTGGTCTCTTCAGCGGGAGCTCCCAACTCCACGTCTCCATGGAGATCAAGCGTCCTCAATCTTCATGGGCCCTGCCACAAAAGAGAAATGTTAGAAAAATAGTGAGGAATTAAATTAGCAGAAATGATGCAAGAATAATGCATGAAGGAAAGACATGTGAATTCTGAAAATATTCAACACAAAAATAAATAAAAAAAATAAATAAATAAATAAAAGTGAGCTGTGTCCCCGGCAACGACGCCATTTGATGAACGCGAAAATTGCCTCTTTAATAATCGATAATTGCCGTAGTATAGGAGGCAAATTCGGTTCAGCAAAAACCATAATCGTTTGAATGTTGTGGATTATTTATACTTGGCAAGTCTACCAAAGTCGAACACAGGGATACAGCTACTCTATCTATTTATCGAATTTTGATCAAGTGTGAAGTATTTCTCAATTACATGTCTCCATGAAGATGCAGGATGCATTATGCAAATGATATGCAAGATATGGTGCATGAGAGTAATGCAAGGAAAATTACATGCAGAATAAAGAATTACAAAGATGCCCAAAAAAGATCAATAAAATGAGCAACAAATTATGAATTGAAATCAAGGTCGAATTGAACACAACACTATGAACAAACATCTATTCAAGACAAAGACAAGTGGAGCAAGTTCATAATTTAACACAAAAATTCACTTCATTTAAAATGGTGGCAGATGAGGAAATTGAACATGCCATGATGTAGATAAAGAAACAAGGATCAAAACGACACTAAAATCATGCAATTTGGATCTACGATGCTCAAGTTATGAAGAAACAATGCAGGGGCATAAGTGTAAATAAAAATGCAAGAAATAAAAGAAATATTACATTTAGGTCCCTCTAGGGACCTAAATGTAAATACCAAAATCAGCAGGGGTCTAATGTAATTATCCCAATGCACACAGGGACCAATCTGCAAATCTTCAAACTAGCGAGGACCTCCGTGTAAAATACCCAGGCACGCACGTGAGGCACGTGCCTGGGGACTAATATGCAAATACCATAACCTATAGGGTCTTTCATGCAATTTTCCCAAGCCCTCATGTGTGGCGCACGTGAGTGGCTTAGGCTCGGGAGGTATCTCAGGTTCGGGCTACGTGGCACCACATGGAGGCTCAGGGTGAGGTTCATTGAACCTGAGGCTTCTGAATCGAACTGAGGCTTGGGCGTCTACGTGTCATCATCCTGGCCGTCTGATCCAGATGATCGGACAGCACCTATAGCGTCTTCTCTACCGCAGGCCACCGGAGGAGGTGGGGCTCCAGCGATGCACATGTGGCTCCTCCGTGCTCCGAGGATGTGCCGGAAGGTTGAGGAAGTTTGTTGGGATCCGGCGGAGGACCTGGAGGTGCTGCGAAGCTCTGGAGCTGGTCGGAGGTGCAGGTCGGTGAAGCTTCGCTGGAGGGAAACGTTTGAAGTAGCGTCGATGCAAACTCCGGCCATTGAGGGTCCTGCATGCGTTAGATGATAGCCGAAGCGAAGTGCGAGTGAGTGCGAGTGATTGGTGAGTGAGTGGGGGTCGTGGGGCGTCGGGAGATGGTGGCCCGAGTACTTCTTCTTCGACGAAGTGGAGTAGAAGGGGGTCGGAGCGGAGGAAGGTCCTCGAGAAGAGGAGGGTGGTCGGTGAAGGAGCTCGATGAGTGGTGAAGGTCGAGAGGTGGTCAGGTGAGGGTGGCGGCGAGTTAGAGAGTTGGAAAAATTAAGGGAAATTAATAAAAAAATAAAAAAGTCACCTCACCGGAGCGAGGTTCTTGGTGAAGGCAACAGCTTGGGCTGAGCGCCTTGGAGGCGCTCCGATCGTCACATGGCGAGGACAACTATACCTCAGAGCTCAGCGGTGCTGAAAAGCAACTGCGACGTAGTCGGAGGCCACGGATCTCACCGAAGGCATACGGCCATCGTCGCCTTGAAATAAGGCCCCTCCGCTGTCACTGGAGGGTCGGAGGCTGGGCCGAAGCTTCCCTGAATGGTGGATGCCGGTTGAAGGTGGCGAAGGAGGCAGTTTTATAAGAGGGGGGTCAGTTACCGACGAGGGGAGCGAGGGTCTTGAAATGGTGAGATTAATTGCATGGAGTGGTGGAGGTGAGGTTGATGAGGTTCGCGAGGATGACGGAGAAGTGGGCGACATGTAGGTGTCATTACGATGAGGAGGGGAGGTCGGAGATGCCTTCCAAAATAGGAAGGGGGTGGTGTGATCGTAACGCTTGGAGGGGAAAACGGAGGTAGGAGACGACTAGCGAACCGTTGGATCTTGCGATCCAACGACTGGGATGATAGCACGATTGGAGGGTTAGGATTAGATATGGAAGAGTGGATGAAGTGGATGAGATGAGTGCGGAGGTGTGCGGTGCTGATGAGAAGGCGGGCTTGATCCAACGGTGGAGAAGAATGGGGTGACGTGGAGTGATGAGAGGCGTAGGATGAGGTGCGATCGAGCGGCTCTGGAAAAGGGGCGACGTGGCACACGGGGAGCCATAGGATAGGAGGTGAATCGGGCAGCTAAGGTTAAAGCGCTAGGGGCGGTTGAGATTTGATCAGAGGCATGATCAGACGATGGGCGATGGAGCGGAGATGGACGGTTGAGATGGGTGTGAGAAGGATCAGATCCGACGACTCAGGAGAGTGTCGGGTGGCGGAAGGAGGAGCGATCGCGTGGCGGCTGCAGAGAGCGTCACGTGGAAGAAAAATTAAAAAGAATTAGTTGGAGGAAACATTAGGAAAAAGTCAAAACATGAAAGTTGTTCGTCTTGATGAGATCTATAAGTTTCATGTTGGATGAAAAATCAAAAGAGGTCAGTTGTATAAAAAGTATTTTTGGGGTATTTTTATGGGGGTAAAAACACCGATTTTTTCATCTTTTGAGTTGTTTTTGTATTTTTAGTCTTTTTAAGCGTTAGTGATGTTATGGAAAATTAATCTACCGGATTTTTAGGGGTTTTTGATGAGAAAATAATTACAAAGAAAATAATTATAATTAAATACAATTAATTAAGGGTTAATTATGTACAATATAATACAGTATAAAAAGGAGAAATTATTGGTGAATTTTATAGGTTTAATTAGGCCAGAGGTTTAATTAATGACTTTTAGCATGATAAATACGAGATTCATCAATTTTACTCCTCCGGTAATTTAATTTGGAGATAAAAGATAAACATGGAGTGAAGAATGTTGTGGATGATCATTTTTCTCGAATTGAACTCGTAGATTCTTCTGATTATGAGCATATTAGAGAGACCTTCCCAGACGAGTCAATTTGTGTTATTGACTCACTCCAGTGGTATGCCAACATCGTAAACTATCTTGTCTCCAAGCAGGTTCCCCATGGTTGAACTAGGAGCAGCATTGACCAAATGAAGTCGGATTCAAGGAGATACCAATGGGACGATCCTTTCCTTTTCTTCGAAGGACCTGATTGTGTTTGGAGAAGGTGTATTCCTCAAGAGGAGTACCAGAGTGTCCTCACATATTGTCATTCACTTGAGGCTGGAGGACACCATTCGGGGAAGAGAACCACTCACAAGGTACTTCAATGTGTATTGTACTGGCCGACCATGTTTAGAGATGCTATTGAGTTTGTACGGTCGTGCCCGATTTGTTAAAGGATGGGAAGGACAGTTGGACAGAGAGATGAGATGCTCATGCAACCGATGATTATTTGTGATGTTTTTTATGCATGGGGCATAGATTTTATGGGTCCCTTTCCCAACAGCCAAGGACATGAGTACATCTTATTGGCGGTTGACTATTTATCTAGGTGGGTGGAGACTATCCCAGCACGAACCACAGACAACAAGATTGTCTGTAAGTTTGTGAGAGACCATATTATTGCTAGGTTCGAGGTGCCAAAAGTTTTGATATCTGATGGAGGTAGCTACTTTGTGAATCGAAATGTGAGATCTTTAGCTAAGGACTATGGATTTGAGCATAGAGTTACTAGTCCTTACCACTGATGAAACCCGATCTCATCATCTTAATTATCCATTATTAACCCCCTTGCTTAAATATGTGTCAATAAAATCCAGATAAAGTCCTGTAATTACCAGAGTCTTGAATAAATTAAAACCACAAAAATCACAAAAATAAAATCTGTGGTATTTTTAGCCTTAAAAATACCCACAAAAATATTTTGTATCTTCAAATGACCTCATCTCCATTTTTGGTCAACATGAAACTTGTAGATCTCATCAAGATCTACAACTTTCATGTTTTGAGTTTTCTCAAATTCGGCCATATTAACCCTCATATCTCAGTTTCTTTCTCGGAGTAATCTGATTGGGCCACGTGGCCCGTTCTGGGTGAGCCACGTGGCCTCTTCCCCTTTACATCTTCCGCCCCCATCTCCAGCCGTTGGATCCCTTCTTGATCCAACGGCCAGAGTATTTCCACGGCCGCTCTTAATCCACTACCGTCAGATCACTTCCAGGACTTCATCTCCACCCTCCATCAGCGCCTTTCCCATAGTTCGCCACGTGGCGCATTGGTGGTCATTCGATTTCTCCTGGAGTGTTTAATCACCACCGCCCATCCTTCATGTAAGCGTTGTCGTCCGATCGCCACTCCTGCCTTGATCACTACCGTCCGTGAGTGCCTCACTCAGAACACGCCACGTGTCACTTTGTACGTCGTCTAATCATCATCTGGAGCTCAAATCTCTACCACTTATTCCCGCAACTGTCGCGACCCTCCGATCGTTCTCCAGAAGCAATCTCCACCACCCGTCGACGCTTTGATAATCGCTCGACACGTGGCAGCTCTGCCACCCTTCGATAGTGATGCCCGAAGCCTAATCCATGCCGCTCCTTAGCGCCTCGATCCAACGGCTGGGAACTCATCGTCAACCTCCAGCCTCCCTCGAGCCCACGTTCTCCATCTCACGAACGTTGTTCACCCTTCCATTTTTCCTGCCCACATTCTCCATCTTCTCCACTCCCCAACTAGCCCGAAGTCTTCCCCACTCATCCACAACCCTCGCCGGTGTCTCCACCAACCACAATCTCCTCCCATTTTCTCTACAATCCCCACTCAATTCACGGCGGCCACCACCTGGACCGCCGAGCCTCCACTTCAAATACTCCCTTCCCTCCGCCTGCCGAAGGTGTCCACCTTTACGTGGGGCCTCGCTTAGCTCTTCTCCTCCTCCCCGTGACAGGGGAGGAACGAACGAGGTGCCACGACAACGCATGCCCCCGGTGTCGACCTGCTACCGTCTATGGTGGTGTTTGCGATGCTTTGAGCCCGCCAAGCTGCTCCGAATGGCTGACGGGGTCCAGCGGTGACTGGACTGCCACCAGCACTCAGCCCAAGCCGCCTCCGCTCCACCCAATCTCAGGTAAGCACCTCCAACCTCCTTTTGTATTTCTCCTTTGAATTCTCTTAATTTTCCAAGCCTCTACACGCACCCCCATGCTCCATTGATCGTACCTTGAGCTCCGCCCCATCTCCACCTATCACGCGCTCACTCCGACCATCATCCCTACACTCCAACGCCCTTGCCCATCTTCGAACCAACTCCTCCGGGTTCGCCGGAGAAGAACCCCGGCCATCACATGCTTCGTCCCCTTACGATCGTCCACATCACTTACCCACATCACTACCTATGCTTCGGCTATGCAACTAAAGATGCAGGTTCCCTATTCTTGAATGATCGGAGGGTTTACCAGAGTGGTCTTGACGAGAGCCTTCTCCGCTACTGGAGCGATGAGGGTCTTCGCCACATATCGCCGCAGTTTGACCATGTTCTGAGCTCCATCACCAACCAGTCGAGACCCTCTGACAAGCTTCATCGACGTCAGATGCAAGTGGCGGAGCTGTATCTCCTTCGCCGGATCTCTAATCTCGCCTCCAGCTACCGCCGAGGAAGATGGTACATGCACCGTAGGATGCTCCATTTCGGAGCACATCCAACGGTGTAGGATCGGCTACGTCGCCTACGGCAGGGTTTTCATGAACCGTCGGATCATATTGCTCCGGCGGCTCACATCCATCCACGTATCTTCATCGAGCCTCAGCGCCCGAGCTCCAGGCTTGGATGTCCCGAGCCTTATCCGAGCCCAAGCCTGGATGCTCGCATATTCTGAGCCAGCTACTGAGCCTTGTTGAGCCTGCAATGAGCCTGAGCCAGCGCCCGAGGCCTAGCCGAAGCAATCCGAGCCTCTGCCGAGCCTGAGCCTTCCTCCGAGCCTGGATGGCGCGTGCAAAGCACATGCTATCTGGGAAATTTGCACAAAGGCCCGCCGTCTTCTTCAATTTTGCAACCAGTTCCTGGATCACGTGCAGTCCACGTGCGCTTGGGAATTTTGCAATTATACCCTCGCGGGTTTCAAAAATTGCAAAAATACCCCTGTGCGTGTGGGTCATTTACAAGGAAGGTCCCAATCTTTTTCGTTATCACATTTTAGTCTCCCAGGGACCTGTTTGTAATTTTATTTCATGTTTTCTTTCAGTCATGCCCTTATCTTCTTTCATGCATATTCTGAGCATCGTATTTCCGATTGAGTTGATTTCAGATTCATTTTAAAGCTTGTTTGATGAACTTTCTAGTAGCATGATCATTTCTTATGATGGACACATTAATTTTGATGTATTTTTTTGATAGCCATGTGTCTCTTATTGCTTAACCTATGCCTTGTTCAAATCAAGTTTGTCATCTAAATTGAACCAGAAATTAACTTATTATTAAATTTGCTCATTACTCTGATCTGGGGCATATTGTTGTGTTGCGTTGCATCGCATGATTAAAATAAAATAAAAAATGCATGTTTTATACTTGTTTGTTGCATTGTTGTGTCTTCATGCATGATTTAACCTATGCTTCCTTAACTCAGCACTTAAATGGATAGATTAAAATCTAGATAATACGAGAGAGGCTAGTGTCCCTGAGTTCGGCCTTAGTTTCTTGCTAAGTAAAACAAAAATATATGACCGTCTGATTCTTATTAACATATCAATTAGATGGTCTTTGATGACCCGATTCGGCCCGACTGCGATGACATATTCAGTGTTAATTACACATTATTAGAGGGCCGAATTTTCGGTTCATCAAATGGCGCAGTTGCCGGGGATACAGCTCATTTTTTGTATTATTTGGAATTTTATTTATTTAATTAAGTATTTCATTGAACTGGTCAATTTGTTCATCTACTTTGCATTACAAATTTTTTCTTTTATATTTAATCTCTAACCTTTGTCTCTGTGGCAGGGCCCTTAATCATTCAAGGAGGCGAGGAGCTGGCGTTTCCCGCTGCGAGGAGCTGCAGAAACATACTTGGAGCAAATAGAAAATAAAGGAAAAAATGTCTCGCATTTTTATTTCAATTCATATACTTGTAATAATCATCTTTTACAGCGGTCTTCGGTCGAAGACTCGCGATTGTAATCGAACGAATTTTGGTTGTGTGGGGATCGTCCCCACTTGAGTGTCGACCTAGGACCAAGCATGCGGCTCTTCGAGCTTAGTTTTGTCATTCAAATTTTTATGTGCTTGCTCGTAGGTAGGACACACCTTAATCCAAGATGCACGTAGCATCGCTTCACTTAGTCAAAATTAAAAGACATTTTTTTCCCGCTAATAGTAGCATGTTAGGTGCGGCTTTTTGATTGACTTGCATACATATTGTTTTGGTTTTCAAGACAGTCCATGTTTATATATTTTCGCCAAGGCACTGCATGTTTTTCTCGAGTAAGTCTAGATCATGTTTTTATCGAATACATGGTTTTTCTCGATTTCCCCTCCTAGCTTGATCACCTAGGTTAATGGAAAATGGGAATGAATGGTAGATGATGATTTCTTGATTTATGTGCTCACCTTAAATCAGTGATAACATTGACCTAAATTAATTGGGACTGTTAATTGCAAGTCAACTTAAAATGGAGTAAAATTTTGGTTTTGGGAGAGCAACACCCTCGTTTACGCATTGATTTTTACTTGACATTTTTCCTCCGTGTATAATATAATGTTTTAATCACCAATAAAACCGACAAGATAATAAACAACTTCGGTTGGTTTCATGTGTAAGTTGGTGAAATTGAGGGTCTTGCATGCTTGATTGAGCCATGTTTGCTTCGATACACTCCCCAGACCCGTAAGCACTCCATTCATCTCCGCAGATTCATCTGTTCACTCATGTGTATATCCATCCATTTTCTTCGTTCACCTCGGTCTCTCCCAACATCAAATCTCATCTTTATACTTAGGCTACTCTCAGCCTAAGTATAGAGGGGACCTGAGTCCCTGTGATTCTCTCTACTCCTCTTTCCTCGCCTTTATATTTAGGTTATTTCTAACCTAAGTATAGGGGGAGCCCTTCTTAGCTCCTGTATATTTCTCTATATTTAAATGGACCTATGGACTTGTATCATCTAGTGCTATGAGGACATAGCAAAGTTTAAGTATAGGGAGGTATACCGTATATACAGTATACTTACTTTAGCTATAATCTGAAAATTTTGAAAAATTTAAAACTTTTTGGCTAAAGTAAAATTCTTTGGACTAAGTGGACTCAAATGTTTTCACGGCTTTTCTATATTATGTTACACTATTTTTATAAAAATATTTTTCGAAAATGATTTGAAAAATGAGTTCTCCTTGTTTTGAAAAATCTTTTGAAAATGTTTTCAAAATCTTTATTTGTGTGACATAGTTTTGAAAATTTTCTTTCACTTTTCAAGGAAAGTTGAGTCTAACAATTGTTTTAACCTTTAAATTAAAATCCATAAAAATGAGAAAAATCCAAAAATCCTTTAAGAGTCATTAGTGATTACTAAGCCCAAGTAAGTAGCCGCGTTCAGTGAGGGTTCGCCCTTAGCAGATTGGATGGTTTAGAGGACATCGCGTAAGGCCCTGTCCTCAAGCAACGGGCTCCGGCCTGTACTTACATCAATACTGGCTGAATGCAGATGCTTCTATTTAATTGAGTTTAGTCAGTCCTAATATCTCTTGAAGTTTCAAAAAAAAGAAGTGTGTGTTTTTGAATGAAGGAGTTGGATTAATCCTCTACTTTCACACTTCCACCCAGGATCTGAAATGTTCAAGGAAACTTGGTTTTATGAGGTCTTTGAGATTTTAGGTTAACCAGCCTTAGCCATCAGGGTCTTAGACTTAATCATACTCATTCACCTAGATCTCTAGATTTGCATGCTATATTTCATGCTTAGTCTCAGACCATTAAGAATATGATCAGCACATCACATGCACGGCTGCGGTTTTGATGAGATGAGTTGACTTTTCTCCTGAGGGATTGGGATGAGGGATTTGAGTCTGGACTTGATCTAATGATGCTCGAGGATGGGATAAAATCTTTGGAGGCTTCATAAACCTGAGTACCAGCAATTTTAGCCAGTATGAGAACTTGGTTCTTATACTAATCTCTTGACATTGACCTAAGTGCCAGGGTGTGAAATAAATAAAAAATGTTGATCAGTGTGCGCCAACTCTTGGTAAAAGCAGTGGAGCTAGCCAAAAATTATACAAATCAATGAAATGTCAAATAAAAGCTCTCATTCCACGAAGTCAAATATCAAAGAGCTTCCACCAAAGGCGAGCGCTCCCAACCATTTCAAAGTGTCCACTTGGACCACTGCTATTAGGACCAGGAGTCGGGCTTGCACCAAAAAAGGGCCCTGCATCGTAAATGCTAGAAGTCTGGGTGTAGAAGGTACGATAGGTACTAAAAAAAGACACACCCAGGTGTATTCCCAGGAAAACAAGTGCAGACGGCTCCAACTTCTCTTGACGGACGCACTGATCAACCAAAAAATGTGTTGCGTAAAAAGGCACTAGAGAGAATCCTTGCTCCAATCAGAGGGAGAGAAGAAATGACACAATCCTATGCCCTCCATTACTAGTCGTTCATCTACATTTTCTAAGACTGACAACTAAAGAGACGGTGGACTGAACGCAAGATTTGATTTATTCCCTAGTGTTGAGGATTGGGTCCTTAGGAGAGTTTCTCGGACCAAGAACTTGGGTGAAGATTTGACTCTACTCTCGTAAATCACAGACAACACTAAATTCCATATCCTTAGTGTATATGTACATCAGAGAGAGTCTGGAGAATTAGAGGAATTGGGTGCCTCTTAATTAAGGCTGGGTTGAATTCTAGAATTTTGGACCTCTAAAGTTGAGTAAACTTGAACATATTGGATCATGTATTCACATGCACAAGGGGGTTAATCCAGCTTATTCATTCGCTTTGATGCTCGGGGACGAGCATAGTTTAAGTATAGGGGGTGATGAAACCCGATTTCATCATCTTAATTATCCATTATTAACCCCCTTGCTTAAATATGTGTCAGTAAAATCCAGATAAAGTCCTGTAATTATCAGAGTCTTGAATAAATTAAAAACCAAAAAAATCACAAAATTAAAATATGTGATATTTTTAGCCTTAAAAATACCCACAAAAATATTTTGTGCCTTCAAATGACCTCATCTCCATTTTTGGTTAATATGAAACTTGTCGAACTCATCAAGATCTGAAACTTTCATGTTTTGAGTTTTCTCAAATTCAGCCATATTAACCCTCATATATCAGTTTCTTTCACGGAATAATCTGATTGGGCCACGTGGCCCGTTCTGGGTGAGCCACGTGGCACGTTCCCCTTTGCATATTCCTCCCCCATCTCCATCCGTTGGATCCCTTCTTGATCCAACGACCAGAGTATCTCCACGGCCACTCTTAATCCACTATCGTCAGATCACTTCCAGGACTTCATCTCCACCTTCCATCAGCGTCTTTCTCATAGTCCGCCACATGGCGCATTGGTGGCCATTCGATTTCTCCTGGAGTGATTAATCACCACCGCCCATCCTTCATGTAAGCGTTGCCGTTCGATCGCCACTCCTGCCTTGATCACTACCGTCTGCGAGCGCCTCACTCAGAACACGCCACGTGTCACTTTGTGCGTCGTATGATCATCATCTGGAGCTCAAATCTCTACCACTTATTCCCACAACTATCGTCGACCCTCCGATCATTCTACAGAAGCAATCTCCACCACCCGTCGACGCTTTGATAACCGCTCGACACGTGGCAGCTCTGCCACCCTTCGACCGTGATTCCTGAAGCCTAATCCGCGCTGCTCCTAAGTGCCTCGATCCAGGCCATTGGATCGCAAGATCCAAAGGCTGGGAACTCATCGTCAACCTCCAGCCTCCCTCGAGCCCATGTTCTCCATCTCACGAACGTTGTTCCCCCTTCCATTTTTCCTGCCCACATTCTCCATCTTCTCCACTCCCCAACTAGCCCGAAGTCTTCCCCACTCATCCATAACCCTCGCCGGTGTCTCCACCAACCACAATCTCCTCCCATTTTCTCCACGATCCCCGCTCAATTCACGACGGCCATCACCTGGACCGCCGAGCCTCCACTTCAAATACCCCCTTCCCTCCGCCTACCGAAGGTGTCCACCTTTACGCGGGGCCTCACCTAGATCTTCTCCTCCTCCCCGTGACAGTGAGAGGAATGATTGAGGTGAGATGACAGCGCATGCCCCCGGTGTCGACCCACTGCCGTCTATGATGGTGTTTGCGGTGCTTTGAGCCCGCCAAGCTGCTCCGAATGGCTGACGGGGACCAGCGATGACTGGAGTGCCACCGACACTCAGCCCAAGCCGCCTCCACTCTAGCCCAATCTCAGGTAAGCACCTCCAACCTCCTTTTGTATTTCTCCTTTGAATTCTCTTAATTTTCCAAGCCTTTACACACACACCCATGCTCCATTGATCGTACCTTGAGCTCCGCCCCATCTCTAACTCTCACACGCTCACTCCAACCATCATCCCTACACTCCACCGCCCTTGCCCATCTTCGAACCAACTCCTCCGGGTTTGTTGGAGAAGAACCCTGGCCATCACCTGCTTCACCCCCTGATGGCCGTCCACATCACTCACCCACATCACTACCTATGCTTCGGCTATGCAACTAAAGATGCAGGTTCCCTATTCTTGAATGATCGGAGGGTTTACCGGAGTGGTCTTGACGAGTGCCTTCTCCGCTACTGGAGCGATGAGGGTCTCCGCCACATATCGCCGCAGTTCGACCAAGTTCTGAGCTCCATCGCCAACCAGTCGAGACCCTCTGACAAGCTTCATCGACGTCAGATGCACGTGGGAGAGCTGGATCTCCTTCGTAGGATCTCTGATCCCGCCTCCAGCTACCGCAGAGGAAGATGGTACAGGCACCGTTGGATGCTCCATTTCGGAGCACATCCAACGGTGTAGGATCGGCCACGTTGCCTACAACGGGGTTTTCATGAACCGTCGGATCATATTTCTCTGACGGTTCACATCCATCCACGTATCTTCACCGAGCCTCAGCGCCTGAGCTCCAGGCTTGGATGTCTCGAGCCTCATCCGAGCCCAAGCCTGTATGCTCGCATCTTCTGAGCCAGCTACCAAGCCTTGCCGAGCCTGCAACGAGCCTGAGCCAGCGCCCGAGGCTAGCCGAAGCAGTCCGAGCCTCTGCCGAGCCTGAGCCTTCCTCCGAGCCTAGATGGCGCGTGCATAGCACGTGCCATCTGGGAAATTTGCACAGAGACCCACCGTCTTCTTCAATTTTGCAACCATGTCCTGGATCACGTGCAGTCGACGTGCGCTTAGCAATTTTGCAGTTATACCCTCGCGGGTTTCAAAAATTGCAAAAATACGCCTATGCGTGTGGGTCATTTACAGGGAAGGTCCCGATCTTTTTTGTTATTACATTTTAGTCCCTCGCAGGGACCTGTTTGTAATTTTATTTCATGTTTTCTTTTAGTTATGCCCTTATCTTCTTTTATGCATATTTTGAGCACCGTATTTCCGATTGAGTTGATTTCAATTTCATTTTAAAGCTTGTTTGATGAACTTTCTAATAGCATGATCATTTCTTATGATGGACACATTAATTTTGATGTATTATTTTGATAGCCATGTGTCTCTTATTACTTAACCTATGCCTTGTTAAATCAAGTTTGCCATCTAAATTGAACCAGAAATTGACTTATTTTTAAATTTGCTCATTACTCTGATATGGGGCATATTGTTGTGTTGCATTGCATCACATGATTAAAATAAAATAAAAAATGCATGTTTTATACTTGTTTGTTGCATTGTCGTGTCTTCATGCATGATTTGACCTATGCTTCCCTAACTCAACACTTAAATGGATAGATTAAAATCTAGATAATACGATAGAGGCTAGTGTCACTGAGTTCGACCTTGGTTTCTTGCCAAGTAAAATAAAAATATACGACCATCTGATTCTTATTAACATATCAATTAGATGGTCTTTGATGACCTGATTCGGCCCGACTGCGATGACATATTCAGTGCTAATTACACATTATTAGAGGGCCAGATTTTTGGTTCATCAAATGCCACAATCCAATGGCATGGCAGAGGTTTCGAACAGAGAGGTGAAGAGTATTTTGCAAAAGTTGATTTGTCTCGATAGGAAGAACTGGTCCTAGATCTTGGACCAAGTTCTGTGGGTCTATAGGACAGCCTACGAGACGCCATTGGGTACTTCACCATTCAGAATGATCTATGGCAAGCCATGACATTTGCCCGCAGAGCTGATTCACAAATCTGAATGGGCAATTAAGCAGATTAATTGGAGTTGTCACCTAGGGAAGCTTTGTTGAGACTTGAACTTGAACGTGCTCGTGGAAATTCGAATATGGGCATATGACAACAATTTGATTTATAAGGATAAAGTGAAGAGATGGCATGATCAGCACATTAGGTGCAAAGACTTTGTCCCTGAGCAAAAGGAATGGTTGTTTAATGCCAGGTTGAAGGTGTTCCATGGGAAGCTCAAATCTAAATGGACGGGTCCCTTTATTGTTAAGAAAGTGCACGAGAATGGAAGTATAGAGATAGCTGATCTCACAGATGGTGCACAATCCCATGCGTTGAATGGACATCTGTTGAAACATTTTGTAGATTCTATAGAGCAGTTAGTTCAAGTTGAGGTCATCAACTTCATGCAGAGTGAGTATAGAGCAGATACATCATATTATTCTCCATGAAGATGCATCATCAAGATTCGACAGCTTAGAAGATTCATTCCTCTTGTAAATTCTCCCTTATTTGTATATTCTCCTGATCACATTAGTTCTCACACTTACTCTTGTCTTATACTTAGGCTAACCAGAGTCTAAGTATAGGGGGGACCGATGGCCGCCATATATATATACTCATCCATTTCTCCTCTTGACCTCGACCGCCCCATTTTTGCTCTTCTTCTACACTTAGGCTGACCAGAGCCTAAGTATAGGGGGGTGGATCGACTTTTATACTTTTTGTTATTTTAGCTCTTCTATGCTTAGCACGAGCGATGTCTTTTTCCTCGCTTCTTGTGCTATGAGGACATAACACATGCTAAGTATAGGGGATGTGTATATATTACACATATACGTTACCCATAGCTCGTACTTTCACGTATTTTTGTATATATTATAAAATAATTACAGGATGGGTAAAATTGGTTAAAAAATAAAAAAAAACAAAAAAAACTCTTCTTTTTCAAAAAAATATTTTTTTTTAAAAAAAATCCCTTTTGCAAAAAACGTGTCTTTTTCATTAAAAAAACTTTTGAAAAAAAACTTTTTCAAAAAAATGTCTTTCTTTATTTCCTTTCTTTTTCAAAAAACATTAAAAAATTTTAAAAATTACAAAAATCACAAAAAAAAACTAACTAATAAGTTGGTTTAATCCCTGACATTTACACATTCACACAAGACTTGTGATGTTCAAGGACACTTGGTTCATGAGGTCTTGAGATTTTGAGTTAATCAACCTTAGTCATTAGGGTCTTTGACTTAATTATTCACATTCCCTAGTTTGAAAGATTTGTGTGCTATATTACATGCTTAGTCTCTACCTTAAGAATATGATCAACACCTCACATACACGACTACAGTTATGATGATATGAGTTGAAATTTCACTTGAGGAACTAGTGAGGGATTTGAGTTTGACCTTGATTTAATGATGCTTGAGGATGGGATAAAATCAATGAAGGCTTCATGAAACCTGAGTGTCAGCACCTTTAGTCAGTATGAGAACATGGTTCTTGTACTATCTCTTGACATTTACCTATGTGCCAGGGTGTGATGAAATCTTAAAATTGTTGATCAGTGTGCGCCAACTCTCGGTAAAAGCAGTGGAGCTAGCCAAAATTCAAATTCAAAGAAAAGAAAGAAAGAAATACTGAAAGAAAAGCTCTCACCATACAAAGTCAAATATCAAAGAGCTTCCACCAAAGGCGAGCGTCCCAACCATTTCAAAGTGTCTACTTGGACCATCGATATTAAGATCAAGAGTCGGGCTAGCACAAAAAAAGGGCTATGCATCGTAAATGCTACAAGTCTGGGTATAGAAGATATATTAGATACTCAAAAAAGGCACACCCCAGTGTACTCCCAGGAAAACAAGTGCATACAACTCCAACTTCTCTTGACGGGCACACTGATCAACAATAAAAAAATACATGTGTTGAGTTAATAAGGCACTCGAGAGGATCCTTGTTCCAATAAGAGGGAGAGAAGAAATGACACTATCCTAAGCCCTTCATCAATTGGCCTTCCATCGACACTTCTGAGTCTGGCAACTAAAGAGACGGTGGATTGGATGCAAGAAATGATTTATTCCCTGGTGTTGAGAATCGGGTTCTTAGGAGAGTCTCTTGGACTGAACCTTGGGTGAAGTTGCGACTCTACTCTTGTAACTGTTGTCAACACTTAATGTCATATCCCTACTATATATGTATACAGAGAGAGTCTGATGATTAGGGAAATTGGATATCTTTTGACTAGAGATTGGTTCAGCTTAGAATTTTAGGATCTCTAAAATCGAGAGTTCTTGAACGGATAAAGTCTTGTATTCACATGAACAGTCAGAGGTTATTCCAATTTATTCATTCTTTAATTGCTCGAGGACTAGCAAAGTTTAAGTACAGGGGGTGATGAATATGTGATTCATCATCTCAATGTATTGATTTTAGCAAAATCCTTGAGTAAAATCTCAAATAAATGTTCATAAAATCAATAAATTAATAAAATGACTCTTGTAAATAAAATACACTAATTATTGTATATTATATTGTATAATAAATTAACAAATAAAAAGCCGCAAAATAAAGGAGTTTTTCGCCTATAAATAGCCTAAAACTTCATGTATTTTTAATAATTCCATTTCAAATCCTTTTTGGCTAATTCTTTCTTTGATTTGTTTATATAATATATATATATATACTAAAATATAAAATAAATTCCATCTCAAATAAATACTCCTAGATCTTAAAGAGAAAAGGCCGTAAAGTCCAACTTTCCGACCAAACTCCCGCTCTGTATGAACTCCAAATTTACCAAACTTACTTTTAAAGTTTAAGTTAGAAAAGTATCTATCCAATGAAAGTGGTTTCATTAAAATCGGAGCTCATTTGCAAAATTTGAGTTCTGGGTTGTATATTGTACATAATGTAATAAATGTGACTTTGATGTTTTTGTACAAATATAACCCTTTTTTATTTATTTCTTTTTCTATCATTTTCTTTATTATATATTTTAATAAATGACATAATTAGAAAGATCTCAAAAAAATATTTTACTGTTGAAAATAAGGCAAAGTGACTTTGTATATATTGTACATACCTTTCTTTCTTCATTTTTAGTTACTCTTCTTAATTACTAAAAAATACAAAAAAACTCTTTTATGTTTCATTTTATTTCTAGTATTTTATGTTATTTTTATTTTATAAATATCTTTTATTAAAAAACAAATTAGAAAAGTAAAAAAAAGTCCATGTACATATTGTTTTGTTGGACTTTTGTAATTTCTCCAATTTTCTTTTTCTCTCTTTATTTTATTCTCCCTTTTTAGTAGCCTACTTTTATTTTATTTTATTTTATTTTATTTAATTCACATTCTATACAATAACTTCTCTTCTTTCATAAACCTCCATTCAACTCCATTATTCATCTAACTTCCCATTCAACTCCACAACTAATTTAACCTCCCATTCCACTCAACCTCCATTCAAACCTCCATTTTTTCCATCTCTTTTTATATATCTCATTCTCCTCATTTTTACCTTTGATCCATCTTTATATGAGGAGAGCCTTGTTCCAGAGTTGAATCGGTGATAGTGACGCAACCATGGTCGAGCGACGACAGCCCTCTCTCCAGTGAGATCCGTTGGCATTCCGGTCAACATCACAATCGCATCCGCGCGCTGCTTGATCTTATCACTCCCTGACGATTCGAGCGAAGACCATGCTTCTCGTTAGCACATTATAGCGATTGTTTTCATTATAGGTAATTTCCTTTTTATCATTTATCATCGTTTTTATTTCCATTATTTTTATCACTTCACATCACCACCCCTTTGTCAGCTTCATTTGTTCATATTTGCATTTATCACGTCACTCCATCATATTTGCATTTGTTCATATTTTCATTTGCATATGTTCATTTTCTATTCAAGAAAATAAAAAAATAAAAATTTTAAATTAAAAAAATAATTTACAACTCCAAAACAAAAAAACAAAGCAGCAGGTGCTCAGCCCTCCCCAGCCGTCACTGGCCATCGCCGCTCCACCATCGCGGCGCCACCCCAGCCGTGCCACTGCTGGTGGCCTGCAGCCCCCCATCACCTTCGGCCCTTCACAGCGCTGCTGCCCTGAGCGGCCATCGCCACCATCCTCCTGCGACCCCTCCTCCAGATTGCCCTCAAGCTGCCAACGTCCCCGTCCCAACCACCTGCGGTTGCAGGCCCTCCGCCTGCGCAGTCCCCCCTCCGCTACGTGCGTCGACGCACCTCCACGCGGTCGTCCGCGCATCGCCTACCAAGCACGGGTCCTCCCTGCAATCCCTCCTCGATGCCGCCTACAAGTCCACCTGCGACCCCCTGCGCGACACCCCCTTCTTCCACTAGAGCACACATCGCTGCTCTTCGTGCCCCTCGCTCGCCAGCCGCAAGCACATGCCACCACCAGGTTGCAGCGCCAGCGGCGGCCTCCTTCGTGCATCGCTCTCCGCCCACTTGCGGCGCCCCTCCGCTAGCTGCCTCTAGCCCAAGTCCGTCGCCCCGCCTTCAGTTGGAGCCCTAATTGAAAACACGAAGAAGGTCCTATTTTTTATTGTAACAATTGCATATTTTATTATGAATATTTCAGTATTTTTAAAAAAGTCCCTGTATATAGTTTGCTTGCATGTTGTGTTTTCTTAATTTGCACGGACACCCATGTGTTTGCTTTTTAATTTGGGCCTTCATATTGCATCATTTATTTTAATGAAAAATGTCATGGTGTTGAGCAACTAATTATCTATCTTCTGACTATTTATTTGTACTTTTGTGAGATCTTGTGAATTAACTAAAATTATTTTATCGAAAACTTGCATATTTTACCCAATCTGGGCTCTTAAATTCATAATTCACTCATAGTTGCTCCAAAAAGTTCAAACAGTTGCTCCAAAAAGTTCACAAAAATTAGAAATGATGCCTTGCAACACGATTTAATTACTCTCCAACTTTCATATTAAATGGAGTTATCTTGTGCCTTACATAAATTACAGGGTAATTTTTGTAATTGATTTTTAATTAAATCCACAGATATCATTGTTGTGAAATATCAATTCTCATGGATTTCTCATATAAATATCCTTTTAAGATAATTCTCTCTCTGGCTAAATTAATATTTTGAATTTATTAGAAATTAATTACTCATTATCACTCAATTTTCATTAAAAAATCCATAAAAACATATTTTCTCGAAAAATTTCAAAAAAATATTGTAGCCTCCTTGCATAATGTCTATGTTCCAGTAAAATTTTCATAAATTTCGCATTCTGTTTGTGGGAAAAATTGCATATGTGCATTTTTCATTATTGCATGTTAATCCATAAAATTCCAAAAAAGGTGTTTTGCATTCCACAATGGAATAAGTTTCTAGAAAAAATATAATTTGGCTAAATTAAATTTATTTTGTTTTAAAATTAATTTGGCTAATTTGTGCTTTCCTATTAACTTGGTTCAATCGCATTTTGCATTCGCATTTCTTTTGCCAGAAAAAATACAAAAAAATCCGCATTGGGAACCTAGACCTAAGTTTTCCGAATTAACCCGAAGTTGTTCCTTTGCCTTTATGTGTTCGACCCCGGACTTGCCTGAGATGTAAATTCACGGAGATCTTCTCTCGGTTCTGATTGATTTGCTAAGTACATGTATTACAAAAAGTACAAATTAAGTCATGTGCTCAACGGTCATCATCGGTTCACTATTTTATTTACATGATATAACAATCAGGGTCGAACACAAGGAGCACGAAAAATCTATGAAGTAGTCAAATCTCAGAAATAAAATAAAAGATTTTTTAGTGGTTTTTAATTTTGCAAATTTTTAATTTTAATAAGAAATAAAATCTACAACAATAAGTACAAGCAAGCACGGTAATCTTTTTGTATTTTTCTTCAAGGCTAAAAATACTCAGAAGACTAGGATAAAAATATATTTAGGTTTTGTAAGTTTTTAAATGTTTTTGTAATTTTCTGGGATTTTTCTGGTGTTTTTATGGTCTAGAAATCAAATGAAGTTCAACAAGACAAAATATACACAACCAAGACTAAATTGCAAGTTAAAAATAATTAAAATACTCTAAAGTCCTAGATAGCAATTTTATGGAAAATACAAATAAAAACCTATCAACAGGGTCTGAAAATGGAATTTTTAGATTTCCTACGATTTTATATGATTTTTATAGGGTTCTAGGTGTTCTGTATTAGGATTTTTGTAGGGAAATTTTAAACAAAATTGATATGTCAATAAAACACACAAAAAGACACTAACATGGTTTTTTTAGAATTTTTAAAACTTTTTTGAATTTTTTATAAATTTTCTAATCCAAACAGGGATATTTTTAAAAGTTTTTTATTTTTCAAAAATATTAAATGCAAAGGAATCAGTCCAAGAAAATCACACTAAATACTACACGCCAACAGGAGTTAGTGGTAATTTTTATGTGATTTTTCGAATTAATATTCTATTTATTAAGTCTAAAATACCAATGTTAATTACGCACAGTTTACAGGGACCATTTTGCAAACAAAATAGGTTTCTGGGTCAAACAATAATGCCTTTAAAAGCTCAGGGTCGTATCTGCAAAAAGACTAATTAAGCAAACGCTACACACATGATCCAGGCTCACATGGGTATAATTGCAAATATTAAAAACATGTCATTCAAATCATAATAAATAAAAAGTGCATGGCATACAGTGCAAATAACCCAAAAGTCACGTGGACATAAACGTGCCACAAACTGAGAGGGACTAAAATGCAAATAGCTAAAAACACAAGCTCCAAACTAACAAATGTCTTACCTACAAAAGCTATTTAGCGGACTAAGATGAAATAACTAAACATGCAAGGGAAAAAAGGAAATATACCCTTACAGAACACATGGCGGATCAGGACCAAGCATTGAGGTATGGCTCTGATCTGCTGCTGATGACAAATCTGATGGCTCAGGATATGGTTGAAAACGTGCGGCAGATGCGTCAGGGGACATCAGATCTAACGACCCAAAAAGCTGGAAGTATCAGGGGGCTCTGATGAAGTCTGACAGAGAGGGGGCCCATCTGACGGTGGAGGAGGGTGCTGGAAGAACAACCCCAAGGCAAACTTCAATCAAGCGAGGAAGGGAATCCATCGGCTGGATGAAGGATCTGAAGGGTTCTATAAGCTCGGGGATGCTCTGCGCATCAGGTGGGCTACTTCGATGAAGATGGTGACGGTCGAATCAGCTTGACGTGGTGGCTCGCCTGAAGCTGCTCCGCCTGAGCATCTGGGAGATCGAATGAGGTTCCAGGTGCACGTGAGTGCCTCCAAAGGATAGAAGGACTCAGGGCAGAGCTATGGTCCACATTATTGCATAGAGGGAGAAACGGAATGAGTGGGGGGTGGAAATGTCGGTCTCCGACGAACGTGGGAGGAGGAGACCCAACCTAATCTTGACCCGATGGTCGAGACTTAGGGTGATCAAATTGCGCAAAGGTCCAAGGTGAACTGGAGCGTCGATCAGAATGAATGGGGGTACGTAACGAGGCTCCGACCAGATGGTCGGAGCAGAGGTAACTGCGGCGGGATGAAAGGGTAGATCGAATCGAAATGGTTAATACAGGTGGGAAGGATGATACCTAAATCTATCAGCAGAAGCGCGAACTCCAGGCAAAGGGGGTGGATGGGTCTTGGCCTCGATCTGCTGCGACGGGCAAGAGAGGCTGCATGCGACGGAGGTCTCCGGCCACGTTGGTGAATTGTGGCCTTTAAGCCACCAACCTTCGCTCCCAGGGCTCCTCCAAGCTATTGTCACTCAGCTAGAGGTGTCTAGGGGTGAAGGAAGAGGCGAGGCACGAGCTGCTTGACCGTGGAGGTGGATGAGAGACTTTATAGGGTTCCAAAGTGGTCTGGAAAGATCGTAATATGGAGCGCAACCCTAGGGGGATCCGGATGATCCTAGGGATCCACGAAGATCACGGATGTCTGAGGAAACTCGGGTCCAAGAATCAAGGCGAGAGGTGGTCGGAGTCGGGAGGGAAAGTAGAGAGAGAAAGGTCCGGCGAGCCAGAATCGGGTCTGATCCGGCTGGAAGGGAGGGTTGACCGAGGTCAACGATCCCAGGTGGACCAATCAGAGAGCAGGAATATACCAAATAATTGAAAGTTCGATAAAAAATAGCAAATCAATTTAAAAAAAAGTGTATAAAATAAAAAATGCTTATTATTTTTTAAACTATTTTCTATGATTTTTAATTATTTTATGAAAAATAAAATAATGTATATGTAATATATAGTATATTATATACAAGTATACTATACCTATGTATTATATACAAGTATTTTTATTATTTTATTTATACACAAATACCCTTATTTATTTACAACATAATTTTTAGGAGCATAAAATAATTTTTATTTTGTTTTTATAAAATATTTAAGGGTACATAATAATTAGTGGATGTAAAGTATATATGTATCTTTTGTACAAATAATTGAGGATCTTATTTTTATTTTTATTTTATCTTTCTGATTTTTATATTATTTCTAGGATTATATACAAGGGTCTAAAAAGAATAATTTAATTTTATTTTGTCAAATAATGTGTACACATTGTTTATCAATGTATAAATAATGTGTACAAGTATAGGTAATCTATACAATACACAGTGAACTTTATCTCTCTCTACTTATTTTATTTTGCGATCAAGTCAAGTCTTGACCTTCTCTTTGGATTTGAGTCACTCTGTATTTATTCTAAATACATCATCCTTTTTCTTTTTCTTTATTCTTTTATTTAGCCAAAAACATGCCAATTATGCAATATTAATAAAGGCATGCATGTTGTTAAGTTATTATATTTACAGGTATTTACATGGTATTTTGCCAAGAAAAAGATCCAAAATAAAAGAATAAAGAGTGAGGATCGTATATTCGTCAATATGCAACAACTTTTATTGCATAATTATTCAAAATAATTCCAAATCATTTTATGATAATTTCAACCACGCCATTGACAAACTGTAAATCATATTCAAATATCCAATATAACATGTAAATTATATTTACAATTAATTATCCAATGTGAATCCAATTCACATCAACATTTAATTCATAAATACAAATTACAATTAGATCTCTCTAATATATTATAAATCACATTATAATATATAGGATTAATATGGATAGTGTTTTACACATTATTCAAATTCCTTGATAATTAAATCATATTTACTTATCTTGGATGTTTATTCTCATGTGCCCAAATAATATGAATAACGTTCATATTTTTCTCATAATAATTATATCGCAATTAATTATCAATTTTCATCAATGCTTATATACATTATCAACAATGAAATTGTTCTTGAACTCTTTTAAGAATAATGTGCTTTCTCCACGGATAATTGGAAATAAAGATAGGCGATTATATGTTCCATTTATAGTTACTTGGGATATTGAGATCATGCCTCAAATCCAGATCAAGGGGACCTCTCGAAGATGTTTGATTAAATCAAAATCGTAAATCTAATATTCTTGTTGAATATGAATCATATTCAGATCAATGTCCAACATTTGGAATAACATTAGAATGCTTCTCTATTGAGAGGAGTCACTGGAATCCAAACATGTTTCATCACTCCCTCGAATGGAATTATCATGGTTATACAATTGTTTACGATCACATCGCCCTCGAGTATTCCTAATATTCGTACATCATGCATACTGGAATACCTAGAATAAACCTGAAGTTTTAGATCGCTTTTAGATTGTCTTCTTCATGATTTTGTCATTAAATTTATTACTTTATCATTGGGAGTTTGTACCGATCATATACATTCCAAAAGCATATATCATACCTAGGCATCCATCATATATTTTCCAAAAGTATACATCATAGCATCAAACTCAGTCAAGCTTCCAAAGCGAGATGATCATGCACGAAATTTGATCCCAATATCTCATGAGTAAGCTCATGTCTTCCTGTTCGGCAATGAACATGTATGACCCCCTTGAGAGATCGTATTACCCATGTGCCCTTGTATGTACACCAGTTTGTTGATGCATAGACATTGATTAGATCATCAACCTATCTGTCTGCCAAATGTACATACTCAAACATATAGTAGCACATTTGTCTTGGATCGGAGGATGCGTACCTATATCGTGATAGTATACGACATAGGTCTTGGTTATCTCGATCTCATTAAGTCAACTCTTTGACCTAACTTATCTAACACCTCCGAATCTCTATTCCTATGCAGATGGCCTACATCAAGAAATCAATTAGATATCAGCTTTTATAGAAGAGTTATCATCTTCTTCTCATGCTGGAGATCCTTTCTTAATAATCACTTGATGGTGGTTGATGAGTCCTCAATCTAACTCTTTAGATTTCATCCAAACACCAGCCTATATGATTCAAATTTCAACATTTGAATAAAAAACCGTACGATCATTAAGATGGCCACGATACATACCCCTTATTGTACTAAGGACCCATAATGCAAATTACTTATTCTTAATCTTAGATCAGGGAATGATTTGCAAAAAAATTATTGCATAATGGCTCGTCGTAGGCTCGCATGTCTAACCTCTACAAAGATGCACTAGTGGATTGGTCGACACGAAGAGACAGAGAGAAGAGTGAATGCTGCGAGACGGTTTGTTCTTTGGTTGAGGGGGTGGAGCATCTAAAGGAAGACAATCCAGCAACAAATTGCTGCTTGGGAGTCATCTCACTGGAATTAAGAACAGAAGGAGATCGGGAAACATTCTTCAAAAATAAAAAAAGCGAGAGAAAGAATTTCCCGACTAACCAGTATGATTAATCGCAAACAATTGATCTAATTTGACAGTGTGATTGATCGGGGTAGGGTGGTTGGTCGACCAATCTGAGTTCCAAAACTTGAACTCAAGATTTTTTAGAGGGGCACTCGTCTCTAGTGTGAGGAGAAACAAATGGGAGCGGTCTCCTTAAATAGAAACAAGAGGATGTGCCAAGGAAATTCGAAATTTTAAAATTCAAAATTTGAATTTGGAAGAGACAAAGGTGATTTGATGTGTTTCAAGCGTCAATCGACATGAGAGGTAGTTTAGGGAATCAATGCGGCACGAGATTTGAAGGGATATGAATCGAAACAAAATATCTTATGCATTGATTGATAGATCAAGCCGATTATGTATGATCGATCATGGACTGATCGATCAGGACAATTTCAAATGATCAATTGATTGTGTTTTCTCAACAAGAAGAATGAATTAAATCAGATCTTTTAAAGTATAGAGACTTGATTCTCTTTTAAGTTGCTTGAATCAAGCAACAACTAAGGGTTTAGTGAACATGTCAGCTAATTGCTTGTCTGTTGTGACATAATTCAACAAAACTTCTCCTATTAAGATATGTTAACGGAGAAAGTGATGATGGCTATATGTTTGGTCCTATAGTGATTGAAAGGGTTTTGGCAAGATTGGCAGAGCTCGTATTATCACAAATGGTTTGACTTTTTTTAGAATGATAAACCAAAATTAGTCAGAGTGTTTCTCATCCATAATAACTGATAAAAAGCTAAAGCTATCGAAATATACTCATCTTCAGTTGTAGATAGTGCAACACAATTCTGCTTTTTAGAAAACCAAGATACCAAAGCATTGCCCATAAACTAACAAATGCCACTAGTACCTTTTTTCCTGTACGACAACCATTGTAGTTTGCGTCACTATTTGCGAAGAGATCTATGTTGCTTGTCTTACGAGAAAACGATCCAAAACTTCCAGTAGTATCCAAATAACAAAAGATTCTTTTAATGGCTTTCAAGTGACTTTATTTAGAGAAGGATTGAAACCATGCAGATAAATAAGAGCTGACAAGTATATCTTGTTTACTTACTCATATATAGAGTAGGGATCCGATCATGTACCTTAGTACACTTGCGTCAACAGGCTTACCTCCTTCATCTAGATCTAAAAGAACAAGAAGCAAACCTGAACTTTTTAACAGTTCCTTGGTAAAATTTTGCAACTAGAAAAAGGTCCCATGGTTCAGTTGAGATATTTGAAGGCATAAGAAACACTTAAGTTCTCCAACTAAACTCATCTTGAGCGTATCCTGCACAAGATCATAGCTCTTTGCATGGAGATGCATTAGTAGAGCCAAACACAATATCGCCAAGATAACGCCAAGATAAACTTGAATGAGAAGTAAATCACAACCAATATACTTAACAAACAAATGGAATCTACTTTGCCTACTTTAAAGCCTGATGTGATAAGGTAGTCTCTTAGCCTGTCATACCTAGGTTCTTAGCCTATCGTACCACACTCTCGGAGCTTGCTTAAGTATGTATAGAGCTTATCTAAGTATAAAGACAAAGTAAAGGTGTGTAGATTCTTCAAAGCCCATAGGATGCTTGACATAGACATCTTTCTTAAGAAGTCCATTTAAGAAAGCACTCTTTACATCCATCTGGGAAAAACTGTATATTCTTGAAATAAGCGAAGGCTAAAAGCATTCTGATTGATTCAACCTAGCTACAGAGCATAGGTTTCATCGAAATTAATGACTTCATGTTGTGAGTACCCTTAAGTAATGAGTATGACCTTGTTCCTGAAAACATGTCTTGACTCGTCCAATTTGTTTATGAAATCCCATTAAGTACCAATTACTGAGTGGTTCTGAGGGAGGAGGTACTATTTCCCATATCCAAATTCTTTCAAATTGAACAAGTTACTCTTGCATTGCCAAGAGCTAAGATTCACCGTTACATGCCTCGTCTATGGATTTCGGCTCGAAAAAGGGTAAATAGCAGACACGGCAATGGAGTTTAAGTGCGATCTTGTTTGAAGTCTCTTAGACACATCTCCAATCACCAACTCCTTGGGATGGTATATGACAAAGCTATAATCATTTGTAGAATATGAGAATTCACATTCTCGGGTATATTAGACGGATTGGTGAACCCAATCTAATCCTCATTTTCCACTTCATGTGGTCGAGAGATTTGACTCAAGTTCTTTTCAAAAGAAACATTGACAACTTCAATAATTGTCATAGTTTTCTTGATGAAGATCATGTAAGCTTTGCTGCATGAATAGTATCCTATGAAAATACTTTCTTCACTTTTCCCGTCAAACTTGTCAAGATCATCCTTTATGTTAAGAACAAAACACTTACACCTGTGTATTCATAAAATAATCTATCTTTGGGGAGCGTTCATAATACAACTCGAAAGACCTCTTCTTTAATCCCGAACAATTAATGTTCTATTTAAAACTAACATGCGGTATTTATGGTTTTCGTCCTAAAATAACGAGGCAGGGCATATTTACAGAGTATAGTGTCAAAACATTACTGAAGTGTGTGATTCTTCTCCTCCATGACTCCATTATGATATACTGTTTTGGAGTTGAGAATTCATGCTTGATTCTAATCTTTGAACATATTCAAAGATATTCATTCTTAACCTCACCACTTTGATCAGTTCATAACTTAGTGATGGTAGTTCCTCCTCCATTTCGAATCGACTTAGATAGCTTCTTGAATTATATAAAAGCTAAATCTTTGGTTGCAAGGAACAAACCTAAATGAAACGAGCATAATGGTCAATTGCGAGAAAGCGGTAACGATACCCCCTTAAATTTGCAGATTTTGCAGGTCCAAACAAGTCTGGATGTAGAAGTTCTAAAAGTCATGAAGTACTGATGAACTTCTTAAGTATGGATGGATTTCTACAATATATGACTATTGTAGAAAATCAACCAATGTAACTATTTAGTGATTTTGACTAGTGACAAAAGATTTATTGGAAAATCTGAAACATTAAGTAAGAATTGATCTATAATGGAAATTGGCACCTTACCGGAAACAATAACAGGAGATCCACCTACAACAATAACTTTCATCCTTCCAAATAATAACTTATAATTATGAAACATTCTCTGGTCACTGATCATATGGTCAAGATGAATTACGGTTAACATTCCATGCAGAATAATCAGAATAAAAATTATGTCTGTTATCCCTCTCATTGAGAGATGAACTAACATTTGTAAAATGCTTAGACCCAAGCTCTTCAATCATGATTTATTCAAAAGAGACTATAACTTCTAGATATTATTCGTTTGAACTTCAATAATATATATGCTCTTTAGTGAATTGCAACCATATATATAGGATATCTTTCAAATGAGACATGGTCCTTCCATCCTTAAGGAAGGCCAACGATCTCATGCGTCCATACTTAATCCGTAGGTTGTTATTAAAGGCATATTATAATTATTATTTAATTAATCAAAAATCCATTTTGGTCATTGTTCATTATCTAAATATATTATGTAACAACCTAATTATTTCCTCATTAATCTCTCTCATAATATTTCCCTTCAATTTCAAAATCTCGCACAAAAAGTGTGAAAGAAGAGCAGTAGGTCAGGCTCCCCTCGTCTCTCCACCATCGCTCGTATTCATCGTGGGAGGAAGAGGATCATGTCGGGCTTCGCTCGTCTCTCCGCCATCGCCCGTCTTCGTCGTGCGCACATTGCATATCTTGTCTCCACCGTCATCGCAGGTATAGTCAACCTCCTCGCCGCCTTCATCTCCATCTTCACCGTCGACTATGAAGATGATGATCGAATGCTCCTTGAAGCAATTTTTAGCATCATGTGCGGCCTCATCGGTAAGGAAGAAGTCGATGGCACGTGTAGTTTTCAGGGAATGATGTTGCGACTCTCCAGGAAGACCTTCATGCAAACGACGATGATAACACGTAGATCAGATGGCGACCAGTCCTGTATGAAGAACGATTCGCAGTTTGATACAATAGTGATGTGTACTATACAATATTAGTGTGCATTATACAATTTTTATATGTATTATACATATTTGTTATGTATTTTTACAAATCAAATGGTTACGAATGAAAATTATATATATCTTTTTTATAAATCTTGTATATATTGAAGTGTATTACACATTTTGGATGTGAATTATACATTTTAGATGTGTTTATACAAATTTGGTTCGTATATTCGCATCAATTAAGCGTGAATGACTACCACAATTTTTACAAAAAATAATACAAATTTTATTATACAAAAAACCATACAATCATTACAAAGAACCACACATTAATTACTAATATGAATTGTATTCTACAAAGAACCATGCAAAATTTACAAATAACTGATGACTTTTTGAATAAACAACAGATTCTACAAAAAACATACAGTCGTAACAAAAGGAACCTTGAATTCTACAAAAAAATCTGTGAGGATACAAACATATGCCCAGATAATGTCGTCCAGCACAAAACTGGATATTTTTAAAATATAGTATTACGAAAAATACCAAAAATAAAACTAGATAAATTTAGTATTTCGGAATATTAATCGTTGGCCTTCCTTAAGGATGGAAGCACCAAATCCTATTTGAAAGGCCCCATATATATATATATCAAGTAAAGGCTCAAAAGCACACGCATTATAATCCGTTATACATGGATATCAAGCAACAAAAAATACTTTGCCACACATATAGGAAGTTACCAAAATAAAGATGCAAATGGAGGTGCAAACCTAGGCACGTGGGCACAGTGAGTCCATGCATGCAACAATCCGGAAAGAGCTATGGTAAAAGATTCTCCACATGGAAGCTCTGAGAGAAATACTCAAGTACGAGAGGAGTAATAAGGAAAACAACAATTAATCGAGGAAGCCGTGGGCACGAGCGACTTGTACTCCACGATCTATCTAAAGGTACCGACACTCACCTCGAAGGCAAGAAGTGCAACTTAACCTGCATGGGAGCAGAATTGGGCCGCTGAGGTAGGCATCATGCCCAGAGGCTGCAAAGGGAGGCACCACACCTGGAGCGAAGGGAGACACACTTCCGGAGTGAAGGGATGCGCCACACATTGGAGCCACAAGGAATGGGCGCTCCGCTATCTTTCATGAGGAAGGCACCAAGAGCTACGAAGGGCACGCGAGGGGAAGTTGTAACGAGATGCATCGACGCGAGGTGAGTCGAGAAATCGCTAGCTCTAATATCATGTAGAAATCAATCAATAATCAACAATAAGAAGAAATGATTAACGTGAAAAATACTACAGAGGAAAAAAATCACAGGAACAAATAAAACTATAATCTCACTCACAAAGATTAGGATACTTTTCACTAGAGTTCTCTAATTTCGATGTGGCAAGGTGAATATATTACATAGAGATGGGTAAATGAGTCCCTGCCTCTTTAGTACCAATCAACCCTCCAAGAAACCACGAGTTAACACTATTTATTTAATCGTTTTCTAAAGTGTAATTTCTTTAATATCCAGTAAACCCGACGAAAGAGAAGAAAAATAATACATACAGAAAAAGGAATAAATTAGAAGGTGGCTCTTCAATCCATCATCGTAATCCAGAAAAACAAAATATGTTGTAGTTGCAAAAAATATTCTCGCTGCTCGTGCAAATTATCGGGCCGAACCAGACCTCTGCTCAGTTCGAGCGGACCGCTCGAGCCCTTGTCATCGGGCCGAACCCACCCCCCTCGTGCTTGTTTCGATTCTCCTTTCCCACTCTCGCCGCCGTGATGTCGTCGGTGTACGTCTTGGAGCCGCCGACGAAGGGCAAGGTGGTGCTCAACACCTCCATGGGTCCTCTCGACGTCGAGCTCTGGCCCAAGGAGGCCCCCAAGGCCACCCGCAACTTCGTCCAGCTCTGCCTCGAGGGATACTACGACAACACCATATTCCACCGCGTCATCAAGTCCTTCCTCGTCCAGGGCGGCGATCCCACTGCCACCGGAACAGGTCAGAGAAGCCGCCTCTTTTTTTCTTTTACTGTTTTTTGTTTCTTTATATAGTGGAGGTAAATTCTGGCCCGAAAATAATTATTTTGGAGCATAATGTTCGATTCGTGAGGATTCGAGATCCTGCATTTCTTTGTGGGGTTTGGTGGGGAATGCAGCAGTGAGTGTATTGGGGAAAAACTGGTGGGTGATTTTATAACCCACCAGCTATAATGGTGAGAAGGTGACACTCCCTCCTGTGCTCCCAGGTTGACCTAGTGTTATGTGATGAGGTTAATTTTAAGTGTTTTTTAAGGATAGTAACATCATTGATTTTCACAATGTAGTCATGCTTAATTGAAAATAGTAATCTTTTGGTTGTGTTGGGTTCAATTAGAATGAGTTTAGAAGTTGTGCTTTTGCCACGTGGGCGGTCTCATCTTGAGTTCTAATGGGGGTCTCGTTTACGAAGGGGGATGTATGAAATCGATTAAAATAAGCACGGAAATGACATTCATTGGTTTAGTTAACAAGATAATGAGCGTGTTCTGACTAGATTCTGCAAAGGTTACTCATGTGGAGTTGTTTCACAAGATGTCACAAGGTGACGGAACAATGTTATTGGCGATAGTGAAATTCGATAATGATGTGAACGATATTGTGGAATACACAGAGATGATGTGTTCCTCACCTCGTTCTATCTTATTTACCGAAATGTGGGAGGGGTCCACACTCATCGAGAGGCTTACAACAATGAATGCATTGGCTTCACAGCCTTATGTTCGTCTTTCGAGACTTATGTCACACAATTTGATCTGTTAGGGAAGCACGACTCAGAATTGACCACATAATGGAGTCCAATCTAGAAAACACCGAGGATGAGGTGGAAAATGGAGACAATATTGGCGACGACGAGATCCATATTACATCTAGTAGACCTTTTTACAATTCACGTGGTGGTAATGGTTTTATTAGAAATAAGGATGCAATCGATGTTTACGGCTAGGGTGGAGCATTGGCCCTGACTTCACCCAACCCGAGAAATCCTGGCCTGAGCCCACCAATTTTCTCCGAGCTTTGGGCCGGGTCATGGCTCGGATTGTTGGTCAAGTTGAGGGCCCGAGCCCGACCCATGGTCCGTGCAGTTGGTATACTGTAGTTATTTTATTTTATTGCTCATATGTACTATATATACGTATCTTGAACCTGGATGTCTGGACAGATTGCCATCCTTCGCGAGGCAACCATCATTCTAATTGAAACAAGAATTTTGATGTGGGAACTTAGTTACTTTACCTTTATCTCTTTAAGAAATTTTTTTCTCCATTCTCTTACTTTTTTAATCAAATCTTCCCGTGTATGCTACGAGTATGTTGCAAAAATAGGGAATGAGCTTCATGAACTAAATATTGAGAAAATTCTATTTAAAAATTATGGCAAAATAGAAAATTATTCTTGCCCCATCATCCGTTGGCGTGCTTCTCTGAATTGAGAAGAAAATAAATATATAATTCATTGATTGTTGGTCTAGCATGTGGGTTTCCATCATAGAGATGGGGACTCTAATATTACAACTACGATACTAACAAACAATACAAATACCGTTATGGTTCCTGACATGGTATGTTGTTTCCATATGAGGGGAGGGGATTGCGGGCTGTAAATCCCATGCAAAACCCCTCACATGTAAATATGGCGGACTGGGTTTAAGTGGGCTACCTTGGGTTTGTGTTGGGACCGACTGAACTTGAAATTTACACAAAATTAAGACCTAGGCCTGGACCACAAGTATGGTGGGTTTGGGTCGGGTCCCGGCTTTTGCAGGTCAGGTTACCCAATGCTCCACCCCACCATCGCCTCTTAGTGTTAAATGAGTTGAGGAATGGTATGTTGTTTAAATCAAAAGGAGATCTAGTTTATTATGTAAAATTGTTCCTCATAAACACCCTCCCTTACAATGTTGAAGTGCACGAGTCAGACATGAATGTATGGGTGGTGTATTACAGTGAGAGAGGCAGGGGTTGCATGTGGTGTTTGCACGGGCATTGCTGGTCATTTCTCCTTCAAAAAAAGCATTCCGGTCATTAGAGGGACAATTTGTATTGTTGATGATTGACACATCGCATAATTGCCTTAATCGAGCTATGAATCAAGATCACCCACAACTTGATTGTAGCTTCATGGATAAATGATTCATTAATCAAGCCGAGATATCACTAGAAATTAAGATGTCAATTTTACGGAGGCTTATTTCATATGGCTAATATATGTGTATACATATAACAAGTTATAGGAGGGTGTGGGATGTTGGAAGAAAGTGTATTGGAAAAACAAGGGGACGGTGGAGCCGTCCCACTGCACGGAGGAGAGGAAGGGGATGCATAGGCGCAAGGTGGGATGGGTTCTTTCAGGAACAAGAGGCTCTGTCGAGGGGACCAGGGAGAGTGAGGGAGGGCTTCCTGGCTAATGTAATATTCACCTCCACTAGCGACAACTTGCTTTAAGACAACAACTGCCTCTGGTGGAGGTGACTTCCTTATGGTACTTAACAAAATAAACTTTCCCTTGCCCTTGTCGTATACGGGAACAAATATTTCCTGATGCAGCGTGGACTCGACATGTAGGACCGTCTAATTATTTAAATTGTGGCCGTTAATTTTATTTACGTTTTTTTTAAGTTGTCGCAATTTTAAATAAAGAGATCGCGTGTGATCTCAATTAGTCTTAATTTGAATTTCAAATTTGGTAATTAGTCGGTTAATTAGTTAGAGTCAGTTTAGGATAATTGGTTGTCGATTTAAATTATTTTCTATTCTTGTAATGTCATCCCTCCTATATAAAGGGATGAGGGTCCAATGTTTTAGTCACTTCAAGATGTGATAAAATAGAGATTTATCTCTCTCTCCTCTCCCCTCTCTCTCCTTCTCCCCGCGTGATCTACACGTGTTCTTCTTCTCCCAAACCCCTCGTATTCCCGACGAGTTTCTTCTCTCTTCCCCTCGCGGTCTACGCGTTTCTTCTTCTCTAACCCCGCGCATCCGGCGTGTCTTCTCTTCTCAACCCTTCCAGTTTCTTCTTCTCAACCTCTCTATTTTCTTCTACCATCGAAAAATCCACCATAAAAAATTTATTATTTTCGTCGACGCCGAAACCATTTTGCATCAATTGGTATCAGAGTATGGCAACCGAATCGTCCCTACGATTCGACAACCGAATCGTCCCTACGATTCGACGATCCCGTCGCGTATTGGAAGATGCAATATGATTTGAGTTGCATATCTCATGATTCGCGTTCACGCGCACGTAGACACAAGTTCATGAAGCGCCTTATGTCAAGCCTCAAGGTTCAAGCAATTCGTCGGGAGACGAATTTTTTAAAAGCGGAGGAGAGTTGATGCAGCGTGGACTCGACATGTAGGACCGTCTAATTATTTAAATTGTGGCCGTTAATTTTATTTACGTTTTTTTTAAGTTGTCGCAATTTTAAATAAAGAGATCGCGTGTGATCTCAATTAGTCTTAATTTGAATTTCAAATTTGGTAATTAGTCGGTTAATTAGTTAGAGTCAGTTTAGGATAATTGGTTGTCGATTTAAATTATTTTCTATTCTTGTAATGTCATCCCTCCTATATAAAGGGATGAGGGTCCAATGTTTTAGTCACTTCAAGATGTGATAAAATAGAGATTTATCTCTCTCTCCTCTCCCCTCTCTCTCCTTCTCCCCGCGTGATCTACACGTGTTCTTCTTCTCCCAAACCCCTCGTATTCCCGACGAGTCTCTTCTCTCTTCCCCTCGCGGTCTACGCGTTTCTTCTTCTCTAACCCCGCGCATCCGGCGTGTCTTCTCTTCTCAACCCTTCCAGTTTCTTCTTCTCAACCTCTCTATTTTCTTCTACCATCGAAAAATCCACCATAAAAAATTTATTATTTTCGTCGACGCCGAAACCATTTTGCATCATTTCCCGTATATGAGCTGTGCGAATTTTCCTCATGTCAGATAGCATTCATCTTTGAGGAATACCGATTGCGGGGATAAAGTAAAATGATGCTAGTTTTTGCCAATTAGTATGGTAACAATGAGGAGTTGTCTTATATCCATCTTAACATTATGCTTGTCTCATTTTCTGTGGTGGGTCCCAGCTTGGGACGCCACCCCTTTCCCATTAAAAAAAACATTATGCTTGTCTCTTGTCCTTGCAGGTCGATCTTTCACTACCAAACTAACCCTTATTGAATTCAAATTGGAAGTGTGATTCTACGAGTCATGCTGAAAAGTTGGAGAAGAGTCTAGTTAAAGAAATATTTATTTGTGTTTTTGACATTTGTGAATCGTATAGGCTTCGTATGTAATAGGTCTTCAATTTAACTGCTATGGTAGACATTCCGATGCATTTGATAGTTCTAAGCCGAGAAGGGATGATATGTGGTTTTACTGATCTACAAAAGTTTGTAATAGTGCGAAATTTGTTAAGGCAATATGTGATAGAAAGATGACATGCTTGTAAACAGCCTGAAGTGAAACATGGTAAAAAAGAACCCTAAATGATTTGAGGCGATAGTTTTATATTTCCAATGACAAGTAATGAATTAGTGCAAAATATTTTGTTCCTTCTCATATCTTTCAATCTCAAACAACCAAAATGAAAGATTATAGCTTGAAAATGATAGCATATCATATTTATTATAAATATAACGACGATGGTAAACATGATGGATAAAACATATAAATTATCATATTAGATACAATTTATTATTATTAAAATAGTAATACTAGTTACGATACACATCATATTTACAATTTATTATGAAAAGAATAACATAGTAGTTATAATTTACATGAGATTATAAGTTATAAATAAATGTATCACGTAAAGCATGTATGAATCTATGCCCACAAATACATATATAAGTTATAGTGAGGTATGTGTAACAATCATAGTTTGAAATATCAACATCGATATCGTATCGGTCCGTCTCGAAAAGGATATATCGGGATATATCGTCGATATCGGTGGAAATCTCGAAAATGGCTCAAAAAAGCTATTTTTATCATTTTTCCACAAACTAAGACCATCCAAGTTCTTAAAACAATAAATAACTTACAAATACACACTTATATCATACATATCACTCGTCAATACACCTTATATTACACGTATCGATCATATCACACATATCGTTTTTGTTAATACTGATCTTTAGTATTGATAGATATTGGAAATGAAATAACTATTTAAACAACACCTTGAACACATCTTTTGTTCATAAAAAAAATAATAACACTTGTTGATTGATGATGGTTATTAAAATAACAAAATGTTTCGTTCATAGAAATTATTATCGTGGACCTCCATAATCACTCCCACTACCATCGACACCATAGAGGCCGCCTTGTGCACCACCGGGTTATCGCCTCTCAAAATCGCTCCTCAAAGATTCTCCCATGTTATATGGAAGTACATAGCTTTGTAATCCATCACTTGCGAGGATAAAAAACAATAATATTGGTGTTGGAAATGGTATTATCGGTGGCAAAATAAGAAAATGAAAGAGCTTAGGAACCTTGTGATGATGATGAAGTAGGAGATAACCATGATTGTGGTGCTCATTAAAGAGGAAAGCGAACATCTAAGGTGGTATATTACCATTTTTAAGAGAAATACAAAATTTAGAATAAGTATGAACAAGTACATGGAAAACTCTAAAAACCTTCTCCCCAAGATCTTAACAAATACTAGAAATCGTAACATGACAATAGAAAAAACTCAAGAATAAGTATTAGAGCACGAAATATACGAAGCCCCCTACTAAATCCACCTCTAAATACATTTAAAATGACGAAAATTACTTTAGAGAAGCCTTACCTAAAGCTAAGAAGAAGTTACAGGCAATAACAACTCGATATGGTGAGATATTGACCAATATTGGCGATAATAAGTCGATATGAGGGAAAGTTGCCTTCAAAACTTCAGGTTTTGACCTATACACATTGATATCTCGATATGGCAGCTTCCAGAGATATCTGAGAAAACATCATTCATAGTAATATCGGTATCAACCGATATCTAATACCGATAGATCGGCGATATATCTTGATATTTGAATTTATGGTAATAATATATTTTGCTAGTGCAATAGTGCATTGCTTTTGGTATGGGGATTTAGGTCATATGGCATGTACATATCGGGAGTCGTCACTTGTTTTTGACGTGATTTGCCTGAACATTAGAGGGATTTATGTCCATCATGAGTGTTGCCATGTTGTCGCCTTTAGTGGAGGGAGACGGTTTGTCTTATCAACTGGGGATTTCTGTGGTTGCGATTGGACTGATCAACACCTATCGACGGACTCTGTGTTGATCAAGGAGTGCCCAAATAGTAGAGTTGCGTTTGAATGGCAGCAATAGCTGCATCAAAGATGTTTAGCGTGTTTTTTTGGGTGTTTTGGTTTGACTAGAGGAGCCCCCCTATTAGGACCATGTTAAGTGATGATGTTGGCCATTTTTCTTTCAGTTGGCAGGTTGTTGGCTATTGCTCTTCGATCGTATGAAGGCGTTCTTTGATGCGGGATGGGGGTAGCCTTTTTCTCGAGATATGGACAAATGGGTGGTTGTAGTCATTTCCTGGTGCTTGGGATGATGAGTGTTTCTCTCATCCGTTGTGATTTTTCTTCGGTGAACATGGCACTTGATGCGTTGGGGAAGGTATTTGTTGTGTTGCTAGATTGTGTGATGGTTTTTTGGATGCCTTCATCATCGAGATCGTTGGCCAGCATATATACTCTCGACGGTGCTTGACTTCGTGGTGGGGAGAACCTATTTCAGCTTGATGGTATCATAGGATTGTCATTTTTGCTTTTGGAGAGGTAGAACCTGATGGAGGGACAATGGTGCAGACTGCATACAACAACGGAGAGGTGGAAATCCTGTTGATTTCCACGCCAACTGGTGCGAAAGTTGATACTGTATTGACGGTGATGGCAGTAGAAGTAAAATATTTAATTTTTGGCCCACAAGTTATTGTTTTTTCCTAAAGAAAAAAAGGCCTCCACCGTAAAAGTGGGTGCCCAAAAACTTCACCATTTATCACCTGCAAGATCTTGTTGAGATTCGATTCATCATGCATCCAAGTTTGAGGGTATTTGTTTCCTTCTCCCGTTCTAAGCAAGTGATCCGGACCTTGCGTTGACAGGTGCCATGTCTATTTTCCTATTTTATGGCTACATGGGTGATTCGAGCGAACAAACCCCTTTACAACTTGGGGTTAGGGAAGTTTCTCAAGGCGGTTTGATTGCTTCATAGGAGGGGGTCAATGGTCTTCCTCTGGTGTTGTTGTAGTGGTCGTCAGTTGACCATCGAGTCGCCTTGCTCATGGGTGATCATCTTTAAGGGCCGTGACGAAGAAGGGGCCCATAGGGTTTCCCGTCCAAAGCAACGGAGATATGCGAGGTTGCTTAGAGATAACATGTTGGTTTCCTCAAGGAAGAGGTGGTGTTCGGGAAACATGAAATGGAGAAAATGGAGTTAAAGGCTAACTTTACAAGGAAGGGGGGTTTGTTGGTGGTATTCCCAATTCCAAAGAGGGGTGACACATGCTAGGTGGTGGAAAAAATGTTTTTGCGGAGATTATTTATTATTGTAAAACAATGGTGGGTGTATGAGGGTTGTTCCATGTGGGGGGTCACCATGTGGTTGTAAATGAAGCTCATCACTTGGAATGTTCATGGCATAAGTAACTCGAAGAAGAGGCCTAGGTTGGCAGGCAACTTGGAAGTAAATCACCAGCTTTCCTTCTCAAACTCATTAGTAGCATCTTATGCCCACTCATCGAGGATGGGTTTTTTTGGCTTAAGGATGAGATGAGTGGACATAAGATGCTACTGGTGAGTTTGAGAAGGAAAGCTGGTGATTTACTCTTTGTAATCACAAGTGTGTATGTTCATATTGAAGTTGAGAAGAGGTAGAACCATAGGACCCACATGTGTTCTGTTCTTCTTTGCTTGTTTCTTTGGTGGTGGGAAGGGATTTTAATGCCACTCTTTTATTGTGTAGTCGATCGAGAGGTGATGATGGTCCAGATCCTGGTTTGAAGGACTTCAGGTATTTAGTTGGGGAGCTTTAATTAGATGTTATGGATGCTTTAGATTGCAGATTCACATGGCGAAACTCGTCCTCCACGTTGCACATTGTGGATTTTTCTTGTTTGTTGAGATATTGCAGCTCTTTCAACTAGCTTATGTAAAGAGTCTATTGAGATATTGTTCTAATCACACTCTATTTATCCTAGAATCGGTCACCCATTTTCTTTCTTTTCGATTGAACACTCTTTGGGGATTTGGAGTGGTTATGGGGTTAGTTCCGAGTGGAATGGTCGTCAAGGATAGGGTCAACAAGTTGGTGGCAAATCATTTTCAGGATTTCAATAGGTAAAGTCATTGTTTTGGTTAGCGGTGATTAGGGAAAGGTGCGTACCAACTGAATTTTGAGATGGTTGAGGGGCTCATGCATGATTTTAGGGAGCAAGATATCCCAGTGTCAGTTAGTTAGGGAGCTGAATGCATGCTAACAAATGATAAAGGTGACAACTTTGATTTCTATAAAATTAACATGGTGCTCATATTTTACTTCTTAGGAAGAGGTTTCTCACTTTAATGGTCTGGTGGTAGTGCAGTGTGCCTACCACCCAAAAGGCGAGAGTTCATATCCCTCCTTGTAGGGGTTTCATTATGTAGCCGATAACCAACGCCAAAAATAATTAGATCTTTCAACATGGATTTGAGCAAGAATCCGTGTACCCGACCTACTTAAAGTGGGAGAAGGCTTCACCATTTTTTTAACAAAGGTTTCTCAACCAGTAGAGGTTTTTAAGCTAATTGTGGTTTACAACGAGATCTTCCTTATTGCAGTTATGCTATCGTGAGTCGATTGCATGGGGTTTAAGATGGATTTATTTTCTCGGTGTAGATGAACTTTCTGCCATTCATGCTTATGATGGATGGCCTGGTAATGACTTGGAGGATTCCGTAGGTTAAGGGGCTATTGTGGATGATTGATTTCTTCAAGGTCTATGATTATGTAAATGGGAGATTCCTTTGGTTCTCTCTTATTAAAAAAAAGCTTCCCGAAGGTAGATTGCTTGGATGAAGAGATGTGTCACTACTACGTCTTACTTAGTGTTGGTTAATTATCATTTTGAGGGTTATTTTCTTCAACCCAATAGGGGGTTAGGTAGGGTTGTCCGCTCACATTCTTGTCTTTGTGAGGCATGTGCTAGCTGTTATGGTAGATAATGCTGTTTAAGGAGGGATCTGTGCTTACTATTTTCATGATGGCCTTTTCCATTTTAGTGCTGCACGATGTGGACTACATGACCTTCTTCATTGGAGGTGTTGGTGGTTGAGATTTTTGGGGAGGGTCTCTCAGGATCAGTCGAGAGAAGTTTGTTTTGTTCCTTTGGCATATCCCAGGGGGTGGTTATGGAATGTAGTAAATTTCGAGGTTACCACAAGTGAGTCTTCCACTCTTTCATTTTGGGTTGTTGCTAGCATGTTGTAAGTTCAAGAAAGATGATTGGCTGCCCCTTGCGGAGAAGTTCAAGCATAACTTCGCCTGTTGGGAGGCTTCCTACCTGTCGGGGGGTGACCATTTAGTGCTTCTTATGGCCATCCTGTTTGCTAATCTGATTTTTCTCTCAATCATAATATGCTAGTAGGGATTCATGAGCGTCCGGAGTCCATGATAAGGCAGTTTCTTGAGTCTAGCTCTGGGAGGGGCAATCACTATGTTCCTCTGGTGGAGTAACACTTAGGGTACGTTTGGTTGCCGGGTTAACCCGGGTTAAACTGGGGGAGGGTAAGCCATTTTTGTGTTTTGGTGTTTGGATAGAGGGTTAGAGGTTGAGTGGGTTTGTTGTGATGTGATTGTATTGAAGTTTGGAAAAGTGAGTAGTTATTGTGATGTGATTGTATTGAAGTTTGGAAAAGTGAGTAGAAGTTGAGTAGTTTATAATTTTTAGATGATATGATGGTATAATATATTATTTTTTGATGGAATAGATGAAAGAGAAATGATTTATTTAATGTATAAAAAAAGAGAGATGGAGTGGGCCCACAAGTGAGAGAAATAGTAGGTTTTGGAGGGTAACCCCCTCCCCCCCAGAGGGGGTTAAACCCCCAACTGAACATGGCCTTAGTGATTCAACTTGTTCACCATATGTGCCTTAGGATGCTGAGTCCAAAGAGATAATTAAGGCATTGCCTACTAATGGGTGGTGAAAATCTAAGGGGAGAGGGATGATATGCTTAACAGTATGGTGCGGGGGATCTATGCGTTCCAGTGGAGTTGAAAGTTTTGGAGGGCTCAGTTCGATCGCCATCATTTATTGGATAGGTTCTTTAAAAAATTATTTATTAGATAGGAATATGCTCTATATTTTTGCCTGACAATATTGTGTTCCTAAGACCTGTGTTGGGGGACGACAATATGCTTATATTCTGGTTAGATGATTGGTCTTAAAGTGGGACTTTTTGCGACCTTTTTCGAAACTTTTTTTATTAACGCCAACTCGGGATATATGAGATATTAAGGCTTGGTTGAAACAAATCATGGGTGCCTGGTTTTTCTCTAATTTCTCTGAACATCAGAATGCATGCCTTTTTGAGGATATTAGTTTTTGACATGATTGACAGAGGGGCATCATCTCTGGGCATCGTTTAGTTCTGACTTCTTGCTTAAGAGGGTATATAAGGCACTGACCACCTGTTTGTGTTCGTACACGACGACTTGCCTAGATACCGTGGCATTAAATTTTGCTCAATTCACTAGAATTTTGATTTCAACATGTGATCGAAATTCGACGAAAATGGCCAAAATTTCAGCCTTTAGGGTTGTAGTGCGATAGAAGCATTGGGGATCGACAACAAAAACAACAAAGCTTTTTCTCACATTAAGTAGGGTCGACTACATGGATTCTTTGCCTTCATTCAGATCTATCTTAGGTCATTCTCAGGCTTAGATCCAAAAAACTAAGATCCGTTTGGATAGTCTCGTGCCAACTCTTAGGAAGATTCCTCGTCCTCTCTTATCCGGCTCAGTATCCCAAAACTTGCATCTTCTAACTGGTGCATTAACCAGTCTCCTTTGCAAATGGGCAAACCATCTTAAGCGGTTTTCTCTCATCTTATTCTCTATGGAAGCTACACCAACTTTCCTTTTGATAGCGTCATTATAAATCCGATGTTTACACGTATGAGTATGCATCCACCTCATCATTTTCATTTCTGCTACTGTCATTCTCTGCACATGTCTATGGTTCACATACCAACATTCAAATCCATATAACATAGCAGGTCTCACGGTTGCTTTGTAAAATTTACCTTGATTTTCAAAGGAATTTTCTTATCACATAGAACGGTAGAGGCTTCTCCCCACTTTAGCCAACCTGCATTTATTCTACGAATAACATCTTCATCGATTTCCCCATCATGTTGCGAAATAGATCCCAAGGATGTAAAAGAGTCTTTCTTCCGAATGTTTTCATCACCAATCTTCACCTCAGTTCCTTTACCACTGCTTCCATCAAATGTGCACTCCATATATTTTTGGTCTTAGCCCTACTTGTACTATAGTCTCTAAGGCATATTTTCAAACCTCAAGCTTCTCATTTACTTCATCTCTAGTCTCATCAATCAACGTGAGATATCATCAACGAATAACATACATAAAGGTATCTCATCCTGAATGTGTCTAGTCAACTCAGCCTATAATCCAAGTAAAAAGGAATGGAATCAAAGCTGAACCTTGATGCAAACCAATGCTGATGTCAAAATAGTCAGTCTTCCCAGACTGGATCCTTACCTAATATGAAGTCCTATCATACCCATATCCTTTATAAGGTTAATGTATGTGACACATACTCGTCTCTTATTCAAAACTCTCCACAATATTTTTCGTGGATATAATCATAAGCATTCTCCAAATTAATGAAAATTGATGTTTTTCCTTTAGCTCTAGAATCTCCATTGTTTTCCTCAACAAGTGGATAGCTTCAATAGTTGAGCGATCTAGCATGAATCCGAATCGATTTTCTTTTACTTTGGAAACTTGCCTTATCCTTCTTTCGATCACACATTCCCAAAATTTCATAGTATGACTCATTAGTTTGATACCTCTATAATTCAAAGAATTTTTGAATCTCTCCTTTATTCTCATAAAGAGGCACTACGATGCTTCTCCTTCATTCTTCAGGCATTTTCTTGCTTCGCCAAATAGCATTGAATAAATTTGCGAGCCAATTCAGACAAGTTCACTCAGAACTCTCAATACTTAAATAGGAATGTCTTCAAGTCCTACACCTTTCCCAAGTTTCATAACCTTAAATGCATCCTCTACATCCTTCCTTTGTATTCGTTTATAGCTTGCACGATTCAAGTAACTTTTATTACTAGCTGGATCTCCCAAAGTGGTCTCTCTATTTCCTTCCCAAATGAAAAGCTTATGGAAATACTGTTTCAATCTAGTCTCTATATCCTTTTGAGTAACAAACACGTGTTTATCCTCATCCTTAACGCATTTTACTTGAGAAAGATCTTTGATCTTTCTTTCTTTTTCTTTGGTTAATTTGAATATATCCTTCTGTCCCTCATTAGAGTCAAGATTTGTGTTACAAAACTTCATAAGCTTTTGACTTAGCTTCACTTAAGGCCTTCTTTTCTTCCTTCTTACTTATTATGTAGTTTATGACAATTTCCTATGTTATATCATATTACATAGTTTTAAAGCACTCTTTTATTTTAAGCTTCTCTTGCACCCCTTCACTCCACCACCAAGCTTCTTTTGACCTGGAACTCCTCCCTTTGACCTGCCTAGTATCTCTTTGGCTACCCTTCAGATACGAGATGCTACCGTCTCCTACATCTCATACATTTTCGTTACCATTTCAAGATAAAGTCTTCTAAAACCTTTTCCTTGATGCTTGATTGCTACAATTGAAGATTCGACCATCCGGTTCAAATGATTTTGAGAACCATTCTTTTCTATTTGGAGCATTTGGCTGGGAAGAAACAACTTGATTTTTGCGGGGCAGCGCTTCTATAAGGAAAACATTTGTATCGCTGCCAATAATTTCTGTACGGACTGGTTATCCATGTAACGCTCTTCTTTTTGGGAGGCGGATGGTATCTCTTTTACCATCAACCTTGACTTTTGTTGTACCCCCGCTGTAAGTATATTTCCACCTTCATCCTTAATAAATTGGGGCGAACACCTATGAGTGTATCCCCCTCCTTTGAGTGTCAAAAACCATTCTTTTCTTTTTTTTGAAGATCAAAAGAGGGGGTAGCACGCTAAGGTGCCCTCCCCAAAATAATAATTAAAGGAAAAGAAAAGAAAAGAGTACAAAGGAAGAAAAAAAATCACAACAAAGGCCAATCCTCTACAAAAGCCTTGGACTGAAAAAAAACATTCTCTCCATAAAACCTTTGTCCCGAGAACACAAGAGCATTCCTGGCCAACCAAATACTCTAAAACAAAGACAGTGGGCCCAGCAACTCCAACCGACATGTGCTACACCATTTGTACATAAATTATATACAACAACAACAACAAAGCCTTTTCCCACAATTAAGTAGGGTCGGCTACATGGATTCTTCGCCTCCAATCAGATCTATCTAAATTAAATATCAGAGAAAAATAAATCACTTTTTTCCATCAAAACCAACAAAAGAGATAGTCGAATTTTATGTGTATGTAATATTGCATCATTCTATATGTTCATCAATTTTACAGTAAGTTGACTTTTTCTAATGACCATGCATTTTTTTCCAAATTACAACACACGAATAGGAAAAACCTAGATTTAAAAAGGAAAGCAAGTGAAGGAAATTCTCCACCTCTGTCTGGAAGCCTAAAAAAATCAGAAAATGTAATATTTGCTTCTTTAATTTTCTAAAATTCAGTAGAAGATTAAGGCAAATTTAATGATAATTGCTTCCATCGTATGGTACATATATGTGCAATCTTGTAAAAGTCAGCCGACTAGGTTGACGACTCGAGTAAGGGGGTACTTGATCCGACTAGGACTAGTCGGTCGGTCAGAGTGACTTTTGTTAGCTGACCCGACTAGTCGGTCGACATTTTTCTTCATAATCATTTATGTTTTTTTATGATTTTTTAATAGTAAATTGTTGAGGGAAAATGGATAGCTTAATTTATGAAAAGCCAAGGGTTTTCTTATATAGGAGAGGAACCTATTGAGCATATTACAAGAATAGAACAAAAGAAATAGAAAATAAGCAAAACAATAAATGATAACAAATATCTCAACACTCCCCCGTAAGCTGGAGCGTAGATATTGATCAGACTCAGCTTGGATCAACATCTTTGATAAGGCACTCTGGCTAGAGTCTTAGTATGAACATTGCTATCTAGTCTCCAGAGATAACATGCGTAGTAGCAATAAGACCCTTCTGTATCATGTCATGAGTGTAGTGACAGTCCACCTCTATATGCTTCGTCCTCTCATGAGATGCTGGGTTGTTGGCAATAAAGAGAGCAACCTGATTGTCACATTGGAGGTTCATGGAAAGATGCACCTCTATAGTCAGGTCAGTAAGAACCGATCTGACCCATATCATCTCTATGCTAGCTCGCGCCATGGTCCTGTAGTCTGACTCAACACTCGATCTGGGAACTACAGTCTGCTTTTTGCTTTTTCATGAAATCAGGGAATTCCCTATGAACACATCAAAGTTTGATGTAGACTTCCTATCCTTTGGACACCCAGCATAATCTGCATCTGCACATGCGGTAACTGAAAGAGATGCGCCTCTACTGAAAAGAAGTCCCGTACTAGGTGAAGTCTTCATATATCTCAGTATCATATGGACTGCATCCATATATGCATGTTTGGGCTGCTTCATAAACTGACTCACTTTGCTCACTACAAAGGATATGTCGGGCCTGGTAATAGTCACATATAGTAGATGGCCAACAAGCTCCATATACCTCCTCTTGTCGGCCTCCTCAGCATCATCATCATAGAGCTTCATACTCGAGTCAATAGGAGTAGTGGAAGGTCTGCAATCTGCCATGCCTGTCTCTAAAAGAAGGTCTGTAACGTACTTCCTCTGGGTTATCACAAGACCACGCTGGTTCCTGGCAAACTCCAATCTAAGGAAGTAACGTAAATGTCCAAGGTCCTTGGTCACAAACTGCTGACCTAGGAAGTCCTTGGCACCCTGAATGCCCTGCTCGTTATCCCCTGTAATAATAATGTCATCAACATAAACAAGAATGACAATAGTACCTCTCCGGGTCCTCTGTACAGACAAGGAGTGATCAACAGTCGATCACACAAACCCCTGCTGCTTTATCAAGTCCGAGAGCTTCTAGAACCATGCTCTTGGACTCTGCTTAAGGCCATAGATAGCCTTATGAAGCCTGCACATCTTCTGACACTCCCCCTCAGCAACAAACCCAGGTGGCTGCTGCATGTAGACTTCCTCCTATAAATCACCATAAAGGAAGGTATTCTTCATATCTAGCCGGTAAAGGGGCTAATCTCGTGTCACAACATTAGAAGCAGAATACACAGAGTAGAATATCTAGCAACTAGAGAGAAAGTTTCCTGATAGTCCACCCCATATGTCTGGGTGAATCCACGAGCCACAAGTCTCGTTTTATAGCGATCTACACTGCCATCTGCACGGTGTTTCACAGTGAACACCCATTTACATCACACACCGGATGCACCACATGGAGCAGAAACAAGATTCCACGTACCACATGACTGTAGTGCGGCCATTTCTTCTTCCATGACTAACCGCCACTGACTGTCCTGAAGAGCCTCCTGATATGACCATGGTATCTCCATGGCTGATAGCGCCACGGTAAATCTCCTGAAGTCCTCTAACATTCTGCTTAAGGAAACCCGGGCTACAAGAGGATAAGTAGCACATTTATGTTGCAGTTTACGGAGAGCAATTGGTACATCAAGATCATCTGCCAAGTCCGTAACCTGTGAGTTCTCCTCCTGAGAGGGCACATGCTCATTCTGTCTGGAATCTTGCCGCACAAATAACTCAGTAGTGCCACCAGTAGAAACTATGTGCTCGTTACATACCTGAGGCGTGCTGGATGACGGGCAAGGCCTGTGAACAGGGGGGACGGAGCGAGACCCACGAGTAAAAATACGAGGTAAAAACTGTGTCACAGTAGAAAGAGGAGCCACCGGAGCAGGTGTAGGTGGTGGTGATGGAGGAGGTGGTGGTCAGTGTTGCAAAAGTCAGCCGACTAGGCCGACTAGTCGGCTCGATTATGCGACTCGGGTGGGTATCCGACTCGAATAAGCAAAGTCGGCCTATAGTTGCTTGAACCCGACTAATCGGGCATTTCGTCGGTCTAGGCGGCCGATTAGGTGGCCGATTTTTTCTTAGGAGAACTCGGTAATTGGACCCAGGTATAGAGTTAAGGGTTACTGTAATAGTAACCCTCATTCAACTCGACCGACGCCCCTCCGACCCCCCCCAGTGCGCGATACCCCTGCACTCCCAGCTCCAGCGTGTCGCCTCGCCGCCTCTAGTGCCTTGCCGCCGCCGCCTCCACCTCCATCGCCTAGCCGCATCGCCACCTCCATCCCTACCCTCCAGCGCCTCCTAGCTCTTACCCGATCTCTGGCGGTATCATGTTAGTTTTTTTTTTATTTTTTTCATTTTTGCTTCTATTTTCTCTTCTAATTTTCTTATGTTGATGACGTTGAACTTAGATGTTATTGTTATCAATTAGCAATGTTAGGTTAGGTTTTCTTCAAATTTTTTTGGTTTTTGCTTAGGTTGATCTTAGATGTTATTGCTTAGATTTGCTTAGGTTGATTTTAGATATTATTGTTAGGATATATTTTCTCTTCTAATTTGCAGGTTGATCGTAGATGTTATTGCTTAGATTTTCCTTTCTAGTTTTTGCATTGTTAGGTTAGGGTTTCTTCTAGTTTGTTAGTTTATTTTAGAAGTAAAAATTTAATTTGTCATGATGAAGGCATGTTGGGTATCTTATATATATAAGATTACTTTATTGTCTTATTACGTCCCAAATGTCCGTTAATTTAGATACTTGTTGATTTGTATGATGGTTAGGTAACTTAGGTACTTTAATTTGCGAGTTTAATTATCTTCGTGTTTGTTGATTGGCTAACTTGTAAGTTTGATTAGCTAGTAACTTGTAAGTTTGATTATTAACTTGTGAGTTTGTGACTATGTAGATGGCTACACCTCTAGCGAACGTCGCTTCTGATAGCGACTCATTATTTTATATGCCGCCATGATCAATTGATCCTGCATGGCAATATGGTTACCTTTCGAACCATGTGGATCCGACTACGGTTACTTGCAGATTGTGCAAGAAGGTTGTCAAGGGAGGTGTATACAGATTCAAGCAATATCTAGCACACCGAAGAGGCAATGTGGCTGCATGTCCCAAGGTGGATGAAGAGACGAAGAAGAATATGGTTGCATACCTTGATGACATTGCCAGGAGGAAGAGCCAGAAAGCCGTCGATGTTCAGGAAATGAGAGAGAGGAAATTGATATCACTGGAGATGCGGTTCGGCAAAAAGATCACGAGTATCTGACTCCTTGGAGCAGAATGTCACAGTGGAAGGGTCATCACGTCAGATGACCATAAAAGATGAATTCTCCAAAGATCATCGTGATATGATCACCTGTATATAGCCATGGAAGGCCGTATCGATATCGATATCGTTTCGGTCCGCCCGGAAATGGATATATCGGGATATATCGACAATATATCGACGATATCGGTGGAAATGTCGAAAATGGCGCAAAAAAATTATTTTTTTGGCATTTTTCTGAAATTAAGGTCATCCAAGATATTGAAACAACAAATAACGTACAAATACACACTTATATCACACATATCGGTCCATTTATAGACCATATATCGCACATATTGGTATCGCACATATCGGTCATATTGAACATATCGATATTAGTATTGATTCTTGACTTATAAATATTGGAAATGGATTTCATTCAAGTTCTTATGACATGAAATAATATAAATATACACCTAAAAAATACATATAGATCATTTATGAGGACTATGATCCTTATAGTGCACATATCGGTCATATCGAGCATATCGTTGATATTGTTAGTTGTTGACTTTCTATATATATTGAAAATGGAGTTCATCCAAGTACTTTGATCACTAAATAATTTACAAATGTACTCTTACTCTCTTAGATAACACATATCGATCATCTATGAACCTTATATCGCATATATCGATACGGTTGTACTGTTAGTTGTTGACCTATATATATATATATATTGAAAATGGAGTTTATCCAAGTTCTTAGATCACTAAATAACTTATAAATATACTCTTAGATCACACATATCGATCATGTGCACTATATGTTCTGCTACGCGACCCGAAACAGGATATCCATGCTTCTGGTAGCATGTATCCTCTGCATGTCCTAGTCGATGACAGAAGGTGCAAGGACCATGCAGACGCCTGATGCAGCGTGAACTCGACACATAGGACCGTCTACTTAATTAAATTATGGTCGTTAATTTTATTTACGTTTTTTAAGTTGTCGCAATTTTAATTTAAATAAAGAGATCGCGTGTGGTCTCAATTTGGATTTTAAATTTGGCCGGTTAATTAGTTAGAGTCCAATTAGGATAATTAGTGGTCAAATTAAAATTAGTTTTCTATTTTTGTAAGGCCATCCCTCCTATATAAAGGGATGAGGGTCCCGTGTTTTTAGACAGTTCAGATTTATGACAGTTCAGATTTATGAAAATTGAGATTTTATCTCCCTCTCTATTTTCTCTCCTCCCTCAACGTGGTCTTCACGGTTCCTCTTCTTTAACCCCTCGTTCCCGACGAGTCCTCTTCTTCTCAATCTCTCCTTTTCTCCACCGAAATTCCACCGCCCAAATTAATTTATTTATTGTCGATGCGCCGAATCAATCCGCATCATTTGATATCAGAGCATGGCCTACAGATCGTCCTCACGATCTGACGATCCGACCAGACGCTCGCGCCGACATCAACGTTCGTTGGAGTGGAAACGACAAGCCGAAGAATTTTACAAACATGACATAGACGCACGGCGTGAGTTCCAGATTGTCCAGTCCAAAGTTCGAGAGATAATGGCTAATCTCAAGGCTATGCACGCCCAATCATTGCCTCCAACCCCCGACACCGTTGACACGAGTTGTGATGAAGAAAACTCCACTGTGGAGGAAGTTTCGATTGCTGTCCAGATCATCCCGGAAGAAATAAGTGCCGATCTGCTTGCTGCCCCGGTGATTTCAGACTTGAAAACCCCTCCGAAGTCGACCCCGGCACCGCCCGCGGCTCCCTCGCTGGACGGCTCCGCCCCGGCATCCGTTGAGGTACAGTTCCCAGCCCTCGCGGCTGCTTTCCCCACCCTCGCACCACCGGCGACCCCTCCCGCGAACCCCCTTTCCCCAACCACTACGGCTTCCGCTCCGTCCCCAAGCCCGACACCCACCCCAGTTGTCCAAACCCTCGCCGCCGCACCACCGACGGAAACCCCCGCGACCCCCGACCCCACCTGCGACCCATCTCCGTCCACCACTTCCCCCCTCCGCACCCTCAAACCGCCTCCTGCAAAACCCAACTCCCCAGGCGACGCCTTCGCCTTCCCCCAGTTCCGCGCCAACTCCCCACCCGCCAGCAACCCCCCTCTCTCGCCTGCGCCTCCTCCTCCCGGCGCCAACCCACCTCGCCGCCTTCCCCCGGCCCTCCTCCTCTTTCTGAGCTTCGCCAGCCTCACCCTCGCCATCCCTCCCATCGCCACCCTCGAACCCCCTCCCATCACCAACCACGCGACCCCACCAAAACCCGAACCCGGCACCTCAGCACTTCGCGCCCTCCCGCGCGGGAACCCTTGCGACCCCCGCCTTCCCTCGCCCACGCCATCGCTGAGGTCGAGTCGCCGCCCTGAGCCCTCCATCGCCGCCATGCCTCGCCGCCTCTTATCAAGGGTAGGCAGAACCCTAGCAAAGGCTTTCTTGGCAGGTGCATCCCTGAAAATAAGGGATGAAGTATTGACTTGGAAGATTTACAAGGGGGCCCCTCCTCCAGAAAATATTTATCAAAAGAGCCCAGTGGAAGATGAATTAAACTATGGAATTCTTTTTTTTTGAGGCTCAAAAAAAGGGGGACGCACTCAACGGTGCTCGCCCCACTGCATTAAAGAGAAAGATAGAGAAATACTTACAAGAGAGAAGGGACGAACAGGAAACCAAAATACAAAAGGGCGGATGGTATCCAAGATGTGATACCCCCCGTTACAAAAGCATCATACTAGCTAGAGGACCAATCAAGAAGGAAACCCGAGGCCGAAATACGAATATTCTCCAAGTAGAACCGCTGCCGAGCAAAAAGAGCTTCGTTCCTTCCCAGCCAAATGCTCCACAGCCGCGCAATTGGCTCCAGCAAAACCTTCCGAGGGCGGCCCCTAGCATTGATCAAGCTAGCGCAGAACGAGGCAAATGAGGACAGGTTAAGCCAGCCCAAGTCGTCCCACAGGGCACAAACACAACCACAATGAAAGAATAAGTGGTCAATATTTTCCGTCTCCAGGCCACAAAGGATACAGTTGGGCGAGGCATTGGGAAACATAGTAGCACAACGGTCACGAGTTAACAATCGACCACGTCGTAATAACCAAAGGAATATGCTGATGCGCTCAGGGAGCTTGAGACCCCACAAGAATCTGCAATCCCGCAAGAAGGTAGCATCATCCCCGATATAGTTGGGTAAAATAGCCTGGTACGCCTTACGGGTAGAAAAAGGGCCATCCTTCCAAACCAAATGATCACGGCCAATAGAAGGCCTGGGAGCGTCAGCGAGAACAGCCATGAGAGAGATGAAATCTTGCAACCGCTGGTCCGATAAGTTATCAGTAATTGAAGGGCACCAATGGCCACCATCCCAGCAAGAAGCCACCGTGACGTCCTTGTCGGTCACCAAAGCGAACAACCGGGGCAAAAGGGTCCGAAGGGCACCCCTCCCTGTCCAATCTTCCTCCCAAAAGCGAAGCGAATTTCCATCACCGAGCTTAGGAGCAAATAATAGTCTACTGCGGTTAAGGGCGTCCACCATCCCACGCCAAAAAGATGAGAAGTGCCCCTGGATACCCCCACGAAATGCAGAAGTGAATTCAACCCCCACCGCCTCCCTTAAACAATTTAACATGAAATTCTCCTCCCTACCCCAAACCCTTGCCGCCCATTTGAGCAAGAGGGCATCATTCACCACCTCCAACCGCCTTACGCCAACCCTCCCTCCCGCTTAGGCCGCGTGACCTCATCCCACCCCACCAAATGCACGCCCCTTCCCCCACCCCCCTTCTTCCCCACAAGAAGCCCCGCATACACTTCTCCAATCTTGATCGTACCCCCTTAGGCATCCCACGCACAGAGAAAAAGTAGATTGGGATGGAAGATAATACAGATTTGAGTAACACTAACCGACCGCCACGGGAGAGAAGAGCCGCACGCCACCCAGCCAACCGAGCCACCATCTTCTCCACAACCGCCCGCCAGTCGCGAATGCGAGCGCGGCCCACCGTCAAAGGCAGACCCAAGTAGTCAAAAGGGGAGAGCGGCAGGAGGAGAGCCCAACAGCCTCGCGCATTCCCCAACCTCCGCCGTAGACATGGAGAAAGGGACGACCTTGGACTTATTCCCGTTGATTTGGAGGCCCGATAGCTCGCTGAATAAATGTAGAGTAATAGCCATACTGGAAACGCTCGAGGTACCACCCTCGATGAAGCAAATTGTGTCATCAGCAAATTGTATAAGTGGAACATGGTAAGGGCCAAAGGAGCACCCGCGAGAAAGCCCGGCCGCGACCACTCCATCAATCATGCGTGGCAAAACATCAACCGCCAAAACGAACAATAGGGGAGCAAGGGGACACCCCTGTCGAACCCCCTACGAGGTTGGAAAGAGCCCCCAGCCATGCGACCATTGAGAAGAACAGAAAGGGAGGCCGTGGTCACACATCGCCGCATCCACGAAATCCAAATCGAAGGGAACCCCCTCCTCATAAGCACGGACCACAGAAACCGCCAATCAAGAGTATCGTAGGCCTTCGCAAAGTCAATCTTTCATAAGATCCCCTTCGAACCATTCTTGCGCCACGCCTCAATAATCTCCAAGACCACTGCATAGCAATCAGAAATTTGCCTCCCGCGAACAAAAGCGGCATGTGAAGGCGAAATAAGCGAGTCGAGGAGTGGAGCGAGCCGCCTTGCCAGAGCCTTAGCAATGATTAAGTAAATCGCATTCGATATGGAAATCAGCCGAAAATCCTCAATCCGATTGGCCGAGGTTGACTTTGGAATAAGAACTATAAGAGCCCTGTTAAGTTTATCAAAGCCACGGTTCCCCTCACAGAAATCCCGCGCCACATCCAAAACATCATTAGCAACAACGTCCCAGAAATCCTTGTAAAAAGAGACCGGGAAGCCATCGGGCCCCGGCGCAGCATCGGAATTGAGGTCCCGGACAGCCCCCTTGAGGTCCTCCATAGAAAGCGGGCGGGCAAGCGCCTCCGCAGCAAGCGAAGGAAGAGTGGAAGCCCCACGGTCGGACCATCTCCACCGCCACGTAGCAGGGTTCCCAAACACGCCCCGAAAGTAATTCCCCACAGCCTCACCCATCTCCTTCTCCCCCTGTATGAGCGCGCCATTGATGAGAATAGACGGAATAGAATTGGAACGCCGTCGGCCGCTCGCCACCCTGTAGAAATACGCAGTGTTGGCATCCCCCTCCTTAAGCCACCGCACCCGCGAGCGTTGGCGCCACTCGATCGACCGCTTCCGATCCTCCAACCTTGCCTGCTCAGCAGTCGCAGCGCGCGCGGCCAACTCACCCGGAAGCAAATCCCTCTCGTTCTCAAGGAGATCGAACCTCATAATCACATCGTCAGCCTCCTTACGGGCGGCAATACGAGCCTGCCGCGAGTCCCTTTTAAAAGAAGCCAAGACCTTTCCGAGGGAAGATAATTTATGATCAAAACGACGGGCAGCAGTGCCCGCATAAGTGGTCTGCTCCCAATGATTGCGCACGAGATCCTTGAACCCCGACTCGAGAAGCCAGCACCTCTCATAACGAAAAAGGCCACGAGGACGCTGATCATCCCCGGAATCCCAAATAATGGGGCTGTGATCAGAGAAAGACCGCGGGCGAGAGCTGACCGCGCATAAGGGGAAGATCTCCATCATGCGAATATTTGCCAAAAATCGATCGATCCGCGATCTGGAAGTATTTGTCCTCCAAGTGTAAGAGATATCATTGGGCACGAGCCCCTCCAGAGCCAGATCACGAATGAAGTCCAAAAAATCCCCAGAACCGGGATCCTGACCCCCGCGACCACGGGGGCGATCCTGGGAGAGCAACGTGACATTGAAGTCACCCCCCAAAAGCCAATGCAAGTCCCCAAAAGCGAGCGCATCCTCCCGCAAATCCTCCCAAAGTTCCCGGCGAGTGATGTGAGAATTAGGCGCGTAAACACAAGTAAAAGCGACGCTCGCATTAGAATCAGACAAAGTCAACACCACGGAGAGGGAGTGCCGCCCAACCCGCATAGAAGAGTAGGAGAAGCGCGAGGAGCGCCATGCCACAAATATTCCGCCGCCCGCGCCAATCGCGTCCAACGAGCGAAAAGCATCCACATGACCAGCACCGAAGGACCGCCACAAATCAACATCCAACGCAGACAGCTTGGTTTCCTGAATAAAGGCAATGTCGCAGTCCCATTCCAAGAGACGCGCACCCAATGTGCGCCGACGGTGAAGGTCGCCAAGACCACGCACATTCCATGACAAAATCTTCATTAACAACGTCAGGGCCCCCGATAGCACAACATCCCGAGAGGAAATCATCATAAACCAGCAGGCGATCGCCCCACCAAGCGAGTTAGACCGGCCGCCTCCGCCACTGCCTCGCGCAGCACCATAGAAGAAGAGTCTCCAAGGGGAGAAGAAATGATAGGATCTCCAAGGCGAGAAGACCGCCTTCGACTGTAGCTTCGACCAAATCGAGAGGGAGGGGAATTTACCACAAGCAAATCAATAGTAGCGCCACCATAGAAATTAGCCAAAGCGAACCCTGGAGTCCCGCCACCAGCCGGTGAACCCCGCGGAGAGGGCACCCCAAGGTCTGGTGGCAAGGAGACAGAAGGGTCGCCTTGGGATGAAGTAGATGCAGTCGGCAACAAGAAGGAAGGGGAGTATAAGTCATCCAGAGGGACCAGCGGGCTGGGGGCCATCGAGTTGATGTCTGAGGACAGAAATATTCGGATGTCCAAGAAAGGGGCTCCGAAACCGCGCCCGGGTCGGTCACTACCCGAGAAGGTGCCCCACCACAGATAGCACCAGATCCGATAGATGGAACCAAAGGGAGCCTTGCCACGCGTGATGAGAGGTTCGAATGCAAAGAGTCCTCCGACAGAATGGATGGAGTTGAAAGAGTCATATCAACCTCGAAAATATCCAACGCCACCAAATCACGGCCGCCATGACGCGCACGCGCGTCCCCAGGGGCTACAGAAGATACCCCCGAACCGTTGCCCTCCCCAGGCGTCGCTTCGATAACATCCCTGAAAGATGACACGTGGCGAGGAGAAGCCCAACCGTCCCCCCCATGCCGAGAGCCCGATCCACCACCGCGCAAGGCCGAGGAAGACAGTGAAGGATCCGGCGCCGGCGTCGACGGCAAAAGAAGGAATTCGACCTTGAAAGAGCAGGAGCCCAGAACCATCCTCTCGAAGAGCACCTTGCCAGCCATAGCTTCAATAAACCGTGGAGAGCACTCAAGAAGAATCCTCGCACATGCCCAATCAGCACTTGGCGCCAAGCCATCGTCCAGAACTGCCAGGACTTGCCCCCATCTACCGGTCACCTTCGACAGAGCATGCACCGTGCGGGAGAGGAATGACACCTCCCTAACCTCCGCGACACAAACTTCTGAGAATGAAACCGCACCATCCGCCACGCGCATTTGCCGCCATTTGACATCCGAATCACCAGAACGACGAAAGAGGCTCTCCCGTTGCACCAGGGAGAGCCCACGCACACAGCAACGAGACGCGTCCAAGATGACGAAATCCCCGGCGAAGTCATCGCCTAGGAGTCCCAACGTTGACGTACGAATGGCATCCCAAGAAAGACCCGGCCTGAGCCGGACACCCACAGCTGCGAGGTGCTCTGCGGTAGGAGCCTGCAAGCCCGCGAAAGCCCTATCGCCAAGCAGCCCCGCTCCCTGCCTTGGCACCCTTGCCGCCAGCGCCTCAAACCCCCTCTCCCCACTTTCGACAACCCCGCCTTCGAGGTCCTCAACCACCCACTCCTCGCGCAACACCGCATCCGCCTCCAAGAAGCCATGCACAGGTGCACCCGGGCAGGACGGAGCCTGCGACCCTCCTCCCACGTCAAAACCGGAGCAGGAACCATGCTCAACCCCCCCCCCCCCCCCCCAGGTGCAGGAACACCGCCCGGCACCCCCTCAGGTGCTCCACCCAGCTCCCCCTCGGTTGCACCACCGCCACCAACAACATGCGCAAAAGAGCGAGAATCTCGGACACCATGCGAGCCTCCACCTTGACCACGCGAAACCGGGCGCTGCGAGCCCACTCGTTGTCTGTCCATGCGATTCCGGGCGCTACCTCCCGCCGCCGAATACCAGCAAGAAGACATGCGATGTCCCACTCTGCCACAGAGAAAGCAAAGCGGTGGTGCATGGCACACAGAGGCGATGTGGCCACGCGCGCCACAACGGAAGCACCGCCTCCCTAGCTTAGCATGCGAGACCTTCCTCCAGCCACCCTCGCCAACCCCCCGCTCGCTGAAGACTCCACCTCCACGCTTGTCGACCACCGCCTGAGTCCCGCTACTGTCGCCGCGCACCTTTGGTCGCCACGAGAGACGCTCCATCTCGAGATCGATAATGGAAAGATTTGTCGTTAAACTATGGAATTCTTTCAAGTGAAGGGGTACGAAAATTGCAGAGATGCCCCCCAATTGGAAAGAACTACAAACGTAATGTTGAAAAGAGTCTAATTGCAAGCTACAATTTTAAAGACGATTTCTCCAACGCGCATCTACATCAAGCAATTTGTCAGGAGACGAATTTTTAAAGCGGAGGAGAGTTGATGCAGCGTGAACTCGACACATAGGGCCGTCTACTTAATTAAATTATGATCGTTAATTTTATTTACGTTTTTTAAGTTGTCGCAATTTTAATTTAAATAAAGAGATCACGTGTAATCTCAATTTGAATTTTAAATTTGGTCGGTTAATTAGTTAGAGTCCAATTAGGATAATTAGTGGTCAAATTAAAATTAGTTTTCTATTTTTGTAAGGCCATCCCTCCTATATAAAGGGATGAGGGTCCCGTGTTTTTAGACAGTTCAGATTTATGAAAATTGAGATTTTATCTCCCTCTCTATTTTCTCTCCTCCCTCAACGTGGTCTTCACGGTTCTTCTTCTTCAACCCCTCGCTCCCGACGAGTCCTCTTCTTATCAATCTCTCCTTTTCTCCACCGAAATTCCACCGCCCAAATTATTTTATTTATTGTCGACGCGCCGAATCAATTCTGCATCAACGCCCATCACCTCTGCCACGAGAGGTGCACCCTCTAGACTGGTTCAGCCTTCCTCGACCATGAGAAGCGGCCATAGCAGAAGAGGGTGGATGAGTGGCAATAGAAGGCATGGTAATCCTGCTAAGACAGCTACATGCCTCCTCCATGGGAGGTATGATAGCCCCAGTGAGAAGCTGTATGCGTGCTGCATCATACTCTGTATCAAAGCCAACCATGAAAACCCCAATCATTGTGGAGTTCCTATAAGACTTCTGCTGCTCTAGAGATGTCATAATAGACATATAGCTATGAAGTTTCTCAAACATGCCACGGAGTGAAGAGTAGTACACGTGCAGAGGATGACCTTTCTGCTTGGCGTTGTAGATACAAACTGTAGCTTAAGAATCTTGGTCTCATTCTTCGCTTGAGCATAGGTGGAAGCCGAAGTGTCCCACATCACCTTAGCCGTGGGCTGGTTCAGGATATCATTGGCTATCTCTGTGATGAGGGTCCAACATAGCCAAACACACGCATACGTGTCATCGTGCTTCAAAGAAGCACTCGCCCCAGTCCTATCTGTTGGCTCTGGATCTGTCAGAATATGCTTCTTATTGTTGCACTGCATGGGGGTGAGAAACTGCATGGACCACAACTCATAGTTGGTCCCATCCATCTTAGCGATAAGAGCCGGGCCCTTGAAGACGTCGAACGAGAAAATGTCACCCTTGTTCTTTGATATGATGATAAGATGGCCAAAGACAGAACTCAATCGAGGAGTAGACCGGTGTGAAGAAGTCTACACAAACATACGGAGGGTTGGTTGTACGTGTAGACTCATACAACCGTCCTCTTCAATCTTCGCACTGCTAGGGTCAGAAAACGTGATTTATGTGACTGAAATCACGTTCTCCGAGCAAAATCAGACCACAGATCGAACCTCAGAGGTGCACGGAGGCTCGTGGGAGGGTCGTTGGCGACCGAGGAGGGAAGGGGCTGCTGCCGGCGCTTGCCTGGATGGCTTGGGATGGCAGGGCGGCAACCGACAGTAGGTAGGGCTGCAGCCTGGACGGCCACCTGGAGTGCAGGAGGGCCGGAGGGGCATGGGCTACGGCCTAGGTTGCTACATGGAGGGCTGGAGGGGCCTGGACTGTGGCCTAGGTTGCCGCCTGGAGGGTCGGAGGGGTCTGTGCTGTGACCTAGGCTGACACCTGGAGGTTCAGAGGGGCCTGGGCTGCGGCCTAGGCTGCCGCCTGGAGGGCCGAAGATGGCTGCCGAAGGGGAGGGGAGGGCGGCGATGACCCAAAAGGGAGGTGGGTAGGGTTAGGGTTAGGGTGGGATACGGGAACTCCGGTCTAGGATCGTCGCTCCGATACCATGTTGAGGGAAAATGAATAGCTTAATTTATGAGAAGCCCTATGGTTCTCTTATATAGGCGAGCAACCTATTGGGCAATACAAGAAGAGAACAAAAGAAATGGAAAATAAGCAAAATAATAATAATGATAACAAATATCTCAACATAAACTAAATCTAAGATACCTATGCTTGATTAGAAGTCAATTGCTTTCTTTATTTCATTATGACATTATTAAAAACATGCCCAAATTTATGTAAATATATCAGAATGTATGTATAAAATGGTTTATATATTTATAATAAGTAAAAAATATAAAACCTGTTAAAACATGATTAAATCCAATTAGTCACTCAACTATTGATTAATCCTTAGTCAATGCCCCGACCAACTGAATATCAAGTACTTACCCTTGTAACCTTGCATGTGAAGGATGTGCCCACTACATGGACCAATTACATTTTGTGGATTGGAAATATCTTCATGTTGTTTTCCAAAGTGTTCTGTACCCGAAATAATATGTTTTTGTAAATACGTATTATTGGTGAACCCTCGAGGAATCCGGGTACCAGTTTACAACACATTCGCGGTATTTTTTTCATTAAAGATCGCACAAGTTAAATGAAAATATGGGAAAAAAATTTTGCGTTTCTGCAAATGACATTCACAATTCAAGTAATAACCACAGAGCAACAATAAGTGCCACCAAAATTTCATTCATAAATTTCCATATATATACAACATGTACAACATAGGCTCCCAGTACATACACGTATTCCTACAATTATGACATGAAGAGAAAGAAAGAATTTACATCATAAACTGAACAAAAGCTGTAACAACTACAACTGTACCGTCTAGTGTAGCAACGAATGTTAGGAATCATCAATCAACTATTAAGTCGGAGGCTGCTTGCTTGCCAAAACATGAAAGGAACAAGAGACGTCAGCGAGCGCTAATACATCCCGTAAACTTATCAAAACAAGCATGCATTTTAAGGTGATTTCAAAAGAAACAAGTAGTAATACATAAGCAAATAAAAATTTACAACTACTTGCTATGAAAAAGGTTTTCAAGTTACCCTAAAGGAATGCCCCAAGTTTTACCCATTACCTTTCATATGTCATATTCTTATATTGTGGTTAGTTACTCATATATATATCTATATTGATTTCTTGTTACTTAGAGATCTTAAATATGAATTTTGATAATGATGAAGATGAGGTTTTGAATTCTTGTTACTTAGAGATCTTAAATATGAATTTTGATAATGATGAAGATGAGGTTTTGAACTGATTCTTGGTTTTGTCGAAATTCTCAAGTTTAGCAAATAGTCTGTGGTCTTGGTCTGTGTGTGTGACCTCACACTATGACTCTAAGGTGTGAAGAGTGCCTTAGGGTTAGGGTGCCTTCGTAGGCATGCGTTGGGGTATAGTGCATCCTAAATAAGTTCCCAACACGTCCACTAACTTAATTACAAAAAACTCTAGCCAACACAACTTATAATTGATTTCATCTCTTAGCCAAGATCCATTATGCTTCATTCCTAGTTCAACTGTAACACCTCCAAATTGAACTGTATCTGATTCAGATGTAATCCTAGATGATTCAAATGCAGCCATAGAGGATTCGGATGCAGTATCGCCAAGCCTATTGGCGGAAAAGTAACCAGAACTCAAGCAGTTAGGAGGTCTCCTAAGAGACTTTTCCGTCCCGCCCTCTAATTGGAAGTTCGGTCCAATAGAGAGATAGGTTTACTCCAAAACTATGTCACTAAGATGGGTGAGAGAGACTCTCCGGAAAAGTCACTCTAGGCGGACTCAACCGGTACGGGTAGATGATGAGCTCGTAAAGAAAACTAAAATCGAGGATCCCCCGCATGGGTATCCTAAAAACAGAGGGTTAGCGAAGCTGGTCAAAAGTCGAGATCCCAACGCGACGTAAAAACACTGCGAGCTCGTGTAAAAACCGTGAGAAGGATTGGGATCCTAGACCTACGCACTTGGCGACCGCTGCTTTAACTGGGCTTCCTATCCTCCGCCCACTGAGGGTCATTGCACCGTTGCACGATCAAGTGTAAAGGTCACCATGACCGACACTATTAATTATTAATTATTATAATTCTCCAACACGTTCACTTGCTTGACTATTTCCTTCTTCATTCTTTCTGTTTCAGCTTTACAGATCAGATCTCTTGGTCAATTGTCTTAATGATATTACTTTATGGTTGACCTTTACAACTTTAGGTAATTTATCGCTACCTATCTCTAATAATATATATGTAATTAGGAGAGTATACTTTAAAAATCAATTGATTGAAGATTACAAATCATAATAATCTTAAGAAATCTTTTATTGACTTCACAAGTGAAGGTAATAATAGGATTATGAAATTAGAAGCTATTCCTTGCATCTAATTGCATTTTCCAATTTACTCAACCTTTTTATTATTTAACTAATGAAAATTTAGTGTAATTCCTTATATCTGGATTAATTTAATACAACACTAATTTCCTAATCTTTTACATAAAAAAATCATGAACTTAATAGATGGATGAGTGATCTTTATTTAGGTCGAATTTGTAAGTTGATTACCCAAAGAAAATCTCTCAATTCTCGTACTGTAGTATAAGCACAAAATTTTCCATATTCTTTGGGTAAGAATTTCATATACATAAATAACATAATATATATATTTGAAGTGTATATAAGTTCCTTCCAAATGACTTAAAAGTCTCATAGTACACCTCCTAGAGTACATAGAATGGAGGAAAAGAACATAAACATTCAACAATTAGTAGGCGTAAAAAAATTATGAGTAAATTCTTCGTAAATGTTGATAATTGATTACGTGAAGTTAGAATCATTACATGATTATGCATTTGTATACTAACTTGCAATTGAATGTTCATCAAGAAAGAGTGTCTTACAATCAGTATTATCAATTTAATATATAAAAAAATTATCTGCATAACAGAGTTAATTCTTGCAGAGCAGAATATGCACAATCGTGTATACAAACAACTATCATTTATATCAAAAATTTAGAAATTCCGGAGTCATTCAAATCACATTCTCATTCTCAAATAGAATTTAACATAAAATCTAATACATGCACTATTTCTTAAGTGCCTGCAACTAAAAGTTGCAGTTCTCAGGACAATTGTAATCACACCTCTCTTGAAATGAGGATCTGTTTGGCAACCTCATTCTCTTTATTAAGGATATACTACTACAATAACATCCTTATATGCAAGAGTACCCGGTTGCACATCAGTCCTATGATTCTATCCTTGATAGTTGCATCACATACTTATTAATGAAGGCTTCAAATAGAGGTCAAAACAGCAAAGAACATAAATTTGAGATTTCAAATAAGCATGCATGGCAACAAAAGATATGGCTAAGGAGTGTTACATTCTCGATCCTTAAATTTTGAGAGGAGAAAGATCACTACAGCAAGAGGAGCTGCTGTTGAATCAGTTCAGGCGTTTTGGTTCTCCAGGAGCAGCACGTGGTTTGTTTATTGTAGATCCTGCTAGGACTGCTGGATGTTCCAGCAATTTGGAGAAGAATTCTGGGGAGAATTTGGCTCCTCGGTGGAGAAATTTGAAGAAGAAGATAGAGAGGAAAAAAGGGAAGTAAGAGAGAAGAAAGAGGGAGAAGGAAGGCTTCGTTGGGAGTAGGAGGAAATAAAGGGAAGAAATGAAAATAAGTAGAAGGGAGGGGGAGGTTCCTTCCAGGAACCTTCCTCATGAGGACATATGACATCAGCAATAATGATGTCACTTAATGACATCATCCTTGATGTCGTGATCTTATAGTATACAAATTCCTCTTTTCTTTTATTATTATTATTATTATATATATATTTATAGAGTGTAGCACAGTTTGCTGAAAAATAGTCGAATCTTTCAACATGGATTTGAGCAAGAATCCATGTAGCCGACCCTACTTATTGTGGGAGAAGGCTTCGTACATTTTTTATAGAACAGTTTGCTACTGTAATGAAAATTTTAAATTTTTATTTTTATTTTTTAATCAAATTTTCTCTCGTTTATTTAAGATATTAAAATTATCCGCATGCGCATATTGAGCCTCTGATTTTGACGCGCAATATCTCGATTTGATCGTCTCTGAACGGCGATCAATACGAGTAAAATGTTGATATCTGTTGATCGGGTTTGCATGCCCCAAATTTTCGAGATTCGGTTCGGTTTATTGTTAAATTTTCGCGGTTTAAAATACCAACGATCTCCAATTGACGGACAGTCGATTCCGTTGGTCTTATTTCGTTGAATCAGACTTTATGACGGTCTCGGTTTGTTTCGCGGTTTCCGAATTTGCGTCTTGGTTTTTCCGCGGCACGCATTACGATGCAATTGATTTTTGGTTGATTTTGCCCGAACGACTTTTGATTGGCGACCAATTGATCGCATTAGATCATTTAATGTTGATTGATAACTTTACTGAATTATACAGACCCTAATCGGGTCGGGTTCGAGTTTGTGCGGATCCGGATGTTACAATATTTGATTTTTAGAAATGAACATGTTACTTATATGCATATTCTGATGCTCAAATTTAATGAACTTCATATATTTCCTTGCAATACTCATGCATATTATATGTAGTACTTATGCATAAGTTATGTTAGTATTACACTTTTTGATAAGGCTGTTTCCATGGCTTATATTACTATAAAAGGTCGCAATTCTGAAATATAAGTTGATCAACATGCTAATCAGCATTAGCATTCGCATATAAATAGACTGTTTGTCTGCAACAAAGCATGGGTAATATTTTCCTAGTACTAATCTAAAAGAAGATCCAAAATGGTTGATTGTCAATCTTTCCTTCTCTTTTCTACCGCACGCGCGCACGCACACACACACACACACACACACACACACACACACACACTTTTAGGGTCTGTTTGCATGAGGGCGAGATCATGATTGGGGGGAAGTGTCGGGAAGGTCACAATAATGGAAGGTCTTGCCAGGTTTGCCAGGGTTGCTCATAAGAGGTTTGTTGGTGGGGGAGCTGCTTTCCGATGAAGGATTGGGGGAGGAACTTGGGAGTCTCCTGATCCGAGGCTTTTCCCGGACCAGGGTCAAGATGATGGATGAGAACAGATGGTGCCTGCTGTGGGAATCAGGGTTTGACTGAGAATATCATTGATGAAGAGTCGAAGGATGCGGTGAATATCGGGAGGAACGCTTTTTGAGTGGTTAGGGAGAATGCACGGAAAAAATATTCTGAGAATGATAAGCATAAGGAGCAGATGCTGAGAAGGGTATGAGAAGGCATGCAAAGAAATGACATTGGAAGAATTTGGGAAAATAGGGGAGCAGAGGAGCAGGGTGCTTCTTGCATTGAACTTCAAAAAGAGGAAACTAAATGTTGATGGCAATCTCAAATCCATTCAACCGGTTGCAATAAAAGGATGACATGTTCACAAAATTTGGTTTCGACAATGAGTTCTGGAAACAAAAAGGAGAATGCCGAACAGCTCGAAACCATCAAAAAAATCTGTGAGCATTACTGAATTTCTGAGTGAGTGGAGGGAGCAAATTATCATCGTGACCATGGACGTATTCTCTTTCATCATTGCAGAAGCATTGGGGGTGATTATAGACAACAACAAAGCCTTTTCCCACATTACGTAGGGTCGGCTAAGGGTGTGATTATGGATGGAGCAGATAAACTGATGTACCTCTCACTCACCCGCCCTTGAGTATACTATTCCTATAGCAGATCCTGAACAGCTTCCATCACTTAGTGAGACGTAAAAAATGTGTTGCTGAGTAGCTCTCTTCAGTTGTTTGATTAGTAAGTTGCCCTTATTTATCTTTGTGTTTCTCATTGAGGTTGTTATATAAACATTGAAAAGGAGTCTGAATATGAATTTCCTTATTGTTTTGACACTCTATAAAGGGAAAAATATTTATTGCTTAAAGATTTCTTGAATCTAACATTGGTTGGATGACATTTTACACCCACAAGGCGCTAGAATCTTGTTTCTCCTATTAAAAGTAAACGGCGAAGCCTTCTCCCACTATAAGTAGGGTCGGCTACATGGATTCTTGGTTAAATCCATGTTGAAAGATTTGATTATTTTTTACTTTGGCAGTCGACTACCTAACGCAACCCCCATAGGGGGGATTTAAACCCTGATCTTTTGGGTGGTGGGCACATCGCACTACCACCAGTTGTTTTGAAGCTGACACACATACATTGGATGTACTTGCAAGTGTGTATTGTTTTTGTAGAAATCATTCACAAGCTTAGGATCTCAAGTGAAGCTCCTCAGAAGTTTTTAGTTTATTATTATATGTTGTCAAGCTTAAGTTTTTTGTAATTATTGTTTGAACACAACTGTACTCTGCAACATGCCCAAGAATTATATCACCATACTATCACATCAGAGTTACTTGTGTTTCTCTCAAAGCCAACTATAAGGATCAAGTCAATGACCAAGTCATCCTTCAAAGACCCAGTTTGATCAATCATACATTTCCTGTTGATTGACTAAAATCTGATCGATCAAGCCTCTGATCTGATTGATAATTTCCAGCACCCGAACATTCCTCATTTTGATCGACCATACTTCAAATTCTGATCGTTAAACCATTTCTGATCGGTAAGTTTTTCTGTTTGTCGATCATTAAAGCTTCCTTTATTTGAATGTTACACTTGATTGATCGGTAATACCCATTTTGTGATCGATCAATCTTTGAATATTTGAATTTTGTAACCGACTGAATTGATCGACCAAAGCTCTTGAGTAATTGATCAATGCTTTACTGATCAATCAAAACACTCCATCTGATTGATCAATATTTGAATTTTGAATTTAAATTTACTATTTTTACCCTTGACAGTTACACTCTTGAAATCCTATAAAAGGAGACTCCCATCCTCTCATTTCTACACACAACCCAGCTCAAGTCCTCTAGAGCTATCTGGGCATCTCTCTCTCTCTACTATTTTGAGTGTTCTTCATTCTTTAGAAAGAAGTGGTTAAAGGTTTTGGAAGAAAGCTACTCTTGATCCGTAGTCGGTCTTCAAGTCCTTTGTATGATGTCAGAGATCTCCACTTGGCTAAAGAAAAAATGGTGATATTTTTTTATAGATAGAAAAAACTATATTAGATATATATATGCTTGAATCTATATTGTGAATACTTTGCCTGATATAATCTCTGTTGTGATATCCAATAATTACTTCGATATTGTTATTGTCGATATTCTTTCAAAATTCTAATAATTATTTATTTTATTCCACTAACCCCTTTCTGCATATACTCTTGGAGTTCTCTTTGTAGGTAGCTCGAGGTGAAGCTTCAAGCAGTGCTACATCTAAGTTTAGTTTTTTTAAGTCAAAAAAGGAGAAAACACTCAGAGGTATCCGCCCCAAGTTATATTTAAAATAAAGGGTTACAAGAAAACCTACAACATCCAGGTCTTGAGGAGAGATCTAGCTAAATGGACTACATTATCAACATAAAAGCTATGCGAATGAAAAATGAGCCCATTACGAGAGAGCCAAATCGCCCAGATCATGGTAATTATGCGCAACAAATCCGACATTGACCTGAATTGGTTGGCCACAAGGGAGTTCCAAAAGCTAGCATGGGATGAAGGATCCACCCATCGAATACCCATCTCCAACTATATTTCTCGAACTCGAGCACATGAGTAAAATAGATGATCCAAATCTTCCACCTCAACAACACACATAGAGCACAAAGTATCATCTCCTTGAATGAAGGTTGATATCCTTGCCTTAGTTAGTAATCGCCCACGCATGTGGAACTAAAGAAAGACCTTGCTTTTCATCGATGCCTTTAAACTCCATATCAAATTGCAATCCCTATCCTTGTCCCTCGCGTCCATGTCACCACCGTTTGGGAGGGCCTTATTGGCCTTTCTCACGGAGAAAAAGCCATCACGCCAAATCCAGTGATCCTGCCCTCTAGTTGGGCCCAGAGTAGTCGCAATCTCCTCAATCATCTGTATAAAGTTACCAAACCGTTGCTTAGATAGGGGCGCGGAGAAGCATGTCATCCATTGCCTATCCCTTCATTCTTTCGAGAAGCAATTAAGTTTGTAAAATATTGAAGTTGGGAACGGCACCCAGAATGAGATTGGCCTTTTTAGCATATTCTCTTGTCTGTAGGAATTAAGATTTGTATTCATAATTCCGTATTGATGTTTGCAAAATAAACATATTTCTCTGGACACAGATACCACCTTTGTGATGAGAATGGGGAAACCTTTATTAAATTATGGGAATCGTAATGAATAATGTCTATAAAAGGTAAAGTTTCTGCATTATTGCTTGGTGATGTACATGTTTTTTTGAAAGTGTAGGTGGTGAAAGCATCTACAATGCTCCGTTTGCTGACGAATTTCACTCTCGCTTGCGTTTTAATCATAGAGGTCTAGTTGCTTGTGCAAATGCCGGTTCACCACATTCAAACGGGAGCCAGTTCTTTCTAACACTGGATCGCTGTGATTGGCTTGATAAAAAGAATACAATCTTTGGAAAGGTACCGATCTTTATTCAGATTTTATTTCTTTGATATATTAATCTTTTTTGTTGATTTACAGGTAACTGGGGACTCCATTTTCAATCTCTTGAGGATAGGAGATGTTGAGACAGATAATGGTGACCGCCCTTTGGACCCGCAGCCAAAGATACTATCCGTTGAGGTAAACATTCTTTATTCTGGTTGATTAAGAGAGCAGTTTAGTTCTGTCCAAAACTTGCATGCTTATTTTACTGCTACTGGATTTTGGCTTGAGGTAAACTTGTCTTATTGGCTTGTTAAGATGGGTTTTTTTGAGGAAATGGTTAAAGCTTGGGTTGTTTTTAAAGTTTTCCATAGAATTTCTGCCTAAGAAATCAAGGGACTAATTAACTTTATTCTGTTTGGACAATTTCTATCAACTATTCTGGGGGAGAGTTGAGAGGGAAGGAGGGAGTGACCGAGGGAAAGATGGTAACAGAGCCTGTGAGGGTGGGAAATTAGGAGGGTGATGGAGAATAAGCGGTTGGTGGTGCATACCAGGCAACAATGTTATATTTCTCTAGGGCTTCTAGCGGAATGGACGCGCGTTGCTGAACGCTGCTTTCCATTGTGTGTGTCTACGACATCTTGCAAAGGATTATTGGGACTGGATGGTGTGCATTTATGTGGTGTTGTATGTCAACAAAAATGGCATTGCTATCATGCAGAGGTTTATGGCATCTATTGCATTGGGGAAGGAGAATATTGTTGATTTGAGCTGGTGCATGCCTTGCTTGATGGAGCTTTTGATGACATGCTTTCACTAAATGAAACTTCCTTCTCAGTAAGGGGCTTTGTTTTGTCGAAAGGAAGCATTCTTTTGCATGCTCCTTTGAGTCTGCCGTCATGCTCATCTTGTCTCATGGCATCATCTCTTGATATGTGATGGTGCGTTTAGGTTGTAGAAGATCTTGAGTTGTTTGAGGAGAGGTATTCCCAAGGTGTTGCCATGATCATTGGTCTCTAGAAGGCTCGGTGGCTTTTACAATTCGGTTGGTGGACGTAGTGTGTTCCATGATGGAGGGAGGCACCTTTGATGGTTTTGTGGCAAACTTGGATGATCTAATTACTATTTTCTCATGGTGATGGTGTTTCAAGTATGGTGCCATGCTCAATAGCCTCAGGGGTGTTTGGAAGCTTTTACTTGTCAATTGGTGGAGGTGGTGTGCTCCAGGTTGGAGCAAGGCTCCCTTGATGGTGTAGTGGTTAACTTGGATGTTCCGGTTGGTTATTTCCCCTGTGATGCTAAACCTCCTTGCATAGTGTTTCTCTTTATTCGAAATCCCTGAATTGTGAAGGCATGATCAAACAAGGAGTTCCAATATCATTTCGTGGCCTCAGAAGAAGTATCATATATCAAATTATTTATAAACATATATGGGACATCGCCTTCAATAAAAGCTATGAGGTATAGTTTTTCAATAAAAACAAATATATAGAATTGGTAACTGTTGGAGTATTTGGTTGTGCGCCATATGAGTTGGAGGAGGGTAAATGGATCTCTCCAGGATCCATTTATCCCATCCATATGTTTAGTCCCACATCTACCAGTGGTGGGACTTTGAGGCTCTGTGGATGCTATATAAGAAGCCCCAGACCTCCTGTATCAGTTGAGAAGAAGGAATAGAATATCCACCCCTTTCAGTTCTTCTCCCGTGGTTTCATCCCGCTCCTTAGGGAGTAGGATTCCACGTAAAAATTCTTTGTTCCATGCTTCATATTTCTAGATTTATGGTATGTTTATCATTTTCGCTTCCGCTTCCTATTTTCTAACATGGTATAAGAGCGGGTTCGATTCTCGAGGAATCGTGTTATGTTTTTGATTTAGTCGAGTTTTGATTCGTTTATTGTTCGTGGATTTGTTCTTAAAGAATGTTCAAGTTTTGATTCTAGGTTTTCATTTTGAAACCCTAGTCTTCATGGATTCAAGGTTGTGTCTGTCCAGATCGGCATCGCTAGCGATCAAGCCAACAACTTCATCCACGCAGCCGTGCACCTCATCAGTTCTGCGCATCTTCTTCCCTGCTGCATCTGGCCGCCCATCTCTATATCCTCCAGGATCTCCATCAGGAAGAGATGAAGGCGGTCCATCAAGTTCCAGGCCAAGAACCCCTCTAATGGTCTGGTGGTAGAAGCAGTGACTCCCACTTTAAAGGATCAGGGTTCAAATCCTACTAGTGAAAAAAAATCTGAAAAAAAAGTTCCAGGCCGCAGGCATCAAGTTCCATACCTCTGCAACAATGCAATACAGAGGCTGCACCTGAACACTGAGGCATCAACATCAAGTTCGAAGGAGATCTCACCTCTCCAAACCGCCTCCTGGCATTAGGAGGCATCCCACAATGCCTTAAAATCTTGCTCTCCATTACTGTATTGCTCTCCCATACAGTCCAAGCTTTGCTCTCCCAGCCGTTCACGGAGCCGCTCCCTCATCTCCGTTTCCAGTCGGCGGTCCAGGCCTAATCGCAACTCCGCTCCCGTGCGATTCCCAGGCCCCCACCATATCGGTGGCTGCACCAGATCGCCACTCCAGGCGGCGCGATGTGCCTCCTGGCTGGCGGCAGCACCTCCATTTCATAGCCTCCAAGCAGCACACCTCTCCTCCAACAAGTCAGAACGCTCCAAGCGCAACAGAAGCAATGCGAGACGACACTACATCTCCAGGCGGTAATACCCCTCTAGGGCATCCCTCTAGGGCATCCCTGTCGAGAGCCTCCAGTCGACGGCCTCTCCAATCGCGCGGCCTCCCATCGCAGCTTCCAACGATGTTGGCTCCCCTGTTGTGAAGGCGGCACCTCCTTGAATCGGCTTCAACCTTTAATGGCGGCGTCGTTCTCCAAGTTCCAGGGGCGGCGCAGCCTCACGCGCCCACCTCCAGAACCCTCCGTACCCCCGTGCTCCCCCAGGCGGCAGGCGCGACCCCCAGGCAGAGCCCTCCTCCTCTGCTCGATCTCCCGCAACCCAGGATTCCTCCTCGCAACCTGCCTGGTCTCCTGGCGGCGGCGTTCGAGATGGGGTTCCCACGATTTGGGAACCCTAAATAACAAGAGGGGTGTGCGAAAGTTAAAAAAATGAAAAATTGAAAGTGGGGGCAGGCGGGCTGCTAAAAAAAATAGGGCCCAAGAAGGCTACGACTAAAAAAAATTTGGCCGGCTGTTTGAGAGCTCAAGTGGGCTGGAAATGTTTGTGTGAAAAAAATGAGAGAATTTTTTTAAAGGCACGTATAAGAAAAAGCCGTACGCAAGTAAAAAATGGAAAAAATGATGATTTGAAAAGCCGTAAAAAAATAATTTGAAACGGCTTTAAAAAATGATTTGAAAGCCGATAAAAAGAAATGATGAGAAACGACTAATTTTTTTTTAAAATTGTGAAGAAAAGTAAAAAAAATATCAGCTTATTTGGTTTTGTTTATTCCCATGTTATTGTCTTCTCCCAACTTTTTCGATGTTCATTTTCCGACAAGTTTGGGAGAAAGGGGGAGTATTGTGTAGAGTACTACATGCCACATTCATCAAATTCAAATCGTCAGATTCTTCAGTCTCGATGGCCAGACGAATTTTCCGGACTCTACAGATGATCAGATATTCAGACTCGGCGTCATATGTTTCCGAGTCCCCGGTTTTAGACACACACGAGTATGCGGTCTTTTGTCGTGGTCCCCATCATCTCTTGGTTTGTCAGCCAGAGTTTTCATGTGAGCCATAGGGACTCCAGAGTAGAGGACCGTTCCCTATGCCATGTTGGCAAGGGTTTTCATGTGGTATCATAGGTACTCCAGAGTAGTGTACCATTCTCTGTGCCAGATGGGAGAGACCCAGTTCTCCGACGAGGAGACTTCTTTCAGACTCCATTCTCCAGTGACCGTGGACTCCGACGAAGTGACGGGGATTGCACTTCCACGACCTTTTTCTGTTCGGCCCTTTTCAGAGATGGAGCAGTTGCCCACATGTTGTGGCGGGCCAGAGTACTCTGACGAGGAGACTCATTTCCAATTGCAGTGACTCTGACAGGCGCAGTATATAGCACATGCTCTCCGACGAGGAGATTCAACAGACTCACACTCCAGCCCGTTCGTCCTCCTCACCTGCTCGGCATGAGAAGCAACGTCCTCGACAACAACAGTTGTGCGCGTTGAGTTGATATTGTCCGTAGTGTCCTGTAGCGTGAGTTGAGTTTCTTTCTGTTTGTTTGTCCAAGCTGAGCATTGCATGCTCCAGCTTGAGGGGGAGTGTTGGAGTATCTGGTTGTGCGCCATATGAGTTGTAGGAGGGTAAATGGATCTCTCCAGGATCCATTTACCCCATCCATATGTTTAGTCCCACATCTACCAGTGGTGGGACTTGGAGGCTCTGTGGAGGCTATATAAGGAGCCCCATACCTCCTGTATCAGATGAGTAAAAGGAATAGAATATCTGCCTGTTTGAGGGCTTCTCCCGTGGTTTCATCCCGCTCCTTAGGGAGTAGGGTTCCATGTAAATATTCTTTGTTCCATGTTTCATATTTCTAGATTTATGCTCTGTTTATCATTTTCGCTTCCGCTTCCTATTTTCTAACAGTATCGAAATGATCGTGAGCTGAATTATAGGAATGTCTCGATTGACACAACGACGATATAGACTATAAGAAATAGCAGCTTCTTTTTGGCTTATAAAGTTGGTAAAGATATCACTTATACTTTGATCTTTATCCCTTGCAGCTGTGGGCATTTTGATACAGATTTCACGCCTTTTCCCTTCTGGTCTGAAATCCATATGACAATATGATCCATGCTTTTCTTATAATGACTAGTTGTAAACGAATCATTTTCATACCTTATTGCTTTGCCAAAAAAAACCAAAGTCGATCCTTTAGTTGTGGCACCCCTCTTTAAAAAAGGTAGTGGTAATGTCTTTCTTTAGGTGGTTTTGAGCGAAGGGCTAGAATTTGGTGCAAAGGCAATAACTTTTGCTTCGAGGCCTCTAGAGGATGTGGAGAAGTTCGAGAGACTTGCAAAATGTCAAGGTTGGCTATTTTGCAATGTAATTTCTAGGGTTGTAGCATAGATGCCCACATCGACATCCAAGGAAAATATTTCATGGCATATTTATGTAACTTAATCAATGCAATCAAGGGGATTTCAATTGACCTTTTAATATGAAGATTGTTTTATCTCGCAATGATGATGGTGCAATTAGAGTGGAGGACAACCTTTTTCATTGGACTCTTCTTACCTCATATTTCTTCCTTCTTTACCTTTAATTCCTTTCCATAGATAATTGGGCCCACATCATGTGGTATCAGGGCATGCCATTCATATAACAGTACCATCTTATAGCATGAAATGTTGAGTAATATTGTGCTTACGCTATTGTCTCCTTTAGTTCTCGTTCCACCCATTTCTCCTTCACTCGTTCTCCCTTTTCCTGTACCCTAATTTAACTTCTCTATTTCGTTTCATATCTCTCTATTATCTTTTGCTCCATTCTCCTACGAAACTCAAAATTTAAATCCAAACTCTTCAGTCTTCATCACCTTATCACCATACTCGTTGCTACTCCATCTCTGCCTCTACCATACCTCTTCCGACTTTGCCCCGGCATTGCATGCCATCACCAACTAAACAGAAAGTTGCCTCACAACGCAATTTTTGGTTAGCTCCTCACTTCAAAGTATCGCCATCACCTCCCTTTCTGACCCTCTGCCTCTGTAAACAACACCCACCACCATAACCTCACAACTAAATAGAGCTTCAAAGTATCGAAGCTCTATTTCATCGAGTGCACCCTCAGTTGCTTGCAACAAGTTTCTTTTGCGCTAAACAATATTGTCTCAAACTTCACTACTAGCTTTACCGCCTCGTGTCATATGACATCATCACCAATCATTATGTTGCCATCAAAGTCTCATGTTGCATCATTGTTATGATCGAAGCGCGTCAAGTTGTGAAGGAGATCATATCTCTTGATCAAGATGCGCAACCTTGAGCAAGGTTCGAAATATCGATATCGTATTGGTAAGAGTTTGGATAAGGTATCTTAGGGATATATCGACGATATCCGTGGAAATGTTAGAAATAACCCAAAAAATGTTTTTCTTGCAAAATCTAAGAGCATCCTAGTTCTTAAAACAACAAATAACATACAAATACACACTTATAAGCTAGAGCTGTTTATTTAGCACATCAATATGCATTTTATCGCACATAGTGCCTACATCGTGGCTGTTAATGTCAACTGTTAATGCCGACTTCTGACTGCTGAGAGATATCAAAAGAAATAATGGAAATGAAAATATCTAGAGTACATGGTTCATTCATAAAAATTGTCAGAGTATGCGTCATTCTCATAGATGGGTAATTGGATCCTTCCATTGATTAATTACCACATCCACAGGTTTAGTCCCACATATACTGGTAGTGGGACCTCGGTCTGTTTCTGGTTATATAAGAAGCCCCCACCCATTGTACCAGTTGAGAAAAGTTAATGATAACATCATCCCTTTGAGGTTGTTCTCTCGTGGTTCATCTTGCTTCTTAGGGACTAGGGAGTAGGGTCCACGTAAAATCTTGGTATTGTTATCGTTCTTATTCTTTATTTCTGATATGCTTTCGCACTATCATTTTTTACATGATGTCAGAGCATGCTCGATTTTGATGATATGTTCTTGAAGATTTATTCATTAAGATTATTATTTGTTCATGTTTGTGATCCGTCCAAGTTTCAAGAATATTGTAGGGTTTTTGAAACCCTAATTTTGCATCGACGCCAACTAAGATCAGAGTGGTTCGTTTATTTGAAATCTGATTCCAGCGCATGATATGAGTTATGGTTTGAGTTCAAGAACATATCTAGAGTTTTCAGAAATCCTAGTTATGTACGGATAATCATCGAAGTTCTGGAAATCTCGAAATTTTGTTGTACACATATGCACCAATTTTGCAATCATGCCAAGTTTTAAGAAAAATTAGGGTTCCATCATTGGAGCCCTATACCTGAACGGCGCACGTTCTCACACGCATCCACATAGGCAATCGGACCCCAGGTTGTTCTCTATTGTGCATATCTTATGGGTTTCTCCCTTCACGAAAACCCTAACCGTGAAGAAGGGTTCGTTGCCTTGGATTCAGTCAAGAAGAAGGAGCAATCATCAAGCTCTTTTGTGTGCGATCTTCAACGCGATTAGTCATCTTTTTCCTCCACGCGCGAGACTGCTCCATCACGTACAACTCTCCAAGCGACAATAGCTCATCCAGGTGACGCCGACGAAGATTTCTAGGGTGAGTCGCCTCCATCGCTATAGGCACAATCTTCAATGCCATCTCTCCAGTTCAAACCACCACATGTGCAAGTGGTAGGTGGTGTCTCCAAGGCCCTTTCCGGGAGATGCTCTCCAGGAGAGAATGCTCTATCTGGTGAAAGCCCCCTCTCTAAGCGGTGTACCACCCTCTAGGATCTCTGTGTTTCCTCTCGCCGCCTCAAGAAAGAGACACCTGAGAACCTTCGCCACATGCTCCAGTATTGTTCTAGGCGGTGGCGATCTGAGAAGGAAAGGCCCATCAGAGGCGTCGTTTGAAAGTTTGGGTTCCCCCACATCAAGCCTCGTCCCGAGCCTCACCTATCACGTCCATGAGGCACGCGGGTGGGCAAATTGCAGTGCATGCACCCAACTTCCTGGAAATTGCATCCGTGTCCTTCCACACCTTATTGACATGGCTTGCCTTGTGCAAATTGCGCCCCAGCCTCTCTGGTTCTAATAATTGCAAAAATTCCCCTGCGCTTTGAAATTTTTAGAGAACTCTCTTCTTGTTATTTTTATTGCATATAAGTCCTTAGCCAAACTTTTTCATTAGTTTTTAATTGCTTTAAAATTAGTTTTTATTGCATTTAAGCTCCTGGTTCATTACTTAATATCTTGAGCTCTAGAACTCCAATTCTTTATGAAATTAGTCTCATTTGAAAGCTTATTTAATGCTCCTTTTGATTTTATGCTCTATGCTCTGATTAGACTTATGCTTAACTAAGCATTATTCATATAAGTATTCCTATTTGTTATAAATTATACATAGGTTCTAAAATTGCTCACAAATAGTCAATTTAAAGCTCTCACCACCTAGATCACTAATATAGGATTATTTGTTCAATTAAAATATCTTTCATTTTCTGTTTTGTTGATCTAAGTGGATTAAGGACTTAAGTATATGTTTTGAAGGGGTACATCACAACTTTATTTGTAAATGCATCTTGACATGCTATCAGAAAGAGTGATCTTTCCGACTAATCTGTAAGCTCAAGTCTTGTTCTAGAATTCAGAACTGGGTGTTTGCTTGTGTTCATTACATTGCATTTTGTGCATTTAACTTGTATTGAAAATTACCAAGGTTGCAAAAATCGATAATCGGTACTCGATCGGTTAGGTCACTGATTAAGGATTAATCGGCAGTCGGGAGACTAATCGGATTTAGTCGGGCTTTAATCGGTTTTGATTTTTTAATTATTTATACTATATAAATCGTTTTTATACATATTACTCTTATATATTTACAAAGATTTGTACATTTTTATACTATTATAATGAAAGAAAAGAAGTAATTGAATTTAAATAAAGCATTAAACATATTTGAATAAGTTTGCTTTACAAAAAGTAAAAAAAATATGGTATCTCCAAATAAAAATCAACCGATTAGTTGGCCTAGTCGGAATTAGTCAATACTCGGTCAGCCACCCCATTGACTAGACTAGTCAGGCCAGTCGGGGGACTTTTACAACAATGAAAATTACAAAAAATTATGCTTCACCAATGTAACTTAATTAAGCTTGAAATCATTACAATCAAAGATGTAACACTTGAATCACTAAATAGGCTTGTTTCCTTGTGACAACCCTGGGATTTGCCCGAGATAAACAAACAAACATCAACCGCAACTCGTCACTGAGATATTTGCGCAGTTGGTTCTGATTGCTCACTTCTCCCCGACTACAACAATAATATTCACTTTTTATCTAAGGGTAAGAATCGATTTATCAGCTCCATAAACCACGACTGCTGTCTGGGAATAACTCCCTATCCGGGATCATGGTTGGTTTATATTGGGATTTAATGTCTCCTCCAGTCAGGGGCAGCAGACCTGGTTGTCCCTCATGATAGGAGAAGGGGGTTTTTCTGGATCCCAACAAAGGGTAAATAAGCTATTTTTTGTACGAGTCCAAAAAACAGGATAGCTATTTAAAACATGTGAAGCCTTTTCTTCACCGAGTCAGAAGCTTCCTCAAACTCCCTTTTATTTTAGCAATGTATCTTTGTTTTTTTTGTTATGCACAACCCATCCTACTTGAAACTCGTTAAATATGCCATGTATGCCGATCTCGTCCGGAAGGGGGCTTTTTCCATCCCTAGCGGGGTATCCGATTAGGATACCCTTTGGATCCTCTCCTTTTTGTGATTGTGGCAGATGCCTTGTCAGTTATGATGGAATTTGGCCAGAGTGGGGGCTTTTGTTCGGGCTACAATAAGGGTGCGATCTCCATACCAATCCTCCAATATGTGGATAATACAATTGTCCTACTTGAGGGTGGTGTGGAGCACACAAGGCATGCTTCGTGAATCTTGGACATTTTGGGTATATTTTCGGGTTGTAAATTAACATAGAAAAGTCCATTTTTGTTCCATTTGGGCTTTTTGATAGCGAGATCCAGGAGGCGTGCTCGATCTTGTGATGCGAGAATGGAACACTCTTGGTGATATATTTGGGCCTTCCCTTAGTTTCGAGAGGGTTGCGTGCTAGTGATTGGAATCCGAGGTTGGATAGAATAGAGACCAAACTTGTTGGATGGAAAGCAAGGATCTTGTCGAAGGGAGGAAAACTAGTAATGCTCAAGCATATCCTATTGACTATTCACATATTTTTCTGTTCTCCGAGCCACCAAGTTTCTCCCAGTTGAAGTGCGGACGAAGATTGAATCCACTACGAGGTGTTTTTTTCTAGGTAGATGGTAGACAGGTGAAAGGAGGTATTCACCACATTAGCTAAGGAATGTTAGTAGATCCAAAGGAGACACCGAATTGGGGGTCATAAGACTTGAGAGCATGAATAAAGCCCTTTTAGTTTTTGTTATAAATATATTTTGATGGGGGCGGGCACCTCCGAGTGCTTCCCCCTACCTTGCAGCTTTCAAAAAAAAAAGCCCTTTTAACCAAGTGGATTCTCATATTATGGGACATATCAGACGATTTGGTTTTCCGTCTAATGAGTATATATGGGTATCGGTGGCTCCTTGGCTACGGTTCCTATGCACTATTTGTCCTCACTTTGGCAAGGTATCTTTCAGATCATCTCGGAGTTGGGGGATTTTTTATGGCTGATTGCTAAAGTTGGTGAGATATTTCATTTTTGGCAAGACAACTGGACTGGATGCGATGCTTTGGGCGATCTGTGCCTATGCCTTTTTGCATTTTCGGTGGACCAATATATGCGAGTTAGTCAGACGTCGTGGCACTTGGGATCCCAACTTCATGACGGATTTTCCAGAATAATGGCTTACTGATTTCTTGGCGATGCTGAATGACTTATTGGATGTGCAGGGTGTTACACATGGAAGAGGTCACTTCCGCTAGACTAATGGCCGGTTGACGGCTAAAAAGAATACCATATTTTTGCTAGATGTAGTCTTGTGACACAGGAGGACCTTAAGCAGGATTGTGGTATTATTTGGAGCAATAAGATTCCACAACGAATAAGGTTTTTTTTTGTGGCTTGCTAGGCATGGGAAATTATTTACTAAGGTGGCTGCTTAACACATGTGATGTTACTTTTGGAAGATGCAAGGATGATCGCGAAAACATGAATCACTTATTTTTCGGATGTAGTTCATCCCGCCCAGTTCGAAATGGAGAAGATATTACATGGCCCATGATGAATGGTTGCACATCCTTCTGGAGGTCTATACAGAATGTGGGCAACAATTCGAATGATGACATAATCGTTGATGTGGGCCATTTGGTGTGCTAGAAATGATTGTATCTTTTTCGGACAAAACATGGCCATTGTTTTGACCTGGACCTGCATTTGATTGTAATTTTTAGTTTTTATCAAGTAATTTGCATTAGGTGGATTCCATCTCGGAACTCCAGCCTCTTTCTCTCGAAAAAAAAGCCAAGTAAAAGGTTTGTTTCTTAAGATGCCCACTAGAGATTAATGATCATCCAAGATGACAAAAAGACTTGTTATTATCGATGCCAAGGATGTTTATAGAGTCGTGACATAATTATGCACTAACAATATATCTGGGCCAACACCGTTGCGTGTTTCCCCATTTTTGACTCCAAATAATTATGCACTAACACATACAACTTAGGAGCAGGGTTTTGTGTGCACACATGTGGCTAGTGTGAGGATCCTTTTACAATCATTTTTCTCAGAGGAGGTTAACCTAAAGTTCTATTTTAAACGCCACTTCTATGTAGGATTATTGTAGCTTTGTTACTATTCTGAGCCATGTTACATTCAATGCTCTCTCTTGTACGCACACGTAGACACGTGCGTGTGTGCGCAACCTTCCCACCCATCTTATGCGCGTGCATGACAAATGAGCTAACCTATAAGCACCCATGCACATGCACAAACACAACATACACACCTGCGGGCTGGGCACACACACACACACACAACTACACACTTCCTGAGCATACATGTGCATGCTTACACACATGAATTTTACAATGAGCATAAGACTCATTAGCAAACTAATAAGCATGCACATTCATACACACGCGCACGGCGCACACACATATACAAACACTCACACCCAAAGGAATTTTCCAATGAGTGTATGGTTCATTAGCAAACTAATAAGTACACGTCATATTTCTATCAAGTAAAACAGCTCTTAATTTCATCAATGTTGTTTGAATTTATCAATTTATTTTATTTTCCTTTTTTACTCATTAATTAATTGTTAATTAGATTATTCTTTTTATTCTCCCAGATTAAAAAAGGAAAGTGAGCCAAGCTGTAAGAGTGTAATTTTTTTATAGATCGAAAAAGCCACATGCATCGAAGCATCCCAACCCACGTTCTTACGTGCGACCATCTTCATCATTGCATGGAGGATCCAGATATGTTGTCATTTCTGTCACGCAAAGGAGCCACATATGCCATCATCTCCGATATACGAAGGAGCCACTGTCTTCATCGCATCCATCTTTCATCTCCATTGCATAAAGGAGCCATCATTGCCAATTAAGGGAAGACCCATCATTTCCATTGAAGCCATCTTGCAGAGGAGCCATCATCTCCATCGTGGAGTAACCATTATCTCCATCGTGGGGGAGACACACATCATCATTCCCACATGTGGGCATACTCATTTGCTGTACCATACCAACATGCGAACCAACGTAGCCCTCCTATAATGTGTCTGCTACATCTCTCCATGTCACGCATGGGATGCGTGGGACCTCCACCATCTCATCTTCTCCATTTTCCATGTGGTGAAGTGACGATTGTGAGTTGTTGCAGATACATCACAAAAATTAACAACAAAGTTGTAAAACACGAGCTTATAGTTGTAGAGAAGTCATGTAAGTGTCTTTGTAACACATAGACACCCACGTGGACACAGACACACACACACACTTTCCCGAGTGTACATATGCATGCATATACACATTAATTTTACAATGTGCATAAGCCTCATTAGCAAACTAATATACACGTCCACACCCCCACACTTTCCTGAATATACATACGCATGCATACACACATGAATTTTACAATGAACATAAGGATCATTAGCAACACACACGGATGCACTGCGCTCGCACATGTTAGAAAATAGGAACGCGGAAGCAGAATCAGAGAAAAAAGATTAAGAAATATGAACTCGGGATTTAGCGTGAAACCCTACTCCCTAAGGAGCGGGATGAAACCACGAGAGAACGCCTCAGAGGGCTGATAGTCTATTGCCTTTCTCATCTAATGGGTGTGGGGGTCTTTATATAGCCCCCACTGAGTCTCCACATCTCCAAACTGGTAGATGTGGGACTAAACAACTTGATGGGGTAAATGAATCTCGGAGAGATCCCTTTACCCATCTACAATATAAGAGGTGTACAACCAAATACTCCAACACTCCCCGTCTAGTTGGAGCATGCAATGCTCAGCTTGGACAAAAAGAAAGAAAACTGAACTCACGCTACAAGACACTACAGACAATATGAACTCAACGCGCACAATCATTGGCTGCTGTTGAGGACATTGCTTCTCATGCCGTGCAGGTGAGGAGGACGAACGGGCTGGAGTGTGAGTCAATTGAATCTCCTCGTCGGAGAGAATGGGCTCTGTACTGTGTCTGTCAGAGTCACTGCAACTGGAAATGAGTCTCCTCGTCGGAGTACTCTGGCTTGCCACAACATGTGGACAACTGCTCCATCTCTGAAAAGGGCCGAACAAAGAGCATCGCTAATTATCCATACGTAGATCTCTCTCTCATAGGGACCTCGAAGTGGGTTCTCTAACATCGGAACCTCGGTAGGATCTTGTACTGGAGTTCACGATCGCTGGAGAATGGAGTCTGAAGAAGTCTCCTCGTCGGAGAACCGGATCTCTCCCATCTGGCACAAAGAATGGTACTTTACTCTGGAGTCCCTATGATACCACATGAAAACCCTAGCCAACATGGCATAGAGAATGGTACTCTACTATGGAGTCCCTATGGCACACATGAAAACTTTGACCGAAACATAAAAGATGGGGACCACATAAAAGATGGAAAACATGTGCTCCATCTGAAAAGATCACATACATGTGCGTGTCTGAAACTGAAGACTCGGAAACTGATCGTTGAGTCTGAATATCTGAACTGTAGAGTCTGAATATCTGTTTGGTCTGGAAGCTGGAGTCTGGAGAATTTCGATCTGACTCGGACCTGTAACTCTATACAGTACTCCCCCTTTCTCCCATACTGGTCGGAAAATCAACATCGACCAAGTTGGGAGAAGAAAAGATAATGGGGAAAAACATGTTCAGAATGCTGTGGTGTGGTGACTCCCGCCTTGGGAGGGCTCCCCCTTCTTCTTATTCAAAAAAAAGATAATGGGGAAAAACATGAATCATGCATTTTTTTCTCGAGTATTTCATTCATCATTTTTTCATTTTTTTAATACCCATCAATTTTTTTCTTTAGTAAGCTATATCATCTTTTTTTTCTCTTTGGATTTTCTTCTCACACATTTTTTTGAATTTTTTTAAGTCGTTTCACATATTTTTTTCGGCCTTCTTCTCTTCCTTTTTTTTCAAGGTTTTTTTAATAGCATTCGGCACACCTGGGCCCAACAAACAACCCTCCTTTTTTTAAATGTTTCAGGGCCTCTCTTTTTTTCATACGGCCCAACATTGGGCTATGAAACTTAGCTCCTCTTTTTTTTAAATAAACACAGGTCTCTACTTAGGCCATGTTTGGGTAGAGGGTTAACCCTCCCTTTGGGGGGTTTACCCTCCAAAACCTATTCTTTCTCTTTCATATGGGGCCCACATTCTGCCGTCGCCTGGAGGAAGGAAGAGGGGCTACCGCCTCGCGAGGGAGTGCATCAGAAGAAGGGGGATCACGTTTCCTGGAAGCAAGATGCGCCTATCAGGGGGCTGCTCTGCCTGGGGTTCTATCTGGAGCAGCCGCCAGGAGGTGTCGAAGGAGAGAGTCGTGAGAAGGAGGCCTCTCCGCCTTGCGTTGGGATTTGCAGCGCCGCTTGGGAGGGCACCTGCGAAAGGGTGCGGCTGCACCGCTTGGTCGCTTGGAGCGCAACCGCCATAGATGGGGCACCGATGCCTGGGAGGGCGCCTACGAAAGGGTGCGCCGCGGCCTGGTGCTCACCGATAGAGAGATGCGCGCATGGAGATGGATCGTGGAGCCTGGAGATGCCGAGCACGCCTGGAGGGAAGGCTGAAGAGGGCTCTAGAGTGTAGTAGATCGCCCGAAGGTTGGTCTGCGACTGGATCTATGATCACCTGAAGATGCTGCGATGATCGCCTGGAGCCATAATCTCCTGGAGGTGCTGCGCTGAGGGTGCAGTGGTTGCCTTTTTGAAAGGAGGTGTCGCCAGCATGAGAGATACTGCATTGCATCACCGAGTTGCGCCACAGTGGATGTTGTGCCGCCATAGTTAGGGTTCCAGATCTGATCTGAAATGTTTCATGCGCTCCTCGATGGTATCCTGCTGGGGGTGGGACCACCAGTTGGAGAGGCGGCTTGGAGGGTGCGCGCGATGTCTCGAGGAGCTCGAATGGGTGAGAAACTGCTGCCAGATGCGCATCCATTATGTGCCAAAGCCTGAGCCTGGGATCTTTCAGCATTGGGGTTCCATCGGAACCCTAAAACAACCTCCTTTATGCCCTAGAAATGCTAGGGATGCAGAGGGCCCCCTTGAGATGCGTGTAGAAAATAGGGTTTCAAAATGAAACCCTAGAATTAAATTTGAAGCTTGATCGAATAATCTTCAAGAACAACATAAAAAAAATCGAATCTCGAATAAATAATCAATATAAAATCCTCGAGAATCGAACCCGCTTTGATACCATGTTAGAAAATAGGAATGTGGAAGCGAAATCAGAGAAAGAGATTAAGAAATATGAACTCGGGATTTAACGTGGAACCCTACTTCTTAAGGACCGGGATGAAACCACGGGAGAACGCCTCAGAGGGCTGATAGTCTATTGCTTTTCTCATCTGAATACAATGGGTGTGGAGGTCTATATATAGCCCCCACCAAGTCTCCACATCTCCAAACTGGTAGATGTGGGACTAAACAACTGGATGGGATAAATGGATTCTGGAGAGATCCATTTACCTATCTACAATATAAGCACACAACCAAATGCTCCAACAGTGCATGACACACATACGCGACGCAATTTCGACTCGCAAGACACGCAATGTTGGCCCTGGACCACACCTCCGCCGATAACAGATAAGAGAAGAACAGATGGTCCGCATCCTCCTCTTTCGAACCGCATCTATCGCACCTAACATCCTCCACACTCAACAAAAGACCATGGCGAGCTTTCGTAAGAACCTTCTCCATCCAAAACAACCAAAGGAACACTTTAACGCGGTTTGGCATCCTGCATCTCCATGTCATGCCCGTGTCCACCCCAATCTCATCCTGCACCGCCAGTCGGTCGTCCATAAAGAAACGATACGCTTTCTTCATCGTGAATCTCCAATCTCCCAAACAAAGTGATCCCTTCCTGAGGACGGGTTCTCACACTGTAACAACTGCATCTGTAAAGTAAGGAACTCCTCCACCCTCTGATCAGACAACATCGAAGAGAACACCGGAGACCACATTCCACGATCCCAGACCAACTGCACCGCTACCTCGCTGTCACCTGCCAACCTCACAAGACGAGGGTAGCACTCCCCCATAACCCCATCGCCCGTCCAATCATCCAGCAAGAAATGGAACCTCGCCCCATCCCCGGGCACTGCTCGTAGCTTGCCAGAAATCACCGGAATCACCTTGGTGATCTCCTTCCACAAAGAAGAAGGAAAATGCCCGGGACTAATCTCTAGCGACATGTCCACCTCATAAATATTCCTCAGCAACCGGCACACCAAGTCTTCTGACCTCCCCCACAATTGAACCACCCATTTTGCCCTAAATGCCTTATTCATCTCCCCCATCCACATCACCCTTAACCCTCCCTTCCTCTTCGAAGACATACCTTAGTCCAATCCACCAAGTGAACACCCTTCCTGCCCTTCAGGCCATCAGCCCAAAAGAATCTTCGCATCAAGGCCTCGATCTTGTTTCACACCCTCACATGCAACACCCTCGTGGAGCAGAAGTCCTTGGACCTCGGCTTCCCTGCCACTAGAGGGAGACCCAAGTATGTGATCGGTAACAACGCGGGAGGGCATCCCAAAATCTCTGTTATGTTCCGCTGCTCTAGCACTGAAAGGTCGAAAAAGACCACCGCTGACTTCTCCTTGATCCCAAGCCCGAACACGTCCCCAAAAATGTCCATGATATGCGACACACGTCGAATCCTCTCTGTATCATCCCCCAGTAATAACACCGTATCATCCGCATACTGCAAAAGCGGAATGGAAATCTCCTCCTTCGAAAAAGCAGAACACCAGTCCCGCACTACCGCCAACCTCGTCATCACAACCGATGCATCAACCACCGTTACAAAAAGGAGCGGGGCCAATGGGCAACCCTACGTAAGACCCCTCCGCGACTGGAAAAAAACCCCTTCAGGTATACCATTGATAAGCACAACATGGGATGCAGTAATAACACATCTCTTGATCCATGTGATCCACAGCTTTGGAAATCCCCTCTTCTCCAATGATTCCCACAAGAATCTCCAATCAACACAGTCGTATGCCTTCTAGAAATCCACCTTCCAGAGCATCCCTTTAGTCCCGCAACTTTTCCAATCTGTGACCATCTCGGATGCCGTAACCAGCCCGACTGCCATAGCTCTCCCAGGTACAAATGCCGTCTGCTCATGAGAGATGATCCCGTACAACACCTCCCGCGACTGGTTCGCAAGAATCTTCGACACCAAAAGATAAATTGCATTGGACAACGCAATAGGCCTGTAGTCCTCCACCCTAGTCGGGGTACCCTTCTTGGACAACAGAAAAATGAGCGCCTTGTTCAATCTTTCGAATCCCCTGTTTCCCGCCCTGATCTCCTCCAACACTTCCATGACATCCCTCTTAACCATTCCCCAGAATTCCTTATATAAACTTACCAGGAACCCATCTGATCCCGGTGTCCCATCCACATTCAACTGGAACAACGCTCGCCTGACTTCTTCCTCCGAAAACTCCTTCACCAGTACCACTTCCTCATGATCAGTAACCCACGATACTCCTCTCCCTTGCCAACCCCACCCAGCTCGATTTTGCCGCCTGCCAAATGCCTGAAAGTGAGAATGCAATGCCACCCCCAACTCCCGGTCCCCCTCAACCACTACCCCTTCCAACAACCATTGAATGGATCAAGTTTCTGCACCTTCTCCCGCAAGCCATGGCATGGAAGAACTTCGTGTTCGCATCCCACTCCCTCGACCATCTCTGTCTGGATCTCTGCCTCCAAAACACCTCCTCTTTCTTGTCTTCCAGAAAAATCTCCTCCATGTGACTGCCTCTCATCAACTCCTCCTTTGCCGTCAGAGTCTTCTCATCCTCCAGCTTGTCCAGCTTACTCACCTCCTCCTGGGCTGTCAAGCATCTTCTTCGCCTCTGCACGCGATTCGCTTTATTAAACTTCATCAAGTGACATATGAGCGATGCCCAGTGTTGTAAAAGTCGGTCGACTAGTCGAGTCAGGGGGGGAGGGGGGATACCCGACTCGAATAGGCCAAGTCGGCCAATAGTCGGTATGATTCAATTAAACGGGCGAGTAGTCGGACGATTATTCGGCCGACTTTTGCATAGGGAAAATCCGATAACCTGGCTTAGATGGATTTAGGGGTTACTGTTAGACAGTAACCCAATACCCATTCGTGACTCCCCCCTGCGCATGACAACCCTCCTAGTTCCATCCCTCTTCCGCATCGCCACCCCCTCGGACCCGCTCTGCCATCGCCTCCATCGCATCACCGCCCCCTCCTCCGCATTGCTGGCATCCAGACAACGACTCCTTTTGTTGTCGGTCCTCTGACGCCCCTCTTGACTGTCACGCGGTGGTCAGTTGGTGCTCGACAAGGTAGTGTTGGTAACGATTCTTGTTTTCTTGGAGTCGTGGAGATTGCTAGCATTTAGGGTGTGCTATTGATTGGAGATGATATAGAGATTTTTTAGGGGCAGGAACGAGCAAAGCACGATAGGCGTCCATCTGTTAGATTGGGATATGGTTACGTTGCCAAAAGAGAAGGGAGGTCTCGGTATCCCTTGCTTGGAGACCATGAACAAAGCCCTGCTCAGGATATTGGTTAATGATGATTGTCTGTGTTGCAGTTGATGCGTGGTATTATGGCATACATGCCCATCAGACCTTATCTCATCGTACATAATTTTTTTGTTCCTCTTTCTGGAAGGGCTTTCGCGCACTCTTGCCCAAATTACCGCAACTTTTCTATCCATGCCTTGGTGATGATTTCTCTTTTATTTTTGTTCAGACGATTGTACAGAAGGGGAACCTTGGAAGCCTGTTTCCCCTACTTTTTGCATTAGCAGCGTACCGTGATGATTTGGTTTCATAGGCTTGGGTGGATGGCTATTGGATGCCAACTTTCCACCCGGAGTTCTCTGAACGATGTCTCGAGGATTTCATGCACCTTTTAGATACTATTAACAGATTGGAAGGGCTCACGGAGAGAAGAGACCATTGGAGATGGAGACATGGCGATTTCATGGTGAGAAAAGCATACAAAACTATTGACGGTCAGGGGCTCTGATATCGGAAGTTCGCTTCATGATTGCAGATTTATCTGGGATATGAAGATCCCAATGCATGTCAAAATTTCTCTGGTTGCAACAGTGGGGGCAGGATCATGACCAAAGAGCAGCAGTCCAGGTTCTTCTGGTACATTGATCATAGCTGTCTTATGCGGCAGCATAATGGAGATGATTAACCACCTCTTTTTTCATTGTGATAAAGCACATGAGACTTGGGTGGAAGTGGGAGTTGGTTGCATAGATCATTGATTCTAGAAATTCTGTGGATTTCTGGGGCACTCATTTTAGCATGTGATTGCGCTCAAACATGGTGCTGCTATTGCCTATTGCAGTGATCTGGGCAATCTGGTTATCTCTAGAACATGGTTATTTTCTTGTTCAGAGCGCTTCTATGTAGACAATATCAAGTAAGATTCTCCTCGAGACATGACCTATGTAACCTGTTTTTTCTCTCTTTAATTAATCCATTTGAGGCGTACATTTTTGCATATTTCCCCTTTTTTTCCTAAAAAAATCAATGGTTGAGTCGCGTTCTTATTAGTTTGCTAATGTCCCATACTCATTGGAAGGCCCTATATACATGTAGATACGCTTATTTATACATACATACACATAAATACATACGTAAGTGTTTTTTGTTGTGTATTTTGTTACCATCATTGCATGAAGTATTTTGAAATACGTTTTATATAATTTATCGATCAGTTTTAATTACATATCTGATTCTTATCAGGTTTTGTGGAATCCCTTTGATGATATCATACCAAGGGAGCTTCCCCATAGACCTTTGCCATTGAAGCCAGAAACTGAAAATCTAGATCGGAACAAGAAAGTTGTAAAGTAACAATGACCATCTTTGTTTACTGTTTATTTATAGGCTATTTTCTCTATTATGATTTTCTGAAATATTGTGTATTATTTGTCGCTCATAGGAAGTTGAATCTGTTGTCTTTTGGAGAAGAAGCTGAAGAAGATGAAAAAGAGTTAGCTACTGTAAAGCAGAAGATTCAAAGCCTTCATGATGTCATAGATGATCCTCGTTTTCTCAAGGAAGAACCACAAGATCAGGTATATACAATTGCAGTCACCATGGTATATTTTGTGGGGACTTGCCACTAAGAGGAGTTAGGAGCTGAAGGTTAAATTTTCCTTTTGGACACTTATCAGTTGTCTGTTGTAGTGCATTAGATAAAGTTGTTTGTATTTGCAGAACCCAGCAGGGGTAGAGAAGAATAAAGAAACAGCAGTAGCTGTAAGGGAAGCCTTAACGAAGAAAGGGGACTCTAGAAAACTGGTGGAAGAAAGCATCTCCGGTAATGAGGAAGACGATGACGATGACGATGATGGGGCTCGTTTTGATGAGAGGATGAGACAACAAATTCTTAGAAAGCGCCAAGAGAGGGGAGAAATTAGCACACGGGAAAAATCTACAAGGGGTACTTCTGCAATTTAACCTGGTTTTGGAGAAATGAGGCCAATTTCATGTGCCCTTTGCAATTATACTTGTGCCCTCGGATCTTATCCCTTTTCGAACTTGACTTATTGTATTTACACTGTGACCCTATTAAAATTTTAAATATACACCTTCATACCAGATGGGACTTGGGACGGGTTAGTTTGTAGTTTTAGGTCATAGTGTAAATTTTAAAAAGGCAGGGACAGACGTAATTGCAATGTTTAATAGGTGTACAAGTTTAAAAATCGCTTTCATTTGTGGTGGAAATGGAGGAGACATGATAATTCTAGATAGTCACGTTTTGTATAATTAACATTGCACATGTCAGGCCACCAGAACCTGAAAAAAACAGTGGACAGAAAGTAACTTTTATCCTTCCTAATTTTATTTAAAGAAGTTTAAATGATTGCCAGCATTCAGTAATCACCATTTTCCCTTTCAAAAAGAAACCACTGATAATCTCATTGTATAACACTGATTTCTGCAATTCATGCAATAATATTTCCTCTATTTTTATCTCTTTTAATGGCTTTTTCATTATAATGCAGAAAAGACTGCGGATAATCATTTATCGTCCCCATTGAGGTATTTGTGATATATTTGCATTAGACTTTCGTTATCGCCTTTACTTTTTGATGAGTTCCAGTGCTATGTGATGACAGTCTTTCCCAACTTTCTAACTTCATATATTACTTCACATCGAAGTGACATTCTTTCATTTCAGGTCCTTAAGGCCCTTCTGGCCTGCTTGCATGTTATATGGCCGAATCTCTATTAAAAAGGCGACACCTTGTTTCTATTTTTTCTCACTTCAGTGGAACTGATACACAAATAGAAAATCACTATACACCACTCTTCGTGAACTTTTAAGTGAAGATTATTTTCCCAGGAGAGAGTACGTGACTCTTTCCTGGCCATTATCCATCTGTACAAGGCACATTAAGACAACATAAGAACCGCCGTCCGATGCTCATTCTCCATGTAGGTTTGCTTGTTGTAAAGGATGCTGTTTCTTTCCTACCAAATAACGCGCACATTCAATAGTCCATAAGCTGCTAGTGCAATATACAATCCTTGGCTCTAAAAGAACTACCATGTATTGTAATTTATCAATCCATTCACGCTTACCTGTAGAACACCACATCTCTGAAATGCACTCAAAGAACTAGGCTGTTCATATTCTTTTTTGGTAAATACGAGGATGAGCACCCATGAGATGCATACCCTTTTGTTAACCACACAAGTTATGATTTACATGCAAGTTGACCTTTCTTTACAAAGAGATCGTGCATGGGCAAGAACATTTCCTGTAGACTCGCTTGCCATCCAAGGCTATCGCGTTCCTCACAAGCTAGATGGCCCAAATGACAACAGAAGGCCTTGTCCTCTTTATGATGCTTCTCCAGGGCTCTACCAAGACTTTTTGCTACAAGTTGTGCTGATTTAAAGTTTCTCTAAGGTTTTTTTTGGAAAAAAGGGGGAAACACTTGTTATCGGTGCCCGCCCCAAAATATATTAAAGCAGTAAGACTTACGGAAGCCATGTCTCGAGAAGAGATCTAGACAAAGTGACTGCTCGTTCTTAAACAAAATACCGTTGTGCGAAAGCCAAAGAGCCCAAGGAACCGCAATCGGCGTCCAAACCTGCACAGGATATCTGAACTGGTTTGCCACAAGACTACTCTTAAAGGACAAGTGAGAGGAAGGGTCTAACCAATCAATAGTTGCCGCATCCCATACTTGCTATACACATGAGCAGGAAAAGAATAAGTGGTCAAGATCTTCATGCCCCGAGTTGCAGATAGGACAAGAGTCCTCCCTGCCTGGATGGAAGGAGACCCACCATCTCCTAGTCACAGTATGCTTCCACCTCTGAATCTAAAGGAAGACATTGACTTTCAAAGGGATTCGGACGCCCAGAAGAACTTGTAGTCACGTTCTCTACTAGTCAGAGACGAACCACGGGAAGTTGTTAGCACCATATAAACTTTCTTAACTAAGAAGTACTCATCATGCCAGATCCATTGATCACTCTCTTTCATTGATCTTGCAAAATTGTATACAAAGCTCAATAAATTTAAAAAATCTTGCACCTTTTGTTCTGAGAATCCTGCGAAGAAATCAGAGCCCAATGGTTGTCCTCCAAGGCATTCTTAAGATAAGCATCATGGTTGGAAGCCAATGTAAAAAGTTGAGGGTACCATAGTTGTACATGGCCAGACCTCGTCCAATCATTTAACCAGAACCTGAAAGAAAAGCCATCACCAATAGAAGGTTTATGGTGAGCATGCAACTCAGGCAGTACATTATAGATTCCTCTCCAAAACGACGTAGGACTGCCGTGCACGTGCAGGGGTGCACGGGCTTGAGGGAAGGTCGTAAACCTTCCTAACTTAATGACACACAAGGTCAACATCGACACCTCATATTCTAGTTTCCCACTTGAGGAGAAGCACCTTGTTTATATCATCCAGTCTACGAACTCCCAACATCCTTGGTCCGTGGGCATTATAACAATATCCCAACTAATCAAAGGTACACCACTAGATCTTTCATTCAAAGGACTTCAAATTTTTTCTCATACAAGCTTTTATTCTTTTTCTTACCCTTACTGGGGGAATACATATGGACATTGTAGAAGTTTTAGTTTATATTCTCTGTGTTATTTTGTACCGTTTCATATTTCCTCTTTTTCTTTCGGACACTTAATGTAATTTACCCATAGGCTACTTTCCTATATAAGAGAGCCTAGGGCGTACGGAATAAACACGACTCTTATTTTTCCTAACATGGTATCAGAGCAACGGTCCTAGATCGGGGCTCTCGTACCAAACCCTAAACCTAGCCCTCCACCTTCAAGCCTCCACGCGTCGCCGCCCCTCCCGCGCCGCCGATTCCCTCGTGCGCAGCCGCTCCTCGCGCGCCACTGCCACAACGCGCAACCCCTCGCGTGCTGTGTTGCCCACGCGCACAGCCCGTGCGCCGCCAGGCCGTACGTCGCCAGGCCGTGCGCAACCAGGCCGTGCTCCGTCAGGCAGTGCTCCGCCGCCCTTCCGTGCGTGCTGCCATCTTGCTGTTCACGGCCCCTAAGGCGTCACCCTAGGGTTCGGTTGTCATCTCAAAGAGGGGCTCTCTACTAGCTTCAAGGTTGATGGATTTGGTTGCATAGAGGTTTACATGTGCAACTAAACCTAATCATGTCAGTGTAGACCAAGACTTATCTAGTCTACAATCCTTGTTTTCTCCAGTCACCATGTCAGAAAGTAAGATCGAGATCCCACTTCAGGCGCCTTCAAGGGTCCTGCGCCTATTGTGAAGATGGATAGATCCAACTATGAGTTATGGGCCATGCAGTTCATGAGCCGGATGAAGTCGATGGGTAAGAAACATATTCTTACCGAGGATGAGCCATTGGAGAAAACATGGTCGTATGCCTCATGGGAGGCTGATGACGCATATGCTCAGGTCTGGTTGTCTGGTACTCTGATTCCAGACATTGCTAATGATATCTTACATCAACCCACTGCCAAAGCCATGTGGGACATTCTTACTGCCACGTACTCACAAGCCAAGAATGAGACACAAATTCTACAGCTACAGCATGATATCTTCATGATAAAGCAGAATGGTCGGCCCCTGCATGCACACTACACTGCGCTGAGGGGAATGTTTGAGAAGCTTCACAGTTTCATGCCTCTTACGGTTACTCCAGAACAATTGAAGACATATCGGAATGCGACGATGGTGAGAGTCTTTCTAGCCTCTTTTGACTCACAATATGAGACAGCTTTTTCTCAGATTCTGACAGATGCTACCATTCCTCCCATGGAGGAGGCTTTTCGGCGATTGAGTCGTATCAACATCTCGAGCCCTTCTACTACTGGGCAAAATTCTTCTGCTATGGCAGCCTCTAGAGGAAGAGGCAATTCATCTCATCTTCGTGGACGAGGACCACATAGTAGGGTCGGCCGTGGTCGTGGAGTACAGTGCACTTATTGTCGTCGGATTGGCCATACAGCAAACACATGCTACTCTAAGCATGGGTTCCCAGCTTTTTCCCATGCAGCAGAACAGATACAACACCATGGTTCTACCCCAGCGTCAGATCCAAGATATGATGACCTAGTATCCTGTCTGCGTGATATCATGCCACTAGCCAGTACTCCACCAGTTTCAGAGAGCAGCCTTGACATTGCTGCTATTGCAGAAGCCAGTTCCTCAGGTAGTACTCATACTTCTGCTTTTTACCAGGATTCACGTACCTCAGAATGGATCGTAGATTCAGGTGCTACACATCATTTATGTGGAGATAAACACTACCTCACATCCTACAGGCAAGTTCCCCCAGGGAGGACAGTCGTCACAGCAGATGGGACACACTCCCATCACAGGACAGGGACAGATGGCCTTAACCTTCCATGAAGTTGCAGAATGTGCTCCATGCCCCTAATTTCTCAATGAACTTACTATCAATTAGTCAAATTACTAAGTATCTTCATTGTCGAGCGATATTTGACCCATCATCTCTTGTGTTTCAGGATATTCTCACGGGCAACGTGATTGGACATGGCTGTGAGCAGGGCGAGCTGTATCGACTGGTCCATACACCTTACGCTGGAGCATCATCATTCCATTCTACTGGACATGTTTCCCCTTACTTATGGCATCTGCGCTTTGGTCATCTCCCGTTTCAGAAATTGCGACAAGTCCTCCCTCAGATTTTACCCCGGTCGTCGTTCGAGTGTGAAGCGTGTCAGTTAGGGAAGCATCATCGATCTGTCTTCCCGAGTCGTCAGAGTCGGAGCAGTAGCTCTCCTTTTGAGTTTTTTCATATTGACATTTGGGGTCCGAGTCGTGTTCCAGATCATCAGGGACACATGTTTTATTTAGTTACTGTGGATGATTTTAGTCGTTTGTCTTGGGTATTTCTGTTAAAGAATAAATCTGAAGAGGGCATCACTATTATGAATTTCATTAAAGAAGTGCAGAATGTGTTTTCTGTTTCCATCAAGATTGTGAGAACTGATAATGCCCCGGAGTTCTGTACTCGCACTTTATCTCATTTTCTATCATCACATGGCATTCTTCATCAGACGTCCTGTGCTTACACTTCTCAACAAAATGGTGTCGCGGAAAGAAAACACCGCCACCTCCTTGATGTCACTCGTACGCTTCTTTTCCAGAGTTGTGCTCCGCCCTCATTCTGGGGTGATGCGGTTCTTACTGCATGCTATCTTATTGACCGCATGCCCTCATCTGTGTTGGGGGAGAAGATACCTTTCTCCCTAGTCTTTCTTGACAAAGAGCTGTTTTCTCTAACTCCACGTGTCTTTGGGTCTGTGGCATTTGTTCATCAATTATCTCCAGGGGTTGACAAGCTCTCTCCTAGGGCTGTCAAATGTGTTTTTGTCGGGTATTCCAGGACCCAAAAGGAGTATCGTTGCTATGATCCATTATGTCACAGATATTATGTCAGTGCAGATGTCACGTTCTTTGAGTCAGTCATGTTTTTCTCTCCTACAGGTGACAGGTTGGTGCCATCAGATAAAAATGATGACATTTTTATTCCTCCTCCACCCTTGTATGCACCACAGCAAGGTCCTACCTCTCCACCACCTTCATCACCATCAACACCACCACCATCCTCACCACCGCCACCACCATTACCACCTCCCATACCTTTGATTCCTCCTGTACCACGCCACTACAGTCGACGACAAGCTCCTGCTCATGATCATGGTCAATCATCACACATGCCCCAGGTTTGTTTTGACAACATTACATCTAATGATGGGACTGACGGTGTTTCTGAGCAGGAACATGCAACAGATGACATGGATGTTAGTACTACTGATGCAGACCTTGACTTGCCGATTGCACTAAGGAAGCAGAAGAGATCCTGTGCTTCATATCCGATTGCTTCTCATGTTACCTTTGACCATCTGGCAGGAGATTTCGGGAGGTTTGTAGGTGCTTTATCCGCTGTGCATATTCCCAAGAATTATCAGGAAGCTTTGGCTGATAGTAAATGGCGTATGGCTATGGAGGAAGAAATGACCGCCCATAAGTCGAGAGGTACATGGAGTCTGGTTCCATCCCCTACTGGGGCTTCTATTGTGAGCTGCAAGTGGGTGTTCACCGTGAAGCATAATGCTGATGGCAGTATTGATAGGTACAGAGCTCGACTGGTTGTTCGCGGTTTTACTCAGACGTATGGGGTAGATTATCTTGACACATTTTCTCTTGTTGCTCGTCACTCTACCTTACAAATTCTGTTATCTGTTGCTGTGATTCAAGATTGGCCCCTATTTCAGTTAGATGTAAAAAATGCATTTCTATATGGTGATCTTCAGGAGGAAGTTTACATGCAGCATCCACCTGAATTTGCTGCTGAGGGGGAGTGTGTACAGGTATGCAGGCTTCATAAGGCGATTTATGGCCTAAAGCAGAGCCCCAGAGCTTGGTTCCAGAAGCTATCAGATCTGTTTGAGAAGCAAGGGTTCAAAAGGTCAAATGCAGACCATTCTCTCTTTGTACAGAGAACATCCAGAGGTACGACTGTTATTATGGTGTATGTTGACGATATACTCATCACAGGAGATGATATGCAGGGGATAAAAACAACAAAAGAATTCTTGGGCCTCGAATTCGTTACCAAGGATCTAGGAATACTTAGATATTTCCTTGGATTGGAGTTTGCCAGAAATGAACAGGGACTGGTGATGACTCTGAGGAAATATGTCACTGACTTGCTAAGTGACACGGGTATGCTTGGATGTCGACCATCTTTAACACCCATGGATCCAAGCATAAAGATGCATGATGATGATACCGAGGAGGTTGACAAAAGGAGGTACAGAGAACTGGTAGGGAGGCTTCTTTATGTTACTATTACCAGACCAGACACTACATTTGCAGTAAATAAAGTTAGCCAGTTTATGGAGCAACCTCGCCAGGTACACATGGATGCCATACATATGATACTGAGGTATCTTAAGTCATCTCCAGGTGCAGGATTGATGTTCAGAAAGAAGGGCACTATTACTATCTCAACATGTGCTGATGCGGACTATGCAAGATGTCCAAAGGATAGAAAATCTACATCTGGCTTTGCTATATTCGTTGGGGAGTCACTTGTCTTATGGAAGAGCAAAAAGAAAACAGTAGTTGCGAGATCTAGTGCTGAATCGGAGTATAGAGCCATGGCCCAAGCATGTGCAGAAGTGATGTGGGTTCACGCAGTCCTGACAGATTTACATATAGATGTTCCTCTTCCCATGTCACTAAAATGTGACAATCAAGCTGCCTTATTTATTGCAAACAATCTTGCATTTCACGAGAGGACGAAGCACATTGAGGTGGATTGCCACTATATTCGTGATATGATCCAGAAAGGTTTCATCTCTACAACCCATGTCAGCTCAGGAGATCAAACGGCAGACATTCTTACTAAAGCCCTACTTCGGGGTTCCTTCCAGAAGTGCTTATCCAAGATGAGCATGATAGATATCTATGCTCCATCTTGAGGGGGAGTGTAGAAGTTTTAGTTTATATTCTCTGTGTTATTTTGTACCATTTCGTATTTCCTCTTTTTCTTTCGGACTCTTAATGTAATTTACCCATAGGCTACTCTCCTATATAAGAGAGCCTAGGGCGTACGAAATAAACACGACTCTTATTTTTCCCAACATGAATAGGAATCAAGGCTAAGACTGCCTTCAACAGGACCAATCCTCCTCCTCGAGATAGTCACTTCGCCTTCCAACCAGCCAACTTTCCTTTTAACCACTACCACAGTTGGCCAGCCTGAACTTCTCATCCTCCCGCTGGTGAGGGGCAAGCCGAAGTAGCTAAGTGGAAAGCCTCCTTGTGGGGTTGAAGCCATCACCATACACTCAATAACTTCATCCTCAGATAGTCCTAAAGGAACAAAAGTGGACTTAGCTATATTTATTTTGAGCCAATGAGTTCCTTAAAAATGTTAATCACCACGTTCATTCCTTATTTCTAAGCCCCTCCAATGAACAAAATGGTACCATCATTATAATGTAGAAGTATGATAGAAATATTCTCATTGCGGTATCCTGAAGTGCCACCACTCTGAACTACTCTCTGAACCATTATTGTAAGAACAATTGTTGCAAGAACAAAAAGCAGGGGAGCGAGAGGACACCCCTGCCCGACCCCTCTCTGTGGCTGGACCCCCCCCCCCCCCCAAGTTTTCCACTAATCAAAATCAAGAGCGAAGTAGTGATGATGCATCTCCTCATCCATGAAATCTAGAGACCAGGAATGTCCCTTTTCACCAAAGCTCCTCACAGAAAGCGCCAGTCAACATAGTCATATATGCCTTTGAGAAATCAATCTTCTATAATAGCCCCTCACATTCCTACGCCTCCAATTCCTAACAATATCTGCTTTTACGACTATCACATCCAGATGTCGATTCGTTTTCCGCCCCAATTGAGATGGTTCCTTTGTACCTCCCTCTTTCTGAATCGAGGCCTCGGCTCGCATCATTCCAACAACCGACGGGGAGCACCTCGGTATACGATCGCGCACAGTAAATGGGAGTCCTCTCCCACTGGAGGCCAACTTCAATTCACCAAACCCAGGTTCATCTCGTGTGGTGATTGTGGACTTGGTCTTCAGTTGACGTAGCTTATTGAGTAGATGGTTGGTTAAATGTACTTTACTCCTCATCCACTAGTCCACCAAGAGTACCACACGGGCGATTAGCCAAAAACTTTGCAACAATCAAGTAGACCGTATTGGAAAGGATGATTGGTCCAAAATCTTCAATCCATAACTGGACCTCTTTCTTCGAGAGGAACAACAACATCATGGAAGGCCGTATCGATATCGATATCGTTTCGGTCCGCCCGGAAATGGATATATCGGGATATATCGACGATATATCGACGATATCGGTGGAAATGTCGAAAATGGCTCAAAAAATCCATTTTTGGTATTTTTTCAGAAATTAAGATCATCTAAGATATTAGAACAACAAATAACCTACAAATACACACTTATATCACACATATCAATCATTTATAGACCATATATCGCACATATCGGTCATCATATCGAACATATCGTTGTTTAATGTTTATTCCTGACCTTTAGATATCGGAAACGGATTCCATTCAAGTTCTTATAACATTAAATAACTTACAAATATATACTTAGATGACACATATAGATCATTTTGTGAAGACTATGATCCTTATATTGCATATATCGATCATATCGAAATATCATTGGTACAGTTAGTTGTTGACTTATATATATTGAAAATGGAGTTCATCCAAGTTCTTAGATCACTAAATAGCTTACAAATATACTCTTAGATCACACATATCGATCAATCTATGAAGCTTATATCGCATATATCGATCATTTTGAACATATCGATATTAATGTTTGATTCTTGACTTATAGATATTTTATTTTTGAAGAATTGACTTATAGATATTGGAAATCGATTTCATTCAAGTCTTACAACATGAATAACTTGTAAACATACACCAAGTTGAAGAACCATTGTATGCACCCTCCTGTCGCACCATACCCTACCATTACGGGGGTCTCGCTGCTAGATATATAAACCATTGTGTGTTTTAATACTAGGTGTAGCTAGATATATGTGTTTTAATACTAGGTGTTGAATCAATCTTCCATGAATAATAGCATTGATATATAGAGATATCGGCGAAATATCGACGATATCGATCGATATCTGGGATTTTTTCTACTGAAACCAGTCATTTTTTATCGATATGAGACGATATGGCGATATATCGCCGATATATCGGCGATATATCGCCGATATCTCTGTAAAAGGAGATACTGGGTAATATCGATACCCCAACCCTGTCGAAACCGATATATCGGCGATATATCGCCGATATATCGCCGATACGGCCTTCCATGAACAACATATGGTTCAACCTATCAAATCCATGATTGCCTATTGAAAATTCCTTCAATATTTCCAAAAAGTTACCACACACATTGGGCCAAAACTCCTTAAAAAAGAACACCGAGAAGTCGTTAGGTCCAGGGGACCTGTTCGCATTGAGATCCCAAACTACGAATCTAACCTTGTTAATTTAAAAAATCTTTGATAAGTGCACTTCTCTGCTACTTAGACAGCACGGACATCCCCATGCCTTTCCGACACCATGCACTACTTGGTTCCCGCTTGCTTATATTGTGAAAGAAATCCATCACAACTCTACCCACTTCTTTAGCCCCCCTCAAAAGGTTGTCCCCCACTCTCACCGAGTCGATGTGGTTGCGACGTCTCTTCTATTCACAATGGAATGGAAAATCTTCGTGTTGGCATCCCCCTCCCGAATCCAACGCTACCTCGACCTCTGGTACCATTTAGTTTCTACCTTCCTGTCCTCATCCTGGATAATCCTCAGGTGAGCACTTCTCTCCACCAAAGATAGAGAGAGATCTTGAGCATCTTCTACCCAATCTAGACTAGAATTAGCTGATTGCGTTGCCTCCCTATGAGCCCCCTCATCGTTTGAATCTCCTTCTTGAACTCGCGAAGCGTTAAACTCAAGGCCTTAATTTTACGTACCAACCTTACAGTTGCAGAGCCCTCAGATTGGAACAAAGACGAAAAATCTCGGACCTTCTCTTTGTAGCCCTCTTCTAATAAGTAAGCCTTCTCAAACTGAAAGAATGACCTTGGGATGAATCTCTCACCCGAATTCCACACTAAGGGGGTGTGCTCTGAACGTGAGTGAGGGAGAGCATTGACCTAAGAGAAAGGGAGAGCGGCTGACAAAAGCGATGAGAAGAGGAAGCTATCAATTCTAAACCTCGATACCGAGTTTCACCAAGTATAATGACAATCTCTTGCATCTAACATCTCCAGTTGCGGTTCATGTACCATGTCTACAAATGCCTCAGATTCAAGTTCCTGATCCCCACGTAACCGGGGACGTCGACCACAAACAAAGTAACATTTAAATCCCCTAGGATCAACCAGGGCAACGAACCAAACCATAGGTTGGCCTTTCGCAGGTCCTCCTATACTTTCGGCTTGAGCCTTGGATCCATGGGTCCATACACACCCGAGAATGCTCTGGACTCCCCTACTTCGTTTTTCCTTGAGCAATACAGACAACATGTGCGGCCTAGTTAGCTCAGAAATAAAAGCAAAACAGTCTCCATTCCACACCACAAGAATCCCTCTAGCATTGCCAATCATGTCAACGGCTCTAAAATTAGTCAACCTAGATCCTCCAACTGAGGTCGACAACGCACTAGTCTAGTAATGGATCTTGGTCTCTTGTAGAAGCACCACGTCCCCATGACACCTCGTGAACATTTTCTTCAATGACCCCCTCTTCTCTGGGTTTCGAAAATCACACGCATTTCAAGAGACGACCTTCACTGCAAAGGAGATCGCTGATGCACTAGTTAGAAGATGCGAATTTTGAGATGTTGAGCCGGCTAAGAGATGGCGAGAAAGGCCCAAGAAGTATTGGAATGAGACTATTCGAAGGGATCTTAGTTTTTGGATTTAAGCCTGAGAATGACTCAAGATAGATCTGAATGGAGGCAAAGATTTCATGTAGCCGACCCTACTCAATGGGGGAATATGCTTTGTTGTTGTTGTTGGTGACATGTATCACCCCAACCTCCCTTTAATGCCAACTTTAAAGCGGATGTTCTCTTCACAAGTGAGAGGCTCGTGATGGGGATCTGAGTCAATCGACGCCCGCGCCTTCGAGATGACACCTTCGCACACATATATCTTTCCCACATCATATGTCTTCTCTTTGACGACCTACATCTTTTAGCCTTACCCCATGCATTCCCTTCAACCTTAGGGGTCTCGGTCGAAGTCTTCTGATATCCCAGACCTCAAAATTGGGATTGGCGGTGTGCAAGCATCAGTGGCGAGAACCAAGGGAGAGGAGCCAAACGTGCATTGCTTACATCCGAAACACCTGCCACCGACGAGTTTTCTACTCCAGCAGCTCTCGTCTGAGGTTTCCCCGCCCTCACAATAATAGGTGTAGGTCCATCAAGCTCATGCAGAGTATCATCACAATCGACAAAAGGCTTCGGATGCGTTGCATGAGTCGAATCTCTGATCGGATTTGTACTTGGAGTTGCACTACGATCAACAAAAGAAGCCACACAAGAAACACTCAAAGGCAGTCTATGCGGGTCTGAAAACCCACCAACAAAGTTGTCAAAACCCACATGAAAACTTGGCTCAGAGAAGTTAGGGTTCGACTGCAAAATGGGTCGAGTCGGGTCCGAAGCTAAACTCGTGTTTGACATACCGCAATGAAATATCTCTCTGCAGAACCCTAACCAACACCCCCTTAACCTGCTGAGATCCACAAATTAGAGGTTTGGAAATCCTGTTAGTTTCGCGCCCATCAATGCGGTACTCGTCACCACCTGGACTATTGTCGGTTGGTCAACAACCACCGGAGGTCGAGAAGCTTCAACAAAGCTCGGAGGGGTTGACGGTAAGGCCTCAGCTTTTCGAAGCTCAAAAGCAACATGCTCCACCCTCAGAATGGATGGTTTATCTGCGAAGGCTCTGTCTTCCCCTTGATGAGAAGAACCATCTTCTTTACGCCTTATCCAAGCATAGTAAGCCATATCGCTATATATCGATATCGACATGTGACCGATATATCGTCGATATTCAAGGCTATTTTCTTCACAAAATCACTCTGATATCGGCGAATATGGCGTCAATATATTGTCGATATATTGACAATATATCGTATCGACACGATACCGATATTACCTATACTGGATCCAAGACACATGCCATCAGAGAGAATCTCTTGAAACGGGCCAACCTCAAGGAGCGCTAAGTGAAGTACCTCCATCGACCGAGAGAGGAGCGACACAACCTTGACTTGAACCACTCGAGTCTCCTTCAACTCCCCATTTACGAAACGAGAGACCCACAATTGCTAGCTGCCATTTAACGATGCCTTGGATAACATCATTCGAGCCTTCGCCACCGAAGGGCCCCGAGCACAACATTCTTTCTCCGATAGAGCCATTACATCCCCTACAACTACAATAACAAAGACATATTGTAGATCTACCTTCGTCACCTCCAGGTCAACCCTACCCCCAGACACCACACTGATGAGAATACTCCTTGCCGTAACATACTGCTTTGGATCAAAGGGAGCTCCCTTCACTTCCTTCGAGAACGACATCTCATTTATTACTCCATTCGCGAAAGCAAAAACCACAACAACATGACTCGAGGTCTTCAACTTGCGGTCAACATCTTTCGTCAAGAGCTGTAATGCATACATTGGATAAGAGTGCCCTCGATGACCCTGCAAGCTGCACGAGAAGCATCTCGGTGGAGAGGGGCAAGAGTTCACAAAGTGCTTACAAAAATTGCACCGGAAGCAAACTGCCATCAATTTTTGTCGAAGCAATTCTGCTCATTTTTGATGTATAAAAGACGATAAAAGATGTTTGTGAGTTGTGGTGTTTAATACCTTATCGACTTTCAAAAGATCTAATATAGCTATTAGGACTATCTCGATGCTACAATCAATGTTTGTGTTTGTGTTGGGGAAAACAACAACAAAGCCTTTTCCCACAATTAAGTAGGGTCGACTACATGAATTTTTTACCACCATTCAGATCTATTTCAGGTCATTCTCGAGCTTAAATTCAACTAACTAAGATCCATTCGGAGAGTCTTATTCCAACACTTCTTGGGCCTTCCTCACCCTTTCTTAACCGATTCAACATCCTAAATCTTGCATCTTCTAACTGGTGTATCAATCGACCTCCTTTACAAATGATCAAACATCTTAAGCAATTTTCTCTCATCTTATCCTCTACCAGAGTTACACCAACTTTCCTTCTGATTGCAACATTCCGAATCTGATCTTTTTGTGTATGGACACACGCCCACCTTAACATTTTCATTTCTGCTACTTTCATTCTCTGCACATGTCTATGGTCCATAGGCCAGCATTCTGATCCGTAGAGCATAGCAGGTCTCATAGCTGCTTTGTAATACTTTGCTTTGACTTTCAAGGGGATTTTCTTATCACAAAGAATAGTAGAGACTTCTCCAGTTTAGCCAACCTGCTTTTATTCTATGTGTAACATCTCCATCAATTTTCTTATCCTTATCAAGTATCTAAAAGAATCTTTCTTCTGAAGGTTATCGTATTCTATCTTCACCTCGAGTCCTTCACTGTTGTTTCCATCAAATGTACACTCCATATTTCAGTCTTAGCCCTACTTATACGAAATCCTTTAGTCTCTAAGGCTAAGGCGTGTTTGTAAACCTTCAGTTTCTCATTTACTCCATCTCTTGTCTCATCAATCAACACAACATCATCGGCGAACAACATTTAACAATATATCTCATCTTGAATGTGACTAGTCAGCTTGTTTATAATTAAAGTAAAAAGGAATGGACTCAAAGCTGAACCTTGATGCATACCGATGTTGATGTTAAAATAGTCAGTCTTCCTAGATTGGATCCTTATACAAGATGGATCCCCATCATACATATCCTTTATAAGGTTAATGTATATGAAATTTACCATGGAAGGCCGTATCGATATCGATATCGTTTCGATCCGCTTGAAAAAGGATATATCGGGATATATCGATGATATATTGACGATATCGGTGGAAATGTCGAAAATAGTTCAAAAAAAGCCAATTTTTTGCCATGTTTCAGAAATTAACGTCATCCAAGATATCAAACCAACAAATAACCTACAAATAAACACTTATATCACACATATCGGTCATTTATAGACCATATATTGCACATATCGGTATCGCACATATCGGTCATATCGAATATATCGATATTAATATTGATTCTTGACTTATAAATATTGGAAATGGATTTCATTCAAGTTCTTATAACATGAAATACTACAAATATACACCTAGAAAATACATATAGATCATTTATGAGGACTATGATCCTTATAGCGCACATATCGCTCATATCGAACATATCGCTGATATTGTTAGTTGTTGACATACTATATATATTGAAAATGGAGTTCATCCAAGTACTTTGATCACTAAATAATTTACAAATGTACTCTTACTCTATTAGATAACACATATCGATCATCTATGAACCTTATATCGCATATATCGATACGGCGGTACTGTTAGTTGTTGACCTATATATATTGAAAATGGAGTTTATCCAAGTTCTTAGATCACTAAATAACTTATAAATATACTCTTAGATCACACATATCGATCATCTATAAAGCTTATATGGCATAGATCGATCATTTCGAACATATCGATATTAATGTTGATTCTTGACTTATAGATTTTTTGAAGAATTGACTTATAGATATTGGAAATGGATTTCATTCAAGTTTTACAACATGAAATAACATGTATATATACACCAAGTTGAAGAACCACTGTATGCACCCTCCTGTCGCACCATACCCTACCAGTACGGGGGTCTCGCTGCCCGGTCAACGAGCCTGGGGGGGGGGGGCTTGGGGGGGGGTCCAGGTTGGCCCCTTGCGGGGGTGCGGGGGCAACGCCCCCGACTCGGAACTAAGTATATAAATCATAGATTGTTTTAGTACTAGGTGTAGCTAGATAGGTAGTGGAATCAAGCTTGCATGAATAATAACATTGATATACAGGGATATCGAGGAAATATCGGCGATATCGGTCGATATCCTGTATTTTTTGTACTGAATCCATTCATTTTTTACCGATATGGCGATATATCGTCGATATATCGCCGATATATCGCCGATATCCCTGTAAAAAGATATACACTCTGATTTCGATACCCCCAACCTCTCGATACCGATATATCGACGATATATCGCCGATATATCGCCGATACGACCTTCCATGACATTTACTTTGTCTCTTCTCCAAAACTCTCTACAAAATCTCCATTGGGACTGAATCATAAGCCTTCTCCAAATCAGTAAAAATCAAATGGAGGTTCTTTTTAGCTCTATTTTTCTCTATTGTTTTCCTCAAGTGGATAGCTTCAATAGTTGACCGACCTGGCATGAATCCGAATTGCTTTTAGTTACTTTGGAAACTTGCCTCAACCTTCTTCCGATCACAGTTTCGAATTTTTCATAGTATGGCTCATCAATTTGATACCTCTATGATTCAAACAATGAAGGTCTCCTTTATTCTTATAAAAGGTACCACAATGCTTCTCTATTCTTCAGGTATTTTCTTGCTTCACCAGATAACATTGAAAAAAATTGTGAGCCAAATAAACCACGTTCACCTAGAACTCTTCAAACTTCTATAGAAATGTCACCAGGTCCTACCCCTTTCCCAAATTTCATAACCTTTAAAGCCTCCTCTACTTCTTTCCTTTGTATCCATCTATAACTTGCACGATTCAGGTAAACATTCACTACTAGTAAGATCTCCAAAGTAATCTCTTTATTCCCTTCCCCTATGAAAAACTTATGGAAATACCGCTTCCATCTATTCTCTATATCCTTTTGAGTATTAAGCACATGTCTTTCCTCATTCTTGATGCATCTTATTTGAGAAAGATCTTTGGTCTCTCTTTCTCTTGCTTTGGACAATCTGAATATATCCTTCTGCCCTCCTTTGAATCAAGCTTTTTGTTTATACGCTTTCAACTTGACTTCACTTACAACCTTCTTTGCTTCCTTCTTTACTATTTTGTAATATGTGATAATTTTCTCTGTTCTATCCTTATATATAACTTCAAGGCAAGATCTTTTAATTTCAAGCTTCTCTTGCACCCCTTCACTCCACTACCAAGCCTCCTTTTGACCTAAAAGTCCTCCCTTAGACTTTCCTAGCATCTCGTTGGCTACCTTTTAGAGACAAGATGCTACCGCTTCCCACATCTCGTTTGCACTTATGTTACAATACCAAGATAAGTTTTCTAAACCTTCTCCTTGGAGCTTGATTGCTTCAATTGGAGATTTCTCCATTTAGTTCTAATGAGATTGGGAACCATCCTCTTCTTTGCCAACCCTTTTATTTACACATCCATGACTAGCAAGCGATGTTAAGATGTCAAGCTCTCTCCTGGGATTGCTTTGCAGTCTCTACAACACACCCGATCTCTTCTTCTCACCGCAAAGTAGTCTATCTGTGTTTTAGTCGGGCCACTCTTATAAGTAATTAAATACTCCTCCCTCTTCTTAAAGAGAGTGCTTTGTATGAAAAGGTCATAAGCCATTACAACATCCATGACGACTTTTCTCTCTTCTTATAAGTAATTAAATGCTTCTCCCTCTTCTTAAAGGAATGCCAAGTATGATAGGTTTTTGATTGGGAAATAGTGTTTCTAAATTTGGCTCAACTAACCCGCTATCCAAATCTGTCCTATATATTATTATTATACTTAATGGGGTACCTACTCAGCTAGGTACCTTTTAGAAAGATATGCCTTGATTGTCATTGGATTGTTTTTAAAACATGAGGCTCCACTAATTAATTGTATTTTCTGTGAATGGTTAAGGAGGAATAAATGAGATTTGTGTTACAGTTTTTTTATTGCATTCAAGTTTATCAATACATACAGACATGTATCAACAATAATAAAGCCTTTTCCCACACTAAGTGGGGTTGGCTACATGTTTTTTTGCCTTCATTTGGATCTATTTTGGGCCATTCTCTGTCTTAGATCGAAATAACTAAGACCCCTTTGGAAATTCTCCTTCCAACACTTCTTGGACCTTTTTCGCCATCTCTTAGCCGGCTTAACATCTTAAATCTCACATCTTATAACTGTTGCGTCAACTGATCCCATTTGCAAATGGCCAAACCACCTTAGGTGGTTCGCTCTCATCTTATCTTTGTAGGAGTCACATCAACTTTCCTTCTGATTACGTCGTTCCAAATATGATCTTTTCATGCATGACCATACACCCACTGTAGTATTTTTATTTATGCTATCATTCCCTTCACATGTCTATGGTTCACATGCCAAAATTCAGATCCATAGAGCATAGCATGTCTCATGACTGCTTCGTAATACCTTTCTTTCATTTTAAAAGGAAATTCTTATCACACAAAACAATAGATGGTCCTCTCCACTTCAGCAACATGCATTTATTCTATGAGTAACATCTCCATCGATTTTCCCATCATATTGCAAAATAGATCCCAAGCTCTAAAAGAATCTTTCTTCTGAATGTTATCTTCTCAATCTTCACCTCTATTCATTCACTATTTCTTCCATCAAATGTGCACTCCATATATTCACTTGTAGCCCTAATTATATAAAAACAATTAGTCTTTAAGGCATGTTTCCAGGCCTCAAGCTTCTCATTTACTCCATCTTTAGTCTCATCAACCAACACAGTGTCATCGACAAACAACATACACTAAAGGTATCTCATCCTGAATGTGACTAGTCAATTCGTCAATAACCAAAGTAAAAAGGAATAGCCTCAAGGCTGGTCATTGATGCAGATTGATGCTAATGACAAAGTAGTTGGTCTCCCTGGACTGGATCCTTACACAAGATGAAGTCCCATCATACATATTCTTTATAAGGTTAATGCATAGGGTATGCACTTGTTTCTTCTCCAAATCAATAAAAATCATATGGAGTTTCTTTCTTATAGCATCAACTACATGCATTGTTTGCCTATATTCAGATCTATTTTGGGTCATTCTATATAGTCTCATTCCAACACTTCTTGGGCCTTCAACATCCCAAAATCTTGCATCTTCTAACTAGTGCATCAATCGGACTCCTTTGCAAATGGATAAACCATCTTAAGCAATTTTATCTCATCTTATCATTTATCAGAGCTACACCAATTTTTCTTCTGATCGCATCATTCCAAATCTGATCTTTCGTGTAAATGACCATACATCCTCCTTAGCCTTTTCATTTCTGCTATTGTGATTCTCTACACATGTGTATAGTTATAAGCTAACATTCAGATCCATAGAGCATAGTTGGTCTCACGACTGCTTTGTAATACTGTCCTTTGAGTTAAAAGAGATTTTCTTATCACAAAGAACAATATCGGCTCCGCTCCACTTTAGTCAACCTACATTTATTCAGTGAATAGCATTCTCATCAATTTACCCGTGCTATTGCATAATAGATCCCAAGTATTTAAGATAATCTTTTTTCTGAATGTTATCGCCTTCAATCTTCACCTCGTGTCCTTCACCGTTGCGTCCATCAAATGTGCACTCCATATTATTCAGTCTTAACCCTATTTATACAAAATTCTTTAGTCTATAAGGCATGTCTCCAAACATCCAGCTTCTCATTTACTCCATCTAGTCTCATCAATCAACACAATATCATCGACGAACAATATACACCAAGGTATCTCGTCGTGAATGTGACTAGTCAACTCGTCCATAATCAAAGTACAAAGGAATGGACTGAAAGCTGAACCTTGATGCAGACCGATGTTGATATCAAAATAATCAGTCTTCTCAGATTGGATCCTTATACAATATGAAGCCCCATCATACATATCATGGCCTCAAATTTCAACGAAATTCGGTTGAATTTCTGTCGAATATCGATATCCAGTCGAAATCGAAATTCGACTGAAATGACCGAAATATGGGGGTCCTAGTACAGAAAATGACCGAAATGACTGAAATTCCGGTTGAAATTCCACCGAAATTCCATCGAAATACTGTTTTGGTTGATACCTAAATGGTGACCGAAACCGACATTTAGGGCCTTGATACATATCCTTTATAAGGTTATTATATAGCACATGTACTTGTCTCTTCTCCAAAACTCTACAAAATCTCCCTTTGGGATCGAATCATAAGACTTCTCCAAATCATTAAATATTATATGGAGGTTCTTATTTTTAGCTCAATATATCTCCATTGTTCTCCTCAACAAGTGGATAGCTTCAACAATTGAGCGATCTGACATGAATCCGAATTGATTTTTAGTTACTTTGGAAACTTGTCTCAACCTTCTTTCTATCACAGTTCCCAAATTTTCATAGTACAACTCATCAGTTTGATACCTCTATGATTCAAACAATTTTGAATGTCTCCTTTATTCTTATAAAGAGCCCCCACAATGCTTCTTCTCCATTCTTCATGCATTTTCTTACTTCCAGACTGGATCCTTACATAAGATGAAGCCCCATCATACATATCCTTTATAAGGTTAATGTATTGGACATGTACTTGTTTCTTCTCTAAAACTTTTTACAATATCTCCCATGGGACTGAATCATAAGCCTTTTCCAAATCAATAAAAAACATATGAAAGTTCTTCCTTTCAGTTCTATAAATCTCCATTGTTCTCCTCAACAAGGGGATATCGTCAATAGGTTTAGATTTGGGTTCAGGAATATAAGTGCTACACCTCGAACTTGAACCTACTTGAGTTTTGATTTGTAATGAAACCTTTTTGTTGTAATGAGATCGGTTTTGTCTATCTAATTGGGGTTAGTTCCAATTTGGTTAACTTCCCTACATTGGAAACAACTTAAAGACCACAAGTTCATATTTGGTTTGATGTGTTTATATTTTAGAAAAGTCATAGGATTTATGTTTTTTATTGTCAAGCCCGGTGTTATGAAGCTTGGTTAAACCCTTTTCTGTTTTTTAGTTGAACGGGAAAACATGCTAACCATAATTATTACTGGAACAAACAAAATACAAAAGGTAGAATTCAAGGAGAGTCTTGGCATAATTAAGTGCATTTTCACGTAGCAACGCTTTGTGCAAAAAATGACCCCATTTCGAGACTAATGTCGTTGCCTATGCACAATCTCAACCATATCTCCTTAGTAAAAATTCTATTGGGTCGAGACAACCATAGGAACACGGAACACCTTGATTCATAAATAGATGTGCAAATATTAGATGAATCTACAATACAGATTAACTCCTTAGGATCGGGGTCCCATGGCCTAGCCAAACCATTCATCTTAAGCGGCTCTTCTACCACTCCAAGGTCTCATGGCTCAACATGTCCTAAAACTCCTTGAAAATGAGGGCCGGGAAACCATCCACAACCAGAGCGCCATCCGTTTTCCAATCAAAGGTCGCTCGCTTGTCCTTCGAAAGCAAGAAATCTCTCAATAACTCTTCAAACCGTGAATCATTTAGGTGCATGACATCTTTTCCCAACCATCTGGAGGTACAACCTGACACATGCCTACTAATCTCAAGGTCCCTCAGTGCATCACAAATGAAGTGATCACCCACCACCTCCTCCCCATCCACCTTAAGTGAACTAAGTTGCGCCTTCTACATCCACTAGCCACCGCATGAAAGAATCTTGTGTTTTGTCTTAAAACCCTTAACAAATACATGTAAATATCCATTAATTTCCATTTCTTAACAAAACTTTATTCATGAATGAAAATACCATTTTATGCATCAAAAACATGTAATTAAATAAAAGAACAAAAAGAAAGAAAATAAAAAAGGCATATTGTAAATATACATATATGTACAACATAACTTATAAAATATAAGGGATATCTACACCCATAACCCTGAGTAGTTGCGTAATTACCCCAGGAACCCACGATAATCACGAATTACACCCAAGACCTTGAATAACCGCTCTGTTTTACACCCATAACCCTTCATTAGTTTAGTTCATTAACTCAACCAGATGGCTAAGTTAATCTAACCAATCCGTCATCTAACGGTTGAGATTAATCAAAAAAGAAAGAAAGGAAGGAGAGGAGTAGGTGGGTTCGATCCTGGAGCTTACAACAGAAGGTGAGATCCTTCACGATGATGGAGGGCGGGAACAACAAGGTAGGCAGCCGAAGGTACGCGCAGGGGGGAGCCTCGACCTGAGGCTTGCAGGGTGGAGGTGCGCGCGGGGGGGGGGGGGGGGGGGGGCGCTGGAGCTCGCATGCGTGCGAGCGGGTGGGCGTACGGGGTTGGAGCTCGCATGCAGGGGGTGGGGGCTAGCCCGGGGGGGGGGGGCATGCCCCGGGGGGGGGGGGGGGGGTGTGGGGTGTGCAGGGCTGGAGCTTGCTGGGGGGCCTAGGGCTTGCTCGGGGGGATGCGGACTGGAGCTCGCATGCGGGCGCGAGGGGGGGGGGGGGCTGTTGCATGCCGGGGGGTGGGGGAAGTCTTCCGATTTGGAGCTTGCGGGCGGAGGTGCGCGCAGGGGGAGCACCGACCGGAGGCTTGCGGGCAGGGGAGGGGGGCGGAGTTAACGACCTCATTTTGTTTGATCTACAGAATGGCATCATGTTATGAATATGATGTGTTTCGAAGGGTAAATTGTTAACATATGAATTTTCCGTCAGAATTAACGGAGAATTAATACGGAACATGACAAAGGGTTATGCCATGTAAAGGTTAAGTATTATTCGGGGTTCTGGATGTAATTCTTGATTATCGAGGGTTCTTGGGGTAATTACGCAACTACTCATGGTTATGGGTGTAAATATCCCAAAATATAAATATAGTTGAAAGATATATTTATATAACCTATCCCCTGAGACCAAGTTAGCATGGTTCGATTGACAAGCAAATAAGTAGGGGGAGATAGGGAAGAAAACCACAAAATAATTGTTTATACATTGTATACATTATTCATTAATTATCAATTAAATACAAAAACTTCAAAGATTTTTAATTAATTTTTTGTACATATTTTTCACCAAGCTCTTTTCTTACTTATTTCTAAAAATGTATAGAAAATTAAAAAACAAGTTAAAAATATTATCTTGTATATGATAAGAAATTCAAATTTTAAAATATCAATTTCTCAACTTCCGAAAATCATAACTTCATACGAACTTCAATTCCACTCTACTCACATTTAAAGTTCATAAAATAATATTTTCTTATTAATGAAGGTGATTTCACTAAAATCGAAGTCCGTTTGCAAAAAATTATTTTTGAGATCTAATGACAATTGGGTTTCTAGGCTATTTATTTTATTCAAAATATATTATTTATAGTTTCACTAATTTTATAATTTTTAATTATTTTCTTGTTCTTGTAGATGATGTATAAATTATTTCATATTTTTTAGACAATAATATTTTAAATAAATCAAATACCTTTATTTATAGATGAATTTGACCTGTAGGCAATATACATGTATTTATTTACATACTTAAATTAATTTTTAAAATTCCTAAAATTCACACAACTCTTATTTATTATCCTAGTAATTAATAAAATATAAAAATGACATATTATTTATTAATTTATTAACTTAGAAATCAAAATCCTATTTATCAAGTGTATTATATAATTATCTATTAATATTATATTCATAATTCCTAAAATATTTATTATTTATAAAAATAAATTATACAATAAATTAGTTAAATTAATTATACATGTTTTTTTTAATTTTATCATTATTAAAAATAATACCATTTAATATTTATTACATATTTAATACGATATTTAAGATATCTGGCCTACCAAGTGCTGACACGTGTCAGCACCTGGAGCTTCTTCTCTCCAAGAAGCTGTTGTAGCGTATGTTGCAACTGGTCGACTTCAACTAATTCTTCCCGCCACATTTCATCTCCTAAACCTGCTCCTAACTCTCCATTGTCTTCACCTAACAATCTATTTTGATGCCAACCATTGATACACCTCTAAACTTCTATCGATTACTCTATAAAACGATCCAAAATTTTACCATCACAACCAACTCTCCACTCACCAGAACAATATGACCGTGAAACCACCTTCTCCTCCCCGTACCGGCCACCTTCGGTGGTAACAGCACCCAAGGCCATTCCTATGTGAAAGGAGGGAGAACAGAGGAGCAGTTCCAGAGCTCTCTTGGCCTTGAAACGCCACCGTGTGCGGCGTGCAGCTCAGACAAGTGCCTACCGTCGAGCAAGAACCTGAAGGGTCTGACACCCTCTTCCCCAGGTATATACCTTCATTCCCTATTGATTTCCTCGATCATCGCACCCAAATTGCTCTGGTTAATCGTCCAATTAGAATACTCTAATCACCTGTTGCGAGTTTCACCTCACAATTCCATTCAAATCGATTCGCTTTCATCTCAGTTCATATCTTTCCTGGATTTATTTTGACCTGCAAAATCCAATAATATGGCGGCTGAGTCCATTGCGATTCGAGCAAAACTCCTTCATTTGCAGGTTGATCTTCGTATATGGGGCATCATTTCATCTCTGGAGCATTGTTCTTATTGCCGATTGCAGCAGATCTCCATCACCTTCTAGTTCCTGGGTTCGAACCCTAGAACCATTCTAGTTCCAGGCCCTGTTGCTAAACCTACATAATCTTCCTCGTCTCCTCTCGCAGTGGGAGTGCTCGAGAGGGTGAGGAGCACCTTCTCCGGCCCCACCTCCGATCTGTCATTGACGAGCGAATCGCCAAGCAAGCATTCACCGCCGCCTGCATTGCCGTTTGGGGAAGAACTGTCAAGAACACGAGCTGCAGTCTTGCGCCAAGTGGTGTCTATGAACGACCACGATCGTCCACCTCAATTCTAATCTCACCCGTTGGTTTCCAAAGGGTGTGACAATTGCGAAGAAGCCCCACAGCTCTAGGAAATTCAGCCGCCTCCAGAGTTCTTTTGATTGCGATTAGGTCCCCGCACAGGGACCTAATTGTAAAGATTCAAAATTTTCTTATAATTAGGTCCCTGACCAGGGACCTAATTGCAAGAAGCTTTATATTTTTTGGTTTATTTTTTTACATATTTCTCCACTGGCTTTGGACTATTGTTGACTCGTGGACACTAGTATAACATCGTTGTATTTTTTTATATTTTATTTTGCTCCAGATTTTGCGGATTTTCATCGTATGTCTTTGGATTTCATTTTTCGATCCTTGATCCGTTTTGATTTGTTCTCTTCTTTTTCGAGCCCGTTGCTCGAAGTCTTTTATCTACTATATAGTGTCACTTATATACTCTATTTTCACATACTATATTGTAGATAAATTTGTTTGAAAAATACCCTTTTTGAAAAATTAAATAAAAATTGGAAAATTTAAAATAAAATTAAAAATTAAAAATTAAAATCACAAAAAGAGTTTTCTCACAAAAGAAAAGAAGGACCGAAAAAAATATCACAAAAATATTTTCTTCACTTGAAAATTCACGAGCGCGATTTTCTGCCTCATTGTATTCGACCCAGCCACACTCACTTGGATAAATAAGTAGTGAACAACTCCGATCATTTTTTAAATCGGAGTTGAATTTTGTTTGATTAACTATCTCTCTCTCTTTAGTGGTTTCTACTTCAACATTTATTTGTCGCTTGGTCAGGGACGCTTATCAAGCGCCTTCCATGTTCAAATCAAAGGTCGCTCGCTTGATCTCCGAAAGTAAGAAATCTCTCAATGACTCTTCAAATCGCGGATCATTTAGGTGCATGACATCTTTTCCCAACCATATGGCGGCACAACCTGACACTCGCCTACTGAGCTCGAGGTCCCTCGGTGCATCACAAATGAAGTGATCACCCATCACCTCCTCCCCATCCCCCTTAATCGAGTGAACTAAGTTGTGCCTTCTACACCCACCGACCACCGCATGAAAGAATCTTGTGTTCACATCACCCTCTTTCAGCCATGTCGGCCTTGAACACTGCCTCCATTTGATCTCCCTCTTCTTATCCTCTTCAAGAAGAACATGGTTTTATTCACACCTCGCTGCCTTTTCATCCTCCTCCAAATCCCTAGAATCTTCGATCTGGTCAAGATGCGCAACCTTTGCTTGCGCCAAACTTCTCCATTGACTTCTAAGCTCACGGGATTCCTTTCCGAACTGAATCAACATGTTGTTTTTGCCTCGAAGTTTTATCGCCATTCTCCTTGATGTCGATCCTTACATCTCCTAAACCTGCTAACAACTTTTGACCCTCTCTCGAAATTGCCATCCGAGTTTAGGATTCCACCCAATTCCTAGCAAATCAACTTATAATCCAAATGTGACCTTGGTAGAGCCTTCAAAGAGTCTAAAGGGGAAACTCTATTAGAGGCAAACCGATCCAAGGAAGCAGTCCAAGTGAGACCTAGATGAGGTGTTCCTCCCAGTATTCCTCAAGTGTGTGTCGTCATGCATCTCCATTGCCAAATCTCCCGAACGCAAGAGACACGTGGGGTCTAAATCACCCATATTATGCAGGCGGTCTGCCTCAAACAATGTGATGTTGAAGTCACACCAACAATCTAGGTTGGGTCCGTGAAGTGTGCATGCACTAATCTAAGCCCATCCCACACATCAGTCGACATTTGGCCCCAATTTGACCATAAAGAAGAAGTTATCCAAGATCCTTTAGAGGATTACTGACATGACCTGAGTGGCACACACAAAATCCACTAACTCCAAGAAATCTCCAAAGGCACCGAGAGATGGCATTGCACTGTATAAAAAATATGGAACCCTGCCACCTCATGCCATGTAAATTTGTCCTACGTTTCAAGCTTTGTCTCTTGTAAGCACATGATATCTGCCTTCTAGGCCTCAAGCAGCCGACCTACTGGTCTCATCTTGTCCGACTGGCCCATGCCCCAAGCATTCCACGAAATAATCTTTATCTGGGGGGGGGGGGGGGGTGGTCAATACCGCCCCACCGCAACTCACAACCACATAGCCTTCTCGTACGCCCTTACATTGCCCGTAAATCCCTCAGGATCAAGAATCGCTCCACAATGCTCCTTCAACTGCACAACCATTAGCACATCCTCAGTAACCAGCTCAACAATCGAAGCTCTTATCGCACAAGACTAAGGACCTATAGGTCATTACCCAAACCCAAGGCTTTAAAAACTGAACCGTACATCAAACCGGTCATGTATCAATTTTTAGTTTTTATGGTCAGACCAATGGGACTGACCAGTCGAACCGGTGATGACGTCAACAGTTCAAAATAACCGAAAAAGACCGAATCGTTGTATTGTTGGTTTAGTTCGTACGGTTCAACCGGGTCAAACCGAATAAGACCGGTATATAATACAAGTAAATACGAAAAATGCTACATCATAATCTTTCGAGGATTTGTTTACTCGTTTCCTTCCAGATTTTTCCAATAACACTTAATACCCCTATTTTTAACAGAATTGCATGTATATATTTTTACAAAAACAATAATAGTGGCCTTTTGTTAGTACACTTGTGCTCTCATTTTATACCAACATAATAATGATATTATGAAATTTTTAATAAAATATAGGAGCACAAATGAAATTTCTTAAAAGTTAGGGGTATAAAGGTTCTTAAAAAACTTGAAACAGCATTATAATCATATTTCATAAAAATTTATATAAATACATATATGTGATGTAAAAGATTAATAATTTTCAAAATGTATTTAAACTGTATTAACAATACGTGTTTTTAATTTATTGCTTCTCATAGTATGACTATGACAACGTCTTCTTCGTTTGTTATTGTTATAATCGATAATGAGTCTTTGACACATGTGAAGGAGAAGGGATGAATGGGTACTATACTATGGTTTAGAATGAGACTAGATTATGAATATTTCTGAAAAAGTTTGTATTTTATAATTTATTGAAAATTATTTTTTGTCAAAAAAATGGATGGTTGAACCGATGGTTTGGTTCAATTGGTTCAACCGGGTTTAAGCAGTCCAACTGGATTTTGAACGATTTTTTTGGAATAAAAACCAAGCGGTTGGACCGTTTTCCCTTCGATTCTTGGTTTAACCGGTTCAACGGTCGGTTCTATTCAGTTTTTAAAGCCTTGCCTAAACCTATGCATACAAGACCTTCCATTGATCAACCTTGTAGATGGCAAGTGCAAGATTCATTTGGCCTCGATATTTTAAAAGACTCCTTTTTCGCTCCTTGAACTGTGCAACCATAGTTCCATGGTTCGTTGAGGGAATAATCACAATCTCCATCGAAGGCCAATAATGCTTTTGTCAATGTTGCAAAAGTCGTCATTTGACATTCAGTCAAAAGGGCCACCGAACAAAGAATATTTGGCATTCGGGAGAATATTCAGTTATTTATTTATTTGTTATTTTAAATATAAAAATTAGTGGCTAATATATATTCTTATATATTTATACATATATGGTCATCAATCAATAATAGTCCAAGATGAAAATACCAATTAACATGTTACATATATGGAGCTTTAACATTTGTGTTGTGGTGATACTGGGATAAATTGGGAACCTTTAAAATCAACAGTTTGTTGCAATATTTTGACGAATATTCAGGCCTAATACTTAAATTAACCGAATAACAATATTTCTATTCGGCCACCACCTTCCCCCAAAAATAAGAATATTCAGCCGAATATTGCAATAATGACTTTTGCTGAAGGGGAATCAGGCTGACAAGATCCCAAGCTACCACCCTAATCCGAGTTAGATAGGAAACCAAGGTTTACGAGAAGAGTATGACTCGAGCAGTTAGATCGAAACAAGGGATCAACTAGGTGAGTATGCATATCCTTAAAAGCATCATAGGACACATCCATCAAATGAAAAATCAGGGTGGCCGATGACTCCTCATCAGGGCCATCTCCCAAAGGGAAAGTGGGAGGAGGCCCTGGTATGGACGAAGGAGGCCCTTAGATGGACGGAGGAGGCAAACACTCGATTAGCTACAGTTGAAACGCCATTCTTCCTACCACATACACCACGCCGAAAGACCACCCGTAGAGCAATCCTCCTTCGCAAGCACACCATCAATGTCAACTCCTATCGCAACCCATCTGGGGTGATCTCTACTATGCTCGTAATACTGGCTAGAACGTCGTGCATGCACTCTAGACTAAGGGAAGTGAACAGCGTAATAGCAATAGGGAAAAGCTTACGTAGACCACAAACCTTTGCACTGTCCTGGCACAAGGATGTCTCCAAGCAATGCTAAAATCGATCACATCCATTGTCAACAAAATAGTAGCATGGGAAGCCGTGAGGCTGTGGAGACAAACATACACAGAGTCTAGCGGGATTGCAATCACCGGCAAAATCCACCGGGGAAAAATGTCTCAGACTCCTCCCGACCTTTTCCATCATCTCACCACCCGCAACCACTGAGGTAATAAAAACAAAGATAAGATGATTCAGCGGCTCATCAACACCCTCTTGTTGGACCATGCTCCCTTCCACCCTTGGGGCAGAACAGATTTCACTCGAGGCTGCCAAACCTTGTGCATTTTGCAATCTCTCCGACGTCTCCGTATGTGACCCCAGACTCTGCACTTGAAGTAGCGATAGCTCTGAACAAAAGGCATCACGTGCACACACCAGAATCCTCGACGACGATCATCCTCCACGGGTCCCATTTTTTACCCTGCATCAGCAGCAGAGAGAAAGGGCTGGTCCCCCGACCCCACAACAGGCTGATCGGGCTCTTCTGCAACCCGATCGGAGCCATCAAAGTTCCGGGCAGGACAAACAGCTGCCCTGGTGGGGAGATGTGCTGCCCGCACCACTGAGGCCCAGCGCCATTGGGGAGACCCACGCACCGGCTCCTTGCATCGCCGAACCTCACCCCCATCCTTGAGAGAGCACTCGCACACCCTACTCACCTCCCGACGCTGTCTCTTCCTCTCTCCCTCATTCCCCCCCTAACCTACAAAATATATGCAGGCCTGTTTCATGCAAATCACCATCATCATCTTTCCATGCCGCAATCATCGTAGCTGGGCTGTGCTTTCTTTCTTTATCAATGTTGTTGGACTACCATCATTAGTAGTCATCTTTTGGATTTTAAAGAAATAAACTGTCAAGGCTTGAAACTTGATCTTTACAGTGAATGATAGGTTTAATTGCCATATCTTAAAATTGATTCTCTCTACCGGGGTTTTGAAACTTAATTTTCACAGGTAATGTTAAGTTTAATTGTGATACCTTAAAAATTGATTTATGCTCATTAGCAATTACAACCATTATTAAATTGCAAGATGTATATGTGCCCTAGGACAATGTAATTCTATTTCAGAGTTGCACTGTTTTTTGTTTAGTATTATTTCTTGTAGGGATTGCTACCATGAACTTTAGAAGGCAATTTTTGCAATGCGACTGACTAACGAATATTAATTGTTTTCCACTTTTGTATTTGTGTGCATATATATTTTGAGATTGTATGAATTATGGTATATATATTTGTTGACGCATATAGAGTACCTGTACCCTTTCGTTATTTTATTTTTCAGTTGTCTTCTTTATGTAATTTACCCATAGGCTACTCTCCTATATAAGAGAGCCTAGGGCTTATGGAATAGAACAAGTCATTCATTTTTCCCAACATGGTATCAGAGCGACGGTCCTAGACCGGTGTTCTCGAAACCCTAACCCTAACCCCACCACACCCGCCGGCCTCTTCTTCGTCTCGCTCCATCGGCGCCGCCTGGGCTCGGCCCTGCTCCATCGCCGCCGCGCCTCCGAGCACGCGTGCTGGGCGCCTGTGCGCATCGTCTCCTCGCGCCGTGCCTGCGCGCATCGCCCCCTTGCAGCGCATCTCCACTACTGCAGTGTGCGCAACGCGTGCATCCTTGCGCGTGCATCCATAGTGCATCGCCTCCTCGCGCCTGTGCTGCAGTGCGTGCATCCTTGCGCATGCACCTGTAGCTCTTCCCCAGTGCGCGCGCTGCAGCATCTTTGCACGCGCCTTTCCAGTGCATCCTTGCGCACGTTTTTGCATGCGCTGTAGTCACTGTGCGTCATCACCCGTGCACGATCATCTGTGTGCACCCGTAGCGCATCTCCAGCGCACGCATACCCTGCGCGTGCATCGTCTCGATAGCTGCGCGTGATTCCTACACGCGTGCAGGGGTTAGCACGCAAATCTTCATGGGGATAGTTGCTTGAGGTCTACACATGCAACTAATCCCGTCTATGTCATTGTAGACAAAGCTTATCTTCGGTCAATCGCTCTAGTTCTTCATCTCCAGTATGTCAGAAAACAAGGCGGATATCCCATCTATTGGCGTCTTTCGTGGTCCAGCGCCTATTGTCAAGATGGACGGTACAAACTATGAACTATGGACAATGCAGTTCATGAGCATGATGAAGTCAACAGGTAAGAAGCACATTCTTACCGAACTGGAGCCCACAGAGAAGATTGGAGCCAATGCCTCTTGGGAGGCTGATGATGCATATGCCAAGGTTTGGCTATCTGGTACATTGGCTATCGAAATTGCCAATGACATCCTACATCAACCCACAGCCAAGGACATGTGGGATATTCTGGCGGCAACATACTCTTAGGCGAAAAACGAGATGAAGATTCTGCAACTTCAGCATGACATATTCACAATCAAGCAGAATGGTCGCCCTTTACATTCTCTATATACGTCCCTAAGAGGGATGTTCGAGAAGCTTTACAGCTTCATGCCTCTTACTGCCACGCCAGAACAACAGAAGACGTACAGAAATGCGACCATGGTAGGTGTGTTCCTAGCTGCACTCGATCCAGAGTATGAGGCGACACGATCACAGATCTTGGCTGACTCAACTATTCCACCCATGGAGGAAGCTTTTCATAGATTGAGTCGGATCACAGTTCCTTCCACAGCCACGAGTCAGAATTCGTCAGCTATGGCAGCTAACAGAGGTCGCGGATTTCATCACCAGGGCCGTGGACATGGACCTCGTGGAAGGGGTGACCGAACTAGGCCAACATGCACCTACTGTCATCGAGTCGGACACAATGAAGATACATGCTATTCGAAGCACGGATTTCCTGCATCCGTGAGAGCTGCTGAGCAGATAGAGCCCCCATCTGCTGCTACCTTGGATCAGCGGTTCGACGATCTTGTTGCCCGTCTGAGGGGCATTATTCCACCGTCTGGACCAGCACCGACTGCAGAGAGTCATTCTGATGCTGCTGCCTCTGCCTCTGCGTCTACCAGTACTTCAGGTAGTATACTTGCACTGAACAGTAGTAGATCAGATACTTTACAATGGATTATGGACTCGGGCACTACACAACACCTATGTGGCGACCAGAGTTTGCTTTCAGGATACACTCAGATCCCTCCAGGTCGGACAGTAGTGATTGCCAATGGCACTCATTCCCCCATCACTGGTCAGGAGGAGGTTAGATTGACATCTTCTATGCAGCTCAAGAACGTGCTACATGCACCTGATTTCTCAATGAATTTGTTGTCAATTAGTCAGATTACGAAGGATCTACATTGTCGGGCAATTTTTGATCCATCTTCTTTGATTTTTCAGGACATCTATACGGGCAACGTGATTGGTCGTGGCTATGAGCAAGGAGGCCTCTACCGCCTGAATCAGACTTCGTTTCCTGGAACCTCATCCTCTTCTTCGGGACAAGTGTCAACCCTATTATGGCATCTGCGTTTTGGTCATTTACTGCTTCAGAAGTTGCGTCGTGTTCTACCCTATGGTCTATCTCACACACCTATTCAGTGTGAGGCGTGTCAGTTGAGAAAGCATCACAGGTCGTCCTTTCCCAGTCGTCCAGGTTGGAGTAGTAACTCCAAGTTTGAGTTGTTTCATATCGATGTCTGGGGTCCAAGTCATGTTCCCGATCATCAGGGACACATGTTTTATATTATATTTGAGGATGATTTCTCTAGAGTGTCATGGGTGTTTCTGATGAAAAATAAATCTGAAGCAGGAAATATTATTATTCATTTTCTGAGTGAAATACAAAATGTTTTCTCCACATCTGTCAAGCTTGTGAGAAGTGATAATGCTTTAGAGTTGTGCACCAACCTTCTAGCCAAGTACTACTCCTCAAAAGGAATTATCCACCAAACATCTTGTGCTCATACATCTCAACAGAATGGGATTGCTGAAAGAAAACACCGTCACCTTCTTGATGTCACAAGATCACTTCTTATACAGAGTCATGTTCCCTACTCCTACTGGGGTGATGCAGTTCTTACTGCATGTTACCTAATCAACCGTATGCCTTCGTCTGTCTTGAATGAACAGATTCCGTTTTCACTTATTCATCCTGACAAGGATCTGTTCACTCTTACTCCTCGTGTGTTTGGGTCGGTTGCATTCGTCCATCAGTTGTCGCCTGGTACTGACAAGCTCTCTCCTAGGGCTGTCAAGTGTGTCTTTGTTGGGTACTCCAGAACTCAAAAGGGGTACAAGTGTTTTGATCCTGTGCGTCGGCGGTATATGATCAGTGCAGATGTTACATTTTTTGTATCTGTTATGTATTTTTCAGCATCAGGAGACAAGCAGCTACCATCTATACCTCCTGATGCCATATACATGACACCACCACCTCAGATACCGACACCATCGCCACCTCCACCACCACCACCACCGCCACCGCTTGTCTCACCACTACCATTCCATTACACCCGGCGGCCTCCTCCAGCTCATGGTCCTGACCCGTCAACTAGCTCGCCTATGGTATGTAATGAAAATATTAATGTTGATGGATCTGACGACATTTCTGAGCAGGATGTCTTGCAGGAGCCTGATGAGAATACAGATGATTTGGATGTTCCAATTGCTCTACGGAAGCCGAAGAGAAGCTGTGCCAAATATCCATTATCAGCAGCCGTGTCCTTTGAGAGGCTATCTGGAGACTTCAGGACGTTTGCTTTGGCACTTTCAGCTACAGACATTCCACGGAATCATCATGATGCTCTGCAGGATGCTAGATGGCGGCTAGCAATGGAAGAAGAAATGGCGGCACTTCAGTCCAGAGGAACTCGGAGCTTGGTTCCTATACCTCCAGATGTCAGCCCGGTGAGCTGCAAATGGGTGTTTACAGTGAAGCACAATGCAGATGGCTCCATTGACAGGTACAAGGCACGCCTTGTTGCACGTGGCTTCACACAGACATACGGGGTGGATTACCTTGACACATTCTCGTCTGTGGCGCGTCATTCCACTCTGCGGATCCTGTTATCAGTTGCAGTTACTAGAGACTGGCCGCTTTATCAGCTGGACGTGAAGAATGCATTCCTATATGGCGACTTGCAAGAGGAAGTCTATATGCAACAACCACGTGGGTTTGCTGTTGAGGGGGAGTGTTCCAAGGTATGTAGGTTACATAATGTCAACCCCTCAGGATCCGGGTACCCGTTTACGACACAATTCACCGAAATTCCATTTATGACATCGCATTAAAACATAATTTTATGGGGAAAATTTTTTTTTTGGCGAATGAAATAATTTCATCTGACATTCACATCAACATTTATAACCACAAACTCATAGAACAATGGTCACCAAAATTTCATTTTTATTAACTTCCATATATTTTACATGTACAAAGTCTGACAGTACATACCGTATATCCCAAAATCTGACTGAAGAGAAAAGAAGCATATAACATTAACGACGAACAAAAACTGAGACAAAAAGAGTAACATACCGTCTAGTATAGACCTTGTTTTCTGGAACCCTGTATAGCTACTGAACAATAGACTCCTTTCCTGCCATGCGTGCAAGGAAGAAAAGGAGTCACAAACGTGAATACAAACCCGTAGTTTAAAATAAATAACAAGTAATTTAATGTGCAAAAGAGAGCAAGTAGAAAGGTGGAATAAGCACTATTTACATCTACTTGCATAAGTAAAAAAAATATTTTCAACTGTTTGGCACTAAGTTCATTTGTTCTCCCCTTTTTCCCATTCATCCCATATATATATATATTTATATAAAGTTTAGATGACCACACTAACATATAATGATTTTCTGTGTTTTAAGATCATGATTTTGGGTCTTGGAGATCATGTTGCGGAACTTGATGGCTACTTTCTTGTCATTGAGATCATGTCATGGTTTTCGATAATGGACTGATATGATGATGATGAATTTGATCCTTAATTCTATTTACTCCTTCTAAGTTAGTGGATAGTCCGTGGTCTTGGTCTGTGTGTAGCCTCACACTATGACTCTAAGGTATTAACTACCTTAGGGTTGGGGGGCCTCCGTAGGCATGCGGTGTTGTGTAATGCATCCTAACTAAGTTCCCAACACGTCCACTAACTTATAGGGATTTCGAATCAGATTAACATCACCTCCAATGAACTCAATTTTAATTGTAATTTCTTCCAAACCTTCACTCTAACTCTCTCAGATGCAACTCTTGATGATTTAGATGTAGATATGGATGTAGATATGGATGATTTGGATGTAGAATCGCCAAGTCTGTTTGGCGAAGGTAAACTCAAGCGGTGAAGAAGCCTACAAATGGCTCTTCCGTCTCGCCCTCTAATTGGAAGGGCGGTCCAATAGAGGGATAGGTCTACTCCCCAACTACGCCACTGAGACGGGTGAGAGGGACTTCCCGGGAAGTCGCTCTAGAAAAAACAGCCCGACCGGTAACGGGCAACCGAGCTCGTACGTAAAACTGAAAAACCAGGATCCCCCGCCTGGGTATCCTAAAACAGGGTCAACGGAACTGGTCTAAAGTCGGGATCCCAACGAGGCGTAAAAACACTGTGAGCTCACGTAAAAACCGAAATGGGACTGGGATCCTAGACCCGCGCACTTGGCGGCCGCTGCCCAAACTGGGCTTCCTTTCTTCCGCCCAGGTGAGGGTCACCGCGCCCTCGCACGATCATGGTAAAGATCACTATGATCGGCTCAATATATGGTATCACTGATTCACAGTCATATACATGTACTTGATTTCTAGATTCAATTCATATCCCAATGTTATAGCTTTTCCTCAATTCTTGTTGCCATAGATGATTCAAAATTCTGCTTGATAGATCATGAGTGTGATAGAAACTGCTTAAAATGATAAGAGTTTATAATTGATTGCTTAAGGTTTACTAAACAAAACCTAAACATCATGAGAATCATGGCACTGCGCCCTCGCACGATCAGGTATAAAGATCACCATGATCGGCAAGCATAATACCTATGCATGTGATCAGTTATATATTATAAGTCCACTTCTGAGTTATAAACTTAATTCACAATTACTTTGAACCTTGGGTTCCAAAGCTGCCGAAATGCGATGTAGACTTAAATTAATATAATAAGAAGTGGTTGTTAAAGGCTATTTGGCTAATCTGTCTGAATTCTATAATTAGTGAAAGGATATAGTCACCCTCCAGACTTTGGTCTAATTGCCCAAAATGATCTATTAATAATTTTTGGCCCCAAAGGTGATTTCATTCTTATGTCGTTTTTCCCTAATTTAAGGTAAAGAGATGCTGAAGCGAGAGATCACATCTTCCTTAATGGTATAATGCACGACATCTGGTTTTAAAAATGTATTCTGAGATTAATAGCATACCTAACAGTATGATATGGAAATTTTGCTAAACTCCAAACTAAACACACCACAACACAAGTGCTATTCAATGAAGTCTTGAATAATTGAAGATAATTGGAATTTAGTGCGTGGGAATTTAAGAAATGAAGATTGTTCCCTCTGCTTCACTTCACTGTGAGTAGGAAGATATACCCCAAGGTTCACAAACACAGGAACAATTAAGTATTCCACGGTAATTTACAGGATATGTAAGTTTAATACCTCGTCATGCTAGAACCAAAACCCTATATCTCTAACAAGAATAGGTAGGAGCAGCACATAATATAGATTTCTTAACCCAGATCCTCTGTGGAACAAAGTTTATATAATATGTATATATATACGTTGACACCCTCAATACAAAAAATATGCAGGGCTTTAAATTAGGATGAAAGGAGAGTTCTATGGATATTAATATACTAAATCATGAATGAAAGAAAAATCCTTCATGAGTATTTCATAACTCATTTTCTGCCCATATTTTCAATCATTCAATATCGAACTAATAAAAAAATATTAGACAGCTCCACATGATTAACTCCATATTTGATTATAACTTATTTTCTGTTCAGATTCCATTCGATCTAGTTGGATTTAAGTTATATATAAAATTATATATCTGACTAGACAACCAAAAATGATTTCCAGGGAATCATCGTATTATAACTACCACCTTATTGATTGGTGACGCATAAACAACAACATGATCTTTAATCCAACGTATGGTCTTCATGATATAGAAACTTATTTCATTTGCATGGTACCCACAGGAAATCACAAGTGGAAATAGGTATTAAACATATGATCGAATGTATATGTAACATGACATTTATGGCAGCAAGGGTTAGGATTTTACGGTGGTACAAACATGAATTTCAATAACTTTTTTTTTTTTAAAACAAAATTCTGTAGCTTGAGTTTGTAATAAACTGTGTAAGTACCACTTAAATGGTCAACAAAAGAGAGGGTAAATTTGCACATACATGGCAGCAAGGAGGAGGTATAGGGAAGTACCTATTTGGATCTCTTGTTCTTGAGGATTATTATTGCATGCATGAGAGCTTCTTCAAGGGGCTTTCAGCAGTAGATATGAGCAACAAAAAGACCTTCAGTTTCTTGGCAAGGAGCAGTTGGTTGATTTCTTGAAGACAGCTGCTCCTGCTGCTCTTTCATGAGCAGAATTGGTTGCTCAAACAGTCCTGGCAGCTGCTGTAGCAGCTCTAATTGGCAGGAGATTGGAGAGATATTTGAGAAAATTGGGTCAATAGAAAAGAGAGGAGGATTTCGGAGAGGAAAGACGAGCCTTTGGCTCTTGTTGGAAGGTTTAAATAGGGAGATGGGGGACTTAGTTTGCTTGCCATTTGGTGGAGAGTGGACTGTTAAGTGGGAATGAGGGAAAAGCCAAGTGGCTTGAAAAGAGAAGGAGAAAAACACACGGCTGGACTTTCCACTTTAAATTTTAATAGTGTTTTTTTTAACCGAACAGTAGTCTGTACTGTTTCAGAATTTTAAATTAAAATATATTTATATTTTTTTTTGTTCTTTATTTGGTATACTTAAGTCTACCGTACGCGCACCTCGAGCTTCCGTTTTTGACGCGAAATATCTCGATTTGATCGTCTCGGAATGACGATCAATTTGAGTACAATATTGATATACTTTCGGTTGGGTTTTGAACCCCCGAAATTTCGGATACGGTTTTTGTTTAAGGTTAAATTTTGCGATTTAAAATTATCAAACGACCTCCGATTGACGAACGGTCGATTCCGTTGGTCTTGTTTCGTCGACTCGGATCTAATGACGATCTCGGTTCGTTTCGCGGTTACCGAATTTGCGTCGCGGCTTTTCACGGCACGCATTACGAAGGGACCGATTTTTGGTCGATTTCGTCCGAACGACTTTTGATTTATGATCAATTGGTCGTTTTAGGTTGTTTAGTATTGACCGACAACGTTTTTGGGTTCATTAGACCCAAAATCGGACGACTTCGGGTTTGATTGGAAACCGGATGCTACACATAAGGCCATCTATGGCCTTAAGCAGAGCCCCAGAGCGTGGTTTTAGAAGCTTTTAGATCTTTTTGAGAAGCAAGGATATAAACGCTCCAACGCTGATCATTCTTTGTTTGTACAGAAGACGGCTAGAGGTATCATTGTAATCATGGTTTATGTTGATGATATCTTGATTACAGGAGATGATGAGCAGGGCATTAAGCAGACAAAAGAGAGGCTGGGAACCGAATTTGTCACCAAGGACTTGGGAGTCCTTAGATACTTTCTGGGGCTGGAGTTTGCTAGAAATCCACATGGATTAGTAATGTCGCAGCGGAAATATGTCACAGATCTATTGAGTGAGACAGGTATGCTAGGGTGTCGACCTGCTACGACACCAATGGATCCCAGCATGAAGCTTTATGATGATGACACAGAAGAGGTGGACAAGAGAAGGTACGGAGAACTGGTAGGCAAATTACTGTATGTCACGATCACTAGACCTGATATATCATTTGCAGTGAGTCGTGTGAGTCAATTCATGGAGCAACCACGTCAGGCCCATATGGATGCAATACACATGATTCTGAGATATCTAAAATCATCTCCAGGTGCAGGCTTGCTATTTAAGAAGGGAAAGGAGATCTCTATCACAGCATGTGCTGATGCAGACTATGTAGGATGCCCCAAGGACAGGAAGTCCACCTCAGGATTTGCAGTCTATGTTGGAGATGCCCTAGTTTCATGGAGGAGCAAGAAACAGACAGTAGTAGCTAGATCCAGTGCTGAATCCGAATACAGGGCTATGGCCCAGGCTAGCACAGAAATGATGTGGGTGAAATCTTTACTTACAGATCTATGTCTTGATATATCGCTTCCTATGATGTTGGAATGTGACAATCAGGCCGCCTTGTTCATTGCAAACAACCCAGCCTTTCATGAGAGGACCAAGCATATTGAGGTGGACTGTCACTACATACGTGACATGATTCAGAAGGGGTTCATTGCTACATCTCATGTCACATCAGAGAATCAGACTGCTGATATATTCACCAAGGCGTTACTTCGAGGTCCATTCCAGAAGTGTGCGTCCAAGCTGAGCATGATTGATATCTATGCTCCATCTTGAGGGGGAGTGTTGACGCATATAGAGTACCTGTACCCTTTCGTTATTTTATTTTTCAGTTGTCTTCTTTATGTAATTTACCCATAGGCTACTCTCCTATATAAGAGAGCCTAGGGCTTATGGAATAGAACAAGTCATTCATTTTTCCCAACAATATTAGATTCATCTAGCTCTTCCTGTGGCTTACAACATATGTTGCATGCATTCAAGAGTTAAAACTATCGTGAAAGCAATAAAAGGCAGGCATGGTCAGGAGAAAGTATCAAGGAAGATGAAGAGCCAGGGGGCGAGCCAGAGAGCAGGAGAGATCAAACTTTTTCTTAAATGTAGCCCCATAATTAAAAAGTATTTCATTAGCTTCACAATGATTTATATATTATTTGATTTGGTACATAATGGAATGGCTACGGAATTTTATTAAGCACACGATAAAGGGATGGCTATATATGCGACGGATGTGGATAGTGGTCATAGGGGATGTGTGGAAATGACATACGAGTTGGACATGATGTGTGCATCTCTTATTGAACTGATTAGTTTCCTATTGTGGTAGTGCTTGCATGCTTAATAAATACATGCTGGCGTATATATATTGCTTCATTCTTTCATTACTGCAAGGGTTTTGCTCATCCTCATGAACGTGCTGCAGGGGTGCTGAAGACGATGACAATCGACACACTCGAGTTGAAAAGCTTTCTATTAAGAAAAAAGGAATTGGTTCTGAAGCAAGAGCTAATCAAATGGCTAAAGCAGATGTCGACTTGCAACTACTGGGTCCCGCAGAGAAACAAAGGCGTCTCTTGATCCAAAAAAAACGGCGATTGCAAGGTCGAGAAGATGATGTGCGTCTAGCAAGTTCTGTGCTTTTGAACATTGTCTTTGTTATCCACTATCTTCAACATTTAAAAGATATCTTCTTTTTACCTGATTTGTGCAAGTAGAAAGGTCAGTGGGAATATATAGGCTTGATGAACCAAAAATCACTGGATGTGGTAGTTTCTCTTTTTGGAAGGCATGTTGTATTTATTAAGAGCATTGCATTTAATTAGAGAATGTTGTCACTGGAGTTGGGAGAGGTGAAACGAGTTGTGTTGCTACCTGCATATGATGGGATTGGAGGCACATTAGAAATTAGGGTTCCTTCAGGCACTACAAAAAACATTTTGAAGGCATCGTGTTGTGTAGTAATGTTCTCAAAATCTATTGCATGTTCATTACATACGACCACTTTGGTCTTTGCTAGAATGATATCGACCTTTTGCGAAATTTGGCTTTTCTATATGCTCATTAAAATGATTCTTTTTGCACCAGACATTGGCGAAGCTCAATAAATTCATGCAGAAAATTTCTGAAAAGCAGCCTGTTGAAAATAATGGGAAGCAGGGGGACATGGAGGATGATGTGACTTCATGGAGGACAAATGAGTTGAAATTTAGCCCGGAATCTTCGAAAAAGGCATTTTTCGTTCACTCCTGAGCATTTGTTTTCAGATGTTGCAAGTCTAACTTTCATAAACTTTCATGCAGGACGGGATGGATAGGAAAGATGATCCAAATGAGTATGTTGTTTTTGATCCCCTTTTAGAGAAAGGTAAGGAGAAATTCAATAGGATGCAGGCAAAGTTGAAACGCCGGAAACGGGAATGGGCTGGCCAGTCACTGACTTAGAATCTCAGCTCAAGATACTTCATCATCAAATTGTAAGATGTTCTTTCTTTTCCCAATGGTTGTGATTTATGCTTTCATTCCTTTCTTCCTATAGACTTAGTCTATTGGAACTAATTATGTAGGGTCTATTTCTGGCATAGTCCCTTTGGAGCACCGTATTTTGACATACTCCGCCCCCTTGTACTGGGAGGTGGTGCCTTGTTAAGTAGCTAAGTAATATTCCATTCAAGGACGTACATAGAATTTTATATCGGGGGCGGGGGCTGGTATGTACAATGGAGCTCACATGCATTGTAATATGTAGTAATATTTATATATCTTAAAAGTAATTATGAATGCGTTTTAAATTATATTAAATTAACATTTTATATCTTACATAACTCTCTTTTGTCTGCTTTGTTTAGTATAATTTTATCCTAAATTGTAGAATTATAAAAAATAGTACGCACATGGTATCGTTTGAGAACCCATTCCCATATAACACGTATTCAAGTATAAAAATAGAAATAGGTCCATGTGGAAAGAGGTCAGACTGAATAACATTCAAGTCTGCCATTTGGGGTTGGATGGCGGAGAGAGGCTGGATAACGGTAGAGGGGCGCTCGACGCCGGCCAACGCGCATGGGCATCGCAAATGTGCAGGGGTGCGATTCTGGGGAAGATGCTTATGTTGCGGTAATTGGGGGCACCGGCCGGTGGAGAGTTGGGACCTGGTTAAATGCTTCGCCTGGGGGAGAAATGGGCATCACCGTTTCCGATGTCCGCGGGTTAGTGCTCATGAAGATCTGAAGAATGGTGGGAAGGTCAAAGCTGCGAGCGATGATGTGGTCGGATCAGAGATGGGTGTATGCCTGGTTGGGATTTGCAGGATAAAGGAGAGGAGTCTGACGGATACTATGGAGGACATCAGGGCGACAATGGGTAGTGGCTTTGGAGGGGATGTCATTAGGCTCGATGATGTTATGGTGTGCGTACGAGTCCTCTCTGTGGTGGAGGCGAGGAGGCTGCTGGAGTTTTCCCGCCGGGCGGAGGGGTGGGTTCACTGGTGCACCCCCTTGGTGAGAGACGGAATGGTGGATGTTCAAAAGGAGAAACATATCTTCATCAAGGGCATTCCGTTGCTTTGGAGGAGTTCGGAGGTGGTGCACATGATGTTGAGTTCGATGCTTCAGATCATGGGCATCATTTTCGATGGGTTGCAACACAGGGAACCGTTTGGGGTGCTGGCATTGGGAGTATGCTTTCTTGACTTTTGCCGTCGTGGCAGTATGTGCGCTACCTGGGAGTGTCCTTCCGTGTGGAGATCTGCGAGATCGGGCCGGTCGGAGAGGGGGAGGCGAGGCTATCAGAGTTGGGGGGCATCGTTGGGGAAGAAGAGCATGGAAGGGGAAAGAAGTCCTTTCCATAATTTGAATCGATGGAACCATTTTCAACAAAGGGGACGTGATCTTTGAGTTAGGTAGATGGTGCCATCCCTGAGGTGCCGCTGAAGGACTTGGGTTTCAAACCATCCTTCATGGATATCTTATGCGGGCGTGGATCCGGGTTGGGTCAAGCTACGGGAGCCTACGTTTCGGAGCCAGTTGGGCGTGCATTTGAGGATCCAATAGGCTGGCCATTGGAAGATCCGACGGGCAGGCCATTGGCGGATCCGGTAGGCAGAGCGGTTGCAGATTTTTTTGCGTTTGTGGATCGGGTGGCAGATCCGCTGAATATTGCGGAGGCGGGGGGGGGGGGGTTATTCGGGTTCGATGGAGCGCTCGTTGGCAGATCTGAAAGGGAAGGGTCTTGCGGGGCTGCTCGCGGATCCGGTTCGATGCGTTGGGGCGGAACCACTGGTGGATCAGGACAAGAACCCGGGTGATATGGCAGTTGCTTTCGCTTTCTCGCCTGCGTCAAGCCTTCTTCTGATCGTGGTGGACCCGCTGGTGGAATCTGAGGAGTCTTCTTGGCAATTTTACTCAGAGGGTTCTCAATAACAGGAGTTAAGGTCCTTCGGGGCGGAGCATGCAGTGTCCATGTCGGGGCTCTTGGCGGGGCAACAACTTTGAGGGTGCAATTCTTCGATGTGGCATCGAGGCAGGTGCCGTAGGACGACAAACCAGATGGTGTTGGATGCTCGGGTGGCTGCCAGGGGGTGTTGTGACAATATGGAGGGAGATTTAGGCGGAGATATTCCCGTTGCAATATGAAGGACCAGAGGAGGTGCAAGGTGGAGCCATACTGAAGAGTGGGGATGCTTGGGGGGACCGAGATCTGATCCTCGCATGTGTGAGCACAAAGCCCGTTTTCGGTTTGAGTTCGGAAGGTGCGCAACCCTTCAACCAGATGGCTACGACGGGGGTAGGGAGATGGAGCCGGAGGAAGGGGTCGAGCGACGGGAAGGATTAAAGGAGGTGGTGCTGAAATGATTGGGAGTAGTGCGACCAAAAGGGATTCTCGAAATCTGTAAATGAATGTGTTCACATGGAACTTTAGGGTTCTGGGCAGGTCAGAGAAGAGGGCATCGATTTGGCAGTTGGTTTTGGAGCACAAGACGGACTTGGTCTTGCTAGAGGAAATGAAAATATCACAGGAGTTTGATGGGGTAGGGGGAGATGATGGGGCAGATAGGTTGAGAGAATGTAGAGCTATAACATCTGAGGGTACTTCTGGGGGCTTGATGATGGGGAAGATACTGCGTGGATCATCGTTGGGGATTTTAACGTGACACTATTTTCTGAGGACCATCCTCGGAGACGGGGAAGAGATGGTGGCTCGGCGGAGTTGTTGGGCATGGTGGAGGAGCTTGGGCTGCAAGTGGTTAATGCGGTAGGATGTTTGTATACATGACAGAGTATAAGATCCAAATATCACATTGATAGATTTATGGTTTCTGCTGAGACATGGTGATTTTCCCCTTGGCTAGGGCCCATGCGTTGCTTTGGGCACACTCGAATCATACATCGTTACTTTAATCTTCTCAGGAGGGGGTGAGGACCTCGAACGTTCTTCCGCTTCGATCAGCTTGGTTGTTAGAGGATGGTTTTCGGGAGTCCGTGGCAACGTTCTAGGAGAATTATAGGCCTGATGGGTCAACAATCTGTAGGGTGGCAAGCAAGCTGGCATCGCTTAGGAGGCATTAATGAATTTCAGTAGAGTCAACCGGAGGTCCAAAACTAACACAAAGGCCAGAGCTTAGGGCCCGGTTTGAGGTAAATAGGCTGGACAAACCAGAGGATGAGAGGTCTTAGATGGCGGATGAAGTGGTTGAGCGAAGCGGTCACTTGGAGGAGATTCTATTGGAAGACAAAAAGAAAGAGGTGGCTTGTGTTTCTACAGGGAATTCTGGGAGACGGTCAAAGGAGATGTCATCGAGGTGTTGGAGGAGTTTCAACAAGGAACCATGGGGTTCAAGAGACTAAACAATGCACTCATTTTTCTGCTACGTAAGGACACATCGATCAGGGTGGAGGACTACATGCCTATTGCGCTGTCAAATGCTATGTATCTCTTGATCACAAAGATTCTGGCTAACCGACTAAGGGAGATGTTACACCGTATTGTTGGGAAAAATATAAGAAGTGTTTATTCCATCAGCTCTAGGCTCTCTTATATAGGAGAGTAGCCTATGGGTAAATTACATAAAGCATTACGACAGAAAAGAAAAATAACAGAAAAATACAAAGTAAACTAATATATGTTTACACTCCCCCTCAAGATGGAGCATAGATGTCAATCATGCTCAGCTTGGACGCACACTTCTGAAATGGGCCTCGTAGTAATGCCTTGGTGAATATATCTGCAGTTTGATTCTCTGAACTAACATGGGATGCTGCAATGAATCCCTTCTGAATCATGTCACGTATGAAGTGACAATCAACCTCAATGTGCTTGGTTCGCTCATGGAATGCTGGATTGTTTGCAATGAACAAGGCTGCCTGATTGTCACATTCTAAGGTCATAGGAAGTGGGACTTCTATACATAGATCTGTAAGCACAACCTTTACCCACATCATTTCTGTGCTAACCTGAGCCATAGCCCTATATTCAGATTCAGCACTAGACCTGGCTACCACAGTTTGTTTCTTGCTCCTCCATGAGACTAGAGAATCTCCAACGTAAACCGCAAACCCAGAGGTGGACTTCCTGTCCTTAGGACACTCTGCATAGTCTGCATCTGCACATGCTGAGATAGAGATCACCTTGCCTTTCTTGAATAGCAAACCCGCACCTGGAGATGATTTGAGGTACCCGAGTATCATATGTATAGCATCCATATGAACCTGACGTGGTTGCTCCATGAACTGGCTCACACGACTCACTGCAAAGGATATATCGGGCCTAGTGATCGTGACATACAACAATTTGCCCACCAGTTCTCTGTATCTTCTCCTGTCCACCTCCTCTGTATCATCGTCATATAGCTTCATGCTGGGGTCCATTGGTGCTGTAGCAGGCCGGCACCCAAGCATTCCTGTCTCACTCAACTGATCCGTAGCATATTTTCTCTGCAACATTACTAGCCCATATGGATTTCTGGCAAATTCCAGCCCCAGAAAATATCTAAGGACTCCAAGATCCTTAGTGACAAATTCGCTGCCCAACTTTTCTTCCGCCTTCTTTATTCCTTGCGCATCATCTCCTGTAATCAAGATGTCATCTACATAAACCATGATTGCAATAATACCTCTTGAAGTCTTTTGTACAAACAAGGAATGATCAACATTAGAGCGTTTGTATCCCTGTTTTTCAAAGAGGTCTGAGAGCTTCTGAAACCATGCTCTGGGGCTCTGCTTAATGCCATAGATAGCCTTATGAAGTCTGCACACCTTGGAACACTCCCCCTCAACAGCAAAATCAAGTGGCTGTTGCATGTAGACTTCCTCCTGTAAGTCACCATATAGGAATGCATTCTTCACATCCAACTGATATAGGGGCCACTCACGAGTAACCGCAACTGACAGCAAGATCCATAGGGTAGAATGACGGGCTACTGGCGAGAATGTATCAAGATAGTCCACCCCATATGTCTGTGTAAAGCCACGAGCAACAAGGCGAGCCTTGTATCTGTCAATATTGCCATCTGCATTCTGCTTGACTGTAAATACCCACTTGCAGCTCACTGGGGACACATCTGCAGGTATAGGAACTAGACTCCAAGTTCCTCTAGATTAAAGAGCTGCCATTTCTTCCTCCATTGCTAGACGTCGTCTACTATCCTTCATAGTGTCTTGGTAATTCCGTGGAATATCTACAGCTGACAAGGCCACCATAAAGTTCCTGAAGTCCCCAGATATTCGTTCAAATGACACAGAAGCTGCTAAAGGATATGTAGCGCAGCTCCTCTTCGATTTGCGTATAGCAATAGGAACATCTAAATCAGCCGTATCCTCATCTGCCCTCTGCAACACATCCTGCTCAGAAACATCATTAGATCCATCAAGAGTAATATCTTCAGAACATACCTTAGGCGAGCTAGGTGATGAGTCTTGACCATGAGCTGGAGTAGGCCTGCGGGTATAATGAAAGGGTTGTGGTGAAACAGGGATAGTAATAGGAGGTGCAGATGATGGTAAAGGAGCTGGTGGTTGTGGTGGTGGTGGTGTCACATAGATGGCATCGGTAGTAAGTGGAGGTAGCTGCTGATCACCTGAGGATGAAAAATACATTACGGATTCAAAAAATGTAACTTTACACTAACAAGATACCGCCTGCGCAATGGATCATAGCACTTGTACCCCTTTTGAGTTCTGGAGTACCCAACAAACACACACTTGACAGCCCTAGGAGAGAGCTTATCATTACCGGGAGACAATTGGTGGACAAAGGCAACCGAACCGAACACACGAGGAGTCAGGGAAAATAGATCTTTACCAGGAAAGATAAGAGTGAAAGGAATCTTGTCACCTATGACGGATGACGGCATACGATTGATTAGGTAGCACGCTGTAAGGACCGCATCACCCCAGTAAGAATGGGGAGCATTGCTCTGTATAAGAAGTGACATAGTGACATCTAGTAAGTGGCGATGTTTTCTTTCAGCAATCCCATTCTGTTGGGAGGTATAGGCACATGACGTCTGGTGGATAATCCCATGGGATGAGAAATAACTGGCTAGGACATGAGTACATAATTCCAGGGCATTATCACTTCTCACAATTTTAACAGAAGTTACGAATCTCATTAAGAAAATTGATAATAATATTCCCTGCTTCAAATTTATTCTTTAACAAAAACACCCATGACACACGAGAAAAATCATCCACAATAACTATATAAAACCTGTGTCTCTGATGATCAGGAACACGACTCGGACCCCAGATATCAATGTGAAATAACTCAAACTTGGAGGTACTACTCCGACACTGACGACTGGGAAAGGTAGACCGATGATGCTTTCCCAACTGACAAGCCTCACATTGGATAGATGTGTGAGGCAGACCCTGGGGTAACACACGACGCAGCTTCTGAAGCAGTAGATGTCCAAAGCGCAGATGCCATAACAGAGGTGATACAGATCCAGTAGGTAAGGATGAGGTTCCAGCAAAAGGAGGCTGACTGAGGAGATAGAGGCCTCCTTGCTCATAGCCACGACCAATCACGTTGCCCGTAAGGATGTCCTGAAAAACAAGAGAAGATGGATCAAAAATCGCCCGACATTGTAAATCCTTGGTAATTTGGCTGATAGATAACAAATTCATTGAAAAATCATGTGCATGTAACACATTCTTCAGCTGCATAGAAGGTGTCAGTCTAATCTCCCCCTGACCAGTAATTGGGGAATGTGTGCCATTAGCAATGACCACTGTTCGACCTGGAAGGATCTGTCTGTATCCTGTAAGTAGACTTTGATCGCCACATAGATGATGTGTGGCTCCAGAGTCCATAATCCATGCTAGAGTATCTGATCCACTACTAGAAAATGCAAGTGTTCTACCTGATGCACTGGTAGAGGCAGAGGCGGATGCAGCAGTGTCAGGCTGGCTCTCAGTAGTATGTGCTAGGCCGGATGGAGGAATGATGCCCCTTAGACGAGCAACAAGATCATCAAAGCGCTGATCTAAAGAAGCAGCAGATGGAGGCTCTATCTGCTCAGCGATTCGTGCAGATGCAGGAAATCCATGCTTGGAGTAGCACGTGTCTTCAGTATGTTCGGTACGGTGGCAGTAGGTACATGTTGGCCGTACTCGGTCTCCTCTGCCACGAGGACCACGACCACGAGTATGAAGGTGACCTCCACGACCTCTGTTGGCAGCCATAGCGGAAGCAATCTGATTCATGGTCGTAGAGGGAACAGTGATCCGACTCAACCTATGAAAGGCTTCCTCCTTAGGAGGAATAGTAGAATCCGCCAAGATCTGAGATAGTGCTGCCTCATACTCAGGATCAAGGGCAGCAAGGAAAACTCCTACCATAGTAGCATTTCGGTAGGTCTTCTGTTGCTCTGGTGTTGCTGTCAAGGGCATAAAGCTGTACAGCTTCTCGAACATCCCACGCAGAGAAGTGTGGAGTGAATGTAGAGGGCGACCATTCTGCTTAATGGTGAATATGTCATGCTGGAGTTGCAGAATCTTTGTCTCATTCTTTGCTTGAGAGTATGTGGCTGCCAGAATATCCCACAAGTCTTTAGCTGTGGGCTGATGAAGAATATCATTGCCAATCTCGATCGCCAAAGTTCCAGATAACCAGACTTTGGCGTACGCATCATCTGCCTCCCATGAGGCATTGGCTCCAGTCTTCTCAGCAGGCTCTTCTTCGGTAAGAATGTGCTTCTTACCAGTTGACTTCATCATACTCATGAACTGCATCGCCCACAGTTCATAGTTTGTACCATCCATCTTTACGATAGGCGCTGGACCACGAAAGGCGCCTATAGATGGAATATCCGCCTTGCTTTCTGACATACTGGAAACAGAAGACTGGAGCGATAGACTGAAGATAAGATCATCTATGCGGACATAGATGGGTTTAGTTGCATGTGTAGACTTCAAGCAACCAAACCCATTTAGTTGACGGTGTGCGCTCTAGGGATGTGATTCAGGGGCACACGCACAGGGCACTAAGGTGCCCGCTGGAGGGCACGAAGATGCGCGCTGACGGGCGCTGGAGCGCTGGATGGCGCTGAGGGGCGTTGAGGGGCGCTAAGGCGCAGGCGCGCTAGCGCTGCAGTGCGCAAGCACAGGCGCGCAGGTGTAGGGGCGCGCAGGCGCAGGCGCGAGAGCGCTCAGGTGCGGAGGCGCAAGGGGTGCGGAGGCGCAGGCGCGCAGGCGCAAGCGCAGAGGCGTAAGGGACGCGCAGTATGCGCCGGCGGCGGCGGAGAGAGAGAGGCACGCGGGTGGGGGTAGGGATAGGGTTAGGGTTTCGAGAACTCCGGCCCAGGACCGTCGCTCTGATACCATGTTGGGAAAAATAGAAGAAGTGTTAATTCCATCAACCCTAGGCTCTCTTATATAGGAGAGTAGCCTATGGGTAAATTACATAAAGCATACGACAGAAAAGAAAAATAACAGAGAAATACAAAGTAAACTAATATATGTTTACACGTATCATCTTGCCTGAGCAGTCAGCATTTATGCCTGGGATGATTATGACGGACGGGTTAGTGATGGCAACAGAAATGGTGACGGATTGGAAGAGAAATAAGACCAAAGGCGTGCTTTGGAAGGTTGACTTCTCCAAAGCATATGATTGTGTGAATTGGAGATTCCTGTGGGATTCGCTGAAAAAAGAGGTTTCTCAGAGATGTGGATTGCTTAGATCAAGATATGCGTTACAACTGCGTTCCATGTGGTGCTTGTCAACGGTAGATAGGAGGGAGGCTTCTTCCAGTCGCAGAGGGGAGTCAGACATGGTTGTCCGCTGGCTCCGCTTCTCTTTGTGATTGTGTTCGATACATTATTAGTGATGATGAGGTTGGAAATTGGTGAGGACTGGTGTTCTTGGTACATGAGGGAGGATATATCCATCCCACTCTTATAATATGTTGATGACTGTATTATTTCTGGGGGCTGAGGAGGAGAAGATTCGACGAGGATCACTTACCATGGATATTTTGGGGATATTTCAGGGCTTCGTGTCAATAGGGAGAAATCGATGGTGGTTCTTTTCGGTCTTTCGGAGGAGTTGTGGCATGCGACTGCGGTGTTGGGATGCCCTACTGCCGCTCTACCGATTACGTACTTGGGACTCCCATTGGTGGCGCGAAAGCTGAGATCTGAGGATTGGAGGGCGCTTTTGGAGAGACTGGAGGAGAGGTTGGCGGGTTGGAAGTGGCGATGCTCTCAAGCGGAGGGTAGGTGGTGCTTTTGAAGCATGTTCTCTTGATCATCTTGATTTTCTTCTACTCCACAAGGTCGTTGCCTGCTGGGGTGCGTACCAAGATTGAGACTTTGATGAGGAGATTCATTTGGTCAGACGGTCATCAAGGCATGAAAGGTTTCCATCTGGTGGATTGGGGTAAGGTAACGACACTGAAGAGGAAGGTTGGCTTGGGGGTACTACAGATGGAGAAGATGAATAAGATGGCGAATTGGGTGGTTCGGTTTTGGGCTATGCCAGATGATCCAATGTGTCTTTGCTGGGGAAGTTTTATGGTGTGGTCATGTTGCTGGAGGTCATCTCTGGACGTTCTCCGTCCTTACTGTGGAAGGAGATTATCGCAGTCATTCCTGAGATCGCTAGTAAATTGAGACCGATGCTTGCGAGTGGGGCAATTTTTCAATTTTGGAGAGACGATTGGATGAGGGATGTACCGTTGGGGGAGCGTTACCCACGACTCCTGAGGTTGGCTAGGGATGACGAGGCAAGTGTGTAGTAAGTGTAGGACTGTGGGGCTTGATCCCCAGTGTTCGCATTGTCCCCGTTAGATCAGAGGATGTAGGAGTTTGTTGCACTTCAGACGGAGCTGTTGCAGAGTGAGGGTCCAACATCAGACAAAGATCACTATATCTAGGGAGATGGTAGGTTTACAACGAGGAAAGCATACTGTTTCCATGTTGAGGACGGGGTAGAGGTTCAGGAAGAGGCCAGGGTGGACACGGGCTTGATTTGGCTGTGTAAGTGTGGAATCGGGTTAAGGTCTTCCTTTGGCTGTTCAGGCTAAGGTGGATTCTAATCAAAGGTCGTTGGGGATGACTGTTGGGTTTGGAGGATGTAACGTATGATAGGTACGAGTCGGCGGTGGAAGATATGGACCACTTGTTCTTCTCATGTCGTTTCTCTTCTGAGATATGGAACCGGGCCAGCATCACGTGGCTTGCGCACTGAGATTGTATCGCCTTCTGGAGGGATATTAGATCGGTCTGTGGCTTCGGACATGAGGACAACTTGTACCCTTTTGCTTTGCTATGGTCGATCTGGTGCGCCAGGAACATGGTCATTTTTTGAGGGGATATGTTTTATACCGAAAATGTATAGGCATTGTAGGGGGCTTTGTTTGTCACGGCGAATATAATACGATGTAAATCTCAACTTTTTGATATATATATATATACACATATACTGAGGTGGTTCCCACATCGAGACACCACCCTTATTTCCCCTAAGAAATAAAAAATGAAAATATATGTAATCATTTTTTTTCATTTGAATAAAATAATATGCACGTCTCAAATAATTATGGTATTGTAATAATCTAGTTAGATTAATTGATTTTTCATATCTCAAATAAGTGGATGCACCAAAAATTGAAGGGTAAATGGGTGGTGAAATAAAGCTAAGTTTCCAGGTATTCGTGTGGATACATCATACACCAACATGTTTTTTGCGTGTAGATTTCGTATATTTTCAACTCATTCCTCTTTTATCTTTTTTGGCTAATTGTTGATCCGCTTTTATATTGTAAAAGGAACTTTCCTTTGCGCCGCCATTGTATCTTTGATTTAACTGGTTTATCGGTTAAACTCCATAAGGTTTCTCGTGTAAAATTATAAACTTAATTTTCTCTTCGGCCGGTTTTCCACTCACCCATACAATGCATATTAATAAATTTAAATTATAAAGTTTTTAAAACTTACAATCGAAATTTTAATTTAGATGATAATGAAATTCCATATCTTGACCGTGTTAATGGAAATCTATCAATTCCTTATCATTGGATTAATATATATATATATGTCACAATAATACGAAATTCATATGCATATGGAGGAGTACTAGTTCTTAGAAGAAAGAATAAGAAAGAAATATGAGGTCGACTTAAATATAGAATAAATATAATATCATCAGAAAAATACAGTTTTCTTTTATTTGATGGGAGGGGGTCTTAATATAGTAAGTTTAATAACTAATCACTTTAAGGGGAGTTAGTTATAGAAAATTTAATATTAATCACATTATTTAAGAGAGAGAGGCTAAATCAAATATACTATTACTAGTAACTGTTAGGGTTATTTTATCTTTTATTTATTTATTGAGCCATGTAACCTTGTGCGGTCTTTTATGTAATTCTCCATTTTAGCTAAAGTCATAGACATATGGAATAATACATAACAATTCATTGTCTTCTCCACATGGTAGATTTGGGTTCTAACCTAAACTTCCCGCCTCCACCTCCGAGCCTTCTTTCTCCGAGCTCTTGCACAGGCACCCTCCCTCTCCTAGGGCCCAACGCGGGCCCTCTTCACCCTCCTTCGTTGTCGCTGTAAGGCACCCATGCTCCATCAACCGCCCCTCGCAGCTACAGGTGCCACCAACCTTCGTCAATGCTGCCGGCAGCCCATCAGCATCACATGCCCTCCTAACACCGGCATTATCCTATAACCATTGCTACTTCGCCTCCTGGGTGCTGCCAACAACCATTCTTGGGTACCTCCATGCCTCCAGCACCCCCCTATGAGTGCCACCTACCATCATAACACCCCTCTACAGGTGCTGCCAAGCTTCTAGCACCCCTCACGGGTGTCGTCGGCATCGTCATGTGGCCCGGTACCTCTCCTAGGTACTCTCCAAGAACCCCGGGCACCTTCTGCGTCAACGCTCGTCACTTCTCAAGTCTCCCGCACGCCCGTGTGTGAGATCTAGGGCGTTTTCCAACCCATGTACGCATGATTGAACAACAAATTTACTCTCTTGACTTCTCTGTTTTGCCACAATGGCATCTCTTCCTACCGAGACCAAGCCCTTGTACACTGTCATCTATGATAGTATAAGACACTTCTATCAAACTCAAGGGCACAGAAAAACTTTGTGCTCTGGTCTCGTTCCTTCAAGGTACTCATTGATGGTCAATGCTAACAAAAGATCCTCCAGTAGAGATGGACAAAGATTACGACACATGGCTCGGAGACAACTACCAGGTCATCACCTGGATGACCAACAATGTCAGATCGTACATTGCTGCGAATCTACTTTACGAGGACACACCCAAGGAGATGTAGGATGATGAAATGAAACAAACATATTCCCAGAAGGCGATCAAGTCTCGCCTCATTGATATATATGTGTATGTGTGTGTGGATCTGGTTTGCATCTCAGGGCGATTTTACCCTCGTCGAATACTGCCTGCATCTCACTAGCCTGTACGAGGAGTTTGTGATTTTTCAACGTGCATGTTGTACCAATCAAGCGATGGAGCGATCTGACTGGCTGGTGTATCATTTTCTCACTGGATTACATCCTCGATACCAAGCAGTGAAGGAACGGTTTCCGGTGTTCGATACTCTGCCATCGATCAAGACTATATTTGGGTGTCTTCAGAAATTGGAGGCATCTATTGGACGACCTTCTACTTTACCTGTCGCCGAGAATTTTGCCTACGTTGCATCTTCTGGTAGAGGAGGACGACATAGCTTTAAGGATGCCGATGCTGCAACTTTGGCCACAGTCGTGGACGTGACTTGGGATGGGGCCATGACATTACTACTCCTTAGTACCCATAGTGCATCCGTTGTGGTTGCTGGAATCATTCGTCAGGGCGATGTTGGGAAAAGTTTGGTTGTCCTCTTTACTATCCTCATGCCACTAGTGCCTATGAGAATGCATATGGTATTGTCGAGGCATCTCCTGATCCAGACTCTAGTGGACATATGGTCCAACTCAATGCTACTGATTATTTTCATCTGATGCATATTCTACAAAACCATGGGCCCGATGCTTCCACTATAAAGGGTAATATTTCTAGTCTGGCTACCACTTCAGGTGTAGTAGCCAACTCTGCCACTATTGCTCCTGTGTAGTTTATTGATTTTGGTGCCTTTATATCCTTGAGAGGAGGTTTATACGGTGCAATCACCATGTTACATAGTCGAGGGGGAGTGTATATGTCGCCTTAGGTCATCTATGGCCTGAAGCAGATCCCTCAGGCATGGTTTGACAGACTTACTACGAAGATCAACATTCCTGGCTTTCAGAGGACGACATCAGATTATCCTATCTTTGTTAGACGATGGTCTATGAGCACCATTATACTTGCAGTCTAGTTGTCATTGGGGATGATAAAGCATGCATTTCAGAGATCAAGACCTTCCTTCAGAAGGTTTTTATCACGAAGTATCTTGGCCCACTCCGCTACTTGGCATTGAGGTGATATGCACTACAGAGGGACTATATCTCACAGCGGAAGTATTGTCTATATATTCTTACCATGGAAGGAAATATCACGATATATCGTCGATATATCTTACCGATATATCGATATCGAGACGACATCGATATGGGTACCGATATGGCGAAATATCCTCCTTTTCAGGCATTTCCTTCACAAAAGTGCGTCGATATGGGCGATATTCGACGATATATTGCCGAAATATCGTCGAAATATCGTATCGATATGATATTGAAATCGATATGGCCTTCCATGATTCTTGCTAAGGTTGAACTACTTGGATGCAAGCCATCTGACATTCCTGAAGAACTAAGAAAGCACTCTACATCCTCTGACCCTGAGTTTGAGGATACTACACGAAGAAGCCTAGTGGGCAAACTACTCTACCTCACTGTCACTAGATCGGATATATCATATGCCATGAGCAGAGCCAACCCACACTAGAGACCTCTTTACAGTCATTGGTAGGATGTTCTTCTAATCCTTCGATATTTGAAGGAATCTCTAAGGCGATGACTCTTATATGTGATTAATGGTTACACTAATGCCTCTGCCTATGCAGATATAGAATATGCTAGTTTACCTGTGGACTGTTGATCTGCTATAGGTTATTCTATGTTTGTTGGTGGCAACCTGATTACTTGGTAGGGCAAGAAGCATACAATGGTCTCTAAATCAAGTGTAGAGGCAAAATACATGGCAATGACCCAAGCCACCTGTAAGATTACCTGGCTTGTCTCCTTCCTACAGGAAATTCGACTTCATGTTACTACTCCCGTACCTCTATATTGTGATAAGTCTGCTACTTATATTGCTACCAACCCTATATTTCATGAGCAAAATAAGCATACTGAGGTTGACTGTCACTTCATTCGTGATGTTGTACGAGCAAGAAAGGTCACTACTCCACATATCTCCACTGCTCTTCCAAACATATTCACAAAGGTGCTACCAAAGAAACGTCTCTCGGGATTGATTTTCAAGTTAGGCATGATCGATAGATATGCTCCAACTTGAGGGGGAGTGTTAGACTTTTTTTGTCTTTTATTTATATATTTATTTATTGAACCATGTAACCTTTTGGGGTCTTTTATGTAATTCTCCCTTTCAGCTCGCTATGGTTTCACGCTATATAAGAAACCTTGGGCCCATGGAATAAGACACACATCCTCATTGCCGGTTGTCGCTGAGCAACTCTAGATTCACGCTAATCGCACTCCAATTTTTCCATCTTGATTGCCTTCCTCATCTTCTTAAGGTCTAATTACCCTCCATTACCTCTAGTTCCATTACCTTGAGCATGCTCTTCTTGGGGAACCCATCGAGCATCGATATCTTCGAGCGCCAACAACATCCATTACCTCCAACTCAGATCTTTGAAGGTCGTCATCTTTAAGCGTCAACAACACAAATGTCTAGGCGATGTCAACTTTAAATGCAGACCACATATTGCTAGCAACACTAGATCAAGTCACATTTCTTCCCTTGATCAATGACACAAATTATATCTCAATACTCCATCAAACAAGTGCCTCCACCTCTTTGTGTGCCTCCTCTATGCATCTCCTACAATAAAGCAACTTTGATCACCTTCGAACACCTTCCATATCAGCCAACTACAACGTCAGCAACGTACCGATAATACAATATCTCACCTCCGTTTTGACAACGATTCTGATATGACATATATGACCTGATCCTGTACTTATGCCTTTTTGCATGTGTTTGACATTCCAATATTTGTGAATTTTGCCTGATAGTATAGATTCATATACAAATAAAGAGGAAATGAAGACCTCTTTTTTGGACCAATTACCAATTTGTATGAAGGCAACTATGTGTTATAATTTTTGTCTCTTCGTGTGATTGAAGGGCATGGTGTATAGCACATAAATTAGAAACCTTGAGTGGAAGTAGGTAAGTTACCACTGTAAAAGAATGATAGTGCAATGTTAGAAGTATGCATTCTGATCAGTTGGGATCATCAGATTGATATTGATATTGTGCATTACAATATTGTCAAAAGCAAGTGATAATTTAACATATATGAGATTTATTCTCGTATTTTGTATCTGGAGAAGAGAATGAATTGACTTATCTTATTCAAAGGGTTTAGGGTTTCTTATATAGCCTGAAACTCTAGAGGAACGAAAAGGGAAATTATATAGATACCCAAAGGGGTTGCGGGACTAAAAATAAGTGAAAAATAACAAAGGCCCAATAACTATGGCACTCTCATCAAGTTGGAGCATATTTATCGATCATGCCCAACCTGAAAATCATCCATGAGAGGCGTTTCTTTGGTAGCGCCTTTGCGAAAATATCTACAAGCTAAAAATCGATGGAAATACGAGTAGTAATTTTTCCTTCCCGTACAACATCACGAGTGAAGCAGCAATCAACTTCAATGTGCTTAGTCCGCTCATGGAAGACTGGATTGGTGGCAATGTAGAGTAGCAGACTTGTTGTCACAGTATAAGGGACTGGAGTAGTAATATGAAGTTCGAGTTCTTGTAGAAAAGAAAGAAGCCATGTAATCTCACAGGTGGCTTGCGCAATTGCCCTGTACTCTTGCCTCTGCACTTGATCTTGAAACCACTATCGGTTTCTCACTGCGCCATGTAGCAAGATTGTCACCAACAAGATATAGCATAGCCAATAGTTGATTGTCGATCCGCATGTGAACTGGCATAATCCCCATCGGCATAAGCGGTGACATCAGCAATGACCATTGGACCCATAAAAAGGCCACATCATGGAGAGGTCTCTCCATGTGCTGGCTCACTCTGCTTACAACATATGATATATATGGTCTAATGATAGTAAGGTAAAACAGTTTGCCCACTGAACTTCTATATCGTGTAGGGTTCTCAAACTCAAGATATGTAGATATAAAGTATTTCCGTAGTTCTGCAGGGATACCAGATAATTTGCATCCAAGTAGCCCACCTTCTGTAAGAATATCCAACCAATACTTTCGTTGCCTGTAAGATATGTACTCCCTCTGTAGGACATGTTGGAGTATTCGGTTATGCGTCTCTTATGTGAGAGATGGGTAAATGGATCTCTCCAGGATCCATTTACCCCATCCGGAGTTTAGTCCCACATCTACCAATTTGGAGATGTGGAGACGCAATGGGGGATATATTCTATATATAGACCCCCACACCCGTTGTATTCAGATGAGAGAAAAGCAATAGACTATCAACCCTTTGAGGTGTTCTCTCGTGGTTTCATCTCGCTCCTTAGGGAGTAGGGTTCATTGTTAAATCCTTTGTTCATAATGTTCTATCTTTATTTCTCTGATTAGCTTCCGCGATATTATTTTCTAACATGGTATTAGAGCGGGTTCGATTCTCAACATTTTTGAGTTCATGTTCTTTATTTTATTCGAGATTCGATTTTGGAGTTCTTGAAGATTGATGTTTTGAATATTCGGTTTTGTATCATTCAAGTTCATGTTCAAGATCTGTTCATATATTATTCGAGATAACATGGTTCAGTTCTAGGGTTTCAAGAAACCCTATTCTTTGTCATCAACGTCAACCAAGTTTTAGGGTTATAAAGAAACCCTAATTTTCATCCAGAAATCTCAATCTTGCATCAATCCAGCATATTCGTCATCAGCACACACGCCTAAAACCTCTAGCGACACGGTCAAAAGAGGGTTCCAGTTGGGAACCCTAAAATATCCATCTAGTGGCACAACCCTCCTCGAGGTGCTCCTCCATCGGCTGCTTAAGGAGTTATCTCCAGCCACGCTACTCAAGTACTCCTCTGAAAGAGATCTTCCGCATTCATAGGGACTCCTTCCCCTTGGCGTTCAAGCCACATCTCTCGCGTAACATCACGCGCACAAGACGACATGCCCTCGCGTGAGGGCACCACATGCATCCCCTCTAACAAGCAGCATCGTTATCAACCTCCAAGTAGAGCAGCTGATTGGTATCACCTCCAAGCGGAGGTACCCGCACTTCCAGGTTGGGTCTGGATCTGTATGCAGTCTAGGCAGAGCCACACATCTCCCCCTTCTCGTATCCAACACTCCGTGGTGAGCTCCAGGCGATGGCGTGCAGCGCCATGCGCTCTAGGCAGCGTCCCGAGCGACACACCCTCTAGGTGGAGGTCAACTCTCCGCAACTCCAGGCGGAACCCAACATGGCTCCATCGGCGATGCATCTTGCGCAACTCTCCCTCTCTTTGGTCTCCTACGAAGGCAGCTTCTCCCAGGCGTAGGTGCATCCGCTCCTCTTCTTGATTCCAAACGCTGGCAGCGCGCGACAAGAGCAGAAGGCCCCAACGGGGCGATGGTCCTTATCGAGAGAGGGTTCCCACTTGGGAACCTAAATAGACCCAGAGGGGCCAGCGTTAGATTTTTCAAAAAAATAAAATTAACAGCTTTTGTATGGGCTCAAAACTGGGCTGAGAGATTTTTGTTAAAAAAAGGAAAAAAGGAAAAGAGGCACGTACAAAAAGAGTCGTATGCAAAATATTTGCAAAATAAATAATAAATAATAAATAAATAAAAACTAAAAGCCGTAAAAAATGTGAACGGCTTATGTTAAAAAATGATGGTTAAAAAAGTGAAATAGCTGAGAAGAAAATTTTCATTGAGAAGAAAATTTGAAAATGTGACGGCTTATATTGTTTTATTTCTCCCCATTATCTTGTCTTCTCCCAACTTTGTCGATATCTCTGTTTTCTGACAAGTGTGGGAGAAAGGGGGAGTATTGTGTAGAGTCACAGGTCTATTGCAGATTCAGATGTCAGATTCTAGACCAGTCGGATTGATCAAACTCTACAATTGGCAGATATTTAGACTCGGCTTCAGATGTTTTCGAGTCTTCAGTTCAGACACACACATGTATGCATTTGTCTTTTCAGATGTGCACATGTTTGCCATCTTTTGTCGTGGTCCACATCATTCTTGTTGTTTCGGTCAGGGTTTTCATGTGATCCACAGGGACTCCCGAGTAAAGTACTATTCCCTATGACATGTTGGCTAGGGTTTTCATGTGGTTCATAGGGACTCCATAGTAGAGTTTTTTCTTTGTACCAGATGGGAGAGACCAATTCTCTGACGGGGAGACTTCTTCAAACTCCATTTTCCAGTGATCGTGAACTTCAGTACGCGATCCTTCCGAGGTCCCTATAAGAGAGATCCATTTTTCAGAGATCTACGTATGGATAATTAGCGATGCTCTTTTTCGACCTTTTTCGGAGATGGAGCAGTTACCCACATGTGGCTGGCCAGAGTATTCCGACGAGAAGACTCATTTCAGTTGTAGTGGCTCTGACAGGTGCAATATAGAGCACATGCTCTCCGACGAGGAGATTCATGTAACATCCATATTCTAACAAACCCGAACTCGTCCGATTTTGGGTCTAATGAACCCAAAAACGTTGTCGGTCAATACTAGACAACCTAAAACGACTAATTGATCATGAATCAAAAGTCGTTCGGGCGAAATCGACCGAAAATCGGTCGCACCGTAGCGCGCACCGTGAAAAGCCGCGATGCAAATTCGGAAACCGCGAAACGAACCGAGACCGTTATTAGATCCGATTCGACGAAAGAAAATCAACGGAATCGACCGTTCGTCAATCGGAAGTCGTTTGATAATTTTAAATCACAAAATTTGATCTTAAACAAAAACTATATCCGAAAATTTCGGGTATTCAAAACCCGATCGGAAGTATATCAATATTATACTCATTTTGATCGTCGTTGAAAGACGATCAAATCGAGACGTTGCATGTCGAAATCCGAAGCCTGAGGTGTGAATACGATCAACTTTTGTATATCATATAAAAAGGAAATAAAAATAATAATTAACAAATATTTAAATTCTGTTACTGTAGCAGACCCGGTTCTGTTTTTTTTATATATAATAAATGAAATGATGGTCTGCTGTAGCAGAAGTTAACAAAAAAAATTATAACTACAAATGGCTCATGTACTTTTCCACTTGTCCTTATATTCTCCAAATGGCTCTATCCTATTTTCCATTTGGCAAATGGCAACCCTCTTTTCTTATTATATATATAAACATCAGATCCTCTCCAATTAGCACAGTTATAAAGCCCAAATTCCAGCCGTAAGAATATGTCTCTCCATTATCCCCCTCCCTATTGTTTGCTCCAACGAGAGGACATCTTCCCTCTATTATGAATACCCCTTTCCTTTCTCTTAAAATTCCAACCGAGAGAGAGGGATTCCCTGGCCCTTCCTTCTTGCTACATCAAGGGCTGCTCCTGTTCCCTCCAATTCTACAACCTCCATAGCTGCTGCATCAGTGCTCTTCATCAGGCATCAAATTTCTGCTGAAAGGGGGCAACAAGTACAAGCTGCTGCTGCCAAGTTGCATACAGTTGCTACCAAATTTCAGAAAAAAAAACTGCTGTGTTGATCCATTCTCCCTTCAATTGTTAATCTAAGGTACAATCCTTATTCCCCTTCCCTTTTGCTGCCATGCATGTGTTCTTACTCTTGATCCTCCTTTTGGTTGGGAAATTATGATTTCATGTCATGAATTTGACTTGTAAAAATTTAACAATGGGTCCGGAATTAAATTTTGTTGCTTCTTTGTTAAGGGCAGAGATATATATATATAATAAAGTATCATGAATTTTGAGATATTAAGATTGAATTTAGCCAGTTAAAAATCTCTTTGTATTAAAATACTGGAAACCTGGGCATTTAAAAAAAAATTGATTGAATACTTTCTCAAGCATGGGACAAAGAGATGAGAGAGTTCATCATCTTAATATGCAGAACTGTATGATCTTATTGATCCTCATCCATCTAGATCTTGCAAATCACAAGTTCAAAAAGTATCATTCCTACGTTGATTTCTATTCCTCTATTGATCGAAATTGACTCTCCTCTAGATTGAGGAGATCTTTGTTAAAATTGTATCATTAGATGCTACAATGGAATGTTTTAACGTGCATAAAGCACTAGAACAGAAAGCATCAAATAATTGTAGGAGGTTATATAAATTAAATTATGTTGTGATATCTTTCCACATATTAATACAGTAATACATGATATGGGAAGTTTGGTCATTGTCCATATATATAAACATGCATAAAGCAAAATTTTAACCCCCAACAAGGATGTATTAAAGACCAATGAAATTTGTTCATGGCAGTACTTCCATAAGATTGTTCAAGCAAGATCACCTGACACATATAAATTGGGAATTTAATTTTTAGCCATAAAAAAATGTCCTGGTGAATAAACCAACCTCTTCTGTTATTCCGAAGCTTGGCAAAATTTGCATGTTCTCGGTGGTTTATTTTGGAATGGATTTTTTTAATATTGGAGAAGTTTGTTGATTGTGCATTCTGTAACTCTCTTTTCTTGGCCTGAAGGATAATTAGGATTTATGCCTTGTACCGGATTTGGGAAATGTCGAGGAAAAGAGTTAAGTTTAGCTATCCTTAGAGGATCATACAGCCTAAATCAGAAAGCAACATGTCCGAAGGATTTTTTTTAATAGACATTCATGTGGTATTAGGTCCATTTCATCTGATCATAACTTACTACAATCACCGAACCTAATTTGACAAGATCAAATCAACTAAATTGAAATGTAGCAAACTCTCTATCAAATATTATTACACCATTATAATGTTCTTGTAAAATAAAAATGATAAATCATTTACACATAATATCCATCTAATGGTATCTGTTCTTAAGCTAGATTTAATAAGTAGTTTCAAATATTTTGGTAAAATAATAATAATAATTTGATGATAACCTGGGATACTAAGTACTAATCACAAGAATTGTTTATCTTCACGAGATAATCCTTTAGGTACACTCCACCAAATATGGATCATCAATGAGAAGATTTATTGACTTGATACCGAGATCTAAAAAGTTGGTCACATAAGAAATTAAGAAAAGGGGGCGTAACGCTGAATATATGCATGTGTTTTCCAATAAATATATATGGTTGAGAGCTATAATTAAGGACACAATACATGTATATGTTTTAACAAAGTCAACTATATAGTGTATAATCCATGTTTTCAGAAAGTCAGATCATATAAAATATAAAAAGTACATATATTGGTACGGATATTTTGCTTAGAAGCCTGCAAATAGTTAACATATATTTAGTTGTTATACAAGAGACGTCTTAAATATGACTACATCATCAATAATAACCTTTGACCATAATATTAGGTCATCTTCATGAACCATTCCTTAGACATATTATGTTATCTATGGGTCACTATCAATAAGTTAGATGACCAAGAGATCTAAATGGGTATGATTATCTACAGAAAGAATTTGGAAGGAGGGAAATTGACAAGCAAATGATGATGATCATGAATCAGTGTCAAATTATAAATTTGGATGCCGGTTATGGTGACTTCTACACCTGACCGTGCGAGAGCGCGGTGACTCTCAACTGGGCGGAAGAAAGGAAGCCCAGTTAGGGCAGCGACCGCCAAGTGCGTGGGTCTAGGATCCCAGTCCTTTTCGGTTTTTACGCGAGCTCGCAGTGTTTTTACGCCTCGTTGGGATCCTGACTTTAGACCAGTTCCACTGACCCTGTCTTTTAGGATACCCAGGCGGGGGATCCTTGGTTTTCAGTTTTACGTACGAGCTCGGTTGCCCGTTACCGGTCGGGCTGTTTTTCTAGAGTGACTTTTCCGGGAAGTCCCTCTCACCCGTCTCAGTGGCGTAGTTGGGGAGTAGACCTATCCCTCTTTTGGACCGTCCTTCCAACTAGAGGGCGAGACGGAAGAGCCATTTGTAGGCTTCTTCACCGCTTGAGTTTTCTTTCGCCAACAGACTTGGCGATTCTACATCCAGATCATTCGTATCTACATCTATATCTACATCATTGCGAGTATATCTGAGAGAGTTACAGTGAAGATTTGGAGGAAATCACAATTAAAATTGAGTTGATTAGAAGTGACTTTAATCTGATTCGAAAATCCTATAAGTTAGTGGACGTGTTGGGAACTTAGTTAGGATGCATTATACAACACCGCATGCCTACGGAGGCACCCCAACCCTAAGGTACTTTTAAATACCTTAGAGTCATAGTGTGAGGTTACACACAGACCAAGACCACAGACTATCCACTAACTTAGAAGGAGTAAACCGAATTAAGGATCAAATTCATCATCATCATATCAGTCTATTATCGAAAACCATGACATGATCTCAATGACAAGAAAGTAGCCATCAAGTTTCGGAACATGATCTCCAAGACCCAAAATCATGACCTTAAAACACAGGAAATCATTATATGTTAGGGTTTGTCATCTAAACTTTATATAATTATATATATATATATATATATATATATGGGATGAATGGGAAAAAGGGGAGAACAAATGAACTTAATACCAAACAGTTGAAACCCTTTTACTTACGCAAGTAGATGTAAATTGTAGTTATTCCACCTTTCTACTTGCTCTCTTTTGCATATTATAAATAATTGTTAATTATTTTTAAACTACGGGTTTGTATTCACAATTGTGACTCCTTTTCTTCCTTGCACGCATGGCTGGAAAGGAGTCTGTTGTTCAGTAGCTATACAAGGTTCCAGGAGACAAGGTCTATACCAGATGGTATGTAGTTTTTGTTACAGTTTTTAGTTCAATTGATATTGTAAAATGCTTCTTCTCTTCAGTCAAATTTTGGGATGTTGTATGTACAGACAGACATTGTACATGTTGTAAAATCATATGGAAATTAATGAAATAAGATTTTAGTGCCAATTTTCACTATTAACTTGTGGTTGTGAATGTGAATGTCGAATGTCACTTGCAAATATATTCATTGCGAAAAATTTCCCCATAAGATTATGCTTATAATGCGATGTCATAAATGGAATTTCGGCGAATTGTGTCGTAAACGGGTACCCGGATCCTGAGGGGTTCACAAGTTTGGTATCAGAGCAGTGGTACCCCGATACGCACATTTGCAGTATTTCAATTCCGATCGCATTAAATTTCCGGATAGCGGCAGTCTTCCGACTTGTCGTGAGTTCGAGAAGGGAAATATGACATTCATATTCAACCAACACAGATGTCACCAATTTCATTAATTTTCATATTATATCCCAAGAAGAGAAAAAGCATATACTATAAGTATCTTCAAATGGTACTTTTATGACCAATTATGGTTCTCATGCAGAGCCATGTCATCCCGACTAGTTGCCCATACTGATTGGAGGTCGCGAGATGATCGCCGATTGTCTACTCCTACAGCTTGATGAGTTCGACTTGATTTTGGGCATGGATTGGTTATCAGCTCATCATGTTCTTGTTGATTGCTTTAGGAAGACGGTTGTCTTCAGGATTCCAAATCTACCCGAGTTTACTTTTGAGGGTACTATACATGACTCCTCCATGGAGTACATTTCGGTGTTGCGAGCACAACGACTTGTTGATCAGGGTTGCGATTCCTACCTTGCATTTGTTCGGGAGGTGTCTGATCAGGAGCCGATGATACAGGACATCCGAGTAGTATCTAGATATCCAGATGTTTTTCCTGATGAGCTACCAGGATTACCTCCTGAAAGAGAGATCGAGTTCGAGATCACATTATTGTCAGATACCCATCCGATCTGTATGGCACCATATCGCATGGCACCAGCCGAGTTGAGGGAGCTAAAAGTGCAGTTACAGGAGTTACTTGATTTGGGATTCGTGAGGCCGAGCACTTCACCTTAGGGTGCTCCGGTTTCATTTGTCAAAAAAGAAGGATGGATCCATGAGACTGTGCATCGATTACAGGTAGCTGAACAAGAGAACGATGAAGAACCGTTATCCTTTGCCACGCATCGATGATTTGTTTGACCAGCTACATGGATCTTTGGTTTTCTCGAAGATCGATCTTCGCTCAGGCTACCATCAGCTGAGGATTCGTGAGTCAGATATTCCGAAGGCAACTTTCAGGACTTGCTATGGACATTACGAGTTTGTGGTGAGGCCGTTTGGGCTCACCAATGCACCTGCGGCTTTCATGGATATGATGAACTGTATCTTCCGTCCATACTTGGACAAGTTTGTAGTGGTGTTCATCGATGATGTGCTCATCTATTCACGGAATGAATGGGATCATGCGAATGATCTACGGATTGTTTTGGACACATTGCGAGAGCACAAGCTATATGTCAAGTTAAGCAAGTGTGAGTTCTGGTTATCTCAGGTCTAATTTCTCGCGCATATCATTTCTGGAGCAGGCATCACAGTTGATCCTGCGAAGATAGTTACAGTTATGTCTTGGGAGCAGCCCAAGACTGTCACGCAGATTCGGAGCTTCCTTGGGCTAGCAGGTTATTACAGAAGCTTCGTCAGCGATTTTTCACGCATTGTTCGCCCTCTGACATGGTTGACGCAGAAGGGAGTTCCATTTATTTGGGACGATTCATGTGAGCAGGCCTTCCAGAAACTGAAGGAGAGATTGACTACAACGCCTATTCTCGCTCTTCCTTCAGGCACTCAGGACTATGCAGTCTACACAGATGCCTTTGGAGAAGGTCTAGGAGCAGTGTTGATGCAGAGGGTACATCGAACTGGCTATACACGTGGGATACGCTTGCAGCTTTGAGCAATTGGCATCCCCAGGAGAGCGCATCCATTTCTACCGTCGTGCCTCCTCGATACAACAGCCTTTGGGATCGTATTATAGATGGACAGAAGACAGATCCTTGGATTAGAGATAGATACATGCGCGCCGTCAAGGACGAGGTTAATGATTTTGTTGTGGCGGAGTCTTTTTTATGAAAGGTTGGTCGAGTCGTTGTGCCCGACGATGAGCAGCTCCGCAGAGACATAATTGATGAGGCACACAGTTCACGATTATCTATCCATCCAAGCAGTACGAAGATGTAACGTGATCTGCGTCGACATTTCTGGTGGGATGGAATGAAGCGCGATGTGGCGCAACATGTTAGCAGATGCATGACCTGTCAGATGGTCAAGGCCGAGCACAGGAGACCACCAGGATTACTGCAGTCTCTCCCCATTCCCGAGTGGAAGTGGGAGAGCATTTCTAGGGATTTTGTCACGGGATTGCCGAAGACACCAGGTGACCATGATTCCATATGGGTCGTTGTTGATAGGTTGACCAAGTCAACCCATTTCATACCTGTCAACACGACTTACACTCCATCCAGGTTGGCCAAGCTCTATGTGCAGAACATTATCAGGTTGCATGGTATACCACGAGAGGTGGTGTCTGACAGGGATTCGAAATTTACATCTCATTATTGGCACCAGTTTATGTCAGCACTTCAGACAGAGCTGAGGATGAGTTCTGCATATCATCCGCAGACAGATGGGCAGAGTGAGCGCACCATTCAGACGCTTGAGGATCTACTTTGTGCATGCACTTTGGAGTGGAAAGGGTCCTGGAAGGACCATCTGCCATTGGTAGAATTCACGTACAGCAACAGCTATCATTCCAGTATAGGCATGGCACCATTCAAAGCCCTATACGGGCGGAGATGCCTCACACCTCTCAGTTGGTGTGAGGTAGGTGATCATGCTTTATATTCTGTAGATCTCTTGGAGGAGACTGCGAGAGCTATTGATCGTGTGAGACGAAGACTTCTGACGGCACAAAGCTGCCAGAAGAGCTATGCAGACCGTCGGAGGAAAGACTTAGAGTTTCAGGTAATCTAATTATTTCCACTTCATCCACTCAATTATAATATATATATGTTCAACTTAATCTCATACTAATTATATTACTATAAATTATAGGTTGGAGATTGGGTATTTCTCCGTGTATCTCCCATGAAGGGAGTGTAGAGATTTGGCGTTCGTGGCAAACTAGCGCCGCGATATGTTAAACCTTTTGAGATTCTAGCTAGAGTGGGGAAAGTGGCCTATCGGATTCCCTTCCTCCACATCTTTCTAGTATTCACGACGTTTTCCACATATCCAACCTGAGGAAGTATGTGCATGATCCACGACATATCAACAGTTATGAGAATTTAGACGTGGAGCCAGATCTGACTTATGAGGAGAAGCAAGTCCAGATACTTGATCGTGCTGTGAAGAAGCTTCGCAGCAAGGAGATTTCATTGGTCAAGGTTTTGTGGCATCGACACAGCGTCAAAGAGGCGACGTGGGAGACCGAAGCCGACATGCGGGCACGATACCCGCAGCTTTTCTGAGGTAATAACCAAAACAAGTTTTTATAATAAAATATTTGTTCAAATATATGGCTTGTTTTCTCTTTGAGGTTTTTATGGGTTCAAAACCCTTTGAGGTTTTTATGGACATATAAAATCCCAACAAGATACTTAATGACCTTGACTCGAGTCTCGAGGACGAGACTCCCTTTGAGGTTTTTATATTTGTAACATCCATATTCTAACAAACCCGAACTCGTCCGATTTTGGGTCTAATGAACCCAAAAACGTTGTCGGTCAATACTAGACAACCTAAAACGACCAATTGATCATTAATCAAAAGTCGTTCGGGCGAAATCGACCGAAAATCGGTCGCACCGTAGCGCGCACCGTGAAAAGCCGCGACGCAAATTCGGAAACCGCGAAACGAACCGAGACCGTCATTAGATCCGATTCGACGAAAGAAAATCAACGGAATCGACCGTTCGTCAATCGGAGGTCGTTTGATAATTTTAAATCACAAAATTTGATCTTAAACAAAAACTATATCCGAAAATTTCGGGTATTCAAAACCCGATCGGAAGCATATCAATATTATACTCATTTTGATCGTCGTTGAAAGACGATCAAATCGAGACGTTGCATGTCGAAATCCGAAGCCTGAGGTGTGAATACGATCAACTTTTGTATATCATATAAAAAGGAAATAAAAATAATAATTAACAAATATTTAAATTCTGTTATTGTAGCAGACCCGGTTCTGTTTTTTTTATATATAATAAATGAAATGATGGTCTGCTGTAGCAGACGTTAACAAAAAAAAATTATAACTACAAATGGCTCATGTACTTTTCCACTTGTCCTTATATTCTCCAAATGGCTCTATACTATTTTCCATTTGGCAAATGGCAACACTCTTTTCTTATTATATATATAAACATCAGATCCTCTCCAATTAGCACAGTTATAAAGCCCAAATTCCAGCCGTAAGAATATGTCTCTCCATTATCCCCCTCCCTATTGTTTGCTCCAACGAGAGGACATCTTCCCTCTATTATGAATACCTTTTTCCTTTCTCTTAAAATTCCAACCGAGAGAGAGGGATTCCCTGGCCCTTCCTTCTTGCTACATCAAGGGCTGCTCCTGTTCCCTCCAATTCTACAACCTCCATAGCTGCTGCATCAGTGCTCTTCATCAGGCATCAAATTTCTGCTGAAAGGGGGCAACAAGTACAAGCTGCTGCTGCCAAGTTGCATACAGTTGCTACCAAATTTCAGAAAAAAAAACTGCTGTGTTGATCCATTCTCCCTTCAATTGTTAATCTAAGGTACAATCCTTACTCCCCTTCCCTTTTGCTGCCATGCATGTGTTCTTACTCTTGATCCTCCTTTTGGTTGGGAAATTATGATTTCATGTCATGAATTTGACTTGTAAAAATTTAACAATGGGTCCGGAATTAAATTTTGTTGCTTCTTTGTTAAGGGCAGAGATAGATATATATATAATAAAGTATCATGAATTTTGAGATATTAAGATTGAATTTAGCCAGTTAAAAGTCTCTTTGTATTAAAATACTGGAAACCTGGGCATTTTTAAAAAAAAATTGATTGAATACTTTCTCAAGCATGGGACAAAGAGATGAAAGAGTTCATCATCTTAATATGCAGAACTGTATGATCTTATTGATCCTCATCCATCTAGATCTTGCAAATCACAAGTTCAAAAAGTATCATTCCTACGTTGATTTCTATTCCTCTATTGATCGAAATTGACTCTCCTCTAGATTGAGGAGATCTTTGTTAAAATTGTATCATTATATGCTACAATGGAATGTTTTAACGTGCATCAAGCACTAGAACAGAAAGCATCAAATAATTGTAGGAGGTTATATAAATTAAATTATGTTGTGATATCTTTCCACATATTAATACAATAATACATGATATGGGAAGTTTGATCATTGTCCATATATATAAACATGCATAAAGCAAAATTTTAACCCCCAACAAGGATGTATTAAAGACCAATGAAATTTGTTCATGGCAGTACTTCCATAAAATTGTTCAAGCAAGATCACCTGACACATATAAATTGGGAATTTAATTTTTAGCCATAAAAAAATGTCCTGGTGAATAAACCAACCTCTTCTGTTATTCCGAAGCTTGTCAAAATTTGCATGTTCTCGGTGGTTTATTTTGGAATGGATTTTTTTAATATTGGAGAAGTTTGTTGATTGTGCATTCTGTAACTCTCTTTTCTTGGCCTGAAGGATAATTAGGATTTATGCCTTGTACCGGATTTGGGAAATGTCGAGGAAAAGAGTTAAGTTTAGCTATCCTTAGAGGATCATACAGCCTAAATCAGAAAGCAACATGTCCGAAGGATTTTTTTTAATAGACATTCATGTGGTATTAGGTCCATTTCATCTGATCATAACTTACTATAATCACCGAACCTAGTTTGACAAGATCAAATCAACTAAATTGAAATGTAGCAAACTCTTTATCAAATATTATTACACCATTATAATGTTCTTGTAAAATAAAAATGATAAATCATTTACACATAATATCCATCTAATGGTATCTGTTCTTAAGCTAGATTTAATAAGTAGTTTCAAATCTTTTGGTAAAATCAAGGTTCAGGAAAGCGGTATGCGTATGCGTTCGGACTGGTCACCGAATACTGATTAAGCGGTATGCGGGGGCATATGCGGGGTATATGCGGTTCTAAGCGGTTTTCTAATTTTTAATTTAAAAATAAAAATATCTATGAATAACATTACCACTGAAGTTATGTATCTAAGTGGAGTTAAAGAAGATCTAAGAGAAACGGTTCATGGTAGATGGGTGTGCATATATACTTTTAATTGACTCATATTTAATTACAAAAAAAACATTTACCATAAAAACTTTACATTATATGATTCGTAATAACAAAACTTCAATATACATACATGCACTACATGAGCAAAACCTCAATCGACATATCTAAAAAATATTCGACGATACATTGCATATACTCGTGAAAATAATACACGAGAAAAACATAAAACATTGCTTATACATAATGGTATAATGCATTGCAACTGTATAGAAATGCATGTCATATTCTAACAATTGAATGAAGAGGCAGAGTTACAGAATTAAGGACCTGAATGAGAAGATTGAAAAGTTGGAGCTGCTGGAGCAGTATGCGGGGCATATACGGGATATGCGGGGCATATGCGGGATATGCGGGGCATATGCGGGGCATATGCGAGGCATATGCGGGCCGGCATATGCGGGGAGGGCGCATAATGCACTGATTCAAGTAATCGGTGCGGTCTGCACGCCGCACGGGCATATGCGGCCGCATATGCGGCCCGTGCGGCCGATTTAGTGAACATTGGGTAAAATAATAATAATAATTTGATGATAACCTGGGATACTAAGTACTAATCACAAGAATTGTTTATCTTCACGAGATAATCCTTTAGGTACACTCCACCAAATATGGATCATTAATGAGAAGATTTATTGACTTGATACCGAGATCTAAAAAGTTGGTCACATAAGAAATTAAGAAAAGGGGGCGTTACGCTGAATATATGCATGTGTTTTCCAATAAATATATATGTTTGAGAGCTATAATTAAGGACACAGTACATGTGTATGTTTTAACAAAGTCAACTATATAGTGTATAATCCATGTTTTCAGAAAGTCAGATCATATAATATATAAAAAGTACATATATTGGTACGGATATCTTGCTTAGAAGCCTGCAAATAGTTAACATATATTTAGTTGTTATACAAGAGACGTCTTAAATATGACTACATCATCAATAATAACCTTTGACCATAATATTAGGTCATCTTCATGAACCATTCCTTAGACATATTATGTTATCTATGGGTCACTATCAATAAGTTAGATGACCAAGAGATCTAAATGGGTATGATTATCTACAGAAAGAATTTGGAAGGAGGGAAATTGACAAGCAAATGATGATGATCATGAATCAGTATCAAATATAAATTTGGATGCCGGTTATGGTGACTTCTACACCTGACCGTGCGAGAGCGCGGTGACTCTCAACTGGGCGGAAGAAAGGAAGCCCAGTTAGGGCAGCGACCGCCAAGTGCGTGGGTCTAGGATCCCAGTCCTTTTCGGTTTTTACGCGAGCTCGCAGTGTTTTTACGATTCGTTGGGATCCTGACTTTAGACCAGTTCCGCTGACCCTGTCTTTTAGGATACCCAGGCGGGGGATCCTTGGTTTTCAGTTTTACGTACGAGCTCGGTTGCCCGTTACCGGTCGGGCTGTTTTTCTAGAGTGACTTTTCCGGGAAGTCCCTCTCACCCGTCTCAGTGGCGTAGTTGGGGAGTAGACCTATCCCTCTATTGGACCGTCCTTCCAACTAGAGGGTGAGACGGAAGAGCCATTTGTAGGCTTCTTCACCGCTTGAGTTTTCTTTCGCCAACAGACTTGGCGATTCTACATCCAGATCATTCGTATCTACATCTATATCTACATCATTGAGAGTACATCTGAGAGAGTTACAGTGAAGATTTGGAGGAAATCACAATTAAAATTGAGTTGATTAGAAGTGACTTTAATCTGATTCGAAAATCCTATAAGTTAGTGGACGTGTTGGGAACTTAGTTAGGATGCATTATACAACACCGCATGCCTACGGAGGCACCCCAACCCTAAGGTACTTTTAAATACCTTAGAGTCATAGTGTGAGGTTACACACAGACCAAGACCACAGACTATCCACTAACTTAGAAGGAGTAAACAGAATTAAGGATCAAATTCATCATCATCATATCAGTCCATTATCGAAAACAATGACATGATCTCAATGACAAGAAAGTAGCCATCAAGTTTCGGAACATGATCTCCAAGACCCAAAATCATGACCTTAAAACACAGGAAATCATTATATGTTAGGGTTTGTCATCTAAACTTTATATAATTATATATATATATGGGATGAATGGGAAAAAGGGGAGAACAAATGAACTTAATACCAAACAGTTGAAAACCCTTTTACTTACGCAAGTAGATGTAAATTGTAGTTATTCCACCTTTCTACTTGCTCTCTTTTGCACATTATAAATAATTGTTAATTATTTTTAAACTACGGGTTTGTATTCACAATTGTGACTCCTTTTCTTCCTTGCACGCATGGCAGGAAAGGAGTCTGTTATTCAGTAGCTATACAAGGTTCTAGGAGACAAGGTCTATACTAGACGGTATGTAGTTTTTGTTACAGTTTTTAGTTCAATTGATATTGTAAAATGCTTCTTCTCTTCAGTCAAATTTTGGGATGTTGTATGTACAGACAGACATTGTACATGTTGTAAAATCATATGGAAATTAGTGAAATAAGATTTTAGTGCCAATTTTCACTATTAACTTGTGGTTGTGAATGTGAATGTCGAATGTCACTTGCAAATATATTCATTGCGAAAAATTTCCCCATAAGATTATGCTTATAATGCGATGTCATAAATGGAGTTTCGGCGAATTGTGTCGTAAACGGGTACCCGGATCCTGAGGGGTTCACAAGTTTGGTATCAGAGCAGTGGTACCCCGATACGCACATTTGCAGTATTTCAATTCCGATCGCATTAAATTTCCGGATAGCGGCAGTCTTCCGACTTGTCGTGAGTTCGAGAAGGGAAATATGACATTCATATTCAACCAACACAGATGTCACCAATTTCATTAATTTTCATATTATATCCAAGAAGAGAAAAAGCATATACTATAAGTATCTTCAAATGGTACTTTTATGACCAATTATGGTTCTCATGCAGAGCCATGTCATCCCGACTAGACCAGGAGATGACTAACCAACTAGCACACATACTGACTGCTCTTCTCGACCTTTCCATGTTCCATTTGATTCTGGAGCGACACATTCTTTCCTTGCTTCGAGACCATTTGCTTCTTTAGGTAAAGTCACATAGATTCTCTCTTCTCCGTATCACATCCGAGGGCCAGGTGGCCAGATGTTCATAGATAGTCAGGCACTTGCCCATACTGATTGGAGGTCGCAAGATGATCGCCGATTGTCTACTCCTACAGCTTGATGAGTTCGACTTGATTTTGGGCATGGATTGGTTATCAGCTCATCATGTGATGAGTATAGTGATAGTCTACCTCTATGTGTTTCGTCCTTTCATGAAAGACTGGGTTATTGGCATAAAAAGAGCAGATTGATTGTCACATTGGAGGTGCATGGGAAGAGGCACCTCTATAGTCAGGTCAGTAAGAACATATTTGACCCACATCATCTTTGTGCTAGCTTGCGCCATGGCCCTTTATTCTGATTCAGCACTCGATCTGGCAACCACAGTCTGCTTCTTACTCTTCTGTAAAATCAGAGAATTCCCTATGAATACAACAAAACATGATGTAGACTTCCTGTCCTTTGGACACCCAACATATCTGCATCTGCACATTGTAGAGATATATGTTACTTTCTTTTGTACCTTTTCGTATTTTCTTTTTCCTGTTGGACTCTTTATGTATTTTACCCATAGGCTACTCTTCAATATAAGAGATCCTAGGACGTATGGAATAAACAAGTTTCTCATTTTTCCCAACATGGTATCAGAGCGATGGTCCTAGACCGGAGTTCTCGAACCAAACCTTAACCCTAGCCTCTACCCTCGAGCCCTCCGTGCGCGTGCCTCTCCGCCTCTCAGCACGCGTGCCTCGTCGCCTCTGTCTCGCGCCGCCCCAGGCCTCGCTGCGCTCGGTCTCGCGCCGCCTTCGCGTGCCTCGCCGCTTCTGCCTCGGCGTCGCTCGGTCTCGCGCTGCACCAGCGCGCGCTCCTATGCGTCTGTGCGCACCCTTGCGCGTCTGTGAGCACCCCTGTACACCCCTGCGCGTCAATGCCTTGTGCGTCTGTGCAACGGTGCGCTTGTGCGCGTCCCTGTAAGCTGCCTGTGTACGCTCCTGCGCGCGCATCTGTGTGCGTTCCTGTGCGCATATCTGTTCGCGTGAAGCTCCCGACTTTCGTGCGCGTGCAGCCCTAGGCCAGCACGCGTGCGACTCCAACACTTGTTTCTCGCGCGCGTTTCCAAATTAATGGGTTTGGTTTCTTGGGTCTACACATGCAACTAAACCCGTTAATGTCCATGTAGACGATCATATCTTCAGTCTACCACTCTAGTCTTCCATTATCATAATGTCAAAAAGCAAGGCAGACATCCCATCTACAGGCGCCTTCAGAGGTCCAACGCCTATTGTGAAGATGGATAGTTCAAATTACCAACTGTGGGCAATGCAGTTCATGAGTATGATGAAGTCAACTGGTATGAAGTACATTCTTACCGAAGAAGAGCCTGCTGAGAAGACTGGAGTCAATTCCTCATGGGAGGCAGATGATGCATATGCCAAGGTTTGGCTATCAGGAAACCTGGCAATTGCGATTGCCAATGATATCCTTCATCAGCCCATTGCAAAAGCAATGTGGGACATTCTGGCTGCTACATATTCCCAGTCAAAGAATGAGACGAAGGTTCTGCAACTCCAGCATGACATCTTTACTATCAAGCAGAATGGACGACCTCTACACTCATTGTATACATCTCTACGAGGAATGTTTGAGAAACTTTACAGCTTCATGCCTCTCACAGCCACTCTTGAGCAACAGAAGACCTACCAGAATGCCACTATGGTAGGTGTATTTCTGGCGACTCTAGATCTAGAGTACGAGGCTGCATGCTCCCAGATCTTGGCAGACTCCACCATTCCTTCGATGGAGGAAGCATTTCACAGACTGAGCCGCATTATTGTTCCTTCATCCACTGCAAATCAGACCGCCTCAGCCATGGCAGCGAATTGAGGTAATGAAGGTCATCATTAGTCCCGTGGTCGTGGACCTCGGGGTAGAGGGGGTCATGTTCGACTATCCTGCACTTTTTGCCACCGTTCTGGGCATACTGAAGACACGTGCTACTCCAAACATGGATTTCCTGCTTCCGCACGAGTAGCTGAACAGATTGAGCCTCCATTTGCTTCATCTCTAGATCAGCGCTTTGATGACCTTGTAGCCCGTCTGAGGGGCATTATTCCTCCATCTGGCCCAGTTGCATCAGTACCTTCTTCTGATAGTCACTCCAATGTTACTGCTTCTGCATCCACCAGTACCTCAGGAAGCACTTATGCATTTACTAGCAGTAGTGGGTAAGATACTTTAGAGTGGATTATGGACTCTGGTGCTACACATCATATGTGTGGTGATCATGGCCTACTTACAGCCTACTGATGAATCCACATTTCATCATCTTTATTCTATCATTTTGGCCTCAAAAACCCTGGCAAATGCTTGTAAATACCTCTAAATTCCGCATTTTAGCATCCATGCATGTGTTTGTAAATAGTGTATAAAATGCTATTTTTAATGCCAAAATAAAAGAATAAAGAAAAGAAAAGAAAAAGAATAAAATATTGTAAATATTTTATGACCCAAAACCCCAAGACCTAGGCATCTAGATGAATAGGTCGATAAGGAATAAAGTAGGGGGAGATAAGGGCCAGATACCAATAAAAATTCCTTTCATTCTTTATTCATTTTTGGGATCTATTTTTAGTTCCACTTTTTATATCCCAAATAAAGAAACTTTGTACATGAAAGTTGTAGATAATTAAATAAAGAAAAATACAAAATTAATTTCATACAAAAATAATGTACATATAAAAATATATGATCTGGATAAGATTCCAGAATCCCAACTTCTCAGACCTATATCTCCCTAATAAAAACTCGAAACGCATCAAAATCACCTTTAATTGTATATATCTTTTAATAAGCTATTTAATGAAGATGGTTTCACATTTTGCGGAGCTACGGTTTGAAAGTTGAGTTTTGGACCCTATTGTATACTTGTACAGATTAAAATATTCATTTTATTTATTATTCATTATTTTTTTATAATTTTATATTTTTATAATTTTGTAAATATTATTTATATCATATGTGTATATTAAAACATGAATAAAAATCTAAAGAAAACATAAAAACAAAAACACTTGTATCTAATACATAGGTATAATACCTATACATATACCTATATAATTAATACTCCTATTTTATTAAGTGTATAAAACACATCAGAAAAATAAAATAAAAATATATTTAAGTGTATAAAAATATTCTATAAATTTATAAAATATTAAACAAAATTAATAAAATCAAATACACAAAATAAAAATAAAATATTAAAATACATAGATATGTATACCTATATAGGCCTAAAAAGGCAACTTGTGTTTTTATACCTCATAAAAATAAATAAAAATCATAATAAAATAACTCATAAAATAATAAACATTTTTTATTTTATAACCCAAAAATAATAAATTCAATTACTATTTTTAAATGAATTTTTAATCATTTTTCCGGGGGCTTTTCCTGGTTGGCCCACGTGGACCAACCAGGGGGCGGTCAGCGTTGACCGCGGTCAACTGTCTGTCCTGTCCACCTACCCCTTGTCAGAACCTCATTTTGACCCTCATTTCTCGATTTTTTCGATGTCGAGCCTTGCAATATTTCGCGATACATCCTTCACGACTTTCGTACCTCGTTTATATCTCTTTCACGCCCTAGGCTTTCCTAGGGCCGAGGAGCGTCGATTTTATCGATCTCTCTCGATCTTTGGAGCCCGGTCGTCAACCATTCAAATAGACCCCCGACCTTCAACTCGAATTTTGAACCCCTTTTGCACTAGCTCCGCTCCCCCTTTCGCGCCCAATCGAGAAGAGGAAGGTGACAACTCCTCCATCCGTGCGTCAGGTTGATCGAGCGAGCTTCGAGGCGACTCCACCACCTCCGGTCAAGCACGTTGTCGAGGTTCTTCTCCCTCAGGTATACCACCTTCGAGGGTCTTGTTTTTCTTTATTTTCTTTCGCTCCTTTCGTTTGCCGTAGCATTAGGATTAATATCCCATCGTTAGCTTCGCAATCCACCCACTGAATCACCCAAACATTCACCTTGCCGGAGCTTTCTCCGGCCACCATCTTGCGCCGCCCCCCTCGTCGCTATTCGCTTCACCGACCGCCGAGGCACTTTGCCCTCGTCTGTCTAAAGTTGCTTGCAGGTCCAAAGACGTAAAGGAAACGCATGGGCTTGTTTTTGAGCTTCGACGGAGGTCCGTGGAGCCGCCCAGCTCCGCCGCGCCTTCCCGCGAGCTCCGGCCACCGCCGGAGATTTTTGGAGTCCCCAAGAGCACGAGGACCACCCCAGGGAGCTGCCGACCAATTTTAGAGCTCGAAGAACGCCAGAGGACGGAGGTCTGGAGTGGGGAAGCTCGCCTCGCCGGCGTTGCCTCCCTGTTCTTCGTCCACGGCTCTCCGCCGTTGGATCTTGGCCGCCTGCCAGACTGTACGCCAACCGTTAGATCTTCGCGCACCCTAGCCGTTCGATCACCTCTGGATATCTAATCGTGGCCGCTCGATCCGAATCGTCATCGGCCGTCCATATCGCACCACGTGTCAAGTGAAGCTTCCAGCACCGTCGGATCGCCTAGCTTTGGGTATTTTGTATTTTCTACCCTTACCATTTTTGTATTTAAAATTTAGTTCATAAACTTTCAACTGCAGTGTAAAAATTTTGTAATATTTGCATTTAGACCCCCATACTTTCCGTATTTGCATATCGGTCCTTGTCCACACCACCGCATGTGACTCACACACGTGGGGTGGTGGATATTTTGCAAGGACCCTCTGCGGATTTCCTTATTTCGTTTTAGTCCATGAACTCTTTAATTAAGTGTAATATTTTTGGAAAAATTACAAGTAAGCCCCCAGGTTCTTGTTATTTACATTTAGGTCCTCCCTAGGCGCGTGCACACCACGTGCGTGGCAGGGAATATTGCACTTGTGTCCCTGCGGGTTTTGGAATTTGCATTTGGTCCTGGAATTTTGTAAATTAGTTATATATTTCGCGGGAAAATTGCACTGTGGCCCTTGGACTTTTGGATATTTACATATATGCCCCGACCAGTGTTGATTTTCCTATTTGTTGTCTCTATTTATTTCATGCATCTATAAAATCCTAAAAATCACCAAAAAATTAACTTAGGTTCCTATTTCATTGCTCTTTCACGCTATTTTTAATTTGCATTTTTATTGCATTTTCATATTTATAAAAAATCAAAAACATGCAATTTTGCTAATGTTTGCATTAGAAAATACCGAAAAAATATTAAAACCCCTTTAAAAATCCCCAAAAAATTATATTTTGTGTATTTCTGTATATTTTAACTTCTATCCAAAAATCACTAAACAATCCAAAAGAAAACTCCAATAAATAGAAAACCCCTAAAAGCTTTATAAAAATCCTAAAAATTCCAGAAAAATCCTAAAAATATAATTTTGGTCTCTGAATTATCTCTGTTTTATTAGCTTTCGTTTAAAATTAGTTTGAGGAATTTTGGACTCTGTTTAATATTTTTCATCCTCTTTTTAGTCTCAGCCTTTTATTTTCTTTACTGTTTTCAGTATTTTTGTCTTTAAAAATACCAAAAAAATTAAGAAAAATATAGAAAAATCACAAAAATATTTGAAAAACATAAAAAGCCCTAAAATATATTATTCCCTGATTTTTGCTTATTTTTACCTATTTTCTCTTTATATTATAGGTCTCTTTCCTTTATTGTATATACTCCTCATTATTAAAAAAGAAAAAAATATAAAATAAAAAAAGAAAATACAAAATCAGTAAATTAAAAATCAAAATATAAAAATATAAACTCAAAAATTAAAAAAAATAAAAATAAAAAACCCACAAAAATAACACATTTGTAGGCATTTGATCACATTCACTCTTGAGCACTTTTTCGATCTATCCTGCTTATTCCCTGTGTTCGACACTCTACACATACTTGCACTATACACACTTATTGTAGAGTTATAATAAATTTTAACTCCACATATTGCTTTTCATTGTTTGATTGTTGTTGTGGGTTAATTGTTGACTTACCCATGATTTATCGAGGGTTGCCACAACGACTTTGCCTCCGCCTTGTGTGAGGCATATTTGAACCCCAACATTTCTCGGTTAATCACCTACCGACAGGTCCCTCCAGGCCGTACGGTGGTTATTGCCAATGGGACACATTCTCCTATCACTGGTCAGGGAGAGATTAGCTTGACACCTTCTATGCACCTCACGAACATGATGTATGCACCGTATTTCTCTATGAATTATTGTCCATTAGCCAACTTACAAAGGATTTACATTGTCGAGCAATTTTTGATCCATCTTCTCTCATTTTTCAGGACATCCTTACGAGCAACGTGACTAGGCGTGGCTATGAGCAAGGCAGCCTATATCGTCTTAGTCGGACCCCTTATGTCGGAGCCTCCTCTTTACCTGCTGGATCCATCTCCCCATTACTGTGGCACTTGCGCTTTGGACATCTACCGCTTCAGAAACTCCGTCATGTGTTACCACAAGTTTCACCTCACACGTCCATCCAATGTGAGGCTTGTCAGTTGGGAAAGCACCATCGGTCTACCTTTCCCAGCCATCAGTGTCGGAGTAGTACCTCCAAGTTTGAGTTGTTTCATGTCGATATCTGGGGTCCCAGTCGTGTCCCTGATCATCAGGGACATAGGTTCTATATGGTTATTGTAGATGATTTCTCTCATGTGTCTTGGGTCTTTCTGTTAAAGAATAAATCTGAAACGGGGAATATTATCATAAATTTCATCAATGAAGTTCGTAATGTTTTTTCTGCATCTGTAAAAATCGTGAGAAGTGATAATGCCTTGGAATTTTGTACTCATACTCTTTCCAATTATTTTTCAGCTCAAGGGATTATCCACCAAACATCCTGTGCCTATACTTCCCAACAAAATGGGGTTGCAGAAAGGAAACATCGTCATTTACTTGATGTTACCAGGTCACTTCTCATACTGAGTCATACCCCTCATTCTTTCTGGGGCGATGCTGTTCTTACGGCATGTTATCTCCTTAATCGTATGCCGTCGTCTGTCTTAGGTGAGAAGATTCCTTTCTCCCTTATTTTTCCTGACAAAGAATTGTTCTCCCTCACTCCTCGTGTGTTTGGTTCGGTTGCCTTTGTCCACCAGTTGTCTCCAGGGATTGACAAGCTCTCTCCTAGGGCTGTCAAGTGTGTTTTAATTGGGTACTCAAGAACACAGAAGGGGTACAAATGTTATGATCCATTGCGCAGAAAGTATCTCGTCAGTGCTGATGTTACATTTTTCGAGTTTGTTATGTACTTCTCATCTACAGGTGATCAGTTGGTATCCTCTGGCATTACTGAAGCTATATACATGCCACCACCATCACCACCTCAACCATTACCATCTCCACCACTACCGTCCTCTACACCTCCTGTTACCGTTCATGTTTCCCCGTTGCCATTCCACTATAACTGTAGGCCTGCTTCTGCTCATAGTCACCACTCATCATCTAGCTCGCCTGAGGTATGTTATGAGAATATTATCAATATTGATGGATCTGACGATTTTCCTGAGCAGGATGTGTTACAGAGGCCAGATGAGGAGGCCGGTGATTTGGATCTACCTATTGCTCTTCGGAAGAAGAAGCGCAGCTGCACGTCATATCCAATAGCATCTACTGTGTCTTTTGGTCGCTTAACTGGAGATTTCAGGAGCTTTGTCATTGCACTATCGGCGGTGGATATTCCACGGAATTACCAAGATGCGTTGAAGGATGGTCGATGTCGTTTAGCCATGGAAGAAGAAATGGCTGCTCTTCTGTCAAGAGGTACCTGGATCCTTGTTACTGCACCTATCGATGCGTCTACAATGAGCTGCAAGTGGGTCTTTACAGTTAAGCAGAATGCAGATCGCAACATTGACATATACAAGGCACACCTGGTTGCTCGTGGCTTTACACAGACATATGGGGTGGATTATCTTGGTACATTCTCGCCGGTTGCTCGCCATTCCACCTACGGATCCTCCTCTCTGTTGCGGTTACTCGTGATTGGCCACTATACCTATTAGATGTCAAGAATGCATTCTTATACAGTGACTTGCAGGAGGAAGTCTACATGCAACAGCCTCCTGGTTTTGCTATTGAGGGGGAGTGTTGTAAGGTGTGTAGACTTCATAAGGCTATCTATGGCCTTAAGCAGAGCCCCAGAGCTTGGCTCCAGAAGCTCTCAGACCTGTTTGAGAAATAGGGGTACAGATGTTCCAATGCAGATCATTCCTTGTTCGTACAGAAGACACCCAGAGGTACTATTGCAATTATGGTGTATATAGATGATATCTTGATTACAGGTGATGATGAACAGGGAATTCAGAGGGCGAAAGAGATGCTGGGTCGTGAATTTGTCACTAAGGACCTTGGAGTTCTTAGATATTTTCTGGGACTGGAATTCGCCAGAAATCCTCATGGGCTGGTAATGACCCAGAGGAAATATGTCACTGACCTGTTGAGTTAAACATGAATGCTTGGTTGCCGACCTGCCACTACACCCATGGATCCCAGTATGAAACTATATGATGACAACACTTATGAGGTGGATAGAAGAAGAAACAGAGAACTGGTGGGCAAGCTTCTCTATGTTACTACTACCAGACTCGATATCTCCTTTGCTATGAGTCGGGTGAGCCAGTTCATGGAGCAACCATGTCAGGTACATATAAATGCTATACATATGATACTCAGGTACCTTAAGTCATCTCCAGGCGCAGGTCTGTTGTTTAAGAAGACAAGGAGATTACTATCTCAGCATGTGCAGATGCAGATTACGCAGGATCTCCTAAGGATAGGAAGTCCACCACTGGATTTGCTGTGTATGTCGGAGACTCTCTGGTCTCATGGAGAAGCAAGAAGCAAACGGTTGTAGCAAGATCTAGTACTGAGTCTGAATATAGGGATATGGCTCAGGTCAGTACAGAAATGATGTAAGTGAAGGCTGTGCTTACAGATATGTATATAAAAGTCCCTCTTCCTATGGCCCTGGAATGTGACAATCAAGCAGCTCTATTCATTGCAAATAATCCAGCATTTCATGAACGAACCAAACACATTGAGGTTGATTGTCACTTCATACGAGATATGATTCAGAAGGGGTATATTTCTACATCCCATGTTAGCTCAAGGAACCAAATTGCAGGCATCTTTACCAAGGCGTTACTTCGAGGGCCGTTCCAGAAGTGTTCGTCCAGGCTGAGCATGATTGACGTCTATGCTCAACCTTGAGGGGGAGTGTAGAGATATATGTTACTTTCTTCTGTACCTTTTCGTATTTTCTTTTTCCCGTTGGACTCTTTATGTATTTTACCCATAGGCTACTCTCCTATATAAGAGAGCCTAGGGCGTATGGAATAAATAAGTTTCTCAATTTTTCAACACACATGCTGTAACTGAAAGAGATGTACCTTTGTTGAAAAAGAGCCCTGTACCAGGTGAAGTCTTAAGATATCTCATAATCATATGGACTGCATGCATATGTGCATGTCTGGGCTGCTCCATAAACTGACTCACTTTGCTCACGACAAAGGATCGGGCCTGGTAATAGTCCCATATGGTAGCTTGCCAACAAGCTCCCTGTACATCCTCTTGTCGACCTCTTCAATGTCATCATCATAGATCTCATGCTCGGGTTAGTAGGAGTAGTGGCAAGTCTGCAATCCGCCATGCCTATCTCTGAAAGAAGATTTATAACGTACTTCCTCTGGGTCATCACAAGACCTCGCTGGTTCTTGGCAAACTCCAGTCCAAGGAAGTAACGTAAATGTCCAAGGTCCTTGGTCAGAAACTGCTGACCTAAGAAGTCCTTGGCACCGTGAATGCCCTGCTCATCATCCCCTGTAACAATAATGTCATCAACATAAACAAGAATGACAGTAGTACCTTTCTGGGTCTTTTGCACAAACAAGGAGTGATCGGCAGTCGATCGCACAAACCCCTGTTGCTCTACCAAACCTTCTGACACTCCCCCTCAGCAACAAACCCAGGTGGTTGATGCATGTAGACCTCCTCCTGTAGATCACCATAGAGGAAGTAATTCTTCACACCAAGCTGGTAAAGGGGCCAATCACGTGTCACAACAACATAAACTATAATACATAGAGTAGAATTCCTGGTAATGGAGAGAGTATCCTGATAGTCCACCGTATATGTCTGGGCAGGGACAGAGCCATAACAGTTTTGAGGAGGGGACACAAGCTAAAAAAAGTTATTTATCAGTTTCAATACTATCATGATAACTTTATAACGATGACACTAAAAAGGGTAGATTATGTCATCTGTATTTTTCTATATAAATATTAGTAATCATTTCAAACTCCTTTTTAGAAATCTGACCAAGGGTGTCTTGGTTTATTTAATGATATTTTGTGTACTTTTTTCATAAATTACTTGTGTTTAGTATTTTTTTTTTAAATCTAATCTTGAAATCCGTCAATATATCATCCATTGTTTTTTTTCAATATAATGGGTCTAGTGTGACATTTTTCTTGAAATCCATCAATATATCATCCATTGTTTAATATATAATGGTGATATTATCTATTGCCGAATTATATTTTATACTTGAAATCAATGACGACTATCATATCCATTGTTATGTCATTAGCACCGGTGCTATAACAACACTTATTTGTTGTTATTATTCTAAATTTTACCTAACCATCACTAATTTTTAGTTGAAAAATTAGTGATATTAGGTAAATTTTTGAAAACTAACAATACATAAGCATCACTATATGGATCATTGCTAATGATATAGCAATAAATATGACATTTGTCGCTACTTTCAATAATAAATTTTTCTTTGAAAGAATTATATTGTCATTGTATATATAACAACATATAATATAGTTGGAATTTTAGAGAAAAACATCACATAAACGTATTCTATTATAGTATGACAAATAGTTAATTATATTTGTATGGTTCTTTACATTTATGTGAATAGGAATAAGATAATCATCGTATAATATCTATTACATGTTTATTTGTATAATAAATTACTAATAAAAGTCGATCCAAGATAAAATATACTGGGATTTGGTGATAACTTAGTGTTAAAAGATAAGTTATTTGAGTAAATAATCCAAGAGGAGGCATGTATGATAGTTTTTAACTCCAAGGTACATATATACATGGAAGACTATTGGGTTTTTTAAAACTCCAAGGTGCACACATGAGATGTATTATATTCTTTCCAAAATTTTAAGGGGGGCATGTGCCCCTCCATGCCCCCTTGGATCCATCCTTGTGTCTGGGTGAACTCACATGCCACAAGTTGCGCCTATAGCGATCCAAACTGTCATCTACACGGTGTTTCACAGGGAACACCCATTTGCATCCCACAATGGATGGAGCGGAAACAAGACTCCACGTACCACGTGACTGTAGCACGACCATCTCCTACTACATGGCTAAACTCCATTGACTGTCTCGAAGAGCCTCCTGATATGTCCGTAGTATCCTCACTGCTGATAGTGCGAATGCAAATTTTCTGAAATCCTCTGATAGCCTGCTCAAAGAAACCTGTATTGCAAGAGGGTAAGTAGCACACTTACGTTTCAGCTTGCGCAGAGCAATCGACACATCAAGATCATCTTGCTAATTCTGTAACCTATGAGTTCCCGTCTTGAGATTGCATCTGCTCATCCTATATGGAATCCTGCTGCACAGACAACTCAGTAGTGCCATCAGAAGAAACAATGTGCTCATTATATACCTGAGGCATGGTGTATGACAGGAAAGGCCTGTGAGCAGGAGGAATTGGGTAAAACCTGCGAGCAAAAACACATAGCAAAAATTAAGTTACAGTAAAAGGTGGAGCCACAGTAGCAGGTGTAGGTGGTGGTGGTGGTACGATAGTAGGGGGTGGAGGCATGCAGATCTCATCGTCAGAGTCAGATGGGGCTAGTCTGTCACCTGTAGGAGAAAAATACATGACATGCTCAACGAAAGTGTTGTCAACGCTAATAAAGTACTTTCGCCTGAGCGGATCAAAGCAGCGGTACCCTTTCTGGGTACGAGAGTAGCCTACAAAAATGCATTTGACAGCTTTGGGAGAGAGCTTGTCATGACCAGGAGAGACATCATGAACTTTTGCAACAGAACCAAACACACGAGGTGTAAGGGAGAAGAGATCCTTCTTGGGCAACGCAATCGAGAAAGCAATCTTCTCTCCTAACACAGACAAGGACATGCGGTTCACTAGATAGCATGCAGTGAGGACAACATCTATCTAGTAAGCATGATGAGCATGACTCTACATCAGCAAGGTTCTGGTTACATCAAGTAAGTGACGGTGCTTGCGCTCGGCAACACCGTTCTGCTAGGAAATATAAGTACATGAGGTCTGATGAACAATGCCCAGAGATCTAAGGAACTCAGAAAGCTGTAAAGTGCAGAACTCTAAAGAATTATCAGAACGAAGGTATTTGACTTTTGTAGAAAAATATTCTTTATCTCATTAATAAAATATTTGACCACAGATCTAGTCTCAGACTTATTCTTCAATAAAAAGACCCAGGAAAGTCTAGAAAAATCGTCGACAACAACAAGATAAAAACAGTGCCCCTGGTGATCAAGAACACGACTCAGACCCCAAATGTCTAAATGTAGGAGCTCAAATAGCTGAGAACTATTCTGACTCTGATGGGATGGAAAGGAGGAATGTTGATGCTTCGCAAGCAGGCATGTCTCACACTGGAAAGAGGATCTCTTAGACATCTAAGAGAGAACATGACACAATCTCTGTAGAGAAAGGTGTTCAAAACGAAGGTACCACAGGTATGGTGAGACTGGTCCAGTAGGTATAGTAGAAACACCAGCATGAGGAGGTTGGACCAGTCTGTAAAGCCCTCGCTGCTCACGGCCACATCCAATCACCCTGCCCGTGAGTATGTCCTGAAACACAAGAGACGAAGGGTCAAATATGGCACGACAATGCAGATCTTTAGTAATCTGACTAATGGAAAGTAAATTCATCCGAAAGTCAGGAGCATATAAAACATTCTGAAGACGCATGGACGGTGTTAAATGCGCCTCCCCTTGTCCTGTAACAGGTAAGTGGGCCCCATTAGCGATGACAACCCATCTGCCAGGTGGTATGGTCCCGTAGGACCTCAGCTACGCTCTGTCTCTACACAGGTGGTGTGAAGCACCAGAGTCCATAATCCACTCTATCATATCTGCACCAGTACTACAGTAAACGCATAGGCGATACCTGATGAGCTCGAAGAGGCTCTGGCTGCGGCTGCGGTATCTGTAGTGGTGGTGCCAGTAGTAGGAGTCACGATCTCTTGAATATGAGAGACTATTTTTTAGGCGAGGATCGGCTTGGGAAGATGTAGTCTCAGAAGGCGCAATTTGTTCTGCACACGACCAGAAGCAGGATATCCATGCTTCTGGTAGCATGTATCCTCTGCATGTCCAGGCCTACGATAGTAAGTGCAAGGACCACGCTAACGTCTACCGCCTCTACTACTAGGGGTGCATCCTCTGGACCAGACATCCCTCCTCGACCACGAGAAGTGTCCATCACTGAAGATGGCGGAGAAGTGGCTATAGAAGGCATGATAATCTAGCTGGCACAGCTATAGGCCTCCTTTATGGGCGGTATGGTAGCTATGGTAAGAAACTGAGTATGCGCATTATCATATTCTGTATCAAGTCCAGCCATGAAGACTCCAACCATTGTGGAGTTCCTATACACCTTCTGTTGCTTAATAGATGTCGTTATAGGCATGTAGCTATCAAGCTTCTTGAACAAGCCACGGAGCGAAGAGTAGTGCACATGCAAAGGACAACCATTTTGCTTGGCATTGTAGATATCGAACTGTAGCTGAAGAATTGCCTTATTCTTCACTCGAGCATAGGTGGATGCCAATTATCCCACATCGCCTTGGCGGTGGGCTGATTCAGAATATCATTGGCTATTTCTATGGTGAGAGTCCCACAAAGCCAAACATGTGCATACGCGTCATCTTGCTTCCAAGAAGCATTTGCCCCAGTCTTATCCGTTGGATCTGGATCTGTCAAGATGTGCTCCTTGTTTTTGCATTGCATGAGAACTGTATGGACCACAAGCCCTAGTTGGTCCCATCCATCTTAACGATGCGAGACAGACCCTTGAAGGCCCCGGACGAAAATATATCACTCTTGTTCTCTGACATGACAAAAAAACAGTTGGCCAATGGAAATCAACTAGGTAGTAGACCGATATGAACAAGTCTATACGATCATACAGAGGATTGGTTGTACGTGTAGACTTATACAACCATCCTCATCAATCTTCGATGCTCTCTAGAGCCGGAAAATGTGATTTATATGTCTGAAATCGCGTTCTCTGGTCAAAAGCACAAAAGTGTCGGCGGTGGCCCGAGATGGCCGGAGGGGTCCTGACCGGCCTTGGCGATAGTCGGGGGAGCCTGGAGCGGTGGTCAGCAGCCTGTGGGGGGGGTGCAGGGAGAGCTGGCTTGGCCTGGGGGCCGAAGGCTGCAACCTGGGCTCAGCGGCGGCGACCTGGACCGCCGGCGGTGGCAGCACGACAATGGCGGTGCGGGAAGGAGATGGTGCTGGTTGGGTTAGGGTGGGATACGGGAACTTTGGTCTAGGACCGTCGCTCCAATACCGTGTAGAGGGAAAAGAAAATGAATCGCACTAATAAGAGGCCCTCGGGTTTTCTTATATAGGAGAAGAACCTATTGGGCAAATTACAAGAAGAAAAAAGAAATAGAAAATAAGAAAACAATAATAAAGATAACAAATATCTCAACAATTAACATAGACAACTAGTATAATAATGCCAATGGATCGTCGCCTGATAAAGACAAAATAGTCAGATGCTATCATGTGGAAGCCAAGAGAACTGATCTCAGCAGTAAGCCTTTCAAACCTTGCCTGAGGACTCCGATTTAGGCCATAGATGGCCTTACGAAGTCGGCACACACACTCCCCCTTAAGCGAGTAACCCGACGGTTGTATCATATAAACCTCCTCGAGATCTCCATAGAGAAAAAAGATTCTTCACATCTAGCTGAAAAATAGGCCAATTCTTATTAGCAGCAATAGAAAGAATGGTGCGTATAGATCCCATTATGACGACTGGAGAGGAAGTCTCAAAGTAATCCACACCATAAGTCTATGTGGACCCGTTAGCTACCAGTCTGGCTTTCAGTTTGTCAATAGGACCATCAAGTGATTTTTTGCTCATGAAGACACATCTGTATGCCATATATCTGACTCCCATGGGGCATGGTACAAGATCCCATGTACCCCTCGATGTAAGTACGCCCATCTCCTCATATCCATGGCTTTTCATTATCCACGGTGTTGTAATGCACTATGATGATCATGGGGAACAGAAACAACTATTAGAGTATCTCTAACTCTCTTGTCACAACCCGATAAACCATCAATAGAAATAAAATGTGACATGATGAAATGTACATTGCCTTTTTTTTTATTTTTACATAGCTATAGGGAGTTCTTGAGGAGCATCCGGTGCATTGATTATTGGCGCACTTGAAGAAGGCACATTATCATGTAAATAAGGAACATGCAAAGGTACAAAAGCAGGCAAAGTAGTGTGTTTGCATATATCGACAATCGATGAGGGTAGATCTAAAGGGATGTTACTGACATGCTTTGTAAAGTAGTTAGTCTATTCAAGAAAGGTGACATCAGCATATACATAGTAATGTTGACCTGTAGGGTCGTAGCACTTATACCCCTTTTGGGTATGAGAATATCCAAGGAAAGCACACTTGAAACTATGAGGAGACAATTTATCCGTGGTTTGAAAATTGTGTACAAAAAAAGTGCAACCAAAACTCCTCAATGGAAGTGGAAAAGGTTCCTCGTTAAGATACAATAGTGAGAAAGGAGTTATCCCCTTGAGGACTGAAGATGTGACCCTATTGATGAGGTATGTGGCACTGAGAACATCACCTCAGTGGATCTTGGGAGCCTTCTTGTGAGTAAGCAAGGTACAAGCAATGTCCAAAAGGTGGCAAAGCTTCCTTTCCGCTATCCCATTCTATTGTGAGGTATACCGACAGAAGATCTGGTGAAGCGTCCCTTGAGTTGCAAAGAAAGATACCAAGTCGTGTTGAGTGAACTCAAGAGCATTGCCAGTCCTGGTAGTCTGAATACATGTAGGGAAAGATGTTTTAATAAACTGAAAGGACTGAACAATTCTTTTAATTTCTAGTTATTCCTTGATCAAATAGACCTAAGAAGACCTGCTGTAATCATCTACAAAGACATCAAAGTATATAGTACGAATAGGACAAGGTCCTCAAATATCACGATTGACTTAGAGAAAGGTAATAATCGATGCGACTTAATCCTAGGTGGAAAAGAAGCCTGATGGTATTTGTTGAACTGTCATGCTTCACACTCAAAAGCACTGTTGTAAAAGTCGACCGATTAGTCGGCCCGACTAGTCGATTCGGTGGGATAACCGACTCGACTAGGCCTAGTCGATCATTAGTCGGTCACCCGACTAATCGTGCCGACTCTAAGACCGACTTTTACATAGAGATTTTTTAATTTTTAAATTTTCGATTTTTTTAAAAGCAAACTTATTCTAATATGTTTATTTGTTATATTTAAAGACAATTATTTCTTTTATTTCACTATGATAGTATAGAAATGTACAAATCAATGTAAATATATAAGAATATGTGTATAAAATTGATTTATATATTTAAAATAACAACAACAATAACAAGACCTTTTCCCACAAATTGATTTATATATTTAAAATAATTTAAAAAAAATCAAAAATCGACTAATGACCGACTAAATCCGATTAGTCGCCCGACTGCCGATTAATCCTCAGTCAGTGACCCCGCCGACCAAGTACCGACTACCGCTTTCTGCAACCTTGCTCAAAAGGTTTCAAAGATGACAATTCAAGAAACATTTGGTAAAGAGCTTTAGTAGATGGATGCTCGAGACACAAATACCATAGGAACATGTCATCAGACATGGATACCGTACCTGCATAGGTAATAAAAGCCGTTCTTTTCATATCCCTCGTTAAAAATATGCATTGTCTGGATAACCTGAAAATAACAATGGAACTCGTCAAAAAAATCACTCGACAATTCAATTCAATACATAGCTTATGAATCAATAAGAGGTTTAGAGGAAAATCTGGTGCTAGTAAACGCAAGAGAGCCCGATCCAGGAGAACTCCATGGTCCCAACGGTGGTAACATGAGAATGAGCAAGTTGGCTAGTCGAATTGACTTTACAGTAGAAGATGGTTGAGAAGAGTTTAGAAAACTGTCATCTCTAGTCAAGTGAGTAGACTCATCGGAGTCAATGATCCAGGTCGGTGCTTTAGCCGAAGCAAAGTTGGCTACGATACCCGAGGTAGTAGCAGGATGCTTAGTAGTAGTCTCATTGTGAATAGAGTTATGCAGAAGATGCACCAAGCGGGTGATATAATTCCTCTTACCATCGATGAACACTGTAAAGTCTCGAGACTAGGGCACATAGTTATTTGTGCCCTTGAGTATGATAAAAGTCCCATGTACCATCATAACATACGCAATGTACATGGGTTCGGAAGACTGGTTACAGGAATTCAAGCAGTCATGATTTTAGGGTTTGATGCCTTTTTTTACGCAGTAGTAGTCTTGCACACAAGATGAAATTAGGTAGCAGAGATCTGAATTTGGTCTGGATTTGGGTTTCCAGATGGTACACCGGTGTTATGAGGGTCTCACATGAGTCCATATGGTCTGGATTTGTGTTTCTAGGCCTCGGGTGGTTACCAACAGGTGCTGGCGGCACCTTACGAGGGCACACAAAGGCCCCTGGAGCACCCTAGGTTGTAGTTGGCGGCTCCTTACGAGTGTTGGAGATGCCCGATAGGTGCAGGAGGCACCTTAAAGGGAATGAGGACAACCTGGGGTGGCCTGGGCGGCTCTCGAGGGTGGCTGGTGACAACCTGGGGTGGCCTAGCGGTGCCCTTTATGGTGCATGTGGCGCCGCAAGACCCTCACACGGCTTGGTATCGGCACTGCTGGCCCTAGCATAGGTCGACAATGGTGTTGCAGGCTGAAGAGGACCTCGTGCAGGGACATATATGGAGAAGCATTTTCGTGTAAGGAACCTACACAACCTAGCACATTACGAGGCCGGGAGGAGGAGAGGGTGCTGGCAGTGGCGGTCGTGCTTCGGTACGAACCTCAGTCTAGGACTGTTGCTCTTATACCATGCGGAGAAGAGAATGAATTGATTTATCTTATTCAAAGGCTATAGTATTTCTTATATAGCGTGAAACCCTATAGGAACGAAAAGGAAAATTATATAGATACCTCGAAGGGGTTACATCTGATTTTTGTTGATTTGAAGAAGGCTTATGACTCTGTCCCACAAGGAGATATTGTGGAGAGTTCTGGAGAAGAGACAAGTACATGTCCTATACATAATCTCATAAAGGATATGTACCATAGAGCTTCATCTTGTGTAAGGATCTAGTTTGAAGACTGACTATTTTGACATCAACATTGGTCTGCATCAAGGTTCAACTTTAAATCCATTCTTTTTTACTTTGATTATGGATGAGTTGACTAGTCACATTCATGATGAGATACCTTGGTGTATATTATTCGCTGATGATATTGTGTTGATTGATGATACTAGAGATGGAGTAAATGAGAAGCTTGAGGTCTGGAGACATACATTAGAGACTAAAGGATTTCGTATAAGTAGGGCTAAGACTGAGTATATGGAGTGCACATTTGATGGGAAGCAATGGTGAAGGAATCAAGTTGAAGATTGATGATGATAACTGTTGAGCATATTGAATAACTGTATCTCTTTGTTATTTTATTTTCTTGTTATTCTCTTTATGTAATTTACCCATAGGCTACTCTCCTATATAAAAGAGCCTAGGGCTATGGAATAGAGCATCTCATTCACGTTTCCCAACATGGTATCAGAGCGACGGTCCTAGACCGGAGTTCTCGAAACCCTAACCCTAATCCACCCCACCCGCCGGCCTCTTCTCTCTCTACTCGGCGCCGCCCACTCCAACCGATCTACGGCGACCTTCTTCTCCGATCAGCGGTGCTCCAGCCCTAGGCATCGCCTGGCGCACCTGCGCATGGCCTAGGGCTTCCCGCATCTGCGCATCGCGTGGCCTAGCGCATCTGCGCGCATCGCATCTGCGCTGATCTGCGCGCACTCCAGCGCACTCCAGCGTGCATTCCAGCGCACTCCAGCGCGCACTCCACGCGCACCCTGCGCGCACCCCTACGCGCTCCTACGCACTGACTGTGCACCACCGAGCGTGAGTTCCTGATCTGCGCGCACCCCTGCGCGCACTCCTGCGCACTACTACGCGCTGACTGTGCACCACCGTGTGTGATCTCTGTGCGTCAGCCCATAGTTTGCGTGCGTCAACACCGTAGCGCGCACGTATTCATGGGGATAGTTGCTTGAGGTCTACACATGCAACTAATCCCGTCTATGTCATTGTAGACAAAGATTATCTCTTGTCATTCGCTCCAGTCTTCCGTCTCCAGTATGTCAGAAAGCAAGGCAGATATCCCGTCTATTGGCGCGTTTCGTGGTCCAGCGCCCATTGTCAAGATGGATGGTACGAACTATGAACTGTGGGCAATGCAGTTCATGAGTATGATGAAGTCTACAGGTAAGAAGCACATTCTTACCGAGCCCGAGCCTGCAGAGAAGACTGGAGTTCATGCCTCATGGGAGGCTGATGATGCATATGCCAAGGTGTGGCTATCTGGCACATTGGCTATTGAAATCGCCAATGACATTCTACATCAACCCACAGCCAAAGACATGTGGGATATCCTGGCAGCGACATATTCTCAGGCGAAGAACGAGACGAAGATCCTGCAACTACAACATGATATATTCACAATAAAGCAGAACGACCGTCCTTTACATTCTCTCTATACATCATTGAGAGGGATGTTTGAGAAGCTTTATAGCTTCATGCCTCTTACCGCCACGCCAGAACAGCAGAAGACATACAGGAATGCGACGATGGTGGGTGTGTTTCTCGCTGCACTTGATCCAGAGTATGAGGCAGCACGTTCACAGATTTTGGCGGACTCGACTATTCCTCCCATGGAGGAAGCTTTTCACAGATTGAGTAGGATCACAGTACCTTCAGCAGCTGCGAGTCAGAATCCCCTCAGCTATGGCGGCCAACAGAGGCCGTAGTTTTCATCACCAGGGCCGTGGACGTACTCCTCGTGGAAGGGGTGGCCGCACTAGGCCAACATGCTCATATTGTCACCGAGTCGGACATACTGAAGACACATGCTACTCAAAGCATGGATTCCCTGCATCTGCACGAGCCGCTGAGTAGATAGAGCCCCCATCTGCTGCTACACTGGATCAACGATTTGATGATCTAGTTGCCCGTCTCAGGGGCATTATCCCACCATCAGGTCCAGCACCGACTACAGAGAGTCATACTGATGTTGCTGCTTCTGCCTCTGCCTCTACTAGTACTTCAGGTAGTACACTTGCACTCCACAGTAGTAGATCTGATACATTGCCGTGGATCATGGACTCAGGCGCTACACATCATCTATGTGGCGACCAGAGCCTACTTATAGGATACACTCAGATTCCTCCAGGACGGACAGTAGTGATTGCCAATGGCACACACTCCCCTATCACGGGTCAGGGGGAGATTAGATTGACATCTTCTATGCAGCTCAGAATGTCCTACATGCACCGCATTTTTCTATGAATCTATTGTCAATTAGTCAGATTACGAAGGATCTACAGTGTCGAGCTATTTTTGATCCATCTTCTTTGATTTTTCAGGACATCCGTACGGGCAACGTGATTGGTCATGGCTATGAGCAAGGAGGCCTTTATCGACTGAACCAGACCCCATTTGCTAGAACCACATCTTCTCCTGCTGGACAAGTATCTCCTCTCCTGTGGCATCTGCGCTTTGGTCATTTACCGCTTCAGAAGTTGCGTCTTTTTCTACCCTATGGTCTCTCTCACACACCTATCCAGTGTGAGGCATGTCAGTTGGGAAAGCATCACAGGTCGTCTTTTCCCAGTAGTCAAGGTCGGAGTAGTAACTCCAAGTTTGAGTTGTTTCATGTCGATGTCTGGGGTCCGAGTCGTGTTCCCGATCATCAGGGACACATGTTTTATATTGTATTTGTGGACGATTTCTCTAGAGCGTCATGGGTCTTTCTAATGAAAAATAAATCTGAAGCAGGAAATATTATTATCCACTTTCTTAATGAAATTCAAAATGTTTTTTCCACTTCTGTCAAGAGTTTGAGAAGTGATAATGCTTTAGAGTTGTGCACCAACATTCTAGCCAATTACTACTCTTCAAAAGGGATTATTCACCAAACATCTTGTGCTCATACATCTCAACAGAATGGGGTTGCTGAAAGAAAACACCGTCACCTTCTTGATATCACAAGGTCTCTTCTTATTCAGAGTCATGTTCCGTACTCCTACTGGGGTGATGCAGTCCTTACTGCATGTTACCTTATCAACCGTATGCCTTCGTCTGTCTTGAATGAACAGATTTCTTTTTCACTCATTTACCCTGACAAGGATTTGTTCATGCTTACCCCTCGTGTGTTTGGGTCAGTCGCATTTGTCCATCAGTTGTCGCCTGGTACTGACAAGCTCTCTCCTAGGGTTGTCAAGTGCGTCTTTGTGGGGTACTCCAGAACTCAAAAGGGGTACAAGTGTTTTGATCCTGTGCGTCGGCGGTATATGATCAGTGCAGATGTTACATTTTTTGAATCTATTATGTATTTTTCAGAATCCGGGAACATGCAGCCACCACCTATATCTCCTGATACCGTATTCATGGCACCACCAACAACACCACCGTCACCACCATCACCACCGCCACCACCACCGCCATCAACAGTATCCCCGCTACCATTCCATTACACCCGCAGGCCTCCTCCAGCTCATGGTCCTGACCAGTCAACTAGCTCGCCTATGGTATGTAATGAAAATATTAATGTTGATGGATCTGACGACATTTCTCAGCAGGATACATTACAGGAGCATGGTGATAACACAGAGGATCTGGATGTTCCAATCGCTCTACGCAAGCCGAAGAGAAGCTGTGCCAAATATCCAGTATCAGCAGCTGTGTCTTTTGAGAGGCTATCTGGACACTTCAGGACGTTTGCATTGGCACTTTCAGCTACAGACATTCTACGGAACCACCATGATGCTTTGCAGGATTCTAGATGGCGGCTAGCAATGGAGGAAGAGATGGCGGCACTTCAGTCTAGAGGAACCTGGAGTTTGGTTCCTATACCTCCAGATGTCAGCCCGGTGAGTTGCAAATGGGTGTTTACAGTTAAACACAATGCAGATGGCTCCATTGACAGGTACAAGGCACGCCTAGTTGCACGGGGATTCACACAGACATATGGGGTAGATTACCTTGACACGTTCTCCCCTGTGGCGCGTCATTCCACTCTACGGATCCTGTTATCAGTTGCAGTTACTAGAGACTGGCCACTCTATCAACTGGACGTGAAGAATACATTTCTGTATGGAGACTTGCAGGAGGAAGTCTATATGCACCAGCCACCAGGTTTTGCTGTTGAGGGGGAGTGTTCCAAGGTTTGCAGGTTACATAAGGCCATCTATGGCCTTAAGCAGAGCCCCAGAGCATGGTTCCAGAAGCTGTCAGACCTATTTGAGAAACAAGGATATAAACGCTCCAATGTTGATCATTCCTTGTTTGTACAGAGGACGACGAGAGGTATCATTGTAATCATGGTTTATGTTGATGATATCTTGATTACATGTTATGATGACCAGGGCATCAAGCAGGCAAAGGAAAGGCTGGGGACCGAGTTTGTCACCAAGGACCTGGGAGTCCTTAGATATTTTCTGGGGCTGGAATTTGCCAGAAATCCGTATGGATTAGTCATGTCACAGAGAAAGTATGTTACAGATCTACTGAGTGAGACAGGTATGCTAGGGTGTCGACCGGCTACGACACCAATGGATCCTAGCATGAAGCTGTATGATGATGACACAGAGGAGGTGGACAGGAGAAGATATAGAGAACTGGTAGGCAAACTGTTATATGTCATGATCACTAGGCCAGATATATCATTTGCAGTGAGCCGTGTGAGCCAGTTCATGGAGCAACCACGCCAGGTGCATATGGATGCAATACATATGATACTTAGATATCTCAAATCTTCTCCAGGTGCAGGTCTGCTATTCAAGAAAGGAAAGGGGATTTCTATCTCAGCATGCGCAGATGCAGACTATGCAGGATGTCCCAAGGATAGGAAGTCCACCTCAGGGTATGCTGTCTATGTTGGAGATGGCCTAGTCTCATGGAGGAGCAAGAAACAAACTATGGTAGCTAGATCTAGTGCTGAATCCGAATATAGGGCTATGGCTCAGGCTACTACAGAGATGATGTGGGTGAAAGCGGTGCTGACAGATTTATGCTTAGATGTACCACTTCCTATGAACTTGGAGTGTGATAATCAGGCTGCTTTGTTTATTGCAAACAACCCTGCATTCCATGAGCGGACCAAGCATATTGAGGTGGATTGTCACTTCATACGTGATATGATTCAGAAAGGATTCATTGCCACATCTCATGTTACTTCAGAGAACCAGACTGCGGACATATTCACCAAGGCATTGTTACGAGGTCCATTTCAGAAGTGTGCTTCCAAGCTGAGCATGATTGACATCTATGCTCCATCTTGAGGGGGAGTGTTGACGCATATTGAATAACTGTATCACTTTGTTATTTTATTTTCTTGTTATTCTCTTTATGTATTTTACCCATAGGCTACTCTCCTATATAAGAGAGCCTAGGGCTATGGAATAGAGCATCTCATTCACGTTTCCCAACAATAACATTTAGAAGAAAGGTTCTTCTAGATACTTGGGATCTATTTTGCAACATGATGGGGAAATTGATGGAGATGTTACTCATAGAATAAATACAGGTTGGCTAAAGTAGAGAGGAGCCTCTATTGTTCTATGTGATAAGAAAATTCATTTCAAAATCAAAGGAAAGTTATACAAAGCAGTCGTGAGACCTGCTATGCTCTATGGATCTGAATGTTGGACTGTGAACCATAGACATGTACAGAGAATGGCGGTAACAGAAATGAAAATGTTAAGGTGGATGTGTGAACATACACATAAAGATTGGATTTAGAATGCTGCAATCAGAAGGAAGTTGGTGTAGCTCCGATCGAGGATAAGATGCGAAAAAACCTCTTAAGGTGGTTTGGCCATTTGCAAAGGAGGTCGACTGATGCACCAGTTAGGAGATGTGAGTTTTGGGATGTTGAGCCGGTTAAGAGAGGGTGAGGAAGGCCCGAGAAGTGTTGGAATGAGACTATCCGAAGGGATCTTACTTTTTGGATCTAAGCTCGATAATGACCTACATCTGAATGGATGTAAAAGAATCCATGTAGCCGATCCTACTTAATGTGGGAAAATGCTTTGATGTTGTTGTACCTCGAAGGGGTTACAGGACTTAAAATAAGAACAAAATTGCAAAGGCCCAATAACTCTGACACTATATATAGCATGAGATGTCTTAAATGAAACACGGTGGTTGACCTCTATTCCTGTACCGTTTTGCTTTGAATTCCATACTTGTGAGATGCATAGATTTCCAGAAAGCATCATCTGATAGTTGATCTATTCTTTCAATGTTTAAACCCTCCATATGAGGTAGGTCACAAGATCGCAGATGATTGCCACATCTGATATTTTCTCCATGGAATAAACACATATATGTGTAGTATGCTCTATCTCTGTTTCTGCAGCTCAACGAGTTGAGAATGTTCTGTTCTGATTTTTTCATTTGAGAGAAGCCGAAGTATTCGAATTCATGATTGGGGTTGTGGCTGTGATAAACGTGGATTATTTAGGCCCAATCCATCTCCTATGACTTTATTGATTATACTGAGAATCGCTGCTAAGGAAAACACAGTATAATATAACGCCTGTTCATCAGGTCGTTTTCATTATACTTGATGATAATGCTTCCACCATTTGTAGAGAAGAGTACAATGATCTAATTCAACGACCTAATTAGCACCTTTTAGTCCCTTAATAGGCCTCCATTAGCTCTATTGATTCCTTATAGAGCCTGTAACTTTTGCTGACCCTTCATTTGTATCTCCAAAATGTCTTGTATGTCGTGAATTATGCGGCCTTTTTTGAGTGGTTTGTCGATCCATTGTGTCAAGTCATATGTGTGGCAACACGAACCCGCTTTCTTCCCCGAGGATGATACAAAATGGACACACCGTTCTTTTACTGGTCAAACAAAACTGAAGTAGATACGCATCTCAATACAGATGATACCATATTTGATCTATCTTTTATTTTTTATGGTATACTTATAGATTGGGTGAGTTGCTGTGGGTGTAAAGGAGGTGTGAACCATTCGATGAAATCTCCAATTACTAGTCACACTTGCACTAAAATGGGGGTTCGTGTGCTTATAAATGGTATTTTTGCACTGCTCACCTTCCACAACAAAAAATGATGAGATTTCTTTTTTAAATAGGAAATATGGGGTGGACATCCTCGAAATGTGCACTCTTACTCGCACGCGTATATATTAATAAATTGTAAGGTCATAGTATTACAAGGACCAAGCACCGAAGGGTGCTTTAGTGTGTTGAATTACACTCTCATAAAAACACTCCTTTTTAAAGTTGACCACCCCATTTTTCCTGATGGACCAAAGTGTGGCAAGTTGGGAACAACCCTTTACCAACCAAAAATGATGAGATTTCTAAAATATATTCCAACCTCATTTTTTCAATACGAGGCATGCCAACTTGGAAAGCATTATAAGAGCTCTTTTCCAAAGTTGACATGGTCGGGTATCTAGGTATGTGTTTGATCTAGCACAATTTGATGTTGGGGGATACAAATATGCTCCAAATTACTTTAGAGTTAAGGCTAAGTTATGATATTCTTGTTGTTGATTTTACCCATGCCTTTTAGATGTTTTATTGATTTTCAAAATCAAAGTTAGCAATACCATCAAAAAGGTTTTAATGTAAAAGGAATTACCTAGATCCTCGCCATGAAGGGGCTCTAAACCTCCAACATCATCCAATCCTACGTAGAATGATGCTCACTGAAGGTGGTTTTCACACCGTAGCTCTCATAATTCTCTACGTCATCATACCAAACAATTGTCGTGTCATATGTGACTTTGTTTGTGAAGAAAGGAAGTTGGATATTTCCATTGCGACCATACCAAGTACATACAAGTTAGCGAGGGTCCGGTATCCACAATGGCCTTGTTGACAGGTTGGGCCTCACAAATCCCGCACAAAGGAGGGATGGGGTCAATGTAGAAGAAGATAGGAACGGGGAAGAAAATGAGGACTATTTTTTTAGGTTTGTGAATTCTTATGTGAATATTATTTTCTTTTAAATCCTTTACCATAATCTCAATTGACTTCACCAACAAATATTAATGGTACATGGCATAAATTTTATTAGAAATATTATCCAAGGGCACTTGTTATTACAAGTTAAGTAGGGGAAAATGTGTTGTCGGCGAAGTTCAGAAATGACCACAAGTGATGTTGCCACAAGTATAGGGACATCACAAATTTCTCAGATTGATTGAGCAGCTCAATCACAACCATTTGAACTTGTTCATCAAGCAACTACGACATTTCAAAGGATGCGAAGGGAAAAAAGAGATGTCTTTTTGCACTATTGGTATTCATAGCATTATAAGTTTGTACTCATGGTGTTCATGAGCATTTTGTATGTACAAACAAATATTCTTACCAATTCACTTGGTAGTCATGCGAGGACTGATTTTACACATTTATGAAATGAATGGATACATCTTTGTTGTTGAGTATGAGTCACATCTCAAATATGCGATACTGATATCACATGTTATCAATGCGAGTTTGAAATGCCTTATGGAAATGCAACCTGATATATTTACGATATTGAAGTAGGTTTATATGTTGCTTGGCATATATGTTAGTTTTTTTAATTGTCATATTCATAGATTTTCCTCGTATTTGTTTTATATAGTTAGATTATCTCAAGAGTCATTCAAAGTGTATTAAATTAATGACATGGAGATAAGTAAGATAGAGTGACTTTGAAAGGCCAGGATGTTAATACAAGGGTTTTTACGCTTGTACACCTTCGAGATTTTGCAATTACATATATGCTCCTCTCTTTTTTGCAATATCACTTGTGCGCCTACATTCTTGGACCATTAACATTATGCCTCTTGGGTTAGTTCAGTCCATTCACCTCCCAAACAGAGTTAACTTTTGGCGACAGGCTAATTAGAAAGAAAACATAGGGTACAAGTGTACTTTTCTTGTTCCACATATTCTTTCTTCTTCTTCTTCCTTCCTCAAGAAGAACTGCAGCAAGCATCACCACTGCCACTCTCCAGTCGCTTTCGCCTAACACCACCTCAATCCCCCTTCCCACCTTCTCCGCACAGTCCCTCCCCCTGCCCCCCCCTTCCTTGCTGTGAACCACTTCCGCCAACCCCCTACCCTGATCCCCCTTACCGCTGCCAATACCTCCTCCCATCCCCACCCCCGATCGACCCCCTTCCCACCACTATCTCCACCCAGAACAAGCACCCCCCTCCAAAACCCCACAAACCCCTTTCAGAAGTTTCATCCCCGATGCTCTCAGGCTCCTCTACTGTGCCGATCCTATGGTGGATCTCATGCTGAGGTCTGGGGCGAGCTACCATATGAAGTTCAAGAACATGGACTGCACGAGTCTGTATATCGATGGTTGCTATTGTCAATGCCAAACTCGTAGGAGATGTATACAAGGATAACTGGATGTGTTTGAGGGAGAGTGACACGATAATGAAGTTTCTCAAGATGGTGAAGTCAGATTTCGAGGCATCCAGGTTCGGGGATATGGAGGGGTAGATACAAAAGAACATCTCAAGGTCCCATTCGCGCTCGATGCCTCTGCTCACCTATGGCGAGGCCTTACACCTTTGTCATCATTTGAAGGGTGATCCTAACTGGGAATGAAGAGGAACAACCCCCTCTCCTTTTTGTCTTTATTTTCCGTTTGGATTTTATTCTCTTGGCAAATTGATGTGCATGATCACCTTGTATCATTTTTGAAGTGACTGCCATTCAGGGCACCACTGGAGTTGCGTATCACTGCTCCCAACCTTGATGTTGCACAGTCCCTTCCATCTTCCCTGCGATCTCGGCAAGCCAATACCACCTCGCTTGTTATTGTTCATTACCAATTCTGTTCCCCCAGATACCAATAACGACTCCATAGCCGACCATCTGGAGCCAGTGTCCTTCGTGACTCGACGATGATGGCCTCCTGATCGGTGATGGAGACAGAGCAACCAACACCATAGTGCTGTCGCAGCACTGGTGACACGAGTGTTATGCTTGAACCGCAAGATTGATTTTCTTTACTTTCGATAGGATTTGTGTTCGCGTTTTCTTTTCTGATATTAAGTTGGGTTCTTATTGTAGTTTGGATAATGCTGGGCACTTCAATGGAAGCAATTTATTTTTAGAATATTGACATATATCCTCGTATAGAGAGGTATGCTATAGGAGGGGCACAAATGTTAAATAAGACATTGGTTTGAATAAACCATGATTTGGTTGACCTCATTGAAGGCTAAAGTAACAGAAGGGCTCACGTGTTAGCTGTGCAAAAAAGTAGGGCAGAAATGATATTGCAAAAAAAGGAGGGACTTAACTTCAATTGCATAATCTCAGAGGAGCCGCAAACATGTAAAGGGCCCTAAATACAAAGTTTATAGTGGTTGACATGTAATTACCTTTTTATAGGATTATAGGTGTATATAAATGATATGGTTGTCGCCTCTGTATACAGACTCAAGTCATCCCTTCACCTGACAGGTTGAAAGCACACTGATTTGGCTTTCTTTTTGTTTGTCGTGCTCCGCTTTAACGACCTTTTCATGTTTTAATCATCCGTTACCTTCTATAGTGGGTCAAATTATGGGCAGGCTGGAATATTTTGGTATTTGATTATTTTTCATGTAAACTTGAGTGCGTTCAATATTTAAAATGGGTTTGTGATCTGATCGCGTTTCTGATTGCAGTCCACTGCCATTTTTCAGTAGCATCCCACTTGCAAGTACATCTAAAAATTTATCCTCGATCAGAGGGATTCAATACAAAAAGCTTCTACTGTGCAGCTCGAATGCGTCTGGCAAGTTCCATGTATTTGTGATCAATGTTCTATGTTCCTCTAGGTTATGTACTCTTAAGCTCTATTGCTACATTGGATTTTGGTCTGGCATGGGCATCCATTTGTATTGTATCTACTATGTAGCTTAATGCTTGAAGTTCTGTCCATGTTGAAAACATATAATGCTGCTATACATAATATCTAAAATATCACATACAATCTGCATCTCCACCATTTTTTGGACTGAAATTAATACAGCAATCTCACTGATTCCGTCTGGCTGAAAGGCATTGTGACTATACAAATGTGGATTTTTCAGAGTTAAACCACAAATTATACTAGCTGATGATGCATCATCCTTGTTTCTAATTTTTACTTAAATTAAATCTGCTAATATCTTGGGTTCAGGTTGGCCAGATGGATCGTGGTTCTTCCGCATTCAAGAACAGAGTGCACACAACTGTCGTCTGATCGAAACGCAATGACCTGATCCCAGGAACAACAAAATCATTCGCTAACATTTGAAACGGACCAAGTGTAGTTTGATACAGACAGGTAATCGACAACATATTGACTCAATACAACATCTTGACTCGATGCAGCATTGAAGTGAACAGGTTGCAGAGAAATCTACCGGTAATGGGGAGCTGTTCGATCTTTTTAAACATGGTCGATCCTACACTGTCCCAGCTGAGTTCATGGGTCCTCCATCCGAGCTCCCTGATCCTGGTTGCAATGGATTGCTTCGAGCCTGTCCCTGCATTTCCTTGTGCATAAAAAATGTGACATTGAGCTTGTGCAGTGAAAATTCTGAGTCTTACAGCTCTTACTCTAGCTCTTTGAAGTACAAGGATATTCTGAATATAAATATATTTTTCGATTAAAATACGTGTATCTAATTAGGTGTATAAAAGTACACTGATCTAGAAGCTAGGGACATTTCAGATTCATGTGGTGGTTTGTCATGTTATGTACTTGTTAAATTCCTATAGTTCTACGTTATATTTGATTAGTTTGAATAACAAGGCCTTAAATGTCGGTTTCGGTCACCATTTTGATGACCGACCGAAGCGAAATTTGAGTCGAATTTCTGTCGACGAAATTTTGATTATTTTCACCATTTTTGTATTAGAGCCCTCCATATTTTGGTCATTTTGGCCTTTTCAGCCGAATTTTGGTAACATGATGAAATCGAAATTTGACTGAATTTCGCCGATATTTGAGGCCATGTTAAATAGTGTATGCATAATTTATGAAAATAACAAAAGTGTATAACAAGGAGACGGACAAAGATGTCGGACTTGGATTATCATACTAGAGTAATTTTTCTATTGTTTGATTTAAGTTGTATCATAGGTACATGAACACTAGCAAAGAATAACTAATAGGTGTAATGTAAAGAAATACATCACTAATATATAATACAATCTTATATATATATATATATATATATATATATATATATATATATATATTACATCTATATACCTGTGCATGCAAAGATCTCCACAAAAATTAATATGCATATTACATCTATATTTCTATTCGTCAAAGTTTGTTAGGAAGAAATGAGTCCAAATAGAAGTATCGAAAATACATTTTCATAATCTTAAAACAGGTAAGGATTTCAAATTGATGCGGATCGAACATCAATATCAACATAAATAATGTAAATATTAACTTCAATATGTTTGTATGTGATGACTTAAAGATGAAATTTAGTATTTTAATTATATGTCTAGTAACAATGATGTCAAATATGGTGAAAGAAGGCATTACGTTTTCTAGATATAATTACAAGTAAATTCACAACATACTAGGATGGATATATCTTTATTTCAGATGTTAAAATGATATATGTATCCATATCTATTTGAAGAGAATAGATCCCCTGATGCCCCTGCTATTTTTTTCCAAATCCTATGAAAAATCGAACTGCGTAGATTGAATCTATACATATTCTTCTACGCACGTATCAGATTTCACCTTAATCCAATCATTGCAACTCTTTTATCTTAATAGTCAAAGCTTAAGTCAACGTTCATTGAATCTAAAATTCACTTGTAAAAACGACTTTTGACCATTACGATGAATACAACAATCGGATTAAGACGATTTTTTTCAATTACGTGAATAATGTATATACATTTAATATAAATACAAATTTGATAGTAAAAAATGTGATAAAATGGAAAAAGAAAGAAAGAGAAGAGAAGACCTACATTGGGGGGCCAACACCTCGATGCGGCCCCAAAGGAACCGCCGATGATTGTACGGAATATGTATGGAAATGTTTGGTAGGAGAATATGTATTGGAATAAGTTCTTATTCCTCTCTTCTTATTTCTCCTTGTCCACTCTCTTATTCCACTTCTCTTATTCCTCCTTATCTACTCTCTTAGTCCCCTTCTCCTCTTCTCTTATTCATTTTTTCCCACTAACTTATAATCCTTATTCCTTATCCCTCATGCGCCAACCGAATGGAGAATAGTACTGCCTACTCTTATTCCAGCTTATTCCTCTTATTCTTTTCCTTCCAACTGAATAGGAATAATGCTTATTCTAGCTTATTCTCAAACTGAACGCCCCTTTAGAAGAAAGTGTTTGGGTAAATTGCAAAAAATCCCATTTATCATCAATTCTCAAGTATGGTCTTCAGCTTTTAAAGAGAATTCCGATCACTCGAGAGTGACGACATATATTTGTGTCATCAAAAATGATGTGAAGTGACTAATGTTACATTGTTATCGACACACGAATTTGGGTAGCTTGTGCATCATTCTTGCCTCGTGGATATGTATATCCGAGTCCTTTCTTTGACATGTCCGTCAAACTAGACGGGCCGTAGATATGTGCCACAAAGTCCAATCTATTTGGCAAAAATGAAAATGTATTTAAAAAAATAGGGTATACATACATTTAATATAGTTTTTATCCAAAAAGATACATTTAGCTTATATGTCAAGTAATACATATAATAGTTAGATTTTTAAAGTTTAGATGATGCTAAAAAGTATTTATCTCTGTAAATTATATATAAAAATTAAGAAAAAAGTAACTTTAGGTTTGACCCATGAACCGACCCAACCCAAACCCACAACCATGGCCTCTTCAGCAAAGTTTAACCGAGCCTTTGTAGGCCTCTCCTTTCTGGACCTTTCCCCTCGATCAGAGGGAAAATCCCAATGCTCATGCCTTGTCTATCTTGAGAGTCAAGAAAGAGAAAGAACCTATGAGCGTGAGCGAAATGGAAGAGAAAATTTTATCCGTTACCACTACTATAATGATAAAAAATTTGCTGGACATAATGTCTAATGAATCTGTAACTAAAATAGTTCTCACTTTGTGGCAATTAATTCATTGCAAAATTTATTATTTGTAACCTAAACTTTTCATTGCCACAATTTGTCACTACTATGTAATTTTAGTGTGGATAGCCTCGGCCTCCACACACATGTTGCACTCAGATAAAGCGTGCATTGGCAGCAGGTGTATCTAGGATCAAGTAACTAAAGAGGCCTCGAACAATAAACCTAGATTCAAAGGTTTCATTTAAAATCATGAAGGATATTTCCGGTATAAAGTTTACAATAAATCATTCCACATTGAATTTCCCCTTGTAAGCATATGTATTCAAAAAAGCAATTTAGATATAGAAAATAAGGGATTTTTACCTCACGAACCTTATAAACTTTGTAAATTATCTTCTTGACCTTTGAAACAAAGTAATTCCTCTCTTGATCCCCTAAAATTGCTAACTCTTACCCCATGAACCATGCAGTTAACTCTCATCCATTAGACCGTTAAAACTAACCGGATTCTGTTAATTTCTTATATATAATACCCTTTCATTTTTGCAAAAATTACAATGACTGCCCTTCTCCCCTCTCCTCCCCCCCCCACACACCCTCACCTCCTTTTCCCCATCCAGAACCATATCCACTAGGGATGCAAACGGACGGATACGGATACGGATATAGGCACTACCATATCCTTATCCGTTTCAAAATATGGATACGGATACGGATACGGATATCATACGGATATCAAAAATTGAATATCGTATCCTTAAATACGGATACGGATTCAGAATCGGATAATCATGATTCGGATACGGATATTTAAGAAACGGATACGGATTATCCTATAAATATTAAGTACCTCATCATACTTTTAATTAGAAATGATGTCTTTATGAACTAGTAATTGATGGACGACTAACCTTAAATTCAATAAATTTACAATGTTACATAATAAATAAGAAAAAAATTAAAATATTGAATGAAATAAATTGAAGAGCATATAATAAAATTCTATGATGACGTACATCTGTCTTCCTTTATTTGAATTGTTTTCAAAATATAGGTAATAATGTAGCATTGTAACCAACTAATAAGATAAAGGTGATATGGTATATTTCATGAAATGACAGTATGATAAATTATAAAAGTTTATTACTTTTTTTGACATTTCATGATGAGATACAATTTCGTGTAAGATCTACATTAAGGCATGCAAAATATTTGTGAAGCTGAAATATTACTAAAAATATGGATAATACGGATATCCGTATCCGTATCCGCAAAAAATGTATACATCCGTATCCGTATTCGTATCCGGAAAAAAATCTATAATGGTATCCGTATCCGAATCCGTATTTGCAAAAAAATTAAAATTAGTATCCGTATCCGTATCCGTATCCGCTAAAATCTGAAAATGTATATCCGTATCCGCTTAAAAGCGGATATGGTAGCGGACGGATACGGATATATCTGTATCCGGTTGCATCCCTAATCTCCACCCATCTCCTCAACCTCTGCCTCTTCCTCTCCTCCGGTCGACCCTCCACCTACTCCATGACTCCGAGATCGACGTCTGCGACGATGCCCAGTCCCCGCATCTTGCGGGTAAACAAACGATCGTCGAGGCAGATGCAACCTTTGAGGACGACGACCTTGAAGCCAAGGGAGAGCAGCTTGCTCCTTCTCTCTAGCCACCCTCCTCCCCTTGTTCGTATGCCCCCTCCACCCGCCTGCCCCACCTCCACTCACAGCAGGAGCCGTCCCCTACACCGCCTACCCCTCCTCCATTGTTCCTCCGCCCAGCCACCCTCTTGTCCTGCCTCCGCCCGCAGCAGGAGCCGCCCCCTCCGTCGGCTCCCCCTCCTCCCCTTGTTCCTCTGCCCCATGATCCAGCCACCCTCCTTGCCTTATTCCTCCACCCTGCCACCCTCCTTCCCCACCTCCTCCTGCAACAGGATCCGCCCCTCCCCCTCCTCCCCTTGTTCCTTCGTCCCCTCCACCGCCCCCTCCTCTCCTTGTTCCTCTGTCCTCGCCCCCTTCACCGCCTCCTCCTCCCCTTGTTCCTCGGCCCCTACCCCCTTCACCACCTCATTCTCCTCCCCTTGTTCCTCCACCCTTCAGATTGGGGGAGGAGAGTTGCAATGTATTTATTTAGCAGCAATAGATATTTGATTAATCGGTTCAAGAATTCATCTTGAATTTTTTTTAGAGAAATTATTTTTGTGATCGGAAGACATGCTTTATTCGTGAAAATAGAAAAAAGTTTGTGATTTGGTGGAGGGATGGAGATGTAGTGAAGAGAGAGAAAATGAAGAGAGAGGGAGAAGAAGAGGAATGGAGGGCGAAGAAGATGAAGAGGAAGAAAGATATAAAGAGGTGGAAAATCCACCATCCAAAGCTCCTATGGTTAGATTAACCCATGTTATCGACTCAAGTAAAAGTAAAAGTAACGGTAAGGTCTGTGGGATAAGACGAAGCAAGTTTACAGGGTCGAGAGAGGAATTATGTTTTTTCAAAGGTCGAGAAGGAAATTTACAAAATTTATAAGGTTCGTGGGGTAAAAATCTCTAAAAATAAGATTAAATCTTTTTTGTTGCATTGTGAAGAGGATTGATATCCTTTTTCGTGCTCGCCAATCAATATCCATATATAATAAAAACCCAAGGTAGAGGAGAGAAACTTTATGAAAAAAAAGGAACAACCGGATGAATAAAAAGATGGAGTCCATCTGATTTACCGAGAAATATGCAAAAAAAAAAGCTTATAAAGTTGGCTAGAGAGTGTGAATAAGAATGCTGGTGGTTATTTTAATTATTGGTAGAAATAGTAATTCGTCTGCATCTGTCTTTTCAACAATAATAGGTTTTATAAAAGCCAGTTGCAAGATATGAAGTCCAAATTAATATTGTCTAGTGTGAATGGCTGGAATTGGATACCAATTGGGGAATTATGTTGAATCATGGATAGCATGTATGTTTTTTTCCTTGATGACAAAACTTAAAGCTCAAACTAAGAAGTTCAAGTCGAATAAGACCAAGCTATTAGGATACTTAGGGCCTGTTTGGTTGCAGGGTTGGACAGGATTGGCCCAACCCTGATTACTATTCACAAGGGTACTTCCTCCTCACAGATTACTATTCTCCCACCCCAACCCAGCCCAACTCAACCCAGTCCAACCCAGCAACCAAACAGGCCCTTAAAGATCGAGTCATAGGCCTTTTAGAGTCATCATTCGCACTCTTATTTTATTTTAAAAGACTTGTAAATCCTCAAAAGAATCACACTCAATATATCTGCAATTAGACTTTAGGTTTTTTAGACTTTTTTTAGTCAACTCCTTTCCAAAACAATTGACTACTCAAAACTTCAATAACCACTTTGGGCATCAAGTTGGCATCTTATTAATTTTTCGAATTGCTTAAGACTCCTAGTTTTTAAGGACTCCTCTTTCTTAAGCAAGCTCCCAAGAGGGTTTGTTGATCCATGATTTATGTTTCACATTGCAACCAAATACATAGCATGCCACAAGCATAGACCATCTCCTATGGAGTCACACTGGTCCCATGTGAATCGATGTGACGGTCGTAGGGTCGTCCCCTCTGATCTGTCTCATCTGCATAGATGGGACGAGAACCACGCCTGACCCTTTACGAAGTGCAGAAGGGGCGGGCGCACTCGTTCCGTCTGTTCTCATGTCGAGGCTCTGGGCAACCAATAGACATCCTAAAGGGACGATGCTTGCAAGTCCCTTACAAAGGTAGAAGGCCCATCCCCCTCTACGTTGTACAGAATCATGCCCCATCTACGATGGATTGTGGCACCTATCCCAGCTGACTCTACACAGGGGAAGGGCGGAATCATTGTGTATACCTTTCTGTGCCCATTTCACGTGATCACTAGTTCTGCAGGGGACACTCACGACCGTCCCCGCTGGTCTACTATGCCCATCTCGACATATCTGTCTATAAAGATCTTTGTCTTAGGGACGAGTCTTGTAAACCAAAGGAAACAGCCGCAACCATCCCCTCTAACCTATCTAGAAAAAATACCTAATATATAGCAGTATCATACCTATCAATCGACATCCTCTTCGCCCTGCCTTAGATGACATCAACCAAATAACAACATATGCAACTACAATATCATAGTTTAATATAACAAAATGTAAAATATAAAACCAACTACAACTTAAAGTAGCACAATATGTTAATACACCTAAAACTACACCTGCTACACATTTGTTACCAAACGTTTTTTTTCCCGTTAAAACTATTATTCTTTTTGTCTTATTCAATCATCTTCTTCGTCATCTCCTTCACCATCTTAGCCCTCTCCCTCCTTCCGATTCTTTGTTGTCTTCCTCTTTGTCATCATTGGTTTGCGATGCGTGTGCTTGCAGAATTGCGCCACCTCCACTATAATGACGAATAAATGTATGGAATTGTGTCATTTCTTTCCACAACTTACCGATTTCATCCTAGTATTGATGCATCACACCATCCTGAGTAGAAACGTGAAGGATTAAACTATGCGTGAAGGTAGGGCTGTGCGTGGTTCACGGATTTCACGGTTATCCGACCCGATCCGTATGGATCGACCCTAAACCAATTGTTATCCAAAGAATCACATCAGAACGGGTATCCAACCCTATTTGACCCGTGACATACGGGGCTCCGATCCAATGATCAGCGGATAACCATGGGTCAACCCGTCTCATAACTCCTTCAATCGGGACGATGTCTATGGGTCTACCTAAATGATATTCATTAGGAATGCAAATGGATGGATACGGATATGAGTATAGGTGTTATCATATGCATTATTATATATTTTGCAGCGTCACTTTGATATATCTGTTTAATTTTGTAGGCCTTTGTGGACCGTTAATTATCGGTTGTTTGAGTCGAATTGTCGAGGATAGTGTAATAATGATAATCAATTTAATAATCATCATTAGTTAATTTGCTTTATTTCGGATGTCGTAATACGATCAACCGCTAAATTTCACAACAATATTTACTAGTACTAAGATGAAAATGTAGCAAAGAATATTTTTTTGTTCGTTTTCATATCTTCGACAGTAAGATATATAATAATTGAATATTATTTGTTACTTGATTTTTTTTAAAATAATATGAACTTTGAAAAAAAAACAAATTGTGTTTGTTTGTAGTCTTTATTCGACATGAATTTAAATTCCATGTTTATTGTATCCATATTTGGATTTCAATTTTTATTCGATTCATATTTAGATTAGCTCTTTATCCGATATGTGATTGGGCCCGCTCTTTATTCGATCCGTATTTGGATTTGATAAATATCCAATTTGGATTCGTATCCTTATTTTTAAGGATATAGTTTCCTTATTGCATATCCGAATCATATCCGTTCAATAGAGATGAAGCGAATATGGATATGGAAATAGACATATCCGATCCATTTTTATCCCTAGTCTTAAGCGCAACAAAAACAGTTAAGATTTATGTCTGATCCATTACCATATCCGACCTGCAAGTAATCGATAATAGTGCATGTTTCAGCAGCGATGTTTGGGTGGAGTGGGGCTCCTTCGCCCACTACTTTGTTTCCCATATTTTATACGGAATTACCGTTGAAGAAAGGATTTAAAAAAACACTAATTTAATCATAGTTAGATAAATAGGAACGTAGAATCCGTGATAAAGAGAAAATTTATGTTTAAACATTGGAGAAGTCGAAATAGAAGCCCTTGCCAAAGCGGTATCGATATGAAATTATCCCGTTCTATATCACTATGTAAGTGTCAAATTGATATATCCGCGTGCCATCTGGCATATTCATTTCATACATATTTTGAATTCGGACATTTAAATTTTAAAATATAATCACAAATTTTGCAGTGTTTGACTTTTTTTTGTCATTTATATTTTTACACGAAATCCTATTTTGGAAGCTTTAACAAATTTTGTTTGGCTTGCATCTAATTCTTATAGATCCACGGATACCCACGGGTAATCCAATATCCAATGGGTATCCGATCTAATGGATAACCATTTTGATTGGAGCGGGTTGATCCGTTGATCCAATATCATGGATCGGATCGGGTCAACTCCAAATGGAGCGGGTTTTCGCTCCACGAACACCCCTACGTGAAGGTGATGAACACTCTATTGCACCCTTTTAGAAGAGAAATTTGATATTGTCTTGCACTTAAGAACATGCAAAATTTTGATGCACCTTAAAAAACAACTCACGAGGGGTTTCTAAAAGAAGAGTATGAAGCAAGTTCAGAAGAATTAAGTGATGATGATAAAGAAGATAACTACCAAGAACTCATTAGGATAACAAATCCAACTCTGATGACAAAGATGAGGTAAGTAAATAGATTTATGATGAATTGCATATTGCTTCTCGATAATCCTTTAAGGAAGTAATTGGATGTGAAAAGGAAATTAGTATTTTACTCGCTTGGGTCTCCTCACTAAAATCATAGTCACTTGTCGCTTTCCTTTCTCTTTCGATTATTTTTTGATTGGATAGTATTGTGTAAAGTTTTTGTTGTTGAGATTTATGATTGCGATGTTTTGTTCTTACCTCGAGCCGTAGATCTAAACGTGAATGCTGGAAAGGCGATAAAGATAACCCCTTCCATCCTTAGCCAGTTATAATAAGAAACCCTAAGGCCGCTGTTGAAAGTACATTTTAAGTCATGCTATCCCTCTTAACATAAAAAAGGGGGCGCGGAGGATGAGATCGACAGACTTGAGAGCCCCGTTCAACTATCTCTAGGTCATGTACGTTTCATAGAAAATATTTGCGATAATGAGTACTTGTACATGCTTCTATTTGTAGAGGTTATAACCATATCATCATTCTCTAGGACAACTTGGATGCTCTTCATTAGATGAGACCAAAATAACATCTATAATACGCACTTCTCCGCGACCTTTACAACACAAACTTCTCTACACTGAATGTTACCTCCAAACTCAGCAACAATCTCATCATCTGGATCTAAGACCCAAAAACTAATAAAGAAGCTTAAAAAAAAGTGAGAATTTTTGTTTGCGTGAGCATTTACGCTGTTGTAATCATGTAACTGGAAATTCTATTGAACTCGTTTTTAAACATGTTCTACACACACTAGAAGGCCGTGCGATGAGTCGAGATGTAAACCACCATAATAGGGAAGTCAAAATCAAGCAAATCAAGTTCCATATTTGCAGAAGAGCACATTGCACAAACACAAAGCTTGCTGTAGAAGACTAGAGGAAATTGCCAATGGCAGTTATTGCAGCACTTCAGGCAGCCTGAGTTGGAGGTGCACTTATCCCATTTCGTGCAGATCTTAGAAAACAACACATACTTACCATACAAAAAAAACTTTCAAGTCCCTTTCAAACAGTGAACATTTGGGAAGAATGTCAGTTGATCAACTAAATCATACAACAAGGCATCTCTTCAATCACTATTAGATCACAAGACAGCAGACAGAAATCTAGATATTGAGGAAGGTGTGGTGATTTGTAAAGCGCGTTATGATCACGAAAACAACAGATGCAATCCTGAAGATGCTGAAAACCTCATATCATGTTTCACCATATTGAGCTTCAGACTGGTGAGAAATTTCGAATACCAAATTCACCGTATCGTTGGATGAAAACAAGGAAAAAAACAGCCAAGCTGTACTTGAGTTAAGAGCAAGAGTAAGAGCAAAGGATGGTAAAAAGAGATTGCATAATTTACATGAAGGAAAGAAAATCTCACTGATTTCAAGCAAAGAGCAGATTAGAGTGCCATTCTCGCATAGCGTAAATTACACAAAGGATTAAGACATCACAGTTAGCGAAAATGGCAAGGCAGAAAGGAGATTTCTACTGAAGCTAAAAGGCAGTTTAAGAGCGTCCGACATATCAAGTCTGCAAAGACAGATAGGTTCCCTACTGAAGCTGTACATGAGTTGATCATTTGCTGCATTCAAATTCCAAACTAAAACGTTATTTCATGTTCCTTTGATCAATTGCTGCATTCCAATTCTATATCCAAATGTTATCGACTGCAACAAGGTTGATTGGCCTTAGTTGTCAAATGCATCAACCAGTCGCGGCAAAGAGAAATCTATTCTTATACCAAGGTTGCATGTAGACGATATAGAAAACAGTATTTCAACAAGCAACAAGAGAAGGTACTTTCTCAAGGAAACTCAGGAGGTCGGGCACGAGGTACATGAAGCAAGATATTTTACTGAACAGCTTAGACTCTAACATTTTGGATGGTTGAATGAAAAACTCCGGGTATGTGAGATATCGGGTAATTGGATCTTGTGGGAAATCCATCTATCGCGTGTTATAAAGTCCAGTGTTTAGTAATACATTGCCAATTTGTGATTATGTGAGACAGATAGGTGTAGTACAAGACCCTGTATATAGGCTCCAGTGTTACCCAACTCTTGCATCCAGGCGATATGAGACTAAACACAAGACACTATACCACACAATAGATGGATCTCCTACCTGATCCAATTACTCGATTACTCAACCATTCGCCATCCTCGAGCACAGTTTTCTCAACTAAACTTGGATTTAGACTCGATTCATTGCAGCTTACTGAAAATAGATCTCGGTGAAAAAAGCCAGCAAAATCACAATTATGCACCAAGAACCCACGAGAAAACATATCATAACTTTACTAAAAACAGAGTCGTCGCACAATGTGGCTCGTCTACGTAAGGAAGGACATTACACACCTATGGAACAGCCCTAAGATTGGCTTGGATCATGTTCAAGAGATGGTGGTGCATGCTTCCCAGGAGTCCAGGACTAATTACATTTCAAAAAAGAGCTGTTGGACAAAAAGAGCTAACTCATCATTAAACTAGGTTTCTAAAACTTGCCAATAAAAAACAGCGAAGGTTTAGAAAGATTTGTTCCAACAAACTAGGAAAAAATATGATCTAGTTTTGTAACTTTACATACAAAGATATAAATGCAACTTCTTTATGGGCGGAATACAATAGGAAAATCATCTTTAACTTACCGGTCAAAATCGGTTTCCTGACCTTCAATCTCCACAGGAAACGTTCAAGTCCTGCAAGCATATGCAACTCACCTGGAAACCACGAAATCATCCACTATAATTGAGAGAGGAAAAAATATGTATACATTTATACTTGACAAGAGTGTTCATGCTCTTGAACTTTCTGAATTTCAGAAATAGAAACAACAAGAACTGAACATCTCGACTCCTGTTTCTACACTTTCCAGTAAAATGCAAATAAATCTATCCCATTTACTCTGTATCACTGTCAAATTTACACCAACCAAAGATCTCAACAAACCAAAGAATACTCGCACAAACATGTTTCAAAATCCCGAGCATCGCTACTGAATGAAAGCAGTGCCAGCCAACCCATGATGCAGCAGCATGTGCGCGATGTTATCACGCGCCCTCTTCGCATTTGCCGACCTCACTGGATTCTCCGGCACCATCTCGTCATCCACCAACTCGAACCTCAATTCGTCATCCATCCCCTCCTTCATGATTTCACACACATTGTGCAGCACGCAGCACGCCCCGAGCACCACGGGCAGATCCTGCAGCTTAACCTCTGTCCTCCTCTGCAGGCACTTCCACCTCCCCTTGAGCCGCGCGAACGACTCCCTTGCGACGCGCTGCACGTCCTCCATCTTCTCGTTGAAGGCATGGTGCGTCCAAGTCAAATTCTGCTGCCCATATGGCACCAGCACCCAATCCATCAGCGGGTAGCTGGTCCCTCCGACCACCCACTGGTCCTTGAGCGACCCGGACTTCGCGCGGTGATACAAAGCCGACTTCTCGAGCACTTCGTCATCCGGCATCGAGCCCGGCCAGCCAATGCACACGTCAGTGAACACTCCATCCGGATCGACCACCCCCTGCACCGTGATCGAATACGACGTCTTCTGGTTGCGCTCGGTATGCCGCTTGTTGTAGTAAGCCGCGACACTAATCTTCGGGGCGATGATCGGTATGTGGGTGGTGTACATTGATCCAATTATATTGGGGATGCCGGAGGTGGATTCAAACCGCCGCTTGATCACCTCAATTCCCGCAGCATCAGGCCACTGGAGGAACTTGGGCATCAACACGGTCTTAATGGCGGAGCAAACCTCAAGCACGAGCTTATGGCACGTCGAGATGCCGAGGCCGAAGCGCTTCGAAACGAGGCGGAGAGGCTCCCCCGTGGCGAGGCGCCAGATGCAGACGGCCACGCGCTGCGGGACGGGAATCGCGGTGCGGAGCATCGTATCCTCCTTGGCGACAGAGGTGCCGAGCTCATCGCAGATCATGTCGAAGGTTGCGCGGCTCATCCGAAAGGCCTGCTTGAACTCCTCCTCCGGGAAGTCGGGGTGGCTGCAGCGCTCCCACCACGCCTTGGACCGGTCCTTCACCCACAGCCTCCTCTGCTGCTGCTGGTGACCGGATCCACCACCGGAATTCGAAGTTAAATTACTTGACCCCGCGGTCTCGGCGGCGACGGATGCCGCGGCCGAGGCGGCAAGGCGTGCGCTGTGCGCGCGGAGGGTATCGGAATCCTCGAGGTCGGAGAAGTGGTCCTGAAGGTTGGAGTAGTAACCCAACATGACGTTGGCGGTCTCGCGGTGGTTGGCTTCAAGGACGGCCATGTCCTGCTGCTCGGCGGAGCTGGAGGCCTCTCGCTCCAACTTCTCCTCTTCGTCGAGAGCTACGAGGGAAGTGAGGAGTTGGGTTATGACCTCTTTGGACTTTCCGGGCTTCCTCTTCTTGCGGGAGGCGTCGGCGGCGTCGGGGTCGGGATTCCTGCGCTTGTGGGAGGAGGGCATGTCGAGGGGGAGGGAGCCGAGAGGCTCGGAGAGGAAGGAGTAGTAGTAGGAGAAGTCGTCCTCCGGCTGCGGGTAGAAGAAGGCCGTGTTGGCGGCGGGGGCGGCGGGGGAAGGGGATGGGGGGTGGTTAGGCGAAGGAGGGAGCCGTGTGTTGCCGGTCATATACGCAAGTGGGGGAGTTGGGTTCGGGTTTGTTGATCGGAGGGGTTGGAAGCTGGAGTGGTGAACGTAATGGTATATGTACGAGGGGTGGGGCCGTGTGAACGCGGAGGGGTCAGAGGTCGTATGGGATGGGGGGTTTGACGAATCCGCGGGGGACGCGGTGTGGTGGGAAGGTGCGCTTCAGGTCTGTGTGTCACGGGATCGGATCGAGTTGAGTGGGCGCCGCCTTGAGCTCGCCAGCTAGAGCATGTGGGTTCGAGGTGCATAAAGATGCTCGCTCCTCTCGGTCGGGTTCGGCCCATAGGTTGAGATGCGTCTGTGAGAGGTGTCCGTATATTAGCAGAGGAGCATATTTTTTCCCCCTTCAAGAGATTACCTTAACTTATCTTCTTCTCCTTTAATTCTTTGACAATTTTGTAGATAATTTAATAATATTAAATTAATATTCTTATTATACATGTTGGCAATTGTTGCGCAAGTGTGTGTGGATGAATGGCTGGAGCAATTGTGGGAAGGGGATTAGATATTTCAGCAATCCCATCTATCAGATTCTAGCCAATCAGAGAAATAAATCTCAACAAGGTGGTACGATGCTTTTAATTGCTCCACTATTTTTTGATGCATGAGAATGTAATAGGTATGCAAGCGGTTATAAAGATAGTCGTATCCAATCCGTCACCGTATTCATTTTATATTGATTTTGATATCCGTATCTGTATCTATTTTAAAATGGATACGGATATGGATATCGTTTTGATATCCGCAAATATCTGTATCCGTATATCAGTTTTCGTATATAAGTATAGTCATAAATTTATTTTTACCCTATATAACATAATTCTATATCTTTTTTTAGCATATTTGTATATTTTTTAAGATACAAACATATTTAGTACATTTATATCATGTGTTTCCATCCAAACATATTTAGTACATTTATATCATGTGTTTCCATCCATTTTCTATATATTTAAGTTGATTCTATAGAATATTTCTAACATTACTCGTATGCGATCAGTATCCGTTTTTTAAGAATATCGTAAGATAGTTTTAATATCCGTCAATATCTGTATCCGCATCTGTATTTGTATTCAAAAACAGACAAGGATAAGATAATACATATATCTGTATCCGTCTGTTTGCATCCCTAGAACATAATCTTCTCCTTGAGAGCGGAATGCCAAGACGTAGAGAGAAAGTCTCTTCTAGAGAGAGGTGGCTTGCATTGGATGCTTAAATTATATAATAAAATAACTTAATTTAATTTGATTAAAAATCGATAATAATTTAATTTAAGATTTAAGCTTATATAAGTTATAAAAGTATACAAGTAAATTAAACTAAGGTTGCAATTTAATATTAATACATTTATTTAAATTATTTTAAATTAGTGTTTTATTATTGACTAAAAATATAAGGACTTTCATCACTTGTGCCCTTCTTATCTTCTGCAATATCAGTTATGCCTCTCTATTTTTGGAATATCAATTGTGCTCGTACTTTATTACCAAATTCATAGTTCCATCCTTCTTTAAGGTAAAAATAGGGGTATAAATGATATTACGAAAGGAAAAATTGTGAATTTTGTAAGGGTAATAGGAGCATAACTGATATTCCAAAAAATAGAGGGACATAAATGATGATGCATAAGTTAAACATGGCATGAGTGAAAAAATAATTACAACTAAATTTGTATTTTATTATTTTATTTATAGACAAAACTAAAAATTCCATGAGTTTTTTGATTGATTATCATTAAAAATCAGGTGTCTACTTGAATTGTAGGACTACGAAACTCCATATCATTAAATCGATTTCACACACAAGTTTGGCGTAGGAACCAAATGGTTGCTTGGCAAATCACTACCACTACTTAGGCCTTGTTTGGTTGGAGAATAGGCCCTGGAATAAGGAGCCAATTCTCCTCCCGACACAGTTCCCAGTGGTACGACTATTCCCTATTATTCCATCTTATTTCACTCTTATTCCTATCTTTATCCCACCTTACCTACCTTTATTTCACCTTATTCTCCTTATTCCTATCCTCCGGCCGAACAAAGAATAGACCTTTATTCTCCTTATTCCCCATCCTTATTCCTGCGTATTCCTGAACCGAATGCACCCTTAGGGTTTTGCTAAGTTACCTTAATCATCTTCATGAACACCATTAATCTTTTATTCATATCCATATTACCGTTAGATCGACTCGCACACAAGTTTGGTATAGGGATTAGATGGATACTCGACACATCATTACCACCACTTAAGAGTGTGTTTGGTACACGGGTTAGGACGGGTTAAACTAGTAGAGGATAATCCATTTTTGTATTTTGGTGTTTGGATAGAGGGTTAAACTGGAGGTGAGTTTGTTGTGGGTTTGTTGTGATATGATTGTATTGAAGTTTGAAAAAGTATGTAATTATTGTGGTGTGATTGTATTGAAGTTTTGAAAAGTTAGTAGAAGTGGAGAAGCTTATAATTTGTATATCATATGATGGTATAATATATTATTTTTTGATGGAATTGTCAAAAGAGAATTTATTAATTTAATGTATTAAAAAGGAGAAAACCGAACGGGGTCTTAAGGTTTTGCTATGTTAGCCCAATCATCTTTATAAACACCATTAATCTTGTATTTAGATCCTTATTATCCATCACTTCTTGTTGTCTCACACTTTCCCTCTATAATTTAATCATGGATCAAGAAAAGTTCTTCTTGCATGTTTAATTTGTTTTTTATTGATGATTTTTCGAAATCAATGTTTATTATAAAAGATATTTTGGATAATGTTTTCAACCATTCCATATTTTGATAATGTTTTTTTGGATATTGTCGATTTTTTTACCAACTCATAATGAGTTGTGCAACCCTATATGACTTTATCCTTGTACTTTTTTTACATTTTATTTCTGCATGTTGGAGATGTATTTGTATTACATCAAGATTGGAACCATTTGAAATGACAAAGAGATTTTAATGATTTCGATAGGAGATATCTCTCCATTTATGAATTTGTTTTGATGATCATATTTACTACTTTTCAATCATTTACTTAGTTTAAACTAGATAAATAACATTGATGATGATCAGATAAATAACATGGATGGTGATGCCATAAATAAACAGGATAGTGGGATTTCTATTTCTTTGAAGTGCTAAAATGTAAAGCTCTAAAAAGTCAACCTCTTCGGATCCTATCATTTATGTGGGTAATAGATCTGATCCGACGAGACGAAGCTAACGTAACTTGTTTCGTCAGAATCGAAGGTTGTTCTGAATTGTTATGAATTCAAAAGTAAAAAAGGAAGTCGGTTAAGTTGTCATTAACTCTTAATCATGGTCACTAGCGCTAATTAATAAATATTAAGGACTAATAATGATTAAAATTATTAATCATAATTAGTAAATATTAATCGCATATTGGTATGTATTAATCATAGTTAAGACTAATTAATCATGATTAGTACTAATTAATCACGATTATCACTAATGAAGCATCATTACACAAATCAGGGGCCTCATGATAAACTTGGGCAAAACTATGGGTTGGATAGCCCGTGGTTTTGGTGATGATGGGGTGGCTGACTGGTATTGTATCGTATAATAGGTGAACAATGATTCATCGATCCTATTGATTGGATGCCGACTGGGATGACATGTATGCATCTTGGAGGCCTATAAATACCCCTACCCCTTCATTCTCTATGACTTCCATTCCATCCACCACTACCACAGGGTTAGGGTTTAGAGGATGAGAGAAGAAGAAGGAGGCGGTTAGCGAAGCACTGCCGGAAAAAAGAGGAGAGGGAAGACGGAGCGCTCCTCTCCTCGATAGCTTCGGGAATGAGGTAAGTAGATTTTTTTAAATTCATATTTCTATCTGTTTCTTCGAAGACTCATGTTTTCTTTCAAATTTCTCTAGATATGAAGAGAAACCGTGCTGAATTTTCCCTAGTTATCTTTCGATATAAGGAGAAACTTTGCAGAATTTTTGAGAGAATTCATGTTCTTCATGTTCTTTGCGTTTTGACTCTAGTTGAACACAAATCAAGGTAGACTGGATCCATTAATAAGTTAAAATGACTAGGTAACGAAATGCTATCTCTTGCTATTGGGTTTTCAAGTTAAACTGGATAAAATTATTGTTTATTGTGTTCTTTATTATAAAGAACGTTCACATGCTTGCTTCATTATTTATTCTAAAATAATTACTAAAATAGAGTTGGTGTAATAAATGATTCTTGTAGTTGCTATGATTTACATGCAATACTATACTGAGTTTAGGTGAAAATTTATATTGCTTAAAGTGAATTCAATTATGATTTCCGTACTATCTTCTACGATAAGGATGACTTGGAGTAGATACTACACATAGGGCGTGCAACCTATAAGTTTGTCAGAAGAGCATTCGTATCGACAAGCCATACCTAGATGGTGCATGGTTGCCTGGATATGTTGAGCGCATATAATAAATTATTACTCAACTACCATTAGGCGGATTGACTGATTGAAGATGTGGTCCTGCCATGTGGAGGCATGGGTGATTTAATCGCGACTGAGTCACGATAATATATATTTAAAGCCACTGGTATATGTGATTAAAGGCTAGCCTGTGGTTTTAAGCATATCGGTCCCTGAGGACGATGTGCTTTCTTGTTTGATAGGTTGAGGGTTTGGAACCTTAGATAATAAAATAAAAGGGAAATTATCAAGATAGTATTGGATTATTAGTTGATGTGACACGTGATGGCATAAGCTCGTCAAATCAACGCAATCTCCAATCTCGAAGCGTCCACAGCTTCACGGTCCATCAAAGGTGAAGTAAACACCTGGACTAATCGATGACATGGAATATAAGGAATAACACTTAATGTAATGAAAAGAAATGAACCTTCATGGTATAATACATTTTGCTAAAATACATTACTTGTACTTTTCTCTTCTTCGTTACTTAGCACTTGTTAAACTTTATCGTATGATTTCGGGAAACCCAACAGGTATTGGTGAGTCATTGCAAGGACCTTAGTCAGCCGGCAGGGTAACAATAGTAGCGTCCGATCTAAGGTACTTAGTAGTTTTTTTGAATTCTTTTCCTTCATCTTGATGGGCATGTATAAGAAAATAATGAGATAGGTTTTCTACGTAAGCCTTATTTTGTGAATGGAATAAAAATATGAGATGCCCTATATATAGTAAGTTATTGTAGTTTGTTCCTAAATGTTAGTTATTATTGGACAAAGTTATTGCTGAGTAACTAGATCTGATAAATGGGAGGATCCGACGACCCGGAGCTACGATTGTAACATAAAAAGTCACTAATTTTACAAAAATATGTTCTTTTCTAAGTTGATTTGTTGCCATTTAATATGAAAATTCTTATACATTGATTTGCTCTGCCCTCGTTTTCTCTTTTGAAAATGATTGGAAATCAGGAATCGCTGCATAAATTTATATTGAATTGAAACATATGCTGATTTCAAAAGTATCTATGCATACCAAGTCTATTAATTTAGTTAATAAACTTATAAAGTGAAAACTGGAAGTTGTCACAAAAATGTCATTGAGATATCAAAGAGGTTAAAATACTTCACTCTTTTGACATAAACTACCTATGTCAGCATGCAAGTTGAACGAGGAGATATGCAAAAGATCCATCATAAGGATTCATCAATGAGTTCCTCTGTTTATTTTTCTATCTTTTATCTCTTCTTTTACTAATTGGAGGCTTCCAAGTTCTGTAAAAGGATTAATTGTTGGAGTCTTAAAGGAAAGGTCAGAACACTGCAACCAGGTATACAACAGCCGATGGGTGTTAATCATCCCACATGAAAGAATGACTGCCTAATATGGTTTGAGGGGACGATCATTCCTTAGAACAACGTCTCCATCTACCAAGAAAAGTCGATATCAAACCATCTCCTCCGTCCAAGTTTGATGGATGGATTTTAATCAATGAAGGATCGAAAGGAATGGTCATGATTGTCTCTTTACAATATGTAGAAGAGATAGTCATGCTCTTTCCCTCTTATCAGAATAGATGGTACAGTCACATATGTCTCTTATCCTTTAGAAGGTGACACCGAAATGGATGATCATGCCCATGTTGTATACTTTGAATAGAGGGAGCGAGCACGACCATCCCATAATGTTCACTGGACCATTTCTCCCACCTCTAAGGGAACCTTCTACTTTGGATGATGATATAGGACTAGAGGAGACAAGGATGATTGTGACTGTCGCTTCTAGTCAACAAGAGAAGAGACGAGTCCAGTAAGGTTTTTGGGATCATCACAACCATTTCTTTCAATTCGATTTCATGTGTTCCTTTGCTTTGAACCATTGTCGCTTCTATCTTTCTAGATCTTCACTAAAATATACACTAATAACCATAAAAATTTAATAATATAAACACCTTATCAACCAAACAGTTATTGCATTATGAGATTGTTTAAAATAACAAAGAGTAAACTAACCTATAAAAATGTCTAAAATACCTTATAGTAAGCTATCATATTCTCCTAGAATGTTTATAATGCAAAATAGTTCCACGAGACTATGTTTTTTTTATGAAAAACTAAATAGGAGCTTTTTTTTTACATTAAACTAGAGATTCGCACATCATTGTCTTCTTCCTTTTGATTGTCCTCATTATCATCATCCTCCTCGTCATCCCCATCACTAGCTTGTGCAGTTGAAGGCCACCATTGTGACATGGCATGGATGAATAAAAAACTGTGTCATTCTTGATGTTTTTTATTTTTTTATTTTTGGCAGTGATGCATTTGTTCCTCTTGAGTAGAATGATTCAATAACGCTACAAAATACGAAGAATATTATATAATATAATAATCATATATCATTACAAAAGTATAGTATATACTTATATGAATGGCTACATTAGCATCGTCTACCTTTTCTATATGTACGTATAGATCACAATTTTTGGATTGTTGAAAAATTTCAATCTTATTTGATTTTCAATCATGTTCTTAATATAAATAAAATTTTAATTATAAGAATTAAATATTATCTGAATGCAAACCTCAAGTAAAGTATAAAATACTTAAGTATTCATCTCGTCGGTGATTTGTATTTTTCCGTACATATCATGTGGGTAGACTTAAATCCTTCATATTTCTCACTTGTATTTCTTTTTGAAATATTCTACAATTACGTCCCTTTTACTTGTCCCTTTTGTAGCATGCATTCCCATCTGTGTCGCAATGGATTCAGTAAGCTACTTGTCTGGTGCACTGAAAACTGAGGTCCTCCAACCCTCACTCTTGGAAACCTCGTCTATCCAACAACCTATAACGCTAGTGACTACTCCCACTAGGTTAGAAAGTAAACCCCACAACACAAAGCAGCGAAGAGCAAATAAAACTTGCTACAAAAGCCAGCTAATAGGGGTATATTTAAATTTTATAATTTTTATGAGAAGATTAATTTATTTATAGTACTCTTGACACGTCACTTAAGCATCTCCCCCACGTGACCTACTATCTACAAATTAACCTCGTGACTACGATCTCAAGTATTACTTGCATGAAAATGGTATATTATATTATATAACAATGATATATAATATGATAATTAATATAAAAATATAAATATAACTGCGTACTGCACGTGTCTTGTAATATAACATCTTTGACACTATCGAACTAATTTGAAATCATATGCAATAACAGGAACACAAGAACAAGCTACTTGTCCAAGATAACCATCAAACATCCTCGAATTCTCACCAACTACATCACCCCCCGATAATACATACATAGAGTTTCATAGCTAAAGGAAGACGACTAAATGCCCTGCACGGTGATAGTCCCCTCCGTTTGACATAAGTAGTCGAAGATGCATGGTTAGAGGGGTTGAAGTTGATGTCTCTCGAACTGGTCTCTTTCAAGATACTATTCCTATATAAATTTTTATAAATAATTGAGTATAATTAAATGAAATAAATTAACTTTTTTACCTTTATTTATTCATTGTGTTATCGTAAAATCTCTGAGTAATTGGATTTACATCACTAAGTATCATCATATGAACTGACATAACCTCCTTCTTGATATGCACCATTGCTATATGTTAGGTCTTCATCTTTTGCTGCATGAAAGTAATCTCTGGGAACGATTTTACAACTATAATTCACCAATTAAGAGAATTATTCGAAATGGAAAAATATATGTTCAACTTTACTTACAAGTGTAAAATTTTCACTCATCAGTAACCGATCATTTTATTCTAAACTAATATAACCATTCTTATCTTTTCAATATCCAATTATTTCACGACCAACATCAAACAACATACACTTGAAAATAACAAACCATATGTCGTATGAAAAACTAATTTTTGAAATATCAATAATCTCACTGTGGTTGTCATACACTCCAGAACTGAGTTCAACTTTACAATAATGTCCGAAAATTATGTTACTTTCATCTCATCAATGGATTACTTTCTAAATATAAAATCATTTGGAATGTATCATGAACGTGCAATTAGGGCTGCTAATTGAACTGAACATGTTCGTATTCGATTAGAGTTCATTCGATAGTAGTTCGAAAAATGTTCGTTCGTTTCTAAACGAACTGAACATGAACTTCAAATTTTAGTTCGATAGCTTAACGAACCGAACATGAACATAACATATGTTCGTATTCGATATATGTATATGTGTGTGTATTTATATGCGTAACTTCGTATTTATATACATGATAAATTTCAAGGTTAAAGAAATTGTGGTATTTATTGGGCTTTGTACTGCTTTAATTTGAATAATTTCTTATTTTTACTGCTTACGAACCTTGTTATCAAACTCCAGTTTCAAACTTGTTCATATTAACAAGTTTTAGTTAAGTAAATTTTTTAACGAATTGTTATCGAATCGAACTCGAACGCTCGTATTCTAAACGAACTTGAACTCAAACATATCCTATCGAACATTTATCGAACCGAACTCGAACTCGAACCTTCGAACTTCCTTATCGAACCGAACTCGAACATAAGTTCGTTCATTACAGTTCGATTCTATTAGCAGCCCTACGTGCAATCCCTTATGAACATGAAGTTTGTGCAAGAATATCACTATTTTTCTTTCGTTTTTTATCATTGAAGTCTTTTAACTTGTGAATGTATGATGAAATTAGATTTTTATGTTCAAATTAAATAATGAATAAATCATCGATAATGAATAAGGTTTGTTTCCATGCCAAGTTATAGTTCGTCCGATGCTTTTAAGAATCGGTCTATCGTAATTTTGATATTTCCGTAATTTATTTTGACTAGCATCTAATAAATCTCCGTTGTTGTTTCTTTTGAAATGTCAAAACTTACACTACTCACATCCATGTACTTACTATAAAAAATTAAAACTCTGCATAGATACCTTCAAGCAATACACAATTCTGACTATGCCTTATTCAACAACATATTTTTCAAAAATTTCAAATTATTGTTCAATTAGATACATTGATTTATATTCAACCGGACTAGCAATTTTACATACACTTGTTGAGCGAACAATTAAATGCATCGTTCTATCAAAAAAATGGAGGAAATACTTGCTCGAACGTGTACCATGTAATTATGATATCATATTGTAATCTCAATAATACAGCCAGTTCCATTGTCTTCGAACATTTTTTTAAAATTTGACTTACTTCTATCAAAGGTTGAAGAACATCATTTTCAACACATTGATAGCTAATAGGAGCATAAATTGAATATATACACGATAGTTATGACTTTTTATCTCACTAATCTTTTTTCAACTTTATCAACACATCTTGATAGGTGCAAGGAAAATTCATTAGACAATTTTATTAATTCAAGAAATATGAATATTTTATCACATTCGTCATTTGACAATGTGTAAACAACCTCGAGCGATATTATCATTCCATTCCCTACATCAACCATATACTGATCTTTACGTATATTTAACTAAACTAGATCACACATGGCTCTTAAAGTATCTTTTTTGACTTACTAAAAAGATTAAACATGCTCAAAATAATATCCATCGTGTTCTTCTCAACATGCATCACATCCATATTATGATAAATATGCAAATCTTTCCAATATACATACTCTCTGAAAAGTATAGTTTGTTTTCTCCGGTTACCTTGCATTTTCTTATTAAATGGATGTATCAAACTAAAAATTTCTTATTTCTACTTGTTGCACCCAAAATTGCATTGTCCACTCTAGATAGTCATTCAATGAATGTCAAATTTTAAATGTACTCACCCATTTTGCCATTTATTTTGAGGGGTAGAAATCGATTATGTCTCAAATAACAATGTTTCACATTAGTCGTAAGCTATATAGAATGAGTTTTTTTCCGTGCATATAGGCCATGCTAGTTTCCTCTTATATATTTATATAAGTCAGAAAGTCATTAATGCTCAATAATAATGCATAACGCATAAGAAACATTTTCATTTTTAGATGCATCATATGTTTGGATATCTGAATTCCATATTAACTTTAAGTCTTCCAATAACATCTCCTAATAAACATAAATTGTATTTCTCGAACTTTTGTGGCATAGCATTAGCAATGATATCATCATGAATAATGAATTAGTTGGCATGAATGGAGGAAGGATTATATATTACAATGAGAAATGGCCAAATAGAATAACTTCTGCTCATGGATTAAAACACTAGTGATAAGTCACAATCTAAAGTTTAGATTACCTTTTGAAAATTAAGGATATCTTTCGTCGAATTAACCACTCCTCAGCACAAATTAGATTTCATGTCAATCTATTTGGATTGTTCTTCGTTCGATTACTATGTCATTTGATCTGCTTATGATTTTTTGAGAGGTATAAAACCTCTTTAACCTTGAAATAAGAGAGAAATATCATAATATTTTCAAAGTTTTTGCTTTTTGTAATATTATCCAACATTTTATATCTAGATGCATTATATTTTTGGCAATAATCTAATGTAGCCTTTACTTTTTAGAATAATTAATATAATTTCTAAAACATGCATCGAACTTCTCTTATTTCAATCCTAACGACTGAAAGCATAACTTAGCATCTTTCCAATCATTTGGAAATTTATCAGCATTATCAAGTATTCTTCTGATTAATGCTAAACATATGTCAATTATTTACTTTGATTTTAAAAATTTCTGATAAAAATTTCAATCGTACGAACTCTGGGCCAATATAGCTTTCGCATTTGTAATCAACATCATATGTATCAACTCCATCCTAACCTTTGAACTTCCGTGGATCAACCTTAGGCTCATATGGAAGAAACACCGCGACCTTAGCCTTTTAATCCGTTGGCATTGGATATGGGATGCTTTCTAGAGAGGGAAATTCACTTTGCAAATATAGAACATGCCCTGGAGAGAGAAATCCTTTTGTAATTTGATCCCATTTTTGTTTGACTAAGTCTCGAGGTAATGGGAATGCTTACGCATTGAGAACATGTCCTGGAGACGGACGACAGACAATCGGAGGTCATCTTCCTGTTCACACAAAGTGGTCAGATTCAGATTCCACCGGAGTCATGCTTCAAACATCTCCAAGCTTGGGTTTCACATTGCTCCTTGGATTTTACCTATGACTTGACTTGCAAGCCTTTGACCTGCATACTAATTGTAGACATATCTTGCAATAAAAAATAGGGTTTTTTTCACTTGTACCCTTCTTAACTTCTGCAATGTCAATTATGCTCTTCTTTTTTTTTTGCAATATCATTTGTGCTCCAATATTCTTACAAAATCTACAATTCTACCATTTTCTGGTATCGATTATGCCCTTACTTTATCTTAACAGAAGGGCAGAACTGTAAATTTTATAAGAATATAGAAACATAATTGATGTTACAAAAAAGGAAGGGCATAACTGATATAGCAGAATTTAAGAATGCCACAAGTGATAAAAATCCTAAAAAATAATGAATGTCACATATAATAATCTGACACAAAAAGGTTGTTTTGTAAGATGTTTTACATGTGTGCATGTAAGTCTTGCCAATTATACTTGTTTCTCCAATTATTTAGGGATTTTTGGGTCAGGATGTTTGTTAACTTGTCAATTACAACACAATCCATGTACATTATCCCTGCAAACTTGCTAACTCTTACACCATGACCTTGTGATTTACTACCACCTATTTGACCGTTAAAGTGAACAGAATTAATCAAAGCATGTGATATCTATACCCTTCATTTTGAATTATATTTATAAAGAAAATCCTTCCTTGTCATTCCTCCCATTCCCCTTTCCTGTCATGTTGTCCACTTTTCGCCCTCTCCCACTCCTCAATCCCACACAACTTGTCCCTCCTATCTGTAATGTCGCAGCATCCTCCCCTCCTTCCTCAACAAAAGGGATAGGGCGATGGTGGTGGCGCCGCTTGTGGCTCCAGATATGAGAGGTGGCGAACGAGACGAAGGCCACTGCAATTCCAGGTGACAGCTGCAGATAGATGGGACGATCCATGAGGGTCGTGTTGATGTCAGTTTGCTTGAAGACCGGGAAGGGAGGTGAATAAGGAAAAGAATGGGAGAGAGGAGAAGGAAGGAGGGAGGGAAGGGGGAAAATACATTGTTGCATTTTTCTTATGGTTTTATTAACTGGAAGAAGACCAACTCAAGGAGAACTAAATTGACAACAAGGGTCGTGATATAAAATGGAGTAAAATTACAAGAGTCGTAGAGTAAGTGTGAAGCTTACCAGAGTTGTAATATTATTTGTAATGTTTATAATAATGAATATCGTATTCTTAGTTGCTTTGATTCTTTCAATTTGCAATGAATATCATATTCGATGATACAATGCTATCAATAAATCATATAACAATGGCCACTTATTGAGTTTATCTTATGATCGTCGCTAAATTAGCAAATTAGTATGAATTCTAAATAGAATTATATAAAAATATAGCAACGAATATGAAATTCATTGTAAATTACAAGAATAAAAAATAATTTTACAAAGAATAGTATTAGTTTTTATATATTTAATATCGAAATATATGATCACGAAAATTCAAATTATTAATATCATATGTCAATGTTGTTGCAGTGCCCCTATTTGTTATATGTTCCATTTTGGATGTGACGATCGGGAATCTTAATCGATGTTTTGCTAAGATAGTTTCTAAGGAATGAAATTAAAGTCCTTAAATGTTTCAATGGTAATATTTTTTAAATTCATTTCTTTTATTGTTTTGATGTGGTTGTTCTATCTTTATTTCGCATCTTATCTAATTAATTGCTTAAATTAAAACTTTTAATTAATGACCACCACCTTTCGTTATCCAAAACTCACGTTATAAATTGATCTATTAATTTGGATATTACATTACAATTAAATTGATCTATAGTGACATTTTTTTCAAAATCTATAACTAATTTAGCCATTGTTAAATATATAACGACGATGTTATTCGTTGCAAAATGATTTTTCGTACTTGAAATTATGAATAGCATATTTGTCGAATATCATTAGCATCGGTCCACATTGCAACGTTTATCTGTTGCTATTTTTCAAACTTCTAATTCATCCTCGCTAAATTTTGAACTAAAAAATAACGATTATTAGTTGATATTTTGAAAAATAGCAATGGGTAAATGTTGCGATATGGACCATTGCTACCGATATAGCGACAGATATACTATTCATCGTTAATTTCAAGTACAAAAACTCATTTCACAATGAATAATATCGTCGTTATATATTTAATGACCAATTTAGTGATAGATTTCTAAAAAAACATCACTATAGCTCAATTTAGTTGCAATGTAATATCCAAATTAATAGATCAATTTATATAATGAATTTTGGTTATCGAAAAGTGGCGATGATTAATTAAAATATTTAATTTATGCGATTAATTAGACAAGATGTGAAATCAAGATAGAACAATCACACCAAAATAATAAAAGAAATGGATTTAAAATATTACGATTGAAGCATTTAAGGACTTTAATTTCTTTCCTTAGAAATTATCTTAGCAAAACATCGATTGAGATGCCCGATCGCCACATCCAAAATGGAACATATAACAAATAGGGGCACTACAACATTGACTTATGATATTAATAATTTGAACATTCTAGTAGCCGAATGATCATATAGAAAATAAAAGTATAAAGTGGAAGTTACATAGAAATTGATGGGAGACAGGCAACAAGCTGTGCCGCCAATCCCTTTTGAATGGCAAATCTAATCCTTCAAAATACAACATTCATAGACTTAGGAACCATAACATTGTTATGCATGATTCTTTGAATCCTCTTAAGGAGCTCCACTGCTTCACTTGCCAAGAACCCAAATGTATCAAAACCAAAGGGGATGAATACATGTTGATTGTCAATGCAGGCCTTCTCATGCTTAGCCACTTTAGCTAAGGCGGCTTTTTGTGCAGCGCATCCCGCAATAAAATCACTCTTTATCGAACCCACCAATGGAGAAACTCCAGTCAAATCAACACATGCATGCTTTCCTCCAACCCATCCATATCAAAACATCTGTCGGTCTAAGTGTCGATCTCCCCTCTTGTGGATCAGTTAAGAAATTCACCGGTGCTTCTTTTTTTGAAGCAACACCTGCATGTCTGAGTATATCAAATAGAACATCTCTGACAAGATCATGCATGTATTTAAAACCTGGAAGCTCGCGACAATGAATGGCATGCTCCCCAAAAGCATCCAAGCAGGTTTTGTGGCATACTGAACAAGCCTCATCTAGTGGGAAAAGAGGAATCATGAGGCGGTACTTGAGAATACTACGATATTCGATGGGTGACATATGCATTCCAAGCCCCTCAATAGGAATGGCAAGTAGAAAATCTTGGGCATGTTCGGCTTGTAAACAATGGAGAATTGCTTTTTGCCTAGCAGTCATGTCAAACTCAGCTTCTATATCTTTTACGATTTTGCTAAAAAAATAACTCGCCAAAGCATTCTAGGCTTTAGGGGGGACGGTATCCTTACTAGTAAAATATGTAAGATCAATAGATGGGAGTGTGACACGTAGGCCTTCCAAAGCATTAAGAAAATCAGAATCCATACCATGTATCCCGCTGTCTCGTAGCATGTGGTCTTGGAGCATCCAGGATTGAGCTCTGGAGGCCACAAAAGCATATGAAGAAGCCTCAATAGCTGAGTAAAGACCTAAACCGCCGAATCGGATGGGTAGCAACGCCACTCTCCATTGAAGGTCACAAAAGAAAGGACCTCCACACACCACAATATCCTCAATAGCTCCGTGTAACCCTTTGGCAAACCATGTAGTGGTCTGTTTTATGTATGTAGGTTGGCATGTCCGTAAGCCGAACATAAGCTTGGCAGTACCCATACAAGAACGTAATAGAAGTAGCTCACTTTGTGGATCATCCAGCTGAGGAAGTAAATGCATTAAGTCAACAGCCTTGGTAGCCCTCAACATAGTCAACTCTTCAATAAAGTCTTTATCCCTACTCACAGCTCCTCCAAGCAACTTCACACCTAGCCGTGGCCTCCCAATATCCATGAGAAACAAACCTTCATGGATCTTCTAACCATCACATGAAGGCCAGAAAAGCTCTGTTTTTTTATATTTAGAATAAGCCCCATCTCTGGACCCCTGCATTGAATAATCTCAAATGCCTTGGCCACTTCTACAGTATCCCCAATAATTGTCCCATCATCAAGATACCAAGCATGAAGTAGGAGTTTACAATTGTCTCTGATCTCATGAATAAGTGGGTGCAATGCCAGAGAAAAAAAGGAGGGGGCCTAAAGGGTCACCTTACTGCACTCCTGTTGATGATCGCAAATGATTGTCCCCAATATATAATCTGGCGACTTGAGCAAAGATAAATTCCACCCATGGAGAAATAGAGGGGCATCTCCTCCTAACTTCCCCAAGCATCAGAGATCTATCTATTAAGTTGAAAGCATTAGAGAAATCCACCGTAAGCATAGAAAGAGACCCGTCTCCGTGAAGCTTGCTCAAAAGATGATTGGTGCTGTGTAAGATGGCTTCCGCTCCTCCAGACACACCAACTCCAGATTGAAAGTCGTTAAGATATTTAGATGTCTCCTTCCTAACCCCTGCCATAGCAATTTTAGATACAATGCGCCTCCATATAGTACCTACAGCAATAGGACGAATGCCGTTGTCCGGTTTGAGCAGTGGAGTGAGAGGTGCAGAGGCTATAAACTCAGACAGACTCAAGGGACATCTCCCACTAAGCCACAAATTAACTACCAAGGAAATGACATGCAAGAGATCCTTGGCAACCGATGATCCCTTCCCACAGAGGGTATCTAAAATATGTTGAACCCTCAGACCATCTCTCCCACAAGATGTCCCTTTAGGAAAGGATTTGATAGCTCGCAAAATAACATCTGCATCAGCTGTAAGAGGAGACTCTGAAATCAAGATGTCTGGTGTGACAGGAGGCGGCTTATAAGGATGTTTAGCCTCTAAGGCTTTCAAGGTGTCTCCATTAAAAGGCGCCACTCCTGAAGAGTACAAAACCTTTATGACTGCAGTAAAATGTCCATATGCCACTTTGCGAAGACATTGTCTGATGCTAGAGCTTTGATATTTATCCTCCTTCAAAGATTTATTCTGATTAAGATCTGAAATCCCTGAAACATCCCCCTTTAAAAAATCACTCACCCAATTGGTGAAGCCATCTGTACTGCCCCACTTAGTGAGTGAGCTCAAAATAAATTGTTGTTGCAAGAACCTTCTATTACCAGATCTTTTATCCCTCCTGTTCACGGGTCTGAAAACCTGTAGGGTGCAACGAGGAAGAAGCAGCAATCTCACCCAAGCTTGTAAGGATCCTGGCCCAGCTATAACTTGATGCAGAGATGCTTTCAAAGCATGAGAGAAGGCGAGCCGACAACTTGGAGGAATGCTCTTAATAGTGGTGATCGGATGCTTGAAAATATAATCAAGGAGCGTAGCATCAATAATCACACCATCTTTGGCAACATGTACAACATGTGTTATGTGAAGGGTGGGTTTCAGGATACCGATAATGTGTCCTTGGACCACCCCTACATCATCTGTGGCACGAACAAGACCGTCGTCATGATGGCAAGCACTACACAAAGCTTGTATCTTCATGCACCTTCCGCACAACCATTGATCCAGGACCCTCAAGGTCCCTTCTAGTGCAAGAAATAGATCAGGATCAACTGTGATTGCGTCCTGCAGAGTAGACGCCCGATCATCACTGGAAAGATGCACCCTCTTAATATGAGAGATTAAACGCGTAATCCCTTTGCTCCCTTCCCTTCCATCGGAACAACAATGGAAGTTCCAAAAAGGACATATCACTCCACCAAGGTGATGGGATGCACAAGAAATCTCTGTGGAGCACGACCACGTTAATCCATGATGAGCAGGGGACGTGCAAGCACAAGGTAAAGGATGAATAGTTCCTCCTATCAAGTTAGGCAAAGCAAAGACCGTCCCAATGGGTGGACGAGACATCTTTGAAAACGACAAGGTCGGGGAAGGTATGCAGGACCTGAACACCGAGACGACTGAAACACTGCTGGGGCAAGGGCTGGGATCGAGGTTGGGAGCGTCGTTGGGGCCGGGGCTGGGGTGGGTCGGGGCTGGCCGGTGGGCTTGGTACTTGGGTGGGCTGGTTGGGAGCACTGGGCGGGGCGGGTGAAGGTTGGAGGCGTGGGCGCTGGGGAGGCAAGGGCTGGTCGGGGCCGCAAGGGCGGGCTCTAGGGCGGCGGCCGCTGGGAAGGCGGGCCGCTGGAGAGGTTGAAGGCGCTGGGGAGGCGGGCCGCTGGGGAGGTTGAAGGTTTGGGCGCTGGGCGCTGGTGCAGGAGAGGTCGGGGCTGCTAGGGTGGGGGAGGTCGGGGGTGGTCGGGGTTGCTAGGGTGGGGGTGGTCGGGGGTCATATCGGGGGTGATCATATCTTTCGATGTTAGGGTTTCCGCTGCTGAGGCCCCTCTCAGCTTAGATTTTTCTCTGGAAGGTGTAGGGCACGGAAGCGGTATCGTCTTCGTTCTGATACCAGTTATTGGGATACAACCCGGTACCAACTCTACTCCGATATCAGTTGTTGGGATGCAACCCGGTACCAACTCTGTTCTGATACCACTTGTTGGACACGAAAGCGATACCAACACTGCTATGATACCAGTTGACGGGAACACGACCCACCGGTATCGTCTCCTCTTGGATACCGGATGTTGGGGATACGAACCTCTCCGGATACGAAAGCGGATGCAGATACAACCACCATCACGGAAACACGTGAAGAAAGAACAAGTAGATATAATGGTGGTCGGTCACATCTAGCAACCACCGGAGAAGAAAGATCACTATATAGGATGAGTACAACTCTCTATGTTCCCTCACTCTCTTCCTCTCTTCTCTCCATATCCCCCTTTCTCTCTAGGGGGTTACATTGTTCTTGCTGGTGTTGAACAATTCCTCCACCCTCTCTTTATATAGTCCAAATATAACCCATTATTAAGATTATGAGTCCAATCTCATTGAGATTCCCAATCTTAATATGATTCTAATCCTAATAGAAGTTTCCATCTCTTCTGGAAAACGAGTGCTATTGTAATATCAGGTACTAAATTCCCCATATCCTACAGTTAATACATGGCTTGCTGCTTGAAGAATAAGACCATGAAAACGACCCCGAGTCGGTTTGCGATACGAAGGAAGATAGCCTTCAATATAAAAAAAAAGGAGGAATCAAGGAGAACCGGCCAATTCCCACGAGTCACCCTCAAGGTTGAGAAGACTAGGAGTGAAACCGATTACTTGGACGTATTAGCTTCCGTGTTGACGTGATTTTCCAATTGGATACAGATGTCAAATGGATCTAGACCGTGACAAATGCCCCTCAACCCATAATAATAATCTTGGGCAAAGACCTGACGTTGCTTTTACCGGGGATTGATTAGTTGGACGATTCAACTGCAGGATCATTCACAATTTACTCTATTTTATGGGTTCAATGAGGTTGCCTATTAGGTCAGCTAACATGGCTAGCTAACACACTTTATTTTCTTCAATTTTTTTTATTTTTTTTCAAAAATATCATCATGTATATTTATCTATATATCCCTCCTATACGTCATTCGAATTTCGTTTGAAACAGAGACTCATATGTCCTCCATCTTGAACAGGTCGATTATAACAATGCTTAGACCATTAAAATTATCGGTTTTTAGATGAAGGGTATAGGAGTTTCTGTTTCTGACGAAATTCAAATATCATATTAATTGGATATATAGATAAATATACATGATAATATTTTTCAAACAAATAAAAAATTACAGAAAAATAGAGATGGACACAGCCGCGTAGCCCCATTTTTGCCTTATTTTATGTGTTATTTTTATATATTTTTACAATTACCCTCTTTCGAGTTTTTCCAATGAAGACAGTCTCAGACATCTTTTTTCAATGCACTTATGTTCTTTCAAAATTTACGTAAATGTCTTTCCGTTAGCACACCCGTAACGGAAGGGCGATAGTTTGAGTTGCTGTAAAAGTATAGGAACATAAGTATAATTGCAAAAAAGATATAATTGTAAAGTGTACAGTTATATCCGTTGATCTCTTTTTCACAATAAATCTAACCGATGAAAGATTTATACTTTACTATGTCATTGTTTGGTACGAGGGTTTTCGGGTTTGGGGTTTCCCTTCGAAAAGTCCAGGTTTGGGGGTGGATTTAATGTCAAAATCCTTGTTTTCACTCCGATGCGTCTCACAACTATAATTTATTTTTTTAGATCCATCTGAAAACCTCTCTCTTATTTAATACATCAAACAACAAATTTCTCTTTCATCTATTTTAACAAAAAAGTTAATATAGCATATTATCTTATCATCTAAAAATTATAAATTATTTAATTTCATATTATTTTTCAAAATATCAATACAATCGCATCACAACAAACTTTCAATCAAATATCAAAACATATAAAAAGGTTATCGAATGAGTAATCCATCTTTTCCAAAAGGTTACCCACCATCAAAAAACCCTCTAATCAAACACATCCTAAAAGTAAAAAAATCATTTTTTTTAAAAAAAAATAAAAGATAAGCATGTAATAATAGAGATAATTAGATCTCATCAATATCATGATTATAAATTATTTATGATAAGTATTAGAGTATCTAAAAAATACATTTTATATGTTTCGCATTCATATGACAAAAATACATATATTTGTAGTCATTTTCATACTCTATTCGTATTTTTATCCACATTAATGTTAAAAACTTATATAACATTTTTCTACATTTATTTTTCAAATTGAATCCTCATAGAACAATTAGTAAGTTTTATTAAATCAATTTTTAATTAAAATTGTAATAGCAATTTTGTCAAAATATTTTTATGCTATCCATCATTTTAAATTAAAAGTTTTTTCCATTCATAATTTGTAGGGTTTTAAGCTATGAAAGGCATATCATTCAAATAATTATGCTTAACATAAGAGATTTTTAATCCCATAACCATGTATACTTCTACATTACATACATAACCCTCTAATTCGTAATTATATATAGAATCATGGATTAACTCTTACATGACATAACCCAGTGTTATGTTTTATTTATTTTGTCCATTATCTTTGACAATTTCTGTTAAAAAGTTAAGGGATTTTTACACTCATAACCTTGAGTAATTTCGCAATTACATTCATAACCCCACATAATCGTGAATTACACGAGGAACCCTGGATAGTTCCTCCGTCTCACACCTATGACCCTCCGCTAAAGGAACAGTTAACTAAACCATGTCTTGGGTTAAAACCCATGGTCTATCCAAAGGCTATTATAAATTTGTCAAAAAATAAAAAACCCTCCAAACCCCACCCCTCCCTCCATGTTTCGTGTGGGTCGCTCAGTAGAGGGCGTGGACTCCTCGGGTCCTTCCTCCTCTAGCAGCTTCCTCTCCAACGAGATCACATCGTCTATCTCTTCTCCTGGACGGGCACTAACCTAGGCTGGAGGAGGTGGGCGCGGGAAATCGGCATCCGGATTGGGGGTGAGTGGCGGGCTATCTGGGCTTGGCGTCCCGATCTGGGCATGTCAGGGAGCCTGGGCTGGAGGGTGGCGGGGGACGTCAGGGCCGATCTAGGGGTGGACCGGGTTCCACGGGGTGGAGGGTGGGCGGCGCATAGGGGGAGGGTGGGTTACACATGGGTTGGGGGAAGGGGGCTTTCTGACATCTGGTGGAGGGGGGGGAGGCTCTCTCTCTGCCATCCGGTGGAGCGGGGGAGGGGGGGCCTCTTCGCCCTCTATTGCAGGGGTCGAGTGGGCGGCGCAGGGATATGCTGGATGGTGGGCGGCGCGGGGGGCCCTCAACTGCAGGGGTCAGATAGGCTGGAGGGTGGGCGACGTAGGGCCAGGGTCGGTGCCGGCCTGGGCTGCAGGAGGTGGGCTTGTGGGAGCTCCCCACGGGGTTTAGAGGAGGTCAGAGCACAGCTTGGGAGATGGTGGTGGAACTAATGGCATACTTTGTAAATATGATATGGTTCTAGGGGTAAATTTGGTAACATATATATTTTTCCGTGAGAGTTAACAGATAAAATAGATGCCAACTAACACAGGGTTATGTCATGTAAGAGTTAAGCATTTTTCGAGGTTCTAGGTGTAATTCGCGATTTCACGGTGTTATGAATGTAACTGCGAAATTACTCAGGGTTATTGGTGTAAAAATCCCAAAAGTTAAAAAATTACCCTTAACTCTCAATCTTATTTGTGAATAATGCTCTTCCATCCTCCACCCCTAGACCTGAAATCTATCATTTGATACGAGTTTAACCCAATACCCATCACACCAGCTCCACCTTCGCCATTATCCAACGTCACCTTCTCCGGTCATTACACCCATGTCACGCCTCCAGTTCATCTCCTCCACCTTTCTTGCTCTCACCACAGCTGAAAATCCATCATTGTGACCCCTCGAAACTCCAGTTCTAAGAACCTTCATCGATCAAATCTCATCACCAGTTGTATCCATAACATCAACCCGCTCCGATCATAATCTCCAAGAACCTCTCACCCAGGGGCGGAATCAGGAATGTTATCAAGGGGGGCTAAGTATACATCTATCTTGTATAAGTAAAAAAAAGTATTTTCAAATTACATTTTTTAAGTAGAGTTAACAATTTCAAATATGATTTTTAAAATTTGATAAATTTACCATTTCAATGTCATTTGAATTTTTCAATAAGGTATAGACTATTTTTTCATTGGTGATTTTTTAAATAATTTTAGTTAAAAAATATATTTAAAAGGAATCAACAAAATTTATTTCATTTACAAGGAGAATTATAAATAATGAGAGAGATAAATGAGCCCAATCTCACTCTATATAAAATTATATTTATAATATTAATACATTAAAAGTGAGTATAAATATTTTTTTAACAATGAAAGGCTTGAAATATTTTTTTTTAAAACAAAAAGATGGAGAGAGGTAAAGTGAGTAGAGCTATTTTTTAACAAAAAAGTGCACTAATAGGATTTGAACCTTGGTTCATTACTTTGTGGATACACCACTTTGCCAATAAGTCATTAAGCATTCAAAGTTAAATTTTGAGATTTGTTTTTTATATGTAAACTTTGAGAAGAGGCCATATCAAAAATTAACATCATTATATAAGTGAAATATAATAGTTAAGGAGGAGCCATGACCCCTTAAGGTATATACTAGTTCCGCCCCTACAGTCTCACCACGATATCTGCAGCCAGCCCCAATCTCATTGTCCAACTCTCATCAGAGATAAGTCTTAACGCCAACAATCATCGGGTCTCGCGAACCCCATCACCTCCAACTACGGAGAGACCCAAAGATTCATTCCATTTTTACGGTCGGCATCACATGTCAGTAAGGAGCTCTGTATAACCATCTCCAGCAGCTGGACAACACCCCTATCTCATCGTCAACATATCTCTCTTCCTCCTATAGGAGCTCAGTAGCACTCCATGCATCCTTCATCGAAAGCCCGAAGGGGCTCCAACTTCTGTCAACTACAACTCACAGGACTTCATTATAGTCTCCCGTGAGAATTACCCCCAATAAAAGGAGACCACGTCACCATACACAGAACACCCTTCTTCTCGATAAGTCCAATGCCCTTGCTGTGGCAAAGTCACATATCTTTTGCACCTCAAACAACCACATCGAACCTCTTACGAGCATGGTTTGAAAAAAACGTATCTTGAGGCACAAAGGTACTTAAGGCAAAATCCGGCGGAGGGAAAACACTTCGAGGCTATAGTTTCGAACCTCCTAAATGAGGTGTGTGCCTCGGATGTTTGAGACGGTCGGGGCGAGAGAGGTGAGGCGTAAGGTGAAGCATTAGGGATTTTCTCAAGCATTTTTTAAAGAAAATAATTAATTCTATTGGTATTTTCAGATATTTATGAAGGCCTAGGTATATATTTATGCAAGATGAACGCTTAAATTTGACATATTTCATATTCATATTTACCACTAACATGTTCAATTATTTCATTGAACTCTTACTATTACACCCTTAAAAATATAATAAACTGCATGTGAATTCTAATACATGTATAAGAAAAAAAATTGGGATAGGGACGTTGCCCCATGCAACCCTTGCAAGGGGGGACAATCTGGACCCCACTAACCCTGTACTGGTAGGGTATGGTGGCACAGCGGAACATCAGGCAGTTCTTCATCTGGGCTCAGTAGAACATACAGTTAGGATTCAAATCATATGATTAATATCAACAACTTGGATATCTATAATGGCTACTATAGCTAATCTATTTTTGTAAAATATTTCAATGATAGTTATAGCCAAAGATTTCCTCTGACTAGGTAGAAATTTAGTAGAAAGGTTTATGACATTGACGTATCCTTTTTTCATGTTCTTATCTTCATAATATCATCATATACTACATTGTTATATATTATATGTTTGTCAGATTAGATTATTTCACCAATAAATATATTTATTATATATTTTATAATTATTTTCCTATGCAAAATGAGGCTTAAGTCTCTACTGCCTCGAAGCTAGGAATGGTCTCGCTTTCAGGGAAAACACATCGTTCCACCTTTCATTTTTCCAACCTTGCTTAGAGAGCAACAACATATTCAAGATATCATCAGATCAACCTTCTCTACGTGGACGTGATGTCAGAGGAGGACCTTGGAGGGAAGGGGCGGTAGAGGGAGGGGGCGGCGGAGGGAGGGAGATTGGGGGGGTGGGGGAGGAAGGGGGTTTTGATTTAGTATTAAAATAAAATAAAATAAAATAAAAGAGATATACACCATGGGATTGAGTTTGGTTATATTAACTCAAGAGACTGATTAGGCATGTGGATCAACATATTGGAGGGGCATGTGTGTAAAACGATGTGACTATTTAGAGTCATGGGTGTAATTCACGATTGTGAAGGGTTATATATATAGGGTTAAATGGGGCTACTCCCTTGGGGGAGCTAACTTGGCTTGCCCCGTCTCATTTTGCCCATTTTTTTATTTTTGAAAATTTCTTCCATGGAATTTCATCGCTGTATCCCTGTATTATGTCATAAAAATTTCATGTGAAACAAAGACTCCTACGGTCTCCATCCAGACAATCATTTTTTAACGGTAACATAATTGCTAAAATCGACCCCATCTGAATGGAGGTCGTAGGAGTCTCTGTTTCGCACGAAATTTTAATGACATGATATAGGGATATATTGATAAAAAAATCCACGGAAGAAATTTTCAAAAAAATAGATAAAATGAGACGAGGGAAGCCATGTTAGCTCCTCCCATGAGGGCAACCCCATTTTACCCATGTGTGTGTATTACCACGAAAGTATACGGATTTATGAGTGCAAAATCCTTATCCCCCATTCTACAATCGAATGAAGGTTGACTATTGCCTAAAACATGTTCAAAAGATAGATATAAATTACTTTGATATCTATAAATTTAAATTATATATGTATTATACTAAAACTACGGTTCCGGATTTGTTCATAATCATACTAATAAATCTTTCTTCTTTATTTTTCAATACTTTATACATTTTTGATACATTACTTTGAATAATTATTACAGAATAAATACATTATGATAATTTTAGGATAATTGGAATCGATAATTAATTATAATTTTAATCTTAAAAGTTGTTGAGAGCTCTCCTCATCCCCGAGACCCGATTACTACCACCTAATTCTAGTTTAACCTGACGCCCATCACAACAGCTCCACCTACGTTGTTATCCAACATCGCCTTCTGCGGTCATTACGCACACGCCTCCAGTTATGTGTCCAATCAAACCCCCTCCATTTATTCTTAGATGGGTATGCTACATCTCAGTATTTATTTCATCTTTGGATTAAGATTGCAAGCTGAATAAAAAAAGAAGCAAAAGGACCAAGAATAATAAGTGAACTTACCCAACAAGTATCCCAAATCTATTTTCTTTCGTTGAAGATTAGATGAGTTCGCCACATTTAGGACGAATGATATCATGTTTTGGGGGCGACATTGTGTATGGCGGGCGATGACATTACGAGGGAGGTGTGTCGGCATTCTACAAGAGGAGAGTGACGTTGAAATAGACCGAGAGTGAGAAGGAACTAGGAGAAATATTGGTGATCAAGAGCGAAATGATAAGCAACATTGATATTTCATTATTTTGGAGATTTAGTAGTTGGCTTCCAAGATAGAAGAGAGGGCAGTTTCAAGAGGACTTATCCAAGATTGATATGAAAAAAAGATGAATGACACTGATTATGATCTTACAAGAAAGATATTGTATGTATCTATGTTTGTAAAAATATCTTTGTATACCTCTGTCTATGTGTGTTTGTTTATGTGTGTATTAAAAGATTACGGATTAGATCAGATCAGATTTTGGTAATGATCCAATCAATCCATACTTTAACGGACTTGAAAAATCCAATCTGATCCATTAGAATGAAAAACCAAAACAATCCAATCCAATAACATCGGTGTAGATCAGATTACGGATTTTATCCAATCCGTGTACACCCTTAACCCTAGGTCCCCAACTATATAAAGAACCCTAAGGTTTTCTTATCAAGGCACGAAATTCTACTCCGAGTACACAACTATGTAGTATTTTAGCAACAATATCATTTGTACCCGAAATAAAGGACTTACATACGGATATACATTATATCATCTTTTATTAGAAGCGACTCCTCTATAATCTATTGTGCACTTGTCTCAACTGCCTCACACTATTGTATGATATGTTTTATAAGTTACATACTCAAATTATTTATGCTCTATTGTAATGTTCTTTCAATTTCAAGTTTTAAGCCGTATGATTTGAAGGATTATGGTACACCTTTTTAATATCCCCTCTACTGTAGCTATATGATTATTATTGCTGATAAAGTAGCCCTTATACAATTTGAGAAAGCATGTAATTTTGGACAGTTTCACATTAAGCACAACTGTACTTTTATAGAATCTAAAGTTCTATTTTCATGAACCTAATGATCTTTTCTTAATTGCCTTTTTATTGTAGATTTTTATGAGTTGTATTGGTTGCATCACCTCTTTTATATCTTCTTTTAAGAGCCTCGCTAATCCCTATTATGGACTTCTCACAATTGCATTTCTACATGGTGTCTGTTCTTGTTGGAGCATTAGTAGTATGCACCTATTGTGTTGTAGCAGGGTAAATGGATCCTGGAGGAGATCCATTTACCCCACCCAGTTGTTTAGTCCCACATCGTCCAGTGGTGGGACTCGGAGGCTCTGGAGAGGCTATATAAGGAGCCCCAGACCTCCTGTACTCATTGAGAAAGTGCAATGCATACTACGCCCCTTTGAGGGCTTCTCCCGTGGTTTCATCCCGCTCCTCACGGAGTAGGGTTCCACGTAAAAATCCCGTTGTTCTTTGATGTTTATCTTTATTCCATGTTTTCACTTCCGCTTCCGATTTTCTAACATGGTATCAGAGCGGGTTCGATTCTCGAGGAATTGTTTTCATTAGTTTTATTTGAGACTCGATTATCGATTGATCTTATTGATCTAAGTTTTGTAAGTTCTAGGGTTTCTATTGAGACCCTAAATTCTGAAGTTTTGTTCATTAAGTTTACGAAGTTTTGTTCTGGAGATCCGTCGGCTTGAGAAGCCCTAAAGCACCACTCCAGATCGCACAGGCAACATCTTCCCGCGTCTAGGGTTTCACCCTTGCTCATGTCGAAGAAAGACGCATGCGGAGCTAGGCGGTGCCGCACAGATCCCAGGTTCTCCTGTGCTGGCATCACATATCCCATCGTGTGGCATCTTCTCCAGGCCCCATGTGGAGGCGCCGCAAATCATACAGCAACCCCATGCGAGCCATTCTCCACCTTCACGCGCCTGTACCTCTCGCGATGGCGCTCCCTTCCCAGCGCTGCATCGCAGTCCAGAGCCTCAAGATCCGATCGGGTTCCATCTCCGACTCCTGCGCACCTTCTACAGGCGCAGTCGCGCACCAGGCGGCGAAGCAGCCGCTCCCAGCAGGCGACGAAGCCCCTCGCGCAGTCGCGCAAGATCCGCGTAGGCGGCGCTGCCCTTGCTGCGTCTTCTCAGGCCACGGGCGGCATCGACCTTCTGATCATGCTCGGCGACCCCACTCCGTGCCGCATATCCCCAGGCCGCTCAGGCAGAGCCCCCATGCCCCCCTCCCTCGCGCAGCCGTACTTTCCCCTAGAGTGCACTTGCAGGCGCGACCCCGCACACCGCGCGAACTCCGCGCGAGCCGTTATCGGAGGCGATCACCTCTCCTCCAGTTGCTAGCCGGCATCCATTCCTCTGGCGGCAGTTTCTTCCAGAGAAGCGTTCCCAAGGGGAACCCTAGAGCCCCCTCCGCACGTTATATTCACGGGTTCCAGCGGGCCCGATGGTATTTAAAAAGAAAAGAAAAGGAGAAAAGGCAATGGCAGCCATAAAAAAAAGAGAGGCTGAAAAAACAATTGATGGCCAAAGTCGACCGTGAGAATAGGAGAATGTTGAGCTGAATGAGGGGCTGTTACGGAGAGAAAGTTGGGCCTCCCTTTGGGTCGAAATTTAAAAAAAAGGAAAGGAAAGAGGGGAAGAGACTCAAGAGAGAAAGAAAGCCTAATTGGGTTGTTACATGTGTTTGGACCCTCGGGGTCATTCAAAAAAAAAGAGGGGGAGCCTAATTGGGTTGTTACATGTGTTTGGACCCTCGGGGTCATTCAAAAAAAAAAAGAGGGGGAGCCGAAAAAAAAAAGAAAAAAAATTGTGAAAAGGCGCGTACATTTGAAAAAGCCGTACGCAAGTATTTTGAAAAAAAAAAAGACCGCGTACAAAGAAAAGTCGTACGCATTTTCAAAAAAAAAAGGAGTTGCAAAAGCCGAAAAAAAATCAAACGGTTTATAAAAAAAATGAATAAAAAAATGATGGATGTTTTGAGAAGCCAACAAGTTTTGATCGGCTAAGTGGTTTGTTTTGTATCCCCATTATCTTGTCTTCTCCCAACTTAGTCGATGATGTCGTTCCGACCAGTATGGGAGAAAGGGGGAGTATATGTAGAGTCACATGTATTATTCAGATGATCCAGATCAGATGAAGATTTCCAGACCGTCCAGATTTTCAGACTCTACAGGTGTTCAGACTCGACGTAAGAAGGTTCCGAGTCCAGTTTCAGACACGCACGAGTGTGCGGTCATTGTCAGATGAGCATAAGTTGCCATCATTGTCAGAGGTCCCCATCATTCTTCTAGTTGTCAGGCCAGAGTTCTCATGTGAGCCATAGGGACTCCAGAGCAGAGGACCATTCCCTATGCCATTGAGGGCAAGGGTTTTCATGTGGTATCATAGGTACACCAGAGCAATGCACCATTCTCTGAGCCAGATGGGAGAGACCAGTTCTCCGACGAGGAGATTTCAGGCGCAAGTTCAGACTCGATGGTCAGATTCCGAGTCTTCAGTCGACTCACACTCCAGCCCGTTCGTCCTCCTCACCTGCACGGCATGAAAAGCAACGTCCTCGACAGCAGCATGTGCGCGTTGGGTTGATATTGTCTGTAGTGTCTTGTAGTGATGAGTTGAGTTTCTGTCTGTTTGTCCAAAGCTGAGCATTGCATGCTCCAGCTTGAGGGGGAGTGTTGGAGCATTAGTAGTATGCGCCTATTGTGTTGTAGCAGGGTAAATGGATCCTGGAGGAGATCCATTTACCCCACCCAGTTGTTTAGTCCCACATCGTCCAGTGGTGGGACTCGGAGGCTCTGGAGAGGCTATATAAGGAGCCCCAGACCTCCTGTACTCATTGAGAAAGTGCAATGCATACTACGCCCCTTTGAGGGCTTCTCCCGTGGTATTATCCCGCTCCTCACGGAGTAGGGTTCCACGTTAAAATCCCGTTGTTCTTTGATGTTTATCTTTATTCCATGTTTTCACTTCCGCTTCCGATTTTCTAACAGTTCTACTGAGCAATGTGTATTGAAGATCACTATTGCTTCAAATCATGAATTCCAATCTCCGATTGAACATCGCGGTGTTCAAGATCCCAAGATACAACAGTAAATATGTTCGAGTATAATGAAGTGCAATGGTGAAGAACATCGAGGATGCAAATGGGTATGGGTTATGATCGTCTAATGAAGAGTATACAATGAAACTCATGGCCAACTACAATCAACTTCCACCATCCTCCATTCTATGGCAGATCTTTGCAGCCTAGGCATCAGCTTGGTGGTTGATCAGGAAGGAGAGATGTACGAAACATTTCCAGGGTACCTCCCTCCCGCCCACAGTTCTAGCCAAAGAGGTCTCGCTTATCATGACCTCCTTAACATCTGCCCACTCTTAAATGAAGGTTTTTTACTTCACTTTTTTCATTCTAACCCATTGAAACCCCCTCACATTGTAATGCATACAACAAAGTGACAGCATCATGAACCCAAGACCCCATACTCGAAAGCAGTGAGCGACCAAACTGCTTCGACAACGATCAAGCAAGCATGTCGTACCCATCTCAGTCGCCCATCTCCGCAAAAGTCCTCCCTATCTTACTTAAGAACTCTTTGAACTTTTATAAGCCCACCCTTTGGTAACACTTTGGGTGTACTAAATACCGGACCAAAGGGGGTCTAGTTCCTTTTGTTTTTGTTTTCTGTTAGCATGTTGATCCTTTGCGTGTTGTGTTGTTTTTGGGCTCCCGAAAACATTTCGTTTCCGTAACTTTCCTTCCTCCGAACTTATTTTGATAAAATGAACCGTTAATCATTTGTCTAAAAACACGAAAGAATTCTATTCTTTGACATGAAAAAGAACGATATGATATGAATATCTCAAACATAGAAAAGGAGAGAATTCACTTTATTACACAACATCAACTATGTGTCATAATGTATAACAAAAAACAACTAGTAACATAAGGGAGAATGAGTAGAACCTCATAGTAGAAGAATCTTATATTCTCGGTAACAACCTATACCAATACAAAATCATGTTTGAATTATGTTGCCGTGGGAGACATTGGCATCTTTTGCAACCAAGATTGTAGTGATCGAACAAAGAGTATGAAATGAAACACAAGTTACCAATCATATCCATTTCGTCAACATTAAAGAAGTATATATGTTTAACATGAAACTGTTGGGCTTTTCTTGCAATGTCCAGCCCCAACTGGGGGGCTTTGTGAAATTTTTCCAGCAAGTGGGGGGCCACTCAATCGGCTATCCCCAATTGCCTTTCCAGGGAACGAAGGGGGTTTGCTGCTCATTCGTTCCATTTTTCTCCAGCGGACAGAACACCCATTTCGTCCCTCCCATTCCAGCCAAAAACCAAGAGCAGCAGCAAGGGTTTTAGACCCTCTTCGTCCTCCTCACGCGTGAGAAAGAGTTCGAGTGCGAGGGAGAGAGCAGGAGCAGCCAGGTTCGAGATGAGCAGTGGCTAGGGATGTGGTATTTGGGCTTGGAGGGCAGTGGCTTTGGGCGAGCTCGAGCGGGAGCAGCGGGAGGTCGTTGCGGACGACCTCAAGAAGCCGTATTTGGGACTCCATCCGGGAGCCCACAAGGGGAGTTACTTTGTCCTCCTTGTTTTGAGCACAACATTTGGTATAGTTAGATACCTAGGGATAGTTTGATACTTGTTGGACAACTATCCATTGTGCTTGTGGCTTGTACCTCGGTTTTGTGGGCAACAAAATTGGGAAGAACATTAACTCTTTTGACCGTAGTGATTGGTCGCCGGTCTTGCCCCGTGGTTTTTCCCTTGCTCACATTGAGCAAGGGTTTCCACGTAAAAATCTTTGTCTCGTGTGGTTGCTTGTTGTGGTTGCTTGTGTTTGCTATCATTGTTGCTATTTGAGTTCCCGTGTGGGGAACATATCTTGTGTGTGCCATCTTTGCTGCAGGACAGTTTCAGGGGATATTATCCTGGGTTGATTGATTGTTCCGCATCCTTATATCCCCAACAAGTGGTATCAGAGCTCAGGTTTGAGCATAATGGGCAAAGATGATGAAGGCACAATGATCAAGCTCACAAGCAGTAATTGGCATATTTGGAAGGCTAAGATGGAAGACATCTTGTATTGCAAGGACCTCCACGATCCCGTGGAGGGGGAGAGCGCCAAGCAAGAGAATATGTCCGCGGGCGAGTGGACAAAATTGAACCGAAAGGCCATTGGTACCATTCAGAAGTGGCTTGACATGTCGGTGTTCCATCATGTTGCCGAAGAGACCAATGCGAAGGAGCTGTGGGACAAGCTGTCCGAGCTCTATGACCAGAAGACCGCTACCAACAAGGCTTTCTTGATTAGAAAGCTTGTGAATTTGAAATACAAGGATGGATGCAAAGTGGCAGAGCATCTGAATGACTTCCAAAGCATAATCAACCAGTTGACATCCATGGGTTTGACACTTGATGACGAGTTGCAGTCACTTCTTCTTTTGGGCTCACTGCCAGACAGTTGGGAGACTCTAGTAGTCACCGTGAGCAACTCTGCGAAGGATAGCAAGTTGACCATGGCTATGGTCAAGGGCAGTCTCCTCAATGAGGAGATTAGACGCCGCTCTTCGGGAGAGGCATCCTCCTCTTCACATGTGTATGCAGTTGAGAGGAGAGGAAGATCCAGCAACAGAGGACAGTCACAGGAGAGGCAGAAATCCAGAGATAAGTCCAAAGGCAGAGGAAAGTGTCACCATTGTCAGAAGCCCGGTCACTGGAAGAGAGATTGCAGAGTTTGGAAGAGAGAGCAAGCTGAAGCCAAGAAGGATCAGAAAAAGGAAGATGGCAATGTAGCTGTAGTTGTGGCAGATGAAAGTGCAGAAGAGGTGATTCTCACCATCCAGGACCAGTGCTTACATGCAGGGAGTGATTTGGAGTGGGTCGTTGACACGACCGCCTCCTATCATGTGACTCCACACAGGGAGTTTTTCACCACCTACACTAGGGGTGATTATGGGAGAGTCTTGATGGGTAACGAGAGTTACTCTAAGATCATTGGTATGGGCACCATCTCGATCCAGACGGATGTTGGGTGCTCAATGACTCTTCAGAATGTGAGGCATGTTCCTGATGTGCGGCTTAGCCTTATATCTGGCTCACAGCTAGATAGTGAAGGCTATCATCTGAAGTTCGGCGACAGCAGATGCAAGATTAGCAAGGGTTCTCTCATCATGGCCAGGGGCAGTTTGTGTCACACACTCTATATGACTAGAGTGAAGGTCATGGATGGCAGTTTACATGCTAGTGAGGCAGACAATTCAGATTTGTGGCACCGTCGACTTGGCCACATGAGCCAGAAGGGCTTGCAGCTTCTTAGCAAGAGAGAGTTGATCCCCTACCACAATGACATCACTTTGTCTCCTTGTGATGCATGTGAGGTTGGGAAGAGCAGGAGTGCACCGTACAGAGCTAGATCCAAGGTGAAGGGAGACCTTCTACAGTTGGTTCATTCTGACGTTTGTGGTCCCATGGACACAGCCTCTTTGGGAGGCAACAGGTATTTTGTCACCTTCATTGATGATGCATCTAGGAAGGTGTGGGTGTATGTTCTGAGATCGAAGGATCAAGTGTTTGATTGCTTCAAGAAGTTCCATGCCTTGGTTGAGCGTGAGACAGGAAAATTGTTGAAGTGTCTACGCACAGACAATGGGGGAGAGTACACCTCCCATAGCTTTCAGGGCTATTGTGCAGATCACGGCATCAGACATGAGAGGACAGAGCCAGGCACACCCCATCACAATGGTCTAGCTGAGAGGATGAATAGGACCATTGTTGAGAGAGTTCGTTGTATGCTGAAGACAGCGAAGTTGCCCAAGACCTTTTGGGTTGAGGCGGTTCGCACCGCATGTTACTTGGTGAACCGATCTCCATCAGTTCCTTTGGGCTTTCAGATTCCAGAACGTGTTTGGACAGGGAAAGACCCCTCATATGCTCATTTGAGGGTGTTTGGATGCAAGGTCTGTGCATTGGTACCCAAGGAGCAGCGGAAGAAATTGGATGACAAGGCGGTGCCTTGTATTTTTCTTGACTATGGAGATCAGGAGTTTGGATACCGTCTTTGGGATCCAAGGAAGAAAACAGTCACCAGACACAGGGATGTGATTTTCTATGAGAATCAGACGTTGGCTGAGGACACCACTGAGAGTGGTGATGGAGATGAGATCTCCATGGATGATGACAGTGATGAGGACACGGATCCCTCTCCAGTACAGGGTACAGGTGGAGATGATGGGCAGCTAGAGCAGCATGAGCCAGATGCAGACCCCGTTGATGCAGGTCCAGGGGACCTAGGGCAGGGGGAGCTACTTCATCCAGTTGCAGACACAGCAGAGCCTCAATTCAGGCGATCTGAGAGGACACGCCAGCCATCATCCCGTTACCCCACTTCTAGGTATGTGATGCTCACAGATGCAGGTGAGCCATACACCTTTGAGGAGGCACAGATGCATAAGGACATGGGTCATTGGCAGAATGCAATGAATGAAGAGATGCTATCTCTCAAGAAGAACCACACTTATGACCTTGTTGAGCTTCCTAAAGGGAAGAGAGCCTTGAAGAACAAGTGGGTGTACAAGCTGAAGTCAGATGACAGTGGCAGACAGGTGAAGTACAAGGCCAGGTTGGTAGTGAAAGGATTCAGCCAGAAGGAAGGAGTGGACTATGATGAGATCTTCTCCCCAGTGGTGAAGATGAATTTGGTAAGAGTGTTGCTAGGACTTGTTGCTAGCATGGACCTTGAGCTAGAGCAGATGGATGTGAAGACGGTATTTCTTCACGGTGATTTGAGGGAAGAGATCTACATGGAGCAGCCACAGGGTTTTCAAGAGAGAGGGAAAGAGCATATGGTATGCAGGTTGAGAAAGAGTCTCTATGGCTTGAAGCAAGCCCCGAGACAATGGTACTTGAAGTTTGATGCTTTCATGGGAAAGCAGGGCTTCAAGAGGACTACAGCCGACCCATGCGTATATGTTCGTCGTCTTCCCAATGGCAGGTTCGTCATTCTTTTGATATATGTGGATGACATGCTGATTGTAGGTCATGATTCCATTCTCATTGCAAATCTCAAGAAAGAACTCTCCAAGGAGTTTGAGATGAAAGATTTGGGCAAGGCTAGTCACATCCTTGGGATGCAGATTACAAGGGACAGGAAGAAGCACATGTTGTGGTTGTCACAGGAGAGCTATGTTGAACGCGTGTTGGAGTGGTTCAACATGAAGAATGCCAAGCCTGTCAGTATGCCATTAGCCTCTCATTTCAAGCTAACCAAAGAGTCATGTCCTTCTACTTCTGAGGAGAAAGCAGAGATGTCCAAGATCCCATACCAGTCAGCAGTTGGAAGCCTCATGTATGCAATGGTTTGCACTAGACCCGACATAGCCCATGCAGTGGGCGTGGTGAGCAGGTTCATGTCTAACCCGGGCAAGGACCATTGGGAGGCAGTGAAGTGGATCTTGAGATACTTGAGAGGGACCTCAAGTATGTGTCTTGTGTTTGGGAGGTCAGATCCCAAACTTTGTGGCTACACTGATGCAGATATGGCAGGTGACTTGGACCAGAGAAAGTCCACCTCAGGCTACATTTTCACTTTTGCAAGGGGAGTCATATCATGGCAATCCAAACTACAGAAATGTGTTGCTCTCTCAACTACTGAGGCAGAATACATTGCAGCAGCAGAGGCTGGGAAAGAAGTGTTGTGGCTACAACGCTTCCTTGGTGAGTTTGGATTTGAAGACAGTGAGTCGGTTGTGTTTTGTGATAGCCAGAGCGCTATAGATTTGAGCAAGAGTACCATGCATCATGCTCGCACAAAGCACACTGATGTGAGATACCATTGGCTGAGGGATGCAATTGAACAGAAGCAGCTCGTGTTGAAGAAGATTCACACATATGAGAACCCCTCAGACATGTTGACCAAGGCAGTCACTCGTGACAAGCTTCAGCTTTGTAGAGAGCTGAGCGGTGTCACCTCTTGTTGATCTCCATCTCAGGACAACACCTCCCCGTTGGGGCTGGAGGGGGAGGTTGTTGGGCTTTTCTTGCAATGTCCAGCCCCAACTGGGGGGCTTTGTGAAATTTTTCCAGCAAGTGGGGGGGGGGGCACTCAATCGGCTATCCCCAATTGCCTTTCCAGGGAACGAAGGGGGTTTGCTGCTCATTCGTTCCATTTTTCTCCAGCGGACAGAACACCCATTTCGTCCCTCCCATTCCAGCCAAAAACCAAGAGCAGCAGCAAGGGTTTTAGACCCTCTTCATCCTCCTCACGCGTGAGAAAGAGTTCGAGTGCGAGGGAGAGAGCAAGAGCAGCCAGGTTCGAGATGAGCAGTGGCTAGGGATGTGGTCTTTGGGCTTGGAGGACAGTGGCTTTGGGCGAGCTCGAGCGGGAGCAGCGGGAGGTCGTTGCGGACGACCTCAAGAAGCCGTATTTGGGACTCCATCCGGGAGCCCACAAGGGGAGTTACTTTGTCCTCCTTGTTTTGAGCACAACATTTGGTATAGTTAGATACCTAGGGATAGTTTGATACTTGTTGGACAACTATCCATTGTGCTTGTGGCTTGTACCTCGGTTTTGTGGGCAACAAAACTGGGAAGAACATTAACTCTTTTGACCGTAGTGATTGGTCGCCGGTCTTGCCCCGTGGTTTTTCCCTTGCTCATTGAGCAAGGGTTTCCATGTAAAAATCTTTGTCTCGTGTGGTTGCTTGTTGTGGTTGCTTGTGTTTGCTATCATTGTTGCTATTTGAGTTCCCATGTGGGGAACATATCTTGTGTGTGCCATCTTTGTTGCAGGACAGTTTCAGGGGATATTATCCTGGGTTGATTGATTGTTCCGCATCCTTATATCCCCAACAGAAACAACTAAAATGATTTACACAATATCGCAAATCAAAAGAACAAAAGTAAAATCGAATTTATTACATGACCTCAATCACATGGTACAATACATGAAGCGAGTAAACTAACTATGAACGGAAAAATATCGTCCACCCTAAGGCGACATAGGTTCGTGGTAGTCCATGGAAAGTCTCCTTTGTCGACCATGTTCGATGTCCTTAAAATCCTAGGTCAATACACACACACACACATAGAGAGAGGGGAGGGGTTGATGTTATGAGAGCCAAAACCCGTAAGAGCATGAGAGCAGTGGTTCTAGACCACTAGATTCAACAAGGAGAGAGAAGACCATGAGAAAGAAGATAGAATCTAGTGGTCCAAAATCACTGTTCCCTTGCTCTCACAGCTTTTTTCTCTCGCGGGCTCACTCCTATATATATATATATAGGGAAAAGGGAGTATGCTCCGTGGTTGTAGCCAACTTACATGCTCCCACCCCTTTTCTCCTGTATTTTTTTTATTTTTCTGAAAAGAAACATATTGGAATTTAGATCACAATATATCACCATGTAGGGATGAGCATTGGATAGGACCGGCCCGGCCCAGCCCAATGCCCGACCCGATCAAGCCCGGACCAGACCCGAGCCCGAGTAATAGCTGGGCGGGCCTGGGCTCTTTTTTTGGCCCAATCAGAATTTCGGACCGGGCTTGGGCAAGGTGGGCCCGAGCCCGAGGCCCGTGGGCCGGCTCGATTATAGGCCCGCCCCGAGCCCGCGTATATGCCCGACCCGAGCCCGTGTATGTTTTTAATTATAAGTGATGCATCTTCATTGTTCTTCGAGAAAATTCTTAAGTAGAAGTTACTGGTTCACCAAATCTAGAACACTAATCTAAACGATTCGTTCTCTGTCCGTGTATGTTCGAGGAAGATGATGTGCTTTCTTGATTCATTGGCATTCTTGGACGTAGTGTCTGCAGTAGTTTCTTCATCCAGCACTGGGTTTGATCTCTGCGAAGGACAAAAGGTACGTGTAAGAACAACAACACTGCCAACACGTTTCAATATGCAGAAATAGCCAATTCCCAAATCAAGGAGACACTGAAGGGCTGATAACAAACAGCAATTAACCTAAACTCCACAAATTTAATGTTTTAAGAATTGTGTTGAGTTGATTCTATCTAATGTTATGGATATCACTTCAAGCAAACGTGGGTTTGTCCAAGTTACATTCTGCTATGTGGTGTTGTGTGTTCCTGTGACTTGTGGCGGAGGTACAGTCATCAGATATCACACAAGGAACAAGCCAGCACAGTTCATAAGCTCCCATTACGTTGGATCCGTGGAAGGGTCAGACCGCATTGGGTATTCAACAGCCGAAACATGCCATTATTAGTAATGGGCCGGCCCGAACCCGGCCCAACCCATTTAATTGCAGGCGGGCTCGGGTTTGGGCCACAAACCCAGATATCTCGTGGGCTTAGGCTTGGTCCGTTGACCCGAAAAACGAAATCGGGCTCGGGTCGGGCTAGCTTGGGCCCGGCCCGACCCGGCCCGATGCTCATCCCTATCACCATGGTGTCATTCAAAATTCAACTTAATTCGAGACTTCTATCCCCTCCATCAAGACTATCAAATTTTAACGGTTTCAGAATTGTTGAAATTGACCCCCTTCAGATGGAGGGCATAGGAGTCTCTGTTTCTGATGAAATTGGAATGACATGTTGGAGGATATAGTGATGAATATACATATTTTTTATTTCCAAAAAAATAAAAAATAGAGGAAAATATGGGTGGGAGTAGCCAATTGGCTACTCCCACGGAGTAGCCTCATTTAACCATATATATAGTGTAAAATGGGACTGCCCCCATGGGGGGGGAGCTAACTTGGCTCCCCCCACGTCATTTCGCCCTCTTTTTTTGAAATTTCTTCCGTGGATTTTCATCAATATATCCCTATATTATGTCATTCAAATTTCGCACGAAACAGAGACTCCTACGGCCTCCATCCAGAAGGGTCGTTTTTAGCAATTCTGTTACCGTTAAAAAATGACTGTCTGGATGGAGAACGTAGGTTTCTCTGTTTCGCATGAAATTTGAATAGCATAATATAGGAATATAGTGATGATTATTCACAGAAGAAATTAAAAAAAAAACTGCGCGAAATAGCGCGAGGGAGCCAAGTTAGCTCCCCCTAGAGGGCGGCCCCATTTACCCCATATATATATATAGGAGAAACTTCAAATGAGGTGGTGTCTCACCACTTTTGTGGTGAATCATTAATAGGGATTTTAGATCTTAATCACGCGGTTCAGATTAAATCACGTTTAATGCTGATATTTAATCAATGAAAAACCTATTTTTGTCATTATCACATTCTAAAAATAGAATGTGACAACTCTAGATCCTATTTTTATGGAGAGCTATTATTTTTCCATTCTCTCTCTCTATTCATTGAGGACGACGCTCTCCCTCCCCCCCGTCTCTCGCGATTCATTGCCAACATATTCTCATGTAGGCATTAGAGGCGGTCGTGCGTGGAGGCGATGCATGTGCGAGGAGGTTATGATGTCATGCGACGATGATGGCAGCGACGATACGTGGTGATGACGGTCACAGTCCGTGAAAGGACATGAGGGCATGTTCGTGGAGGATGCTACGCATGAAGGCTTCAATGCGAGGAGTGGGAGGGTGTGGCAACGATCGATGCGTGGAGAGGGAGGAGGTGCTCGGAGATGACAGTGGCGAGGCATGGAGGGGTGATGATGCGTGACGATGAAGGTGGTGCGTGAAGACGGTGGTGCCATGCTGGATACCGCGAGCAAGCAAAATCAAATGAAGGACGACAAACACTGATTTACATTATAAGTTAATTATTTTACATATATGGCATTCTTATTTACACTTTGATTCACTTTTTTTTACAAATCTCATGTTTTTTTTTGTTTTTTTAATTTTTCAAAGATCTGCGTGAATTTTACAAAAGAGGGAAATACAGTTACAAAGATTCACAGATTTTTTTACAAAACAAACATACACAATTACAAAAAAGTTGAAGTTTACAAACAAGAAAAATACTCTTACAAAAACTCGCTGGAGTTACAAAATGAATGTACCCATTACAAAACGGATATAACCATTTACAAAATGAAAATACAGTAATAAAATGAAATCATTAATGAAATTACAAAGAGTAAAATATATTTTACAAAAACTCATCAACTTTACAAAGCTATGGTTGAATTCAGATCGTTTGGAACAAAATCGGAAATTAGTCACTAAAGGTATTTGTGAAAATACCAAATTGAGAAAAGCTTAGAATGACAATTTGAAACCAATAAATGAAACTCGAATTTAATGAAATCGATATGACAAAATGCCCTTTTGGATGACTTTTTGATGCAACCGTCAGATTGAGATCTGACGAATCTACTCGATGGCTCACCACAATATTGGTGAGACCCCACCTCATTTGAAAGGGTATCCCTTTCCACATTCTTAAAGTCGGTAGTTGACCTAAACCTAGTACGCTATCCTTTTTTTATGTGATCTCTTTAGGACTACAGATTTTGGTATGTTTATACCCGGTACATTTATACAAAATAGTTGACCTAATCCTAGTTGATTTCTAGCGTCATTTTTGGATGCTTATACTCGGTGCATTTTCGAGTACACTGTCCTTGGGAGGTTTGATACAATCTCTTTAGGACTACACATTTTGGGGTTTGTCTCTCAATCTTTACTAGGATGAGCATTCGTACGCTATGAATCCTTTGTAACTTCTCATGAGGTCCATTCCGTATCATGTCTTTCTAAATCTGACCTATGGTTATGCTGGATCAGTGTATTATTTCAGGTAAGGATTCAAGCCTTATGGCTAGGTCTAAGCATGTGTTATCTCGTGTTGTGGTTTATCCACATCATTTAGCATGTCAAAATGTTTCTAATTGTATGATGGAAATGCACTTATCATAGTTGTAAATGTGCGTAGCATAATACAAATTTGCATATTAATACTGAATACATTACAAAATATAGAATTTGTGTCAATTTCTACAAAAATATCTTTCAAAAGGTAAAAGCATGCATATTGCAATATATGTCTAAAATGATCAAATTATTGTGTAGGTTACGAAAAAAGAAGCAAAATATACCTCTTGTGGCGGAGAGGTTTGTATGTATGTGCTAGATAAGGGATTATTGCGTAAATATATTTTTTAAACAACTACCAGCAAACTTCTTGATATTGGCATCATTTTGCTACCGATGGAGATGAAAATGGTCGGATGTGAATACGAATATGGGTGTTATCATATTCTTATCATCTTTTAAACATGGATATGACAGCGAATGTGAATATCACACGAACATGTAAAATATAGAATCACATCCTCAACATACGAATATGAAAGTAAGACAGATATATGAATATTTAACAAACAAATATGAATTAATTTACGGATTTTGGATGTGTCCAAATTTACATAAATGTTATAAGCATTTTAGGTTAACGACAATTTTCAATAAATAGAATGTATGGTAAATATTTTAATCATGAATATGTACATAAAATAACTAAAAAATAAAAGAAAACTTAAAGAAATAACTCAATAATAAAAGAAATATTACCAAACTTATTTGTATATGTATCATATTAGTATTGGTAGTATCTAGAATTTGAACATTCGTATTCATATTTGTATATGTATTCCTATCCTTCAAAAAAATGAATATTTGTCTGGGTATCCTTAAAATTGATAGTTTCATCAACATTAACAATATCATATTCATATCTATATTCATATTTGCCAAAGTTTGAATGTTTACATTCGTACTCACATTCTTATTTGCCGGATATGAAAAATAGCACCCATATCCTCTATTTAACGACTGTAGATATGAACAAATATGAATTTCTTTTTGGGATTTTTACACCCATAACCCCGAGTAACTTTGTAATAACATTCATAACCCTACATAATCATGAATTACATGAGAAACTCCGAGTAATGGTTAACTCTTACATGACATAACCCTGTGTTATATTCCGTCTGGGATAGCCGTTATACTTGACGGTTTCTGTTAGAAAAGACAAAATTGACCTTGATATTCATTCTTATTTTCAAAACTCTGAGAGGCGTTGGGAGGCGGCGAGACGGGACGGCAGGTTGCAGGAGCTCCTATAGATATCGTCGCTTGACCCTCCCCTGCCACCGAGCTCATTGTCGGGAACCGTCGCCCGCTCAACCGAACCACCTCTGCAAAGCCCCCCTCCCCCTGGAAGCAACCCCTCCATCCTTCCCCGTTCGAGAACACCTCTGGAAGCCCCCGCTGAGTCCCGACCACCTCTGTAATCTCCTGAAGAGACCACCTCTGTGATCCCCTGTTGCCCTCTCCCCCCTCTGTAAGAAAGCCCCCCCCCCACCCACCACACGGCGAGACCACCGTTGCAAGCCCCTGCCGCCCCCTCCCTCCCTGCAAGAAAAGCCTCCCCTCCCACTCCCCTACCACCGAGCTCGCTGTCACCGCCCCGTCGAACCGAACCACCTCTGCAAACCCCAACCCCCATCGAGTCTGCAGCTCCCTGATGAGCCGCCCGATAGACTAAGGTAAATCAGGTAGATAACTAAGGTCGTTGTGACCTCAGTCAATCGGGACTCAGAGCTCAATCAAGAAAAATGTGTATCAGACCACCAAATAAAAATATAAAATCAATGAAAACCAAAATAGCAGTCCTGGCTAAAGGATTAACCAGGTATAGCACCCAAGGTCGGTCTCAGGGAGCATGAATTGGCCTCGCGGCCTACGAAGTAGTCTAAAAACAAAATAAAATAAAAACAATTATTTTTGGTGGATTTTTATTGGTTTTTATATTTTTGGATTTTTTGATACTAAGGAAAAATAAGAAAAGACAAAAACAAGCACACTCAACAAATTATTTAAATACTAAAAAATGCTCCAAAAATTCAAACAAAAATATTTTTATGTTTTTAGGTTTTTTTAGTGTTTTTGGTTAATTTTTTAGATTTTTCTAATTTTTATATAATTTTCTAAAAATCAAAAAGAGCTAAAACAGTATCTCACTGTCCAGCCAGACTTGAAAGGTCCATTAAAAATACAAAATGGACCTGTAAAAATTTGAAGGTAATTTTTATGAAAAATATAAACAAAAACTAAAATTCAAAAAAAGAGTTTATATTTTTTATTTTTCTACAATTTTATAGAATTTTTATAAGTTTTTTAGAGTTTTTTTAATTTTTAAGGTTTTTATATATCCAAAAATAGCCAAAATTGCATAGACAATAAAACACACGAAAACTAACAAAACTTAATTTTTTAAGAATTTTTAAAATAGTTTTTATATTTTTTATGATTTTCTAAATCAGCCAGAAGCAAACACTACTGTTTTTGAATTTTTAAAAATAACAAAAAGCCTTAAAAATATACCCAAAATTTAGGGAAATTTTTACACAGTGGCAGGAGCCATGTATCCAAATTTCACACAATTTGGGTTTAATTTGTATTTTATTTAATTAAAATAAAGGCTCATAGTACACAGGGACCTAAATGCAACAAAAACTATTTCCAGAGGCTAAATAATAGCACGCAAATAAAATGTAAGGCCTAGGTTTTCAAAAATCCCACAAAACACGCGCTAGGCACGTGGTTCAGACTCAGAAGGGTATATTTTTAAATCCTATTTATAAAATATCAATCAGTAACACATAGGAAATACAAGGTAGAAATTGCAAATGACCCAGAAACTTCACGTGTCGACGCACGTGATTCACATATACAGGGACTTAATTACAAATATAAGAAACATGAAGGTCTTCATTGAAAAATATCCAAAATAAAAAACTAAACTAAATATTTACATGACTAAACATTAAATGCATTAAACAAAGGGGCTTAAAAGTAATTTACCCCTTATTAAAAGTGGACGGCTGAAGTGGCGCCACGTGGAAGATCGGAGGGTTGTGGCTCACGCACGCCTCTTCTGCTGATGGACGCTCAAGGGTTCACCACGTGTGGGATCCGACGGTGAGAGGCAGTGGCTAACCCTTCGCTGGATCAACGGCAAGGAGGACGCCACGTGGATGATCGATGGTTGTGGAACGAGGACTCCTCTTCGCTGGATGGGCGGTCCGGATCAAGCCCCCAAAGGATCGAACGGTGGAGGCTCCTCGTGAACGGATGGCTCTGATCAGGTCTAGAGTGGGAGGCTCGATCGAATGGCGTATGGACAACCTCCAAGAACAGCTCGCCGGCGAAGTTCGCCGGCCTAATGCGCACAGTGGAGGTGTCCTCTTCGGCTGCTGAGATGGTGGAAATGGTCGCCAAGGTGTTCCACAGCTACTGAGCTCCTCCGATGACGCCGGGAAGCTCCGAGGATCTTCGACGATGAAGGTGGAGCTGACCTCCTGTGCTCGAGCTTTGGACCTCCAGATGAGGTCCCTTTGACCTGAAAACCCGCACAGAAAGCACGTTGGGTCAAGGGCAAAGTGCCTCGACCCGATTAGGGGTGGAATGGATGCGTGTAGGAGTCGGGGCGGCACCCTCCGGCGAGGCGACGGTGGAAGAGGGTGAGGTACCTGCTCCGGGGCGAGACAGGGGGAATGAAGGGACGTAGCAGGTGGAGAGGAGTATGGAGAAGGTGGTAGTCGAGTCGGAGTGGCAAATGGATGGTGAAGCCGGCAATGCGATTTGGGGGAAAACTAAAATTAAGCTAAGCTAAAGAAAAACTGACCTAATGGATGGCTGCAGTCGACTGGGCTGGAGCTGGCGGAGCTCCGGGGGTCATTGCCTCAAGGGTTCGTCGCTTCCCGAGGCTAAGCGCACCTCGCGGCAGCGCAAGGCGATGGTCGTCGCCGGATCGATGATTCCCGGCTGCCCGGGCCTCGCTGCAACACTCCAACACGCGGTTGTCACTCTGGTGGAGGAGCGGAGCTCACTGGCGTCGAGGGGGAAAGCCAAAGATGGCGGGTAATGTGCGGCGGAGGTGGAGCTTTATACGGCTAGGGGTCCGAGAAGAAGGGGTCGGGCATGGTTGTCAGAGCTCGGATCCCTAAGAAAAACCACCGGGCATGGATTAGGAATGGATCTAGTATGATTAGGACCCGGGGTTTGGGTATTTGGGGCTCGGATCAACTGGGGAAAATTTGGAGAAAAGTGGGTCGGGCGCACAGATCCGAGTTGACTGGTCCAGGGGGGAGAGTTGACCGGGGGTCAACAATCCCCCGTGGATCAATCACAGGCCGCCAATTATTAAATAATTGTAAATTAAATAAAAAAATAACAAATGACTTTATTTCGAAAAACTTAAAACATAAAAAATGTTTATTTATTTTAAAATAATTTTTTAGTGATTTTTATTTTTTTTTGAAATAAAAATTATGTATTTACACTATATTATTATTATATATAGGTATATACATATAGGTATTTTTTATTTTTTTTAATTATTTATTTTTATATAATTACTCCAATTTTATATTTTATTTATTCATAACATAAAATTTGGAATAAAATGGTATTTTTATTTTCTTTTTTATTATTTATTTATATGGGTTAAATAAATACTCTTATTTACATGTTTACATGGTATAGATACAAGGTGGGAATTTGATTTTATTATATTTCTTTTTATTTTATTTTTATTTTTCTAATTTTTATTTTATTTATTTACATCATGAAAAGTGGAATATGAGAATATTTTTATTAGATTTTTATTAATTATTTACAAAGGGAAAATAAATAGATATATTATTCTATGTACAAGGTCTATATACAATGATGAAGGGAATTTCATTTATTTTCTTTTTCATTTATTTTTCCCATTTTTATTTTAGTTTTATATTTATAAATATGTACAAATAAACACAAATACATTTTTATTTTTATTAAGAGGAAAATAATTTTTATTTATATACATAGGTATATGTACACATGTGAATGACCCTATATCCCTCTACTTGGATTCTTTTGTGGTCAGTCCCATGCTGAGCCCTCCCTTGGGATTAGATCGCTCAATATTTATTCTAAATATTTCCCTCTTTTTCTTTTATTTCTTTATTCTTTTATTTATGCACAAAAACATGCTAAATTTGCATATTTACAAGATGCATGCAATTTGATAAATTATTCTTTTTTACACACATATACATGATGTTTTGCAAGGGTTTTGTAGCTAAAATAAAAGAATAAAGAGTGATGAATGGGTATTCATCACCCCGCTATACTTAACTTTGCTAGTCCCTTAGAAAACACTTATTTGAAAAAGAAGTGAAAAAGAAAAGGAAAAAGGAAAAGAGTAGAAAATGCATGGATCAATGCTGATTATTAAACTTGCCTTCATTAAATTGAAATATGGAGCTCGATCAGACTTTGGATTATTAATGTGTCGGAACCTTATTTAGACTTAGGTTTAAAACTTAACAGCCTCTAAGATCCACTAACCTATAGTCAAGACTCCTCAATAATACAGATCAGAACAAGTCTACATACACAAACCCTGAAGACCATGAATCTTTCCTTGTACAGTGTAAGTGAGGTATAGCTCTCCACCTCAGAAGTAGCAAAGTGACAACCCTCCCCAACAAGGTAACTCTATGACCCTAATCTGGCCACTCTTTCCTCGAGGAGTGGGGTATTCCCTTCTAAGTTCAAGTTCAACCGGCTCAAGAAGAGGGGGAAGAAGAGAATGGACCATGGCCAGTGTAGCCATGTATCCTTGGGAGCTCAACCAGTGTAGCTAAGTCTCCCTGCTGCAAGCTACATAAGATGGAACATGAGTCTCAAGCTTTGCTTATTGCACTATATACATACTCCGGTGGGATTATCATTTTCTATCAGACCCACCACTTTTTTGGAGTTATTTTCTTTTTGCATTTTTTTGTGTATATGTACAACATTCTTACAAGGTGCAGCATATATACATAAGGAGTTTTTCCTCTTGAGCCAGTAGACTATCCCTCTTTTGAAGCATTATTGCAACCCACAACTCCTGTCGTTAGACCTCATGGTGACCAGACCAAGTTGAGACGCACTTCCTTCACTATAAGAAGAAGGGAGGTTCCGCCTAGAAGTACTACCCTCATATGTTGCCCCAAGTCAAGGAAGACTGCCTCCTCACCACCTCATCCGTAGAGAGCTCGGTGTAAAGTGCGGGTCCAAGTCAAGCCAGTGTCTATATGAGTCATGTGTGTGTTGTTAAGTACTCTACTTAGGCTCATTGAGATGACATGTGATCATAGCCTAGTGGACTCAAAGAATTAAGTCACCATGGACCTGAAAAGCCTTAACCCTAAGCCCTATAAGGTTCCTCTTATGATTAGGTGGATTAAGATCTTAATCAAGCTCCATTTTCCAATTTAATTCCAGGCTAGTTTAAATATCAACTATAATCCAGGAAAAACTATACAAATATTTACAAAGATGCAATTTTACACAAAATATTTACACATGTGCAAAATTTTTGAAAAATATTTTGAAACCATGAATGTATGCATGAATGCAAGTTTTGCAAAATATTTACACAAATTTACACAAGGTTTTTGTAAACTTTTGATTTTCAAAACATTTTGGAAAAATTTTGTATTATATACATAATTTTGATATGCACATATTTACACACTATTTACACAAAAAGTTTTTACAACCATTTTTACAAAAATAATTTGTACAATAGCTATGTATGTGCAATAAAAGAATGTGTATTTACAAGGAAAATTTTTTAATTTTTATGGATTTTTGGGCTTTTAGCTATTTTTATTTATTAACACACTCACACAAAGTACGAGTTATGGCTAAAGTATATATGAAATATATACACACCCCCCTATACTTAGTTCGAACGATGTCCTCAGAGTCAATGAAGAAGACATAACTTGTGCTTAGTATAGGGAAGTGAAAAGGAAGGCTATATACAAAGACGAATGAAAGAATAGAAATGCAAGAGGAACTCGGCATTTCCCCCTATACTTAGGATCAAATAATCCTAAGTATAGCAGGTTGTACACAAAGGAAAATTCGAGTGAGAATGTACAGGGTCTACCCCCCCCCCCACCATACTTAGGGTAAAATATCCCTAAGTATAGGCAGCAAAACTGAGGTAGAAAAACACGAAGAAAATCAACAAGTATTTACAAGATGGAGGCCATCACTCCCCCTATACTTAAGGTGAAGAATCCTTAGGTATAGGCAACAACAGAAGTGATGAAACGGAACGGGAGAACAACTCGGTGTTTCTACCCCCCTATACTTAGGATGAGGTATATCCTAAGTATAGAAAAGATATCCTATACGAGACTGATGAATCTCCATTTCATCACCTTTATTCTATCATTTTGGCCTTAAAAACCCCAGCAAATGCATGTAAATAGCATTAATTTGTATATAATGGCATTCATTGTTTCTTGTATTTATTGTACATTAAATAAGGTTTTTAATACCAAAATTATAGAATAAAGAGAAGAAAAGAAAAAGGAATAAAATATTGCAAATATTTTATGACCCTAACCCCGAGACCAAGGCCAGCATGGAATTGGTCGACAAGGAATAAAGTAGGGGGAGATAAGGGCCAGTGTACATTAAATACCTCATTTATTTATTCATTCATTTATACATTTTTTGGCACCTATTTTGTAAATAATTATTTATTCATCAAATAAAGAAACCTTGTTCATAAAAGTTGTAGATAATAATGTAAATAAAAATACAAAATTGAATTTGTGTAAAAATAATACTCAATGTACATTTTATACACAGAATAAAAAGCCAAAATCTCAACTTCACAGACCCATATCTTGCAAATAAAAACTCCAAATCAACCAAACTCACCTTTAATTGTATATAGCATTTCATAAACTATTTTATAAAATTGGTTTCATAATTTTTGGAGTCCATAAGCAGAAGTTAGGTTTTTGGCCCTTCTTGTACATAATACCTGATTAAAATATTCATTTTATTCAATATTCATTATTTTTATAAATTCATATTTTTATAATCTTGTAAATAATGTGTATAATACATGTACATAATAAAAGTAAAAGAAAACCAAAAATAATTTGTAAAATAAAAATAAGTCTATAGACAAAATACCTATGCTACCTAATGTACATAAATAAAAGGGATTTTTATTCTTTTATTCTTTATTCATTTATATTTTTATAATAATGCATATATTATATATAACCTATTAAAAATACAAATCCATAATAAAAACAAATAAAATTCATTAAATAAATAAAACATATATAATATATAGGTAAAGCACCTATGAGTATACTTACATATACATAGACCTATTTATTTAAAAATGTAAATAAACTAATAAAAAGTAAATAAAAATATATTTATACTCATGAAAATAAATTATAAATTTATAAAATAAGCCAATAAAATAATAAAAGAAAATAAATAAATTAAAAATAAAATACCTAAAAATACATGTGAATACATACATATACACATTATTCAAATAAAACTATAATAAAACACCTCGAAAAATTCAATAAAAATCATAAATAAATACTACATTAATTTATGAACATTTTTTATTTTACAAGTAAATTCTAATTAATTCATTTAATATGTTAAATAAATGGGTCAAGCTCGGTCCAATGTGGACCAATCAGGGGCCAGGGAAAGTTGACCTCCGGTCAACTCCCCCTGCGCCTCTGACTGACCCGTCAGAACTATCGCATCCCCGGATTTCATGCCTTTTTCCTGGGCGTCTCTTTCACCCATCGCCCTCGAATCCTTCATGAAAGATCTTCCCTGATCAATGTACATCCTCGCCGTCTACTTAGATCCCTTGTACATAGCCCCGATTCCTTAATAATCGCCGGTCAATGGGGGTCCCTTGGACTGTATATAAATAACTCCTCCCACTTCCTTGGCCGAATTTGGCCATTTTCATCCCCTTCTTTGAGCTTGAATGAGCTCCTGGAGGAGCCCTCGTGACAGGAGGCGCTTCCCAGCACCTCGATTCGGCCCAAGGAGGTGGGAAATTTTGTCGCGGTGGTGCTCCGGCGACCACCCTGCTCCCTGGCGGCCCCCAGGTATAAGAGATGCGCTTTTAATTATTCTAGTTAGGATTTCATTTCAGCATTTCGTTTCTGTCATTAGATTAGTCAGTAGCACTTACTTGTAGCTTAGTTTAGGCGATTCGAAGTTCGCCGGAGCTCCGCTCCGGCGACTTCTCCACTGTTACCCCGCCGTGTTCCGACCACCTTTTCACCTCCATTTCCATACCCCTTCATTTCCCTACGCCTTAGGCACCTCCGTTCACCCAGATCTCCACCAGATCTGGAGATCAGATCTCCTCTTCCGCCTCTCGCCGGAGATCACCGCCCCGCACCCCCTTTCGCTCATTTCGACCCAAATAAGGCCCCCAGCCCTTTGTTTTTGTGCGCTGAGCTTTCTTGCAGGTGCTGGAGGCCAAAGGACCCCCGTTGGGGTCGATCCGATTCTTCTGTAGGTACCTGGAGCTCATTTGCTTCATCGACCTCGCTGGACCGTTCCGGTGAGCCTCCGACTCCCCTGAGTGCTCCAGTCGACAGAGTCGAGCCCCAGGATGCTTCTTGGACCATCAGATGCCTGAGGGAGCGCCGGACGAGCGAGCAGCACCGGATCGAAGGTCGGGGAAGAGGGAGTTCTTCCCTGTTCTTCGTCCCTTCGCCTTCACCGTCCGATCGAGGTCCCAGCCCAGTTCAGATCCCAGCCGTTGGATGGAGCTCTGCATTCACCGTCAGATCACGCGGCTGATCTAATCTCAGCCCTCCATCAGCGAAGCGTCATCGGGCGAGGAGGTGGCGACGCGTGTCAAGTGGAGAACGCTAAACCGTTGGATCGCGTGCCTTTTGGGGGTAATTTGCATATTCTGCCCCGTTAGTTTTTTGTATTTCATTTTTGGTCCTGTAAATAAATTAGCACGTTATAAATAAATTGTAAATTTTGCAGATAGGACCCTGACTTAATTAGAATTACATTTAGGTCCTTCCACGCCTCACGTGCAGTCCCACGTGAGGCGCGTGAAAATTTGCATGTATACCCTGGCGGTTTTTGTATATTATAGAATAGTTCTAAAAATTTAAATAAATTTTTATTCCTGTTGTATTTTTGCACTGATGCCCCTGGAACTTATTATATTTGCAAAAATACCCCTGCCAGGCAGTTTTGTTTGTCTCTTTATCTATTTATTAAAAATACCTAGATGGCTTCTAAAAATCCACAAAAATTAGGATAGATGCTCCATGCCATGCTAGTTCACGCCCATATTTTATTTTGCATTTTTTTGCATTTTTCCTGATTATTAAAAATGAAATAGAAGCCATTTTTGCACTGTCTAAATTAGAAAATCTAAAAAAATTAGAAATGTTTTTGAAAAATCCCAAAAAAATTATATATGGTATAATTATATATATATTGAGTCCAGAACTTAAAAAACCCTAAAAATATGAAAAAGAAAATTAAAAAAATCAGAAATCCCTAAAATCCAACAAAAAATAGAAAAATCCTTAAAAAACCCAAAAATATGTTTTTCTCTTTTATAATTATCTATATATTATTATTAATATATTAAAAATAATTTGGGTAATTTTGGAGTTTATTTTATATTTTTAAAACCCAAATTACATACTGCTATTTAATTAGTCCTATATTGTGGACATTTTTGAATTTAAAAATACATAAATTAGAAATATAAATGGATAATAAAAAATTTAAAAAAATATTAAAAAAAGCATAAATATATATATATATATATATTAAGTTTTTATGTTTATATATATACATATATACTATGTTACTTCTCTCTCTCTCTTTTCTTATTTATATATCTCTTTATATATATTATATATATTTATATAACTAAAAATATAAAAACAAAATAAAAAAAATTTATAGAAACAAATATATAAAAAAAATTACAAAACCCAAAACCCACTAAAACAATAAAAGGACATGAACCAATGATTGAATAATTGAATGATACATGACATACAACCATTCGCCTCCCAGTGTTCGACCTCTACCTATGCTTACGCCTATACACATTTGCATGTAGAGTTATAATAAATTTTAACTCCACATTTTTGGATATTTATTGCATATATTTACTGTGGGTTAATTGTTGATCGATACGAGGTTTCTTGAGCGGTCGCCTCAGCGACATTGTGATCCCGCCTTGTGCGGATTACTCTAGACCCTCATAAAACCCCAGTCATCAAAAAGTCCGCATTCTACCCCCTATACTTAGGATGAGGTATATCCTAAGTATAGAAAAGATATCCTATACGAGACCTGGGGTGAAAACAAAAACGGAAGAAAGAAAGATCAAAGCAAGACGAAACACGTATATACAAAAGGGTAAAATGTTGAGGTGCCTCTCAACAAGCGCTAGGTTTTACGCCCCTAGCTGGGTGCAAAGGCTAGGATAATGTTGTGTCAAGGTTCAGGACGGCATCTGTAAGGCGAATGCTGTACTGTCGTTGTAGTCTCGGTATGAGAACGTCGATGAAATCAACAGTGCAAAGAAAAACACCCAGGTATGCAATCAGGCGGGTGTCTACTACCGGCCAAGGATATGGAAGAATGTGATCGGGATCCGGTAGCACTAAAGAAAATTGTCGGCTCTGGATCAGAATGGAGGGGAAGTGTAGAGCCAAAGAAATCAAACGTGGAGAATGATGGAGCAGTCATGGAATCCTCTACCGTCAATCAGTGTCCTCAAAGAAGTGTGGACAGTCCGAGATCAGGAGACTCTCTAAGAAAACTGATATCCGATGCATATAGA